>CM075823.1:32249098-33449098 GCA_037975025.1 Excoecaria agallocha | reverse complement strand
TGGATTTTAACTCAACCACCTGAAGGGATAAAACCCATAGGGTACAAATGGGTCTTTAAAAAGAAGACCGATATGGAAGGTAATATAGTTACCTATAAAGCTCGCTTAGTATCAAAGGATATTGTCAAAAGTAAGGTATTGACTATGATGAAACCTTTTCTCCTGTAGCGATGCTTAAGTCTATAAGAATACTTTTAGCCATTGCAGCTCATTATGATTATAAGATTTGGCAAATAGATGTAAAGACAGCTTTCCTAAATGGAAATCTGACAGAGGATGTGTATATGACACAACCAGAAGGGTTCAAATTAGTAAATGGCGAATAGGTATGCAAGCTTCAAAGATCCATTTATGGATTGAAGCAAGCCTCTAGGAGCTGGAACATACGATTCAAAGAGACAATCAAAGAGTTTGGTTTCTCACAAAATGAAGATGAACCTTGTGTGTATAAAAGGATCAGTGGGAGTACAATTGTCTTCTTGGTTCTATATGTGGATGACATATTAATCATGGGAAACGACATTTCTCTTCTCCAATCTGTTAAAATTTGGTTATCCAAGCAATTATCCATGAAAGACCTTGGAGAAGCATCCTATATTCTGGAAATAAGGATCTATAGAGATAGATCCAATAGGTTGTTAGGTCTTTCTCAAAGTACATAGATAGATAAAGTATTGAAGAGGTTCAATATGGATCTCTCTAAGAAAGGGTTTATACCCATGGTGCATGAGAAACACCTTTCTAAGTCTATGTGTTCACAGCCACTAGAGGATAGAGAGAGCATGAATAAAATACCATATACATCAACAATTAGTTCTATCATGTATGCTATGTTATGTACATGTCCAGATGTAGCATTTGTTTTGAGTGTCACAAGCAAATTCCATTCCAATTTTGGAGAGGAACATTGGGCAACTGTCAAGAATATCCTTAAGTACTTGAGAAGGACTAGTGATATATTCTTGGTATATGGAGAGGGCAATTTGGAAGTAAATGGGTATACAGATGCCAGCTTTCAATCTGATAAGCATGATTGTAAATGACAGTCTGGTTTTGTGTTCATAATGGGAGAAGGGGGAAATAGTTTGAAGAGTTCCAAATAAAAAACAAATTTTGATTCCACGACAGAAGCTGAGTACATTGCTGCTTCGAAAACAGCCAAACAACTAGTCTAGATCAAAAGGTTCATATCTGAACTAGGAGTGGTGCCTAGCATTATTGATTCGATTCCTTTATATTGTGACAACAATAGAGCCATTATGCAAGCAAAGGAACCACGGTTTCATCAGCAATCCAAGCATGTTCTCAGACGCTACCATCTCATAAGCAAAATAGTAGCTAGAGATGATGTGAAAATAGAAAGGGTCCCCACAGATGATAATGTGGCGGATCCCTTTACTAAAGCAAAGAGAATCCTCACATGGATATTAAATCTATGTTAGTGAGGAATCTCTTCATAGCGATTGTGCAAGTATCCTTAGACTTGAGATCATCAAAGTTATCTTAAGTAGCAAGTGGTATACTTTGACTCCATAACTGATTACTTCCAACTGGGGGTGAACATAGTTAAGAGTTTGGGTATATCATAACCTACTTGAAGATAGTTGATTGATTGACAAAGGATTCACCATCCCAGATTAATTAAGGGAAGTTATCTCACATGATTCTATTAATGCCTTGTTTAGAAAATCTCTGGATAGAGTAATATGCCAAGATGGATAGAGATCCATGAAGGGCATTTTGGGAACAATGGTTAAATTAATAGAACATACATAATTAGATTTATATGAGTTGATAGAATTCCATACTCAGAATCTAATTGAGATAAGAGTGGTGAAAGGAGTAATTGCATGGTAAATGTTTTTACGGAAGGGTATTGTCAAACCACTTGACTTTCCTGATATTTGGGTAGTCATGGTGCCTAGCTAGAGGCCAATCATGATTTGTATAATAGTGTATCATGAATATTAATAGGGATTGATAAAATGATTTAAAGAAGTTTAAATCATGTGAGTTTTGAATAGAACTCACAATTACATATTATGTTGCCAATATAGACAGGAACCCAATAGGTCATACACATATAGAGAAAAGGATAAAATGGTAAAATGATAAGGATAATAATATTTGATATTATTATGGGAATAGAGAAGTGAATAAGAGAATAATTAATTAAAGAATTTAATTAATTATGATCAAGTAAAATTGTTTGCATAACTTTTTAGAAATGTTCTATAAAATGGACCTAATTGAAATAATGTATTACATAATTAATTATTAATTGAACTATAAGTGTTATAGGGCTGATATAATAATTAATAGTTCCATTGGAGAAAATAATGGAGGCCTAGAAAATTGAGTTTGGCGTAGAAACCCTCCAGTGGAAGGGTTTCACATCAACTACAAACAGAAGGCTTTAGAGGCCTAATTCTTGGACCAAAATAAATTAAATATATTTCATAAGTGTTATGAAGCCTACATATTTAAATTGGTTGGATTTGAAATTCATTTGGGTAATTAAATCCAAGTATATGCACAAAGGGCTTAGTTTGTGGATTTTGTGCATAGTCTTTTGTGAAAGGGCTTAAATTGGATTTATTTGAGCCCAAATAAATTATAATTAATTCCAGAAGCCCAATTAATATTTCTCTAGCAATTTTAAAGAGCTCAATCCCATTATAAAGTTAGATTTTTAATCTAACTATAAAAATCCAAGTGATGGGATTTTAAGGTTTAAGGTGAATAATTAAGAGAAAAAAAATTCTCTCACTTTTTTCTCAACCCTAACCACCACCCCCTTGCTAGCATCAAGGGGATTTCAGCCAACCCCTTGTTTCCTCCAATGTTGGTTCATTCAATCCTTCTCTAGTGTGGATTACTCATTGGAGGTGTTTGATTTTGGATATTGTTGTTTGCGACAACCCGGTGAGAAGGAAAATCAACTGTTCAACAAAAATCAAAGGTGATTTTTCTTATTCCTATTAATATGTATATTGTAAATTTATGGCAAGATCAGACCTATCGATTAAAAAAAATTAATTCTGCTTATGTATGAGATGCATGTAACCGATAATTCCCAACAGTATCGCTTATATTGACTCGGATCTTAGGACCGCCTAAACCATGCTCTTATACCATTAAATGTGACATCCTATGTTTACAAATTTCTAATATTTTAATTCTATATTGTTACTATTACTACTTCACTGTAATTCCTAAATTCCTATGGCACATCGTATGTTCATTTATCATTATTAACTTATTATTGATTTGATGAAATTTTGACAGAATTACTGTTTAAAAATCATGCTATCCAAACCTGTAAAAATTCAATTTACACTCGTAATATATTTTTTCATCCTCCTCCAACACTCCACTCAGCAACACAGCATTTCTATATTCAGTCTCACACACAAGTATTTCTCAAGCACACCATCACATACTTTCACATACATCAATTCCACTAAGTCATAGCATTATTTAATTTACATGCCATATTTATGTATACATATTTACATAGCCTAGTATATTTTATACAATCCAATCAAAAGCAAAATGTAAAGGAACTCCCACGTGTACATGCCACACTCTACTTTTCGAATTTCTTCATTGTACCTATCCATGTGCGCAATTAAACAAAACCATATGCTAAGCAAACTTATCGCTTAGTGGTGGATGCACTTACATAAAATCTCACCAAACTATCTTTTTGCTTAATTTAAGCATAATCACCAAATTATCATTTAAAAAAATTGTATTTATCAATTTAATTAAAAATTTTATTTTTTTTATATTATAATTTACTCTTAATCACCATAATAGTTATTTTTCTCACTTAATTTCCTTTATTTACTAATTAGGTGTAAAATTCCAATTAAGTCCCTAAAATTTGACTTTTTCTCAATTTTGACCAATTTGACCTCAATTTTGATCCGGTTGACTTTCTTTGATTTTTAATTTAATTTAATTGTATAAATTATATTTAGTCCTTTAAAATTTTTCTAAAGGTGGCAAATTAAAGTTTAGTCCCTAAAATTTATTTTAATTGCATTTTTGCTCTTTTCAACCCGTTTAACCATTTTAACCTCATCATTCACCTTTTTAACTTTAAATTACCATTTTACCCCTGATTTATCACATAATTACCATTTTACCCCTATTTGACTTATTAATCTCATTTTTCATCTTATTTAATTCTTATTGACATTTTTAATATACTTAATGCCATAATTATTTTTATTTATTATTTTATTTTTTCCTATTCACATAAAAATTTACAATTTTGCCCCTAGTTTTCATCAATAGAAATTCTCGAATCGGATAATCGGGATGAAAACTTTAATTATACCAATGTGCTGGGGGAACTACACAACACGGGGTATGATATCAAATTTCCCAGTGTACCATATAATTTCAATGTGTTGTAGGAACCATATAACATAAGGTGTGATACCAAATATTTCCAGTATACCATATAATTTCAATGTGCTGGAGGGACGGTACAACATGGGGTATGATACCAAATTTTTCAGTGTACCATATAATTCTAATACACTGGAGGGATCGTACAACATGAAGTACAATACCAAATTCCCCAGTGTACCATATAATGTGTCGGCTAAGCAATATAATCGCATTTCATAGTACGATCTCAGTAGATTCACAATAACACCGCAGTGTATACTATAGCTAGTCATTCTATCCTGAGATTCTAGAATTTCCACTATACACTAAGTGCAATATCAATATTAACATAATCTATTAAATTTTTATACTATTATTTACTTTAATTACACCGTGCTAACACCTTGATACTTTACTTGTACTCATACAAGCTTGTTAATCATAAATTTTATACCTAAAGAATTAATACCATGACAAAATAACTAAACCATACCATTAACCTCACCTGTATATTCGGCCACTTGGTAAAGTCACACATCCATAATGTCTCATCTTCCTTTTTCATGCCATATATAGTTCTATATCCATTTTAAGCTTTAATGTAATGAAATACACCTAAACCACATTAAAATTCTTATACATCATAATGACTAATTCTTATTAACTTCAACATTTAATATAAATTTTCTCTAAGGTAACCCTAAGTACCCTATTCAACCACTATAGGATCCTTCCTTTTCAAATTGTTTTCTTCACATTTTTAAGTTCCCAATAACTTATTCCATCCTTATTTCATGTTTTATTAATTTATTTAACCACTTTATGCAATTATGTATAGTTATATAATGTAAAAATTGTGAAAATTTAACTGAAATAGATGAAATTGAATATAAATTGCATCCACTACCTCTAATTAGTTTGAAATAATCCTATTCCTTTTTCTCCTTTCCTTTGCCTTCTTTGGCTTTCTCTTCTTCTTATTTTTCTTCTTTTACCAAAAATAGAAGAAGAAAAATCATGAGTTAAGGTTAAAATTTTAAGTAATATAAAGCTGCTACACTCCTCTCCTAATTATTCTCTGCATGCTCATATAAATTTCCTTCGTTAATTCCACCTAGAACTCATAAACTCACTAAATTACACCTAACTTCTCTTATCTTATTTTTAATTTTTTTAACTTTCCTTTGATATAATTCTTTCTCCAAGTTTAAGAGAAAGTGTTTTTATGTCTAGGAATGAACTTTAGGCTTTAGAATTAGAGAAAGAACTTAGTTGAGAGAAAAATGAAGGAAAGGGGAAATAGGTAAAGGGTTTGGATTTTAAAAAGAAAGAGGAGGAAGTCACTGTAATTTTTGAGAGATTTTGAGATATTTCTACCATATTTTAGATGATCTTTAAGTGTGTAGAAAGAATGGCTAGGATTCATCCTTTAACTATTGAATCCAATGGCTTTAAATTAAGTCAAATGTCACTCAACCACCCACTTATTCACATCCTATTACACTAGGCTTATTTGAACCTGATTATAACTTCCCATTAATGACCCTTATGTTCTCATATATCTAAAATTCCTAAACTTGACCCCCTAATTAACCCGATTTTGATTTTGCATACTAAATATAGAATTTTTGTTCCTCATGTTACACTGCCCTGAAATTTGGCCTTACATGTCATAGTATATTCAAGAACACGTGGTTAAAATTTTAACATATTCTGATACCATTTTAATATACTTATGGCTTTGACAGCCTGTGTGACCAGTCCAAAATTCGAAATTCTGAAAATGCCAGAACATTAATTTTTCACTTCCAATAGGTCATTTAGGTTATTACTAAAATATTTATACAATATGAATAATTTTTGGAGGTCATTACACTAATTAAGAGTTCAATCAAATTTTCAGTCAACCATTTTTACGGTACTGAGTAAAAAGTTCACTGTCCTGTTCAGGGGTAAACCTAAGCTCATTTTCTACTCAAATTATACCATCAAATTTCGTTTAATACCTACTTTCATTAAATATTCTTAGGCCAAACTACCCATTAGATCACCCATCTTCGGATTTTCCTAGCCATAGCATGTTTAACCTTTAAACTTTTCCAGATTTTCCTACCTTATTCAGCTTTGATTACTCCAAAATTTATCCTAGGGTAATTATTTATGCTCTACATCATACCATGCATGACAAATACAAATTTGGGGGATTACAGGGATGGTTGTCTGTGGCCATCTCTCTCCTATCTAGATCAAATTAGTGGCATTTTTGTGACTTTTGGATTTTTGCCTGAGGGAAGATCGTCTCTCCTGAGGGATGCTCTTTTGTGGTTAAATACCCAAATTTTCCATATTTTTGGAATTTCAAAAAAGGGAAGAGAGAGTTTTAATTGGTTGGAATTCAAATTTTAGGGGATGATTACCTCTAGATCAGGAGAGATAGAGTTCGGATTCAACTTTAACTCTACCCTAGGTATTTAAAGTAAAAAAATAGGGTTTTTAGGATGGATCATTCTTTTAAATATAGAGACAATTCTTGGAAGGTAAAAAAACCAATTTCTCTCTCTAAGAATAAAATTCTTTAACAACTCTTTTGATCCAGACACACGTACATGTAAAAAACCATTTAGTTTTCTGAAACACGAGAAATACAATCGGAGTGGAGATCTAGACTTTAAGGAATTCAAAGTTAGAATATCTCCTGAGGGTAATATTTTAGGATCCTCTTTTATTATCTCTTTCTAAAAATTATCATACATTATCATGCTGGTTATTGTTGAAATAAATATATTTATGTGTTGCGTTTCGATGATATTCATGTTTAAAATCTGATGATGCACAAATTTGGATAAATGCACATGTTAATGATGTGGTCAATTTAAGGTTTCCTCCACTGTTATATATGTTTAAGATTTATTTTTATTCTAGATTTTAATAAGTTATTAGAATAGATAATGCATGTTTTAGGGTTATAACCTTAGTTTGGCATGTTTTAAGCTTTTATAATTAAGTATTTAGGGCCATTTTGTAATTTTGTATATTTTTTGGATGTTTTATGCATTATGTTCTATTCTGCAAATGATGAAGGGGAAGAAACTTCCATGAAAGCTCATCTGTCAATGTGATAGATGGGACATCACGGGAATTCCTTTTCGTCCCATCCCTTTTTCAGTTACAGTTGTCTGTCACCCTTCTGAAGGAGTTTTTGGTTGGTTTTAGGTATGTATTCTTGTATTTTATGTATTTTATCAATGTTTGCATTACATTTTTGTTCCCCAAAATATTTATTTTCGATTCTATAAACATTTTTAATTCTGTACACATGGTTAAATGGGTAATTGTCCTTTCTATATTTTATTATTTATTTGTGTTTTCCTAATGATGCTAACTTATTTACCTTTTTTGTGATTTATGTATGTGACTTTACCCGTCTTGGGAGACTTTATAAGCTGCTTTGTATTGGGAGTCGTGCCCCAGTCAATTGACGACCATCACTTACCTTTTAATTATTTCCTTCATTTATTTCATTTATTTATTACTGAGTTCATCATTTTTTATTATTTATTATTTTTGTATTCTTTAGACGTATTTTATTTTGGGAATATATTATTAGTAAAAGAAGCCTTTTTTGGCACGTTTAAATCGAAAAGATGCTTAAAATGATTTTTATTAATTAACTTGGGTTTTTCCTAAAAAATGGACTAATATCCAATTTTACAACCCAAAAATCATGTAGTGATAAAAAGAGTTATTTTAAGAAATGTGTATGGGGAACCAATTTTCTCAACCCAAATAAATGCTCCAATTAATGTATGTAATTATTTACTTCATTGGACGATTTGGTTATGAAATAACTTAAGTAGGACTTTATTCTCTTTATTTATTTATTTATTTATTTATTGCTTTCTTTATTTGGTTGGGTTGTTTATTTAATTTTATCTCCAATGCATTATGTGAGAGATGAGAGTGGATTAATATTTAAAATCCTATTATAAAACAACACATAACCAAGCGGCAAGTAAGAGTGATGTCCCTAACACCAATCTCTATTTGGGCATCAAAAGGTCGATATTCATTTTCCAAAGTTTTGTTGGGTGGCAACTCCATGACACCTACCTCTTTGAGCCCATAGTAGATGCCTTTAAGAGTTGACCATCAACATTAAATTGAGCCTAAATCCCTTTTTATTGTGATATGGCCAATTTTTGAGTTATAGTGAACCTTATCCGATCTTCGACCCTAAAAGCCAATCTCTAAAAGCAAAAAATGAACCTACCTCCGATGCATGTCACAATGGTGACTCCATTGGGGAGCAAAGAGACCTTGCTCTTATAAGCATCTTGGTTATCTTATAATTGGGTTTTCTTATAAATTCTATCTTCTTTCAAAATTACATTCCTTGCATGCATCTTAGAGCTTTAAAATTAAGTTAAGCATCCCTTTTTAGCCTCAATGCTAACCTAAAGCATGCTCATGTTCACTCAATATAGGAAGGTGTGAAGGAGATCCACTAGCCCAAGTCTAGGACAAATTGGTGTATAAAATGGTGATCCATCGGTCGTTATGCTTATGATGAGCTAGGCCTATTGGTAGTAAACATGTTTGGGTAGCCCTAAAATCTCAGCACCTTTGACTCAAGCCCATGTAATGACAATAACAACTTCCCCATAGGTTGTATAGCCGTAATAATATTTGCTCGTTATGTGGACCTTTATGTATTAAACAAACTCAAGCAAATTAGAAGGGTACCAATCAAAGGCTATCATACCTCGGCAGGCCCAACTCGATTTGTACAAGTTAGTTAATATATATAATGGTCAAAACCCATATGCCTACACTTTCAATTAAAGAGGTTATACTGCCAATTTTCTATCGTAAACCATGCATAATCAATCAAGCTAAGCTCACCTAAGAAAGAGACCACACGACCTCCTGTGTGATAGTAATAAGGTTGAAAGGTTATTGTTATGCTTCCATGTGATTGTGGTTGACCTCTAACTAAAATATTCATTGCATCTATGCATCATGTATATACCATACTTATTCATCATTCATTATGCATTACTTTTAACATTTGATCATTGCAGCCATCATAAATCCATTTAGGTGGTCTAAAGGGTCGAACGGTCATCTTATTTAAAGGCCAAAATTCAGGTTGCCAAGACCAAGCTCAAGCTCAAAGTTATGTTTAGAAGTCAGTTTAGAGTTTAGTGTGAGCAGTCAAAAAACAAGGTCCAAGATCGATGATTAGCAAATGAATGAGACCATGAGAGTTACTAATGAGATTGAAAGGTTGCCATCTTTGAGGGAAAGGTTAGTTACATTTTTTGATAGGCCTTTAAAGATGTGGGATGAGTTAGATAGGAGGTTGGCTAGGTGTCTCCATGAGTTTGAGAAAAGAATGTTGGCTATAATTAGCGAATTGGTGGCCTCTGTGACACCAAATACTAGAACTTGATTTGTAGCACTCGTTTGTGAGATAGTGGAGCCGACCTATGTCAAGGACACTGCCATGCAAATGTTACCATGCCTTTAGGCTTGCCAAGGAAGGAAAGGAAATATGGCCCTAAGAATGATTATATCAAAGAAAAGATATAGATTATATCCTTCCTATGAACATAAGGAGCAGAGGTCTAAGTGTCAAGGATCCGACTTTAAAAAAGATGAAAGAGAAAGTTGAAGCTATGTCTAGACTGCCATCTGCTGGTAAGGGAATGAAAAATGATAGGGATTTGGATGGAGATGAGCTATTACCTTAGAGGTTTAAGGTGTTTGACTTGCCAAGGTTCGATGGTACATCAGACCCTTCAGCACATGTTAAACAATATACAATAATCATGAAAGGGACCACTGATTGGTCCCTAGCAAGTGTACTAGATCGGCTAGTAATATAGGAAAATAAGATTAAAATCCTGAATATCAAATCCAAGGGAAACTGTGAAAACATAATAGAATTTTAGATTTTTAAAATGAAAACTTGTGTTGAAAGAAAGAAAGAATCCTAAAGTTTTAAATAATGAAGAGTAAATTAAACTTTAAAATAAAAATTTAAATAACTGAAGAAAAATAAAAACTAATGCAATGAACTATAAACTTAAGCATCTAAAACTGAATTCAAAACAAAGCAAGTAATAACAATAAAGAAAATTCAATGATAATAAGACTTTCACTAAAGGATTATCTAATTCCCTTATTCAGAATAATTCAATACTTAGCATAAAATCCAGTTATAGATTTCTAAATATTTGTTAGACCCTTTCTCAACAAATCTCACTTCAATTATTTCTTAATTCACCTCTTCATAGCCTTAATTAACCTAAACTCAATACACAGTTACCACATTTTTCAAAAAATAATCATGCATCAAATTAAACGAGCTAAACTATGAACATTCATACATTAAGCCAATATTATAGTTGATTATTAACCATTTCTCAACAAATTATACAAGACTTCCAATTGTAAAACGAAACTTCCTATTTAGTGAATAAAAGAATCCAGTTGCATATAGGATTTGCTAGAATCAATGGAGTAAGATTTGAAATGGTCGAGTCAAGCTTAAGTTGAATTACCTTACTCTGTAGAGTGAAAAATCACTCTACTAATTACTTTGCCTTAAAACCCACTCCACGAAGTGGAAAGTCACTTTATGGAGTGACTACCCTCTAGACTTAATGATTAAAGCTCTTCTCTTATAAAACCTTCCTAAAGCCAAAGTTTCAAATAAATCCTTCAAGTTTTACTTCTTTTTCTTCAATTAGGTCTCTAAAAACACAAAAATACCCAATTAAATAATTAAAACCTCAATTATAGAAATTAACTCATAAAAAACTAAATTAACATAAAAATAACTTAAAAACATATTAAAAACACATTAATAACATAGTTAAATTTACACTTATCAAATAACCCCACACTTAGCCTTTACTCACACCCAAGAAAATTTGAACAAACCAACTTTTCAAAATAATCAAACTCAAAATTAGATTTATACAATTCAAAACTAAATTCAACAATTAACAAGAGCACTCAAAAAAATTCTAGCAAGAATAAACTCAAATAAAGGAATAGAAATCAGTTTTCATGTGTGTGTAAGACCAAAATAATTTAAGCAATTTTCAAAAATAAAACACCAATGCACTTCATAATCAAGCTTTATAATTTATGTATAATAAGTATACATGTGGTTTCGCACTTGAAACTCTAAAAACACTAGCACCGAAAGCCATCTCCTAAATAACTCAAAGCAAAGCATAAAATCATATAGATCTTAATTGGGTTGTAATGGGGTTATGGGATTGGCTATCAAAAAATGGTCAAAAGACAATCAAAGAGAAAATATCCACTCTATACTTGAATAAATTATATTTCTAAAATTTCAAACTCTTAAGCACAATTCCTTTGTCAAACTTGCTTACTCAATCTCAAATAAAAGCAATAAGACTGAAACCCTCCTCATTTTTCTCAATTTCTTACTTTTAAGAAGTCACAATTTATTTTTCTTGTAAATACCCCACACTTAAAGTTTTTTCATATATACTAGCTTTATTTCATTTCTTTTTCTTCTCATATTTCTTTCTTTTTTTTTATTTTTCTTTATTTTACTAGCTTCTTTTACTGGCAATTTACAATAAAAATTGGTAAAACAAGGATATTACATAACTACTTGACTTCATTTCACAATTCTTGCCCCTCAAAGATACACTATTCTTATCACACTCAATTGAAATGCCCAATAAATGCAAATCCATCCAAATTTAGAGTGGCCAATTCTAAAGGGTAGACAAAGGCTTTTTAAACTATATGGTTAATAGATGAGTGTAACAAGAACAAAAATTATTATACGCTTGAAGTACACCTCATTAAGCTCAAATTGGCTAACAAAAGTTAATTATATCAAAAAGGTAGGAAAATAATCTTTTAATTATCTCAACAGGGAAAATTTTCCTAGATCACTTTCTAAGTTGCTTGAATTACTTTTATACGTCAAAGGGTGATGTAAAAGTTTCAAGTATCCTAAAATTCCTTGCTCAACTATTTTAATGCACTGATTTTTTTAATATTTAAAAATTGGTCTTTTGTGCTTTCTAAGTGGAAACTAATAATTATAACCCAAGTTGAGTATTAAACTAGCATAAAATTTTATTGAAAAACCTACTTATCTTACTGCTAAACTAAAGTTCTAACTCATGCACATTCTAAATTTGAGTTCAATTTGTTCAAATTCTGAGAAAAATTAGGGCAAACTAAACTTCATGAAGGTTAAGCGACAACTGCAAATCAACAACTTACTAATGCTCTAAGAACTTTAAATAATTAACTAACAAAGACTAGCAACTATTAATGGCATTAAATCAATTAAAGCACAAAGTTGCTACTAACATTACTATTACAAACAAAATAACAAAACTAAGAATATTAAAATAAACAAAAACATAAGTACTTTTATGATATAAAAGAGGAAGAAATAGATTCTAATCCCTGTATTTAAGCAAAATGTGAGCTTAGAGAAGCTTTATCCCCCTCACAAATTGTTTTTGTCAATAGTAACTAGTATTCAAGCCACTTAGAGGGCGAAAGATTTGGTGGAGAAAATCGCTTCCAAAATTCAGCGTTAAACTTCTCAAAATCTTTCCTTAGCTCACCAATTTCATCCCTTATAGTATCAATTCTCCCCATCATTTAATTTATAAAAGTTATCATGAATTGAGGGATCTCTTACTGGGCAGGTGCTGGAGTAGGGGCTGGAGGTACCTATGCTGGGCCGGCTAGCTCTGGTGCATGATCCTTCGGCTCTTCATCCTGGTTTCGGCCAATGGTTACCAAATTATGGTACTCATCTCTAGTCGACCAATGCCTCCTAGGCTCCATCACCATAACTTTCATCCTAGTTAACATATCAAAATCAATATATCATACCTCACCTAGGGATGGCCTCTTATCCATGTGCTTTACATAGTTAGCTATAATTGTTGCTATCAATCCTAGAGAAGTCTTCTTATTTTTCTTATTCATCTTCTGCAACTCCTCATTTTTTGACACACGAGAACAACAACATTGGTTCAGATGCCTTTAACCATACATCTTAATAACATGCACTCCTCGGCATTGATAGCACCTGTACTACCAAGACAACTAAGGAAGGTAATAGATAAAAATCTATGCAAAACTCTCAGAGCATGTCTACCTAAGGCATGTGCTTTCATTTTACTAGGCTTGTAATTCTTTAGATTGATGGTATCCTAGATTAATTCCTAATTTTTCTGTACAGTGGCATTCAGCAACTCACTTATTGTATTATCTGGAAAACCTAGCTTCTCAACAAGTTCTAGAAAGAGCATCTGATGATGATGTCTCCCAAGCTTAAAGCTCACGGTTCCCCAACCTTCTTCATCTTCAAAAGTTAACTTAAAAGATGTGAAGAATTATATAGCTACAAATGGGTAGACTTCTAGCTTCTTTAGAATGAAATGCTCCTAACCAATGTTTTGAATTAATGGAAATTTTAGCCTATAAGTTGCCATCTCCAATTTCTAGGTAAAAGTCTTACTGGTAAGTTGGCTTCACAAACTCCATTTCCTTGAAATATCCGTACAATTCAGCATTATCTTCATCAATATATGCAGGAAGATGTTTCCCTGAAGAAGTGGTTGCCTTATCAATCTGTGCCTTCTTAGGTGCAACTACAAATACAAAAAATTTTCAACTCAATTTGGATGTAAATTAAAGCTCATTATATCTCTTAAAAAGAAACAAAGCAATTACCAATTTTTATCCATGTGTAAATGTAGTGAATGAGATGGGAAATAGATGCTAATTAAGTGCATAAATGATGGGATAAGAAGAACAAATGAAATGAAATTGAAATGATGAATTAAAGTTAAACATATAATTAAACTTAGTATTTGAGGCATTTCACCAAGCATGTTGTGTGCACAACTTTGCTAAGCTATAAATAATGCAATTTTAATTATCTTAAACCAAAATTGGTATAAATATGATCTATTACCTACACCTAATGCATCTATGATCATAGAAAGCATACAAAGAATCACAAATAATACAAACCATTAAGCCAAAGTAACTACATATTAACATTTTATGTAAAAGAAATCATGTAAATAACAATGAGATTAAAGACATAGCAAGGTAAAATTAAACTTACTTGATTAATTTGCTGATGTACAATGAGGTTTTTAACGGTAATTGAAGCACTCGGTGGAGTGGATTTATGGCAGGATGAGAGAAAGCACAAAAACCAAGTGAAAATGTAATAATCGGTGGAGTGTGTGAGTGTGCAAATAAGCAAGCAAGCAAAATTGGCCTATTTAAGGAGCATCACTCGGTGGAGTGATAGGCCACTTAGTGGAGTGACCCATCACTCTACCGAATGATGCCTCTCTGGTTGGCCATGGTAAAATCTTCTTTTTACACATTCGGTGGGATAAAAACACACTATACCTATTGGGATTCCACTCGATGGAGTGAAATTTGACTCCACAAAGTGACAACCTCTTGATTAAAAAAAAGCAAAAATAAACACTGTGAAATAATCTCTTAACTACAAAATTTGCACATACGCTTAAAAATCCACCTAATTAACAATAAATGTCCAATGCTTTCTCTTTAAATTAAAATCAAAACTCCCCTAACTCATGCTTCTAATGTTTTAAATTAATCAAAAAACATGCCATTACTTTCAAGAAAATTGCTAGTGCCTGTTATGCATAAATTTGGCTTTTCTGCATAATTGTTGCTCCTGATAAAACATATTCAAACCTAGAATGAGCATGAACTATGTATTCCCCTTATTATTGATTCATGAAACACTAAAACACTGAAAAAAAACTAAACTCAGAGAAGGCTAAGTAACACAATATGAAACACACTGCAAAATTAAAATCAACTAACAAGAAAAGGTTAAGAGAGATAGTTCTGAGTTTTTGTTAGTTCTCAACTAAACTTTTAGGGCTATCTTACTTGTCAAGGAGAACCAAAGTTGCCTTAGCAACTTCATGATGAACATTAAAATATGATTTCAACCTATGTTCGTTTACTCTATTCTCATGTCCATCCTTAGGATTTTTAACAGTGATAACAACAAATTCTTTTTATGAAACCACCTGATAAGGACCTAACCATCAGGATTTGATTTTTTTAGGAACAACCTCAGTCTATTATTTTACATTAAAACCAACATCCCGAGAGCAAAATCCTTTTGATTCAGCCTTTTATCATGCCAACGCTTAGTTTTCTCCTAATATCTTGCACCTTATCATAAGACCGTTATCAAATCTCTTCTAACTTATTGAGCAACAACTTTCTTTTCTCTCCTCTAGTGCTCAAATCAAAGTTAAGCATTTTAATAACCCAATATACCTTATGCTCTAATTCGACTGGCAAGTGACACACTTTACCAAAAATCAACCTAAATGGAGACATGCCAATAGGGTTTTATAGGTGGTTCTATAGGCCCATAAAGCCTCATCTAGCTTGTATGACTAATCCTTCCTAGCCGTGTTGATTTTCTTTTCTAAAATGGCTTTTAACTCCCTATTAGACACTTCTACTTGTCCATTCGCCTGAGGATGGTAAGGTGTTGTAACCTTATGTCTAACACCAAGCTTTTTAAGCAAAGTTTTGAATTGGTGATTAACAAAATGCTTACCTCCATCATTGATGATTACTCTTGGTGCCCCAAACCTAGTAAAAATGTTCCTTCTAAGGAATTTAAGCACAACTCTAGCATCACATGTTCTAGTAGCTATTGCTTCTACCCATTTGCTTACATAATCTATGGCTACTAGAATATATTCAAAGCCAAAGGATTTCAAAAATGGTTCCACGAAGTCAATACCCTAAACATCAACAATTTCAACTTCTAACATAGTATTCATGGGCATCTCATCCCTCTTGGATATATTTCCTGTGCGTTGACACCTATCACAAGACTCGATAAAGGACTTAACATTAATAAAAAGAGTAGGTCAAAAGAAATATGACTATAAAATTTTTGCTACAGTGCGATTTGGCCCATGGTGGACCCCAGCCTCTCCACCATGATAGAACCATATAATTTCTTATTACTCTTCTTTTAGAACATATCTTCTCAGTACTTGATCCGGACATATCTTGATCAAATATAGATCATTCCATAAATAGTATCTTGCATTCGCTTTCAGTTTTTTTCTTTTGAGATAATTAGTGATATTAACATACCAAGGAACTGAATGATTACAAGAATAAATAGCACATATACGTTCATTCAAAAATAAGTCAGAAATTTCATCATTTTCTATATGAGCATGATCTAATATTGATAGATTATTAGCTACAAAATTTTTAGCCCCCTTTTTATCTTTTATCTCAACATCAAATTCCTTAAGTAACAAAACCCATCTAATGAGCCTTGGTTTGGAGTTTCTTTTTTGGGAAAGAGATTCAAAGCGTCGCGTGATCCAACCATACAGTTACTTTAGAACCAAAGAGATATGGCCTAAATTTTTCAAAGCTAAACACTATTGCCAAAAACTCATTCTCTGTAGTTGTGTAATTCACTTGAGCTCCTGTGAGTATGGGACTAGCATAATAAATGGTGTGAAAGAATTTCTCCTTTCTTTGTCCTAAAATTGCTTATACTACAGAGTCACTAGCATCACACATGATTTTAAAAGGCAGATCCAGTCCGGTGATGCTATGACAAGTATTGTAATTAATTTGTGCTTTAATTGATTAAAAGCCTACAAACACTCATCATTAAAGTTAAATGTAGCATCTTTAAGCAGTAAATTAGAAAATAGTTTAGCTATTTTACAAAAATCCTTAATAAATCGACAATAAAACCCGGCATGACTAAGAAAACTTCTAATTCTTTTAACATTCATAAGAGGAGGCAATTTTGCAATTACCTCTACTTTTGCCTTATCAAACTCAATTCCATTTTCAAATATTTTATACCCTAAAACGATGCCTTTCCTTACCATAAAATAAATTTTTTTTCCAATTTAGGACCAAGTTAGTTTCCTCATACCTTTCTAAAACCAATGATAGATTAGACAAACATGAATCAAAACACGACCATATAAAGTAAAATCATCCATTAAAACCTCTATGAATTTTTTAATAAAATAATATGCATATTTGAAAAGTAGCTGGGGCATTACAAAAATCGAAAGGCATTCTTCTATAGGCAAACATGCCATAAGAACCTGTAAATGTAGTCTTTTCTTGATCTTCTAGGGCTATAGGAATTTGCATATATCCTGAATAACCATCTAAAAAATAGTAAAACTTATTTCCAACTAGTCTCTCTAACATTTGATCAATAAAAGGCAAAGAAAAATGATCTTTTCTAGTAATACTATTTAACCTCCTATAATTAATACATACTCTTCATCTTATTACTATTCGTGTTGGGATTAGTTCATTATTTTCATTGGTTACCATAGTTATACCCCTCTTTTAGGCACACATTGTATAGGACTTACTTAATTACTATTAGAAATGGGATAGATTATACTTGGATAAAGCAATTTCAATACCTCATTTTTCATCACTTCTTGCATAGTAGGGTTGAGTCTCCGTTGGGGTTGCACCACTGGCTTAAAGTCCATCTCCATTGGTATTCCTTGTGTACAGTAATTGAGACTAATTCCCTTCAAATATAAAGTTTCCCATCCTAAAGCTCCTTTGTGCTTCTTCAAGATCTCTACTAACATTTCTTTTTCCAACGCTATCAAACGAAAAGAAATAATTACTGGTTTTGCATTTTCTTTTAAAAGTACATATTTCAAATGTGAAAGAGGAATTTTGAGTTCAGTGTTATTTTGTCCCTTAGGAAGGGACTATTTATCCTCCTATATTAATTCATTATGCTCTTTTTTTAGTTTATGTATCAGCTATTTATCTTGCTTTTCCATTTCTTCCTTATTTCTTAAATGTATCAAACAATATTGAAGCTCATCATTTAACAAAATTTCCTCTTGCTTTTCTTTTACACCCTTTTGAACATTATCTATGAAGCACATAGATTCTTTAAAGTCATAAGAAAGATGATTCATCACCTTATTCACGTTAAAAATCATTTCCTCCTCATTAAATCTTAAAGTAACCATTTGCCAGTATATGTCTATCAATGCTTTTGTTGTGTTCAAGAATGGTCATCCTACTATCAATACTACTTTACAGTCCTCCTCCATATCCATTACCATAAAATCAATCAAAAATATAAAATTTCCTACTTTTACCAACAAATCCTCAATAATACCATTAGGCCTCTTTATGGATTTATCCGTCAACTGTAGTCTCATTCAGGTCTCCTTAATATAACCTAAATTTATTTTCCTGCAAATTAAATAAGGCATCAAATTAATGCTAGCAACCAAATCACATAGAGCATGTCCAACAAAATCCCCCCTAATTCACAAGGCAATGTAAAACTACCAGGATCCTCTAATTTTTTAGGAATTGTATTCATTAAAATGGCACTACAATTTCTAGATAATTGAACTATACCTACACCCTCTAGCTTTTTCTTATTAGAAAATAACTTTTTCATAAATTTAGCATATTTAGACATGTGTAACAAAGCTTCAGCGAATGGTAAATTTACATGTAATTATTTAAACATATCTAAAAATCTAGATAATTGTTCATTATTCTTTTATTTTCTATCTAGAGATGGAAAAGGTAACTGAGATTCATCAAGCACTGTAGAAACTAATTTCTCATTACCTTTACCAATAAGTGATACCTCATCAATAATTTTTAAATTAGAAACACTTACCTCCATTGTTGGTTCCACCACTTTCGAAGAATTCTTACCAGTTTCAACTTCTTGTACCTTTTTCCCATTTTGTAATGTGATTGTCTTAGATTCTTCCTTTAGATTATAGTCTATATTAGATGGAAAAGTAACTTAGATTTTATTGGACAAAGAATTGATAAGTTATCCCATTTGGTTTTCTAGGTTTTTAATGGATGGCTTTTGGTTTCTCATCCAAATATCTTAAGATTTCCACCTAGCGTAGTGATTAGCTAATATTGAATTTTGGGAGGTCATAAAACTAGAAATCATTTCTTCTATATTGGACTTCCTCTCTTATAGGGGTTGAGGTTTTTGAAATCCTTGTGATTAATAAGAATGTGATTAATATGTAAAAGGGTAGTAGGGTTAGGTCTGATTTTAATATGGAGGATGGTTATTACTAGTGAAAGTTAAGTTTTGGTTAAAAGGAGCCCTAGGTTAAGGGTTAGAAGTGGATCTTCCATCTATGCAAAGTTAGGATGATTCCTCCAACCCGAATTATAGGTATTACTATAGGGGTTCAAAGCATTTACATCCTCTACTAATGCTTCCCCATTTTTAACTCCTATTGCTCCTTGATTTCTTGTATAAATATCATATCCATTAGATAATAATAATAATAATGCATTTTAAGCCTTAAGCTCATTTATTTCCTTTAAATGCTCTTTTCTCATCAATTTTAATTGAGCCTCTAACATAGCTATTTTTTCTATACTATGTACTTCCTTCTCCTTTTGGGTGGCCCTAAACACTACCCATTAAGCATCATTTATTGCCATTTCATCAAAAAGTAAGAAAGCTTCTTTAGGAATTTGATTCATAAAACTTTCATTTGATGCTGCATCTAATAAGGATCTCTCAGCTTGATTAGCACCTACATAAAAGATATGCATTAGTTGATATATCAAAAATTCATAATGTAGACAGCTTTTCAAGAGTCTTCTAAATCTTTCCCAGGCTTCATGGAATGGCTCCTCATAAAACTGCTGAAATTTATTAATATTTTTTCTATGAGGATTGTTTTGGTAGGTGGGAAGAATTTACATAAAAACTTCTCTTGCATTTGTTGCCATGAGTGAATAGATTGATTTGGTAACATTTGCAACTAATCCTTTGCCTTACCAATAAGGGTAAAAGGGAACAAATTAAGTCTAATGGCATCCATTGACACATTCAAAATTTGTACCGTATCACTAATTTCTAAAAATATATCTAAGTGTTGAGCAGGATCCTTTATCTTTGAACCTAAAAATTGATTCCTTTATACCATTGTGATGGTAGCGGGTTTTATCTCAAAAGGTTGGTGATGAGGTATCCTAATGGTCCTATTTTCTTCATTGCACCTAGGAACAACATAGTCTCTAATGGTTCTAAGTCTAAATCCATTCCCTTGACCTTGATACGGTATGTTTTGCTCTTATATCCTAGGGGATGGTAGATCATTTATGGGTGGATTATCATAAGGTAGGACATTGATAATAAGAGGTAGGTCTAATTGTTGATCATTCATATTTGAATCCTATGAAACATCCTTTCAATTTTAAGGTCTATGGGTAAAATTAAATCATTTCTCACCATAAACTATTCACACCTACAAAATAAAATTAGAAAATAGATAAAGAAAAAGAATAAGAACACACAAAATTCACTTTACAAATCTTAATAAGTAAACAAACACCAATATTTCCTCGACAATGGTGCCAAAAACTTGATCAGTGTCTAGCAAGTGTACTAAATCGACTAGTAATATAGAGAAATAAGATTAAAATCCTGAATATCGAACCCAAAGAAAACTATGAAAGCATAATAGAATTTCAAATTTTTAAAATGAAAACTTGTGTGGAAAGAAAGAAAGAATCCCAAAGTTTTGAATAAAGAAGAGAAACTAAACTTTAAAATAGAAATTTAAAAAACTAAAGAAAAATAAAGACTAATGCAATTAACTATAAACTTAAGCATCTAAAACTGAATCTAAAACAAAGCAAGGAATAACAATAAAGTGAATTTAATGATAATAAGACTTTCACTAAAGGATTATCCACCTCTATTTTTATGCATATAACTTAATTAAAGATTAATGCAGGTGATTATGGAAAATCGGTAATAAACTCATATAACTTCTTAGATTATCTTTATAAGTATCAAATTTCCTTATTTTGAATAATTTAATACTCAACACAAAAATCCAGTTATAGATTCCTAAATATCTATCAAACCCTTTCTCAAGAAATCTCACTTCAATTCATTATTAATTCACCTTTTCATAGCCTTAATTCGCCTAAACGTAATACATAGTTACCACGTTTTTCAGAAAATAACCATGCATCAAATTAAATGAGCTAAACTATGAACATGCATACCTTAAGCTAATATTACAGTGGATTATTAACCATTTCTGAACAAATCAACAACCAACATAAATATAACTCAAGACATAAATAAAAAAGAACGATACACATAAAACCCTTCAACAGTTCTTAAAGTTTCCTCAGACCTCTTTAATTCTTGCCTCCAAAGTCTAAGTGAAAAACTAAACTAAAAGACTACAAATTACCTCTCTAAATTCTAAGTGAAAAACTAAACTAAAAGACTATGAATTACTTAAAGAATTGATCTCTCTCTCCTTGGTGTTACTTGCTCCTTTTATAGCTTGAAAAGAAGAATTAAAACCAACTTCTACTTCCTATTTTGCAAGAGTTCCAATTATAACAAAGACTTCCCATTTAGTTAATAAAAGAATCCAGTGGAGTAAGATTTAAAACAGCCGAGTCAAGCTTAAGTTGAATTGCCTTACTCTGTAGAGTGAAAAATCACTTTACCGATTACTTTGCCTTAAAACCCACTCCACGAAGTGACTACCCTTTGGACTTAATGATTAAAGCTCTTCTCTTGTAAAACCTTCCCAAAGCCAAATTTTCAAATAAGTCCTTCAAGTTTTACTTATTTTTCTTCAATTAGGTCCCTAAAAACATCAAAATACATAATTAAACAATTAAAACCTCAATTATAGAAATTAACTCATAAAATAACTAACTTAACATAAAAATAACTTAAAACATATTAAAAACACATTAATAACATAGTTAAATTTATACTTATCAACCACCCTGACAAAAAAGCTAAAGGTAGAGTATTTTTGTATGAGTTTGAGAAGGTTTGAAATTAATTAGTATCACGGGCTGGATAAGCACACCAAGGAAGATTAGGATCTGTTGACTGATGAGTTCCTTAAGTAGTGCAATTGTAACACCAGGATAGGGGTTACTTTGAAAGATCTCAAGCTACTTTAATAGAAACATGCTGAATCCTTTCATAAGTACCTCACTAGGTGGAATAATAAGGTAATGGAGATGAAGAGGAAGCTAGAAACTGCTAACCAAATTAGGCTCTTTATCCGAAACACAAGCCCATACTTAAGAGATTGAATGAAAATGAAAGGTCTGAAGGACTGGGAGTTATTAAAGGATATAGCTATAAAAGCTAAGGGAGAGTACCTAGCTAAAAGGGTGAACAATGAGGGTGCTAGGAGGAACTTTGGTAATAACAAAGCAGTTGGGAATAATAGTGGGTTAAACAGAACTAGGAAAACTATAGAAGTATCCACCACAAAAGCTAGTCAGAGACATTATTCCAATTTAGCTAAGTCGCTATCTTGGGTACTAGATCATTTGAGCAATGAAGGAAACCTTTAAGGCCTGCCAAGAGTCAAGGGCTACCCCACCTTAGAAAAGATCAGTACTACACATACCATCAACATATTGAGCATCTGACTAACTATTGTCACACCTTGAGGAATAGAATTTAGGATTTAATAAACAACAAATAGATTTTAGATCATGAGAAGAGAGACAAGAAGAAGAAAAAAGATTATAATGTTGTGACTTTGTTGTTTTTAGAACTTTAGTTCCCTTATACAAATTAAAAAAAGGGAAAGATGAAGAGTCTTTATCAATTTTTAGAAAATATGGGATGAGTGATCCCAATTTTGATGAAAATACGACTATTTTTATTATGTGGTTTTGGGATGAAAAGTGGACATTGGTCCATGTTATTTTGGAAAACCCAATTTAGTTAAGTAAAAAATCATATAAATCCCTTTTTTTAATCATGCCAAAATTACATTTTTAATACCTATTAAATTCCTAAAATTAAAATACATCAAAAATAACAATTAAAGTACAAAAAACAAATAAATATATAAAACACACCAACCATTAAATATAATTAAATAATGTAAAAGAATTAATGCAATAAAGTATATAGGGGAGAAAGAAGGAAAAAGCCACCTAAAGAACAACCTCCAAAACATGCTAACCTCCAAAAAACTCCATAGATGCATGGGAAATAGTGGCTCAAAGCAACACATAGGAAGCAAATTAATTAGCATACAAAATCAAAACAAATCAGTGATTAAATAAAAAAAAGTATGTATACTAAAGCAAAATAATTAAATTACATAAAGATAATCATGCTAAAATAGAGGCAAAAATGAAATTAAATAAATTTAAACACTAAAAATGAACTAAACATGTGAAATACATTGAAAAATGCCTCAAAAAAGTCACAGATGCCCAAAATAATGACAAATGGCCTAAAGAAGGGAGAGAGACAGAATGAGGAGAAGGCATCAAGACATCCGATTGGTTGTGATAACAGACAGTCATCTGTCGGGCCTTTTTTTGTTTATCACTCAATGAACATACAAAATGGAGAAAACTTAACCAAAAAAGGAGAAACCAAGTTAAACTCCTAACCATGCAATTCTAAGGCCCTAAAATATGCAAATTTTATGAAAAAAATAATAAAAAATATTTAAATCATGCTAACACAGCAAGGATCAAGCAATTATAGGAATTAAATTAACTTAATTTCCTACATCAATGGAAAACAAAGAACTTTTAGCATGCCATTCTAACATATTAAACATTCCCAGATCATCATGGCATCATAAAACTCACTAACGTAAGAATTAACTGACACAATGACAGGAAACATGGCATCATAATTGATAACTAGACATGTTTAACTACATGATCAGAACATGACCTTAAAGAGAGAAATTAGTGAAGCCTAGAATATTACCTTTAGGAATTGCAATTCTATGACAATGAAAAGTGTTCTTTAAGCCTCGATCCTTGAGTCCCTCATTCAGAATAAAGCAAAAGTGTTTGTTTGATGTGAAAGAACATTATTTAGAAGCTATGGAGCTCCAATAATATAGGATTAAATTTCTCTCACTTAAAAGTCTCCTATGACTTGCATTAAAGCCTTCGCTCATTTTTGGATTCACTCTTGGAAGCCCACTTTTAGGTTCCAATATTTGAGGATGGTTGTTTAACTCATAAATTGGCCCTTTCATCATAAAGAGGGATCAAATCCAATTTATGGTTGGTGTCAACTCATAAAGTCATCTACTAATAGGCCTAAAAGAGGTAGATGTCATGGAGTCACAACCCAACAAAATATTGGAAAATGAATGTTGATCTTTTGATGCCTAAATAGAGATTGGTGTTCGAGACATCATTCTTATTAGACATCTTGGTTATTTGTTGTTTTATAATTAAGTTTTATACTTAATTCTCTCTCATTTTCACAAATGCAAAGGCGTAGAATTAAATAAACATCCCAATCAATCATGAAAATAAATAAATAAATAAATAAGTAAATAAATAAACTACTTAAACTTATTACAAAAGTAAATTGTCCAACAAAATAAGATTAAACAATATACATCCATAAATTACCATATTCATTTGGGTTGGGTATGTTGGTTCCCTCATGCATAATTTACAAAAATCACATTTTTATTTTATGTGGGTTTGGGTTAAAAAATTGGATATTGATCCATGTTTCGAAATAAAACCCCATTTATTTAAACTAAAACATTTTGATCCATTTTTATTTTATCGTGCACAAAACCTTTTTTTACTAACCATTATATCCCCAAAAAATAATACATCTAAAATGAAATATCAAATAAACAAATAATAATGCAAATTAAATGATAAATAAACAAAACCATAATAAAGAAATAAATAAAATAATAATTAACTGAGATAACCGAGGAGTGAAGATGCTGACCAACACGAGAGCATGACTTTCCATACAAAAAAACCACACATAACCCTCCATAGCAAAGGGCATCAAATACTTAGAAAATTGCACCAAAAAGACAAATTAATTAGTATTCTTAGATAACAAAATAAAGATAATCACATATTTATTTTACACAAATAGAATACACTTAAGTGCAGAATCTTAACATACAGAATCAGAATCACATCAAATAATGCATAAATAGGATAAAACATGAATAAACATAAAAGATGCATAAATGCATGAAAAATACTTTAACAAATGCCTAAAATACACTGACGGATGCCCAAAACCATGTGAGGGACAGCCATAAGTAAGTAAGGGATAAGACGAGGAGATAAACCCATGATTACCTTTCCTCTATCGGATGATAAACGGCCATCCGTCGGGTTATCTTCCCATCCATCACCTTTGGACAGAACCAAAAGTAAAATCCAAAGTAAAGATGCAAAAGATCATGTAAAATGAACTTTTAGACCTAAACATGCATTATTAAATGCAAAATCATGCCACAAACATATTTAAATGCCTAATCATGCATCAACTATACTAAAAATCATAAAATTACCGAATTAAAGAATAAAATATAAGCTTTACATTTACAACAATAGAGGAATACAAGAACCTATCATGCTTCTAATATATTTAATAGTATAAATACACATCACATCTCAATTAAACATGCATATCATTCGAATTACAGTAATCAAAATATGCCAACACATATTAAAGAATCACAAAATCATACAAAATAAATTATAGAGAGAAAGTAGGAATAAGCCTGGAATGTTATCCTCAGGAGATATTCTGACTCTATGATTATGGTATTCTAGATCTCCACTCCAATTCATGATTATTATTCCCAAAAGAAAGTATAAAATTCATTTGTATGTGTGTGTCAAACAAAGATTGATAGAGCAAGGTTTAAAGAGAGAAAAAATTGAATTTTCTTCTCCTTTAAGGTGGTTCTCTTAAGAAAAGTGGTTCACCCTTTCTTTACAAACCTTAGATTTTAGTTTTATACCAAGGTAAGAGTTTTTAGTGCATTTCCATTAAAAAAAACCCTAAATCTAAAGAAAATCCCTAATAATTTCGGAATCAACCTTTTTAAATCAAAACTTTCCTTTTTAAACTTAGAAACATGGGAATTCTAGATTTCAAGCTATGGACGGGTGTCCCTTAATGAGAGGCAATCATCCTGTGAGGCCCCAATCCTGGCCCTAATCGAATTATGGTAAATTAATAAGGATTATGGTTAAATAAGATAAAATTAGATTAGTTTGCATTATTAAAGTTAAGTCCCATGAGAGATATTATGGTAATCGTGCTTATGAGAAATGGAGTATAGTTAAATTATAAGGAAGGATGCAATTGAATTAAATTAGAAGTTTGGGTTAGAGTTTAATGAAGGGTAATATGGTAATTTTAGTGAAATTAATAAGGGGTTAATTCATTGATAAAAATTGATATTAGGGTAAAATTATGATTTAAGATAGATTTGGGGTCAAATAATAAATTAAAGGATTAGATAGGTTAGTTTTGAGAGAGAGAAATTGAGAAAAGGGTTAAATGATAATTTAAGGGTCTTCTAATGGCTTCCTTTTGTGTTCTCGAAGATAAATATCACTATCTATTAAAAGGGAGTCTATCTCTCTCTCTCTAGTTTGGACTGAGAATTAAAGAAGGTGAATCTTAGGGTTTATGAGTCAAATCAAGAGTAAGGGAGGAAGAAATCATAACAAATGAGCTAGAGGAGATGAAGCTTCAATAACAGGTAAGAAAATTAGGTTTACTATACTATTCACATAAGTTTGTTACGGGAACTTCCCTCTCTTCTTGCATGCTTGCCTTCTTTAATGAGATTAAAAGTTAAATCTAGGAATTTAGACGAGTTTGGAAAGATTTAAAGGTTTAATGAACATTATTGTAAGTTGTTAGGTTGAGATCTTGAGTTTAAGTATCTAATCTGTATAGTGGGATCTTGATTTTTAGCAGAGACCCAGTGCACGGCCATGCATGACCCTTGGTATTCCCTCGTACAGCTGCAAATGACCCTTTGATTTCCCATGCATGGCCACTCAACCCTTTGGAAGTCCCATGTATGGCTACTTATGCCCTTTTGCTTTCCCATGCATGGTAGCTTATGCCTCTTCTTCTTCCCCAGCACGGCCGCTCAGGCTTTTTGCTCTCCCTTGCACAGCCGCTCATGCCCTTTTGCTTTCCCTTGCATGGCCAAGTGCCCTTTTGTTCTTTATTAAGCATGGCCAACCAACCTTTTGTTTCTTGCAATGAACAGTCAAGTGGACCTTTTTCTCTTGCAATGCATGGCCAAGTGGCCTTATGTTCTTCACTGTGCACAGCCACGCATAGCCTTTCCTCTCCCAGTGTATGGTTACTTGTACTCCCTCCAATCATCTGTACTTATTCACCCAAACAATAAATCACTCATAAATCATAAACACAGTATTGTATAGCATATATGCTTATGAAGAGAGTTATATAATTGGGGTGAATTAAGCTAGCAATGAGAAATATTGATGCTGATTATGTGTTAAAGTGGTTGTTAGTATGTTATCTGATTATTGATAAATTAATAGGATTATGAAGTATTTCCAATGTTAAAGTTTAGAAAGATATTTTTAAAAAGGTATTACTATAAGATGAGATATTATCAAAATTTGAATGACATGAATATTATTATAAGAGTGAGTAGATTGAATTAAGATATAAGTCACCTAAAGCCATCAATATGTTGTATATGGCATGGTCACTTAATTGGAGGATCCCTATGTATACATATATGTATATAGAAAAAGTGAGAAGTTTTAGAGTAATAAAACCTACTGAGTTAAGGTATGGGGTTCACTTGAAAGTTGACTTAAAGAGAATTACATATGGCAATGCTAATATGAATTGTTTTGCTATAATGTGTTTTGGTGCATATTGGGCATAGAACTAAAAAGAGTAAGAGGCAACATAGTAACCTTAGAATTATATGTTATTTAATGTGTCCTATATAGCTAGGTACAAGGTTTGTACCCTACCAAAGTATTTGGTTTTACCCAAATACTATGCATCAATGTGTCTTTACAGTGGCATAAAAATATTGTGATATGGCCTAGTAACAATAAGAAGATAGTTACAATGTTACATCTCTAAGTTAAAAGAGCTAGGATATTATATTTTATGCTTAGTTATGAGACTATAAAAGTTTGGTTATGCTTCAAGTCATAATGGAGAGTAATGACTAGCCTTGATGTAAAGGAACAAGCTTGTCTGTTTGCTCATGCCCTATGTCTTATTATGTTAATCACATGCCCGTAAGTGGTGTGCTGATGTATGAGATGGAATAATCTCACATAAACTTACCTAGGTATATAATGTTGTAAGATAAAAAGTACAAGTAAGATGATTGAGGCATATATGATCACGTTAGAAATATAACATGTTGTCTACAATCTAATAGACTATAAAAGTGAACTAAGGAGTTAAATAGGAACAAATGTTGACCTTAGGATGAAATAACTTATTCACCTTATTATATTGCTCATAGATGCTTAAGTGTTTTGCAAAGTGATTATGTATTGATGTGAATAACTATATATGAGATTGTATGGAAGCTAATCACGGCAAACAGTAACAAGGTACGTCATTAAGAACTATCGATGAGTTGCGTAAGTTCCATATCTTATCTTAATGTAACTATGCTATGATGAGTAATTTGACTCAGTATGTGAACAAGTATGAGTAACAAAAGCATGTATTGCCATGATTCAAGTTGCATTCATATATATATATATATACATATATATATATAGACATGTATATAACCCTATGAAGGCTTTTAGTAGCAAGAACTACACTTTCATATTGCCTTATTGAATTCATGCATAATGTTAATTATGATGAGATAGATCAATGAAAGATTATACTTTATTACTGTTTGCATAATCATACAACTACTATGATATGGATGAATGAATGTTGATGCAAATATGTGATCATATGACCAGCATCCATGCATACTGGAGCCTAAAGCTCAATACTGATCTATGATAAGAATAATGTGCATTCTTATATAAATAGTGGCTTTAAGCAAAATGTTGAACTGAGTAAAGAAGAATATGTTGAATCAAATATGTTCTAAAAAATGGTAAAACCTACGAGTCTTAGTTCAGCTATGGATTAGATAGGCATGCCTAGAGTGATACAGTTGCAGTCGCAATAGTTGATCCTATTTGGGTCCATTATTTGTTCTTTTAATAGAACTATAACTCAACCCTTTTGGGTCCATCATTTGATATCTTTGGATATCCATTATTTAATACCTTCGGGTATCCATCGTTGATACCAATTGGTATCCATTGCTCCCATTATCCAACCTTTAAACTAGTACTTAATTAGGCTATTAAAGATTATGAAATATGCACTAAATAAAGAAATACATGTATTAATCGCTTCACTTATGTAATGTAAGCATGATAAATGGCTTATTATATTATTTTATCTTAAATTCCTTTTGATTATAAATGGTTTCAATGAAATGAAGTTCTATGTTCAGTACTATATAATCATGATATCTCTTAACAACCATGAGGGGTTAAGGTTCTTGTATGAGTACTGGCGTAAGTTGGGTCCATCGATGGATTCCATAGTGAATAGATGGGCCCCAAACGTATATTATTATACTAATAACTGTACGGGTTGTAACATACACAATGAGTTTCATGTACTTTGAAATTTATGATATGTATGCATGTGATATTAGGACTTTGTCAGGTAATCATGATATGTAATGCCATTCTCTGTAATTACATGCAAATTTGTTAGTGTGTGTGTGCGTGTGTGTATATATATATGGGCATACTAATAACTTTGACATAAGCCTAAGGACAGTGTATGACATAATGTGATGTTCTATGATCTTTAGTTTGCCATGCTAAGATAGCATTAAGGGAATACATGATTATAAACAGGAATTGTGAATTATAAATTTATTCTATATGTAAGATTATGTGATATATGTGAAGTAATTATACCTATCAGTATCTCATAGATGTTACATAATAAATGCACTCTGTTATGCTTGATGGAACATTGAATGCATGTTTTATGTAACCAATGTGATTAAATGCATATGATTGAAGTTTGTTCTATCAATAATCATGATGTCTTAATTCATAAATAAAAGGATTATGAGGTGCATGAACTAGGCTAGTTTATCAAGTAAGAGATTTGATTATAAAAGTAAATTGAAAATTCTTCAAGAACTAGATAAGTTCACATAAAGATCTAGATTATAGTAAGAATACTACTTATTGTTAAGGTTGAATGAATTGATGATATGTTATTAAGAATTTGTTCATAGAGTTTTGTTTTCCACTAAGCTTTATAGCTTAGCACGGGTTTGTTTATTCATTTAGATCTTAGGATAAGCTCCACTTTAGACCAATAGCTATAGTGACTCAACCCACATAAAGAGGAGATCCGGCAAGTTGCAGTTGTCCTTGAGGTTTTCATAATGTATTGAAGGCCAGTTATGTTATGTCTCATATAATTGGAGTTTGATTTAGTTATGTTGTGGCATGTAATTAAGGTCGGTATTATTATTATTATTATTATTTCTGCCTGATCTTTACTAGGCTTATGTTCGTATTGATGATTCAACATGTTTGGTGGATTAAGGTGTTACATGTCCATCAGCACTAATCCAAGAATTTCTAAAAATGCCCCTTATTTAGCCTATGTAGGAGAGAGGGACCCAAAGATGGGCACCCCTCAACTGATAGGTAGGTATCTACCACTACTAGAGGCCCATAAAATGAGATTTTTATGCATATTTTGTTAAAACACTTGGAAAATTTTGTAAACTCTTGGAAAATAATGAAAATCTTTGAGAAAATGTTAGAAATTCTTGATTAGAGCTTTGAGATTCATATTGGCTGTTAGTAATACAATATATCCTTATTATCTGATAACCCTGATCTAAGCTACCTCAGGTTACGGTGTATATAGCTATCCTTAATTTTGAAGAGCTGGTGACCTAGTGCTAAAGTGAGCCAAAATTCAGAGTAAAAGGAAAAATATATGTACCTAAGTTAGCAAATCTCTTGTTTGATCAAAAGACATACCTTTTGAGGCAATGAGTCTCTTATTTGCTCAGGTTGTTATCATCAGTTTATTGATGTTTTAATCCTGATTTGGGTAGTTAACATCAGTTTATCGGTATATTAACCCTAACTCGAATAGTTAACATCAGCTTGTCTATGTGTTAATCCTGATTGATTATTCGATTAGCATTTGGGGAATGCAGAATTGGGATGAGTTGACTAACCTTAATTAGCACCTAGGGCATACAGAATTGGTTATTTAAATGCATCTGATTAGCATCTGGGGCATACAGATTCAATATGGTTTGATGAAGATTGATTAGCACCTAGGGCATGCAGAATCAGTGTTGCTTCAATATATCTTATTAGCTCCTATGGCATGTAAAATCAGATGACTTGGTTGAATTTGATTAGTGCTTGGAGCATACAGAATCAAATTATTGTTGGTTAATGTTTTTTTAAGAAGTATGGTTGCTCCTCACTTAAAGTAGCATTCCATTAGGGAAATTTTTAGCAAATATGCATCTATGAAGAGTAACTAAGATGCTAAAAGTCATTTTTCTAGTGATGGTGTATCTTTTCAGAATTTGCTTTGTCATTAAGCTTTATCTCTTATTTAATAGTTCTTTATTGTCAACATTATCCTTGTAACTACTTATATAGGTAGCTCCTTGTGATGAGCAAGGATGTCTATATTTTCCTTCTATTGGAATAAAATATATATACCTTCCGCTAAGAGTTTCCAGTACCTACTATGAAAAGTGTCAAATATTGCTCTGCTTATTGGATTTGGCCTTTTTGGGCTTCTTTTATTTTGTTATCCTTTTTCTTATCTATTTTATCATTTCTTATCACATTTTACCATTTTTATGTTACTTACACATTTCATTGTTAGTTCCATTTCCTTTTTATTCATTCAATTCTGAATGATAAACGTAAATAGATCCCAAAAGCCTACCAAAACTTATCCCAACCTCACTACACAGTATTAGAGCACTATGAACACAAAATATAGGACAATTTGTAACATTAAATGTGTAGGGACTATAGAGTAATGTAACAATTGTGTTAAAGCATAATGCAAGTATACGTGTGCCTAGGTAAAGTTACATTATAATAGTGTCTTATATGAAATGGTAGACATAAAACAATATTCAAATTACATTATTGAGATGGTTTGAATATTTATTTATGGCATTATGCAATATGATAAAGTGTACAAGAAATAAATAAAATAACATGAAAATAAATGTGATGCATTAATGTTCAAAGTTATGTAACTATAGCTATAGAAAGATCTTTGTACATATATGCAAGCATGTTAAACAATTAGATTATATGAATTACAAATAAATTCATACATATCCAAACAAGTAAAAACATATACAAGTATGTAAAAAGGCTACTTATATTTATTATATTATCATATTAACTCCATGAATATATATATATATATATGTTAAAGTACTAGAATATAAGAATTAAATGATGATATATCAATGAGTATGCGTATAATTCTTTATTCTTAGTCATACTCATGCATATGAGTTACAGATAAACAAGAAATGAAAGGGAAGAGTAAAGAATTATAGTTGCCTACGTCTATGTCTAGATCGTGGATAGATAGGTATGCCTATATGGGTATATTGCAACTGCTACATGGCTTACCAATTTGGGTATATAGTATAGTTCGACCCCATTTTCAAAACTTAACTTATCCTAAATTACAAGATTTTAGATGGTATAAGGATTTATTTTTCACTAAAGTAATGACTTGATCAGACTGTAATAATATTTATTGGAAAGTAAGATTTTTGGTAGAATTACCTAAGTTATTTGCAGAAAGAGTAAAGAGTAGGCTAGAAAGAGATAATAATGGTACAATACCTTATAATGAATTAACTTATGGACAACTAATAAATATTGTTAACATAAAAGGATTGTCAATTTTCACTGATTTAAAATTAAAAGCAAAACTAAAGAGAGATAGTGTAGTAAGAAGAAAAGAATTAGGTTCATTTTGTGTATAGTATGGATATCAATATATTAAAGCTCCATCAGCTACCAAAAGGAAAATAAAACCTAAAAGAAAATACACATATAAAAGAAAAAGATATAAGCCAAAACGAAATTATAATCAGGAAAAGCCCATTAAGAAAAAACAAAAATATAGAAAGTTTAAACCTAAAACTAGTAAAAAAGATATAGTAATTTGTTATAAATGTGGTAGGTAAGCAGCTATTCAAGACACTATAGGATAAAGAAATGTATAAATAATTTAGCAATTTTAGAAGAATTAAAAAGGGAAATATAGCTAAAATTATAATTTCTGAAAATTGTAGTATTGATGAAAAAATTACTGATTATTCAAAAAATAATTTAAATACAATAAATGAAAAATTTGAAACTAATAGTGAAGATAATAATTCTGATTCAGAATCTTGTAGTTGCCTAGGACCATGTCAATGTAATAATATAAATACGATAAGTGATGAAAAAGAATTTTTATTAGACATTATATATAAAATAGATGATCCGAAAATAAAAAAAATTATCTACTTAAATTAAAAGAAATAATTAGTATAAAAGAAAAAAGAGATTTTACATCTTATAATTTAGCTGAAATATATAAAAATTTTGAAATTAGAAAAGAATCAACTATTCAAGATCTTTAGGAAGAAATTAAAATACTGAAACAAAAAGTAAGTATATTAAAAGGAAAAGTTTCAAGTTTAGAAGAAGAAAGATTCAAGATTAGTCTTAGTAATTCAGTAAAAAGAAGATAAAAAAATTAAAGGAATAGTATCCTTTAGTATTGCCATTACAGACACACAAGATGAATACATAAATAGTTTATCTCAAGTAAATTATCAAAAATGGTATGTAAAATTATATGTAGTTATTAATGATGATTTTCATTTAACTACCTTAGTTTTAATAGATAGCGGAGCATATCAAAATTTTATTTAGGAAAGTTTAATTCCAACTAAATATTATGAAAAAAACTTCTAAATGATTAGGTACCACTAATGGATCAAAGTTAATAATTAATTATAAATTATCAAGAGTTAAGATTTGTAATAAAGGATATTCTTTTAAAACTCATTTAGTGTTAGTAAAAACCTTAAATTCTAGAGTTATATTTGTAACACCCTTTATTACAATGTCGTATCCTTTTCGGGTAGGAGATAATGGTATTAAGATAAAAATTTTAGATAAAGAAATTATTTTTGAATTTGTATTTTCTACAGTATCTAGAAATATTAGCCATGTAAGAAAAAATATTCAAGAAATCAGTTTGTTAAAAAATAAAATAAATAAATTAAATTTCTCATAAAAGAAATAAAGGGAAAAAGAATAAAAGAACAATCAAATAGTCCAGAGATAAAAAAAAATAAAAGAATTTAAAAATACCTTTTCAAAAGAAATTTGTACACCAGTACCTAATGTTTTTTGGAATAGGAAACATGTAGTAAAATTACCTTATATAAAAGATTTTAATAAAAAGAAAATTCCAACAAAATCTCAAGCTATCAAAATGACACCAGATTTAGAAAAACTTTGTTGAAAATAAATACAAGATTTAAAAGATAAAGGATTAATAAGAGATTTTAAGTCCCCTTGATCATATTCGGCATTTTATGTTATGAATGCAACAGAACTAGAAAGAGGTATACCTAGATTAATAATAAATTTTAAACCTTTAAATCTAATTTTACAATGGATAAGATACCATATACCATATAAAAGAGATTTATTAAAACAGTTAAACGATGCAAATATTTTTTCTAAATTTGATATGAAATCATGATTTTGGCAAATACAACTACATAAAGAAAATAGGTATAAGACAGGATTTAAAAAATGAATGGAATGTTATGTCATTTGGTTTAAAAAATGCCCCTTCAAAATTTCATTTGGACATTATGAATGGAATGTTATATAAGAATTCATGATAAAGAAAACTAGGTAAACTATTATTTTTTACCTGATGAATTCGATTTCGAAATCAAAGTTGCTAAGTAAAGCTTGCCATCTTGTAAAAATCTATTTTGAAAATAAATTTTTGGCATCTTTTTTTAAATGCTTTTACATCTTTATCTCGCTAGAACAAACTCGAAAAAGAGATAGATGATTAAAAAATAATAATTGGAATTGTTGACAATAGTGGTGGCCAATATCATGTTCTTGTGATCATCGCAGATGGGCAGGTTAGCTTCTTTGCTTGAATGGTCAACACTTAAAAGTTGTGCAGAAATGACCGTCTCTTATAAAGCTTAAATAGTTGGCTTTAATGTATTTCTTTGTCCTATTACCTTCTTTATTGAAACTGATGATGTTAATTTCACGGTACTTTGCAAGGTTACAAGAAGTGTAGACACAGGACATGGGCAATTGAGTCCTCAGAAGTAGAGTACCGTTAAAGCTATTGTAAAAGCAAGGTTCTTTACATTACTTGAGCATGTTTCAATCATGAAAAATGTCTTTTTATGAACTCAGCAATTTGCATGTACCAGTATCTAAAGAACTGTTTTGCCGCTGTAGTCATTATCCTCTATCAATAGTATTGCTTGGTGTTGGTGATGGACCGTGGGACATGATGCATAAATTTGATGACAGCATTCCTTCTCAATCTTTTGATAATTTCCAGGTTAAACTATCATTCTAAGAACTCATATTTAAAGCCATTTTTACACTTAATAGACTATTAATGCATTTCTTATTCAATGCAGTTCGTGAATTGTAGTGACATTATGCTGAAAAACATCCCCATATCTAAGAAGGAAACAGAATTTGCTCTTGTAGCACTAATGGAAATACTATCACAATACAAAGTAATAATTGGTCTCCAACTCTTTTTAGGTTATTTTTGCCATTAAAGTTTCATGGACGGAAGAAAATGTCATATGAGCCATTACACAATGAAACTTGTCTTTTATTTTAGGAATAAAATATAGGTTTAATTTCACCGAACTTGTAGATCAAAACTGTTAGAGTCAAGAAAATAGAAAACAAATAAAAGAATCCAATTAAATGCTTAAAACCTAAATTTATCAAAACACCCAATATTCTGCCAGAGTTTTCAGCCATTTCTATCATTAGAATTGGAAATAATAATAATAATAATAATAATAATAATAATAATAATAATAATAATAATAATAATAATAATAATGATGATGATGATGATGATGATGATGATGATGATGATGATGATGATGATGATGATGATGATGATTAAGTAAATTTGGAGGTTTCTTGCATAGATGGTAATCCTTTTCCCCCAAATCACTTATTTTTATTTGTAACGTTTTATCATCAATGTCCTAATATTCCGAAAATTTTGATTTAGGGTTTTTTATTAACTCTATTTTGTGAATTAGGATTTTATAGATGAGTGGGGAAATAAGGTATTTTATTTTTCAACCAAATATAATATATCTACTGGAAATAAGGTTATCAATAGCATATATATATATACCCGAGAAGAGATATCAGTGGTCAATTCACTAATGCAATAATCTGCCTTTAAAATTTAGGACTTGTACTGGCCAGTGAAAAATTCTGTCATTGGTTTATTTGCATTTTTTTCTCAGCTTGGGCCATTTGTTGATTCTGAACATCTAGAGATTAAGAAAGGAACAGTGGACAAGAGCATTGATGATATATTTTGTATGGAGATTTTAGAACGGGTATCTATGTAAAGATTGATTAATTTATTAGAAGCATTTTCAGTAGTATGATCATCCCATTGTTTTCCTGTTTACAATTTCAGTTACAAGACTATGTTGAATATTCTAATGCACGCGTGTTGATAGTGCCATCTATCCATGATGCCAACCACGATTTTGTTTTCCTATAGGTAATATCATTGTTAAAATATTCGTTTTAGAATATAAGTTGTGTTTCATCTCAGAAGTAAAGTATACATATATGTCCATCGTTGGCTTTATGCTCATATATTTATATTTGTTACTCAGATTTGAACTTATGAATTCTGGTTTTGTAGCCTGCTTTTTAAATTCATCCATCCAACATGAGACATCAGGTACATGATCTACAATTAGTGTATTTCATCCTTTGGCCCTGCAATTTGTTTCTAAATGTTAAGTAAATGTTGGTCAGACATTATATGCAATATTCTGTCCTTGAACTAGATAACAAATCTCAAAAATCCAGGCATATTCAAAGCAAATCAGGTGAAATTCTGATGACTGTTCAAATTTGATGTTCAATGCTTTAAATCTTTAAAATGATTTCAGTTTTTCAACTCCAAATATGATTTAAAATTTACTATTTTTACATAAAATAATTAAAATTATAAGAAAAAACACACACATCAATATTTTTAGTGATGCTTTTAGTTGGTCTCAAACTCGGTCTTATAGTAGTTATAATGGTAATAGATCAAATGAATGTACCAAATTATGTTAGATCTGATGCATGGAATTGATAGTGACATATTCCTCTGTGTGCATAAAAAATATTGATGTTTATATCAGATAAACAATAAAGCAATCTTGATATTTATACATGCCAAACAAATATTGGATGCATATAGCACTTTTTAACAATGGAAGATATTTTTTACTCGAAAAATGAGATATAAATTCTTTCCTTTAAAAAAAATGTGCAAACTCTTTAGATATTTCTTCACGGGATTCCTCACTTTCATATTCTATTCTCCAATCTTACTTTTAATCTTTTGCTGAAAGGTGGAGATAGTGATTTAATTATGACAAATTCCATATTTTCATATTTTATTCTCCATTCTTTCATATTACCTTTTGGCCTGTAAATTCTTACTTGTTATTCAAATTTTTTGCTTTATTCTCTTCATCTAAGGTGCACTCTGTTGTAGATCATACATTTTCTTGATTAAAGGCAATCTCTTATAGACACATTGGAGCTCCAATTATGTTAAAGTTTGCATTGTGTTTTCAATTATGTAAATAAAAAATATATAAATTACAATTGATAATGTAGAACATCATCAAAAGAAATCTCTGGAATGCATTGAAGGTACAATTGGGAAGATATCTTGCAGCATAATTTCTAATTTCATGAATATTTATTTTTAAATCTAATAGAAACTATTTAATATGTTTGCCTTCTGCATATTCAATTTCTTTCAACTGCTATTTTGTCATTTGCTTCTTTTGCTGCTCCCTTTTCTCCCTCTCATGTGAGGATGAGGGATGAACTTTAATCATGTTACCCGTAGGTTTTTGCATAAATTTTGTATGAAAAATTCACAATAATTTAGTGACAGAATAGCGATGATAATTCCGTTACAATTTTTTTATAATATTGGCTTAATTTAGCAACGAAAACTTTAATTCGATTGCTAGAAATAGCAACGAAAATTGATTTCAGTTGCTATAAATAGCAACGAAATTTTTTTCGGTTGCTAAATATAGCAAAAAAAATTCTAATTCCGTTGGTAAAAATAGCAATGGAAATTAAAATCTGTAACTAAATTTAGCAATAGAAAATAATTTTCGTTGTAAAAAATACCAACCCGTCAAATTTGCAACCGAATGTTCCGTTGCTATTTTCCGTTGCTAATTTTTAATAGCAACAAAAATTCAACAAATTCAGTTGCTAATTTCCGTTGCTATTTGCTAATTTTCTTGTAGTGATTGTTGCTTAGCTATCCTTCTAACTAGATTTTGAGCAATATTATACAAAACCTCATAACTATATTAAAATCATTAACAATAATATTTGCAATCTAACATATGTTGTCTTCCATGTGACAGAAATAAAAATTAAAAAGCGAACAAGTTAATGAAGCAAATATATGCAATCAAACCAACAACCAAAAGAATTTTAAGGAAGCAATAATAGATAGAAAAATGATATCATATAAAACGAAAAAAGAAAAACATAATTGAACAATATAAAGACATTACCACAAAAGCCAAATAGCTTTCTTCTCTTGAATTCAGCTAAAATTGTCCCTAAGAAATCCATAAAGCAATAATTAATAATGGTGATTAACCTATGTAAAATCACAAACTTCATAAATAAGAAGAAATGAAATAATAACTTAAAGAGAAATAATTAAAAAAAAACTTGTAAGTTTATGTTACCAGTCTCCTTAGCAAACAAATTTGGCTTAAAAAGATCACAATTCCATTCAACCTTATGAAAATCTAGTAGCTTAAGATTCTTGAAACAACTAGCATATTTGTTTCTTTTATTTTATTTAAGATTTGATTTGAGAACACGTAGAAAAATCTAGTAGAAAAAAAAAACAATAAATTTTAAAATGACAAAGAACTCAGTATGGTTAGAGATGAAATAAGAGAATTGGATAGCAAAGAAAAACTCAAACAAATTAAAACTAAATACTATAAAACAAGATAATGGGTGGATTTAGATAATATGATTAACGGGGCCAAACCTCTTTATTCCTGCAATTTCTCTTTATCTTAACATCACCACACACCTATCCATGATAAACATTTATAGTATTTAAAAGAGATTTTATTGGTCAAAAAATTGAAAGAATTTAGAGAAAAACATTACAAAATTTTCCCACGATTTTTTTATTATGAAGTGTGGCGGTCGGCGATGTGTCATTGCATTATGAGGTGTGATGATAAGAAGAGAGAGAAGGATGGTAGAGAGACACTCAAAAAAGAAAAAAAAAATAATATGGTGCCTGTGGGATTTGAAAAGAAATTTGGATATCATTGTAGAAATTAGCATTTTTTAGAGAATATCCTAAATATAAACAATTTAATATAAATATAATCTTTATATTTTATTTTACGTGGAAATTTTTTTTTAAAAATTGGAGTAATTTTTCGTAAATAAACATACCCTTAAATTCTCTATATTTAACCACTTGTATAGCTTACAATGCCTTAATAATAAATGTTTAAAAGCCATAACTAGGGCAGTTCAGATATTTGTATAAACTAAACAACCCCGACCAAGTTAGATCAACTAAACTAAAAACATATGGTGCAAATGGGTTTAAGGTCGGATTAGGTTATATTTTCAATTTTCTCACGAAAAAGGGTCGAGTTAGAGATAATAGATCAGTTTATTTACTAGGCTATATTCAGTATTGTTTTAGTTTCAGTGTTTTTGTTTTTTAATTAAAAATGTGTTAGACAAAGAGACCACATTCTTTGTTTCTATAAAATTGTAAGGAAGTGTTTTTCTAAACAAAAATGGAATATAGCAATCTTCAAAAGATGGATTTAAAAATTTTCCAAAACTCTATTATTATTCTTCTTCTTCTTTTATTAAAGCCTCGACCACTACCACTCAAGTAGTAGCTGCTGTCATCGCCCACTTTTTGAGTGCCACTGCTGCCTACAATTAAGAAGAAATAAAGGTTGGTGTTTTTTCTATTCACTACTCTATCTATATTTTTTTCTTTGCTCTGGATTTCTTTAGGTGGGTTAGATACATTTGGTTAGGTAATTGTTTTGGATTTTTTTTTGTGTTTTTGAACTTAATGAAGGGAAATTATCATCTCTTGACATTTTTTAATCTTGTTTCTTGAATGTTTTATTCTGCTCATTATATTTTTTCCCTTGTTGCTTATTTATGCAACTATTCAAATGGGATATTTTGGCTCATGATTGAATTTAAATTTATGTCTTTTCATATGTTTCAGTCCATCTTAATTATTCACTGAGGATATAATTACAATAGGGAAAGTAAGGAAACAAATTAGGTTGTGAGATACATGTGACAAAAGATGCAGACAAAATCGTAGAAATCATGCTAAAATATGCATATTTTCAATTCATAAAAACTATGCTTAAATTTAAAATCAACTAACGAATTTCCTTGGAATTTCTTGTAGAAAGTCTAATATGACAAATTCATACTACTCATCTATTTCCTTTTGCTGCTCTACCAACACACTTTCAAATTTTTAAACAAGAATTTTTAAATTTGATTCAACATCTATCCCATCGATATTACAATTATCTCTCACTTTTGCTTTTGTCCACATTTTGTTTCACATAAGCACTTCTTCTTTAATAGATGGTGAACTCCCATATGATGAGTAGCTTCTTTCTATTTTGATTTATTTTGCTATGTTTTCTTAAACCAAAGTAAAGCAATCCAATTATATGATTTATTTATCTATTACTTAAAAATTCATTGCTTAAAATTTTGGAGTTGTTGGGAATTGTAATGTAAACCAATAATGTTGAGACAATTTGAAATGTAAGTTTTAAGAAAATAATACAGTTTTATTTTTTAACTTACAAAGAACATGGCCATTTCAATTCGATAAGTTTAATAGATTTCAATTGACTATACATGCATTCTCCATGTAAACTCCCTCTTAGAATTAAAAGTTTAGTCAGTTGCAAGATCTTGAACTTTCCTTATTTTCAGACCTTTCATTATAAGCATGGATACTAGCATAAAAAATTCATGAACTGGGTTGTGACCACTCATTATATATTTATACAAAAATGTTAATGACATTGAGATGTTTTGTTTAGATGGAGACTTTAGATTAAGAAGCGAATTTAAATAATAGCAACACGATTAACGTTGAATATGATGGAGCAATTTGGTCTCCACAACTTGAAGATTATATTATAACATTAATGGTTGAAGAAGTGAATAATGGAAATCGAAAAATAACCATCCTCATTGAAAATGCATGGGCACGAATTAGAAATCTTATGAAAAGGAAGACAATAGTATAGTCCAATACAATTCAAGAATAAGTTTAATAATCTTAGAAGCCAATAAAAGCATTTAGATAATTTATTGAAAGAGACATGAATCAGATATAACTCAATGACTGGACAAGTAATTGCAAGTGACAATAGGTGGTAAAAATTGTACAAGGTATATTTCTATATTAATGTATTTATTTATTAATTATTATAAGTAATGTATAATTAATTTTATGATTCATTTTTAGAATTATATATATATATATATATTGGTGAATATGATGGCAAGAAAATTTAGAAAAAAAAGATTGTAAGGAATACGAGAAGTTGTGTATTATTTATGGTGATAAAACTACTACCGGACCTCATACTCATCCTTCTACTAAAAATCCTTCTATTAGTGAAGATGAACATAATAATAAAGAATTTTATAGTTCTAATGAAGAGGGTGAAAATACAAATAAACAGAAAAGGTTGAAGAAAACAAATGATGAAAGATCTAATAGTAAAAAGAAAATAAAACTATTTTAAAATATAATAGTTCAAGCATTGATCAACATTGGAGAAAGTTCAAAGAAAAAATTATAATTTTTGGAGAAGAACATGAATTTAAGAACAACATTCACGTCAATTGATAATTCAGATGATAATTTTGAAACACAATCAAGCGATGATAAAAAAATTAATTCTTAAATGTCTTAAACCATTGCAAGACCTTAACAGAATAGATGAATTATCTTTTGAAAAAGCTGTTAAACCTATCTATGATGATTCACTATGCAGAGAAATGTTTTTGACAATGTCGGAAGAAAGAAAGAAAGAAAGATTGGGTTTTGAATATCCAAATTTGATTTCTTATTATTACCTTTTTGCATTTTTTTTGTTTGTTATCCTTTGAGTTATACAAATTTTTTATTTGATGTTGGATTTTTTAATTGACATTGAATATTTGGTTAGGGCTGTGCAAATAGTCGGTTCAGTTCAATTTTAGATCGAACCGAACAAACTGAAAATTGAATTTTATGGAAAAATGAAATCGAACAGAAAATTGAAATATATAGAACTGAAATCAAATAGATCAAATTAATTTCGATTGGTTCGGTTCATTTTATTCAGTTTTGGATCATTATGAGCTTCTTTTTATTGAACTTTTAACCTATATGGATTTATAAATTTAATTTAATTTATATTTACAAAAATAAAATCATGTAAAATAACTAAAATTAAAATAATATACGTAAATTTATTATATTATGTCCATAATAATCCTAATCAAAATTATATTAAAAAATATACTATTAAATAATATTTAAAAATACATTAGAATCCCTCTAATAAAAAATTCATATAAAATAAATATAATATAGCTTTTCAAATAGAGAAAATTACACCATATATCATATTTTTACATTTCATTTTCAAAAATGCCATATAATTTATTTTTACTTTTCATTTATGCATTTTTCATTTCAAAACTATCCCTTTTTATTTTAATATATCAAAAAATGCTCATCACTTCGGTATATACCAATTGTCTCTCTCTTTCCATTTTCTTCTTTCCCTACCTTTTTGAGTCTTTATATTACCCTTTCATAATTGCCTTACCCATCATTACTATCATTCACGTATTGGACCGATAAGTTTAGTTTGTTTTTATTTGTCTAGGTTTGAGAGGGAGGAGGAGCGAAAAATGGTGGTGACTGGAGGATAATGCTAAAAAAGGAGAGTTAAATTGTGGAGCTATAAAGGAAGATAAGAGAAATTGGACTCAATTGCATCAAACGTGAGAGAATAAGAGTTAAGTTAATTTCAATCTAAATTCTTCTTTTCAAGATGATTTAAATGAATGATTTCAAGTTATTCAACTTGATTTTTGCTATTGTTGATGTTTTAATAATGATGTGTAATAATATATATGGATTACTTGATGCGTGCAACATATTTGATAAAATTCCTTTTAGAGTTGAGTTTTAATTTCATCACAAAAATGTGCAAATCTATTTCTTCTTTATGTATGCAATTTATTTGATAAAAATAACAAATATTGGCAAATTAATAGAATTTTGTACCCTTCATTTTAAATTCCATTTTTCGTTTTATGTTATAGAAAATTCTTAGTATGTATTTTTTAGAAATAAATCATCATCAATTTTTAAATGCTAATTCTATCACTCTTTCATCTCATTAGATGGGATTCAAATAATTAGATACTTATTAATGGATAATTTACCATGAGTTGTTGTCTCTTTAAGTTGCATTTTTGAATTGTGGGGAAGATTGTGGAATGCAAGGAAAAAAATAAAATGAAAAAATATAAAAATTAAGAATCAAGTGAAATTGATTGGAATAAATGCATATTTTAAGTGAATTAATGCAATTGTTTTTCATTTAATGTTTAAACAAATGTATACATAATTTGCAGTTTTCAACCAAATTAGGGTTTTAATTTCTTATTTGTTTTGTTTGATGACTTTTTGCAGTATTTGTGTTACCTGATGAACAAGAAATTCTTTTTCTTATTTTGCTTTTTTTTGTTACTTATGAAAGCAAAAGATGGTTATCGATAGGCTGAATATACAATCTTTCTAAATGCTGCTATCAATTGAAAAAGTGCAATTGCCATCTGGTTAGTGAGTAAGAGTATAAAGTATTGCTTGAAGAATCTGCTAGTAAGAAAATATTAAGTTAATTATGTACCAGAATAGATGAACAATTCAGAGACAATTTCTTAATTCTTACCTTCCAATGTTTGGATCATAGCCTATAACATAATGTCATAATCACCCATACACCCACTTCAGCAAAAGGTGACTAGAATCTTAAGAATCCATGTAGGCAGTGCATATACCCATGAAGTATAGAAGAGAAGGTCTCTTTACTTGTGGAAGATAGGAAATTTAGTGACAGTGATTACAAGTTCCGAGTATCCATTAAATAGAGCAGTGAAGATTGTAAAAAAAAAGGGCAACCATACAAATGCCACCATCTGTTTCTGTGTTTTGGTGCATCTCTGCTTTTAGAAATATTGTCATTACCACAAAAGCCAGAATCATAAGTTGAAATTAAAATAAGACAACTAAGTATTGGGTTTTGGCTAACAAGAACAATGGTGCTGATGAGGAGGAGCAAAACAACAAGCCTGCATAAGATGCATAAATGTTTTTTTTTACCAATATTTTCTTTAAATTATCAATTAAATTCTAATGAAAGTTAAGATTCCTTAACATTGATTAAGAATGTTTTATCATAAGAAAAAAAGGAATGTATTGATTAATTGAGCTTTATTATATATAAAGAATGTATTGACTTGGAATAGAATGCCTAAATTGTTAAACTGAATATAATGTATTAGGTTTTATTAAACTTAATACAATGTGTTGAGTTTTGGCAAAACTTAATATAGTTTATTGCGTTTGAGTAAAAATTGAATACAGTGTATTGATTTATCAAAAGTGAATTCGATGTAATTAAATTGCTTATGTATTCAATTTTTTTTTTTTTAATTTTAAGCAAGAATTTAATATAATGTATTAGATTTTATCAAAATCAATACACTATATTTAGTTTAAGCAAAAACTGAATATAGTGTATTAGGTTATCAAAAGTGAATTCAATGTAATTAAATTACTTATATATTCATATTTTTTAGATTTAAGCAAAAATTGAATATAATGTATTGGATTTTATTAAATTCAATACAATGTATTGAGTTTTGGCAAAATTCAATACATCATATTTAGTTTGAGTAAAAACGGAATATAGTGTATTAGTTTTGTCAAAAGTGAATTCAATATAATTAAATTGCTTATATATTTATATTTTTTTAGTTTTAAGCAAAAATTGAATCTAGTGTATCAGGTTTTATTAAACTCAATACATTGCAAAACTCAATATGATATATTTAATTTAAGTAAAAATTAAATATATTGTATTCGATTTGTCAAAAGTGAATTTGATGTAATTAAATTGCTTATATATTCATATTTTTTTAGGTTTAAGCAAAAATTGAATATAGTGTATTAGATTTTATTAAACTCAATACACTGTATTGAGTTTTGGCAAAACACAATACATTATATTTAATTTAAGCAAAAATTGAATATAGTGTATTAGGTTTATCAAAAGTGAATTCAATGTAACTAAATTACTTATATATTCATATTTTTCAATTTTAAGCCAAAATAAAATATAGTGCATTAGGTTTTATTAAACTTAATATATTGTATTGAGTTTTGGTAAAACCTAATACACTATAATTAGTTTGAGCAAAAACTGAATAAAATGTATTAGGTTTGTCAAAAGTTAATTCAATGTAGTTAAATTACTTATATATCATTTTTTTTTAAATTTGCACAAAATTTGAATATATTGTATTAGGTGTTATGAAACTCAACACAATGTTTTAGTTTTGGCAAAACTTAATACAATATTTTAAATTATGGCAAAACTTAATAAACTATATTTAGTTTAAGCAAAAGTCAAATATATTGTATTAGATTTGTCAAAAGTGAATACAATGTAATTAGATTGCTTATATATTCATCTTTTTTTTTTTTTAGCTTTAAGCAAAAATTGAATATAGTTTATCATGTTTTATTAAATTTAATATAGTGTATTCAGTTTTGGCAAACTCAATATACTATATTTAGTTTGAGTAAAAACTAAATATAATGTATTAGATTTATCAAAAGCGAGTACAATGTAATTAAATTGCTTACATATTCATATTTTTTTAGTTTTAAGTAAACATTGAACATGGTATATTATGTTTTATTAAAATCAGTATAGTGTACTCAATTTTGGCAAAACTCAATACACTATATTCAGTCAAACTGAATATAGTATTTTAGATTTTATTAAACTCGATACTGTGTATTAAGTTTTGGCAAAACTCAATACATTATATTTAGTTTGAGAAAAAATTGAATATAGTGTACTAGGTTTATTAAAAGTGAATACAATGTAATTAAATTGTTTATATATTTATATTTTTTTAGTTTGAAAAAAATTGAATATAGTGTATCAGGTTTATTTAACTAAATACAGTATATTGAGTTTTGACGAAACTCAATACACTATATTTAGTTTGAGCAAAAACTGAATATAGTGTATTAGGTTTGTCTAAAGTGAATCTAATGTAATTAAATAAATTATATTCAGCTATGTTATGCAGTTATTCATTGTTACATGGTCATTAGCAGCATTCTTAATAAGAAGCACCATATCATGGAGAGCATTGACTCTACTAAGTAAATTCAATTCCTAAAACCATAATATTTACAACTTTGATGTCAATTTGAATTTGCTATATAAAAGATTTATTTTTTGTGACTCGGTCTGATTCCTGGTTTCCTTTCAAAGGTATTACCCCGTGTATTATACTCCTTGCTAGCTTATTCCTTGTTCTAGAGTCTCCTAGATGGCTGGTAAACATATACATCACAACATTAAGCTTTGAAACACTTTTCTTTTTTAGCCAAAATAGCAGGGAAATGAATCTATTTTTTTCTTGTTCAGGCAAAAGTTGGCTGGGATAAAGAATTTCAAGTTGCACTTCAGAAACTTCATGGGAAAGATACTGATATTACTCGTGAAGCTGCTGAAATCCAAGTACTCCTCTACAATTAACTAAAAAGATTCAATCAAATGTAATTCATATCTCTCATAAACTGACTCAATTTGTTATTTGATAGGTTTATCTTCAAACCATTCAAACCCTTACCAAATGTAGAATTTTCGATTTATTTCAAAAGTAATAAATTCGTTTTGCAATCGTACTTACGATGAAACAACGCAGAGATTGTGTTTTAATTATAATAATTGATATTTATATTATTTTTTCTTAACTAATTATTGAATTTGTTTTTATGATGAATTTTTTAATGGTAATAAATTTTAAAATTTGAATTTTATTAAAAAATTATTATTTAATATTAATAATTAGATGAATTTACGATATTAGAAATATTATAATTAAAAATTATGAGATCTTTTTTAAATCTACAAAACAAGTAAAAACAGTTTTTAATTTTTTTTTTAAAAAAAAAAACTTACCGAACGCACCATAAACTAACATTTTCTGCCTTCTCCCATCTCCCTCTCTCGTGCCCTAGGCTCTCTGCCCTCAGCTGATATCTGCAAAACCGACCATTTTCTTCGTTCTCTCCATCTCTCTCTCGCGCCTTAGGCTCTTTCTGCCCTCAGCTTATATCTGCGACTCTGCCATCTCGTGCCCTTATCTCCCTCTTCTCGTAAGCTCAGTTTGCAAAATTCACTAAATTCGACCATTTGTCCGTTCTTCAAGATTTCGAACCCGAATCAAAAGTAAGTATTCCTATTTTTCCTCTTTCTCCTCTGGCGGTCTGTTCTCTATTTGCCGTGTTCTCGTTCTTTTTTTTTTTTCTTTTAATTTTTCCTTTTTGCTTCTCTTTTCCCGTTTTCAGATTTTTGAAATGAGATATAATCTTATATGTGATACAACAACTCAACTTCAATTTTCTTTTTGTTTAATCTTGTCTATAATTTCTTGGTCTGAGATTTTAAGTTTATGAAGCTCAATTTCTATTTTCGTTTTGATTAATCCTGTCTTGGTAGGGCTTCTAATCTTGTCTGTATAGGGTTCATTTCTTTTTTCTGTTTGATTATTCTTACTGTTAGGTTGCATGTAATCTAACTATAGTTGTTGTTGTTATTATTATTATTAGACCATAATAGTTCATCTCGAACTTGCACTTTGCTTTGTCCAAGTGATTTTTTTTTCTCTCTTTCCTGCATTGTTAATTTGAGTTGCCACAGTGCCTAACATGTGTCAGTAGTTCATTTGAAGAAAGTCTTGCTTGCTCCTTGAATACTTCTAGTGATTACTAGATGTCAAACAGGTTAAAGCGTTCCTTTAACAAACAGAGCTTCATAAATTTAGTGTTGAAAACAGAGTTTTGGCTTTGAACACCAGTTTAAAATTTGTTAAGTTTTTCATTTTTAATGTCAACCTTCAAATGAACTTCTTTTAATAAACTTGGTGGATGGATGTGATTTGTTTCACATCAAGCTATTCTAGTGGAATCTCTTGGAATTATGTGTAAGTGGAAGAGTTTATTGTTTTTTTTTTCTTTTACTTCTAGCGTTATATGCAAAACTCTTTTATTTTTATCTGTAAACCTTCAAATCTGTGTGTGTGTCTTGGAATTATGTGTAAGTGGAATAATTTATCGATTTTTTTCTTTTACTTTTAGCGTTATATGCAACACTCTTTTTATTTTTATCTGTAAACCGTCAAATCTGTGTGTGCATGCGTAAAGTGGTTCTGCATCTAAATTTCACAGCCAGCAAGGAGGGATTGTTCAGTATGAGCTGCTAAAACAATAAATTGTATGCTTTCATTAGCAGCAGTAGCTCCACCACAGGTAAGAAGTAAATATTTTTCTGAAAGTATACATTGTTTGTTGCAATGCAATGCTGTCTCATATTCATCTGCTTGTATACATTAGGATTGTATTTGTAGTTTAATATCAGTTTAGGTACTCAAGGGAAAAACTCAGCTTTTCTAATATGTATTCCCCTTATTGTCTTACTTAGTATCATTGTTTGCATTTGCTTGGTTGGGTTGGGTTGTATTTCTAGTATTATTAAAGATTCATCATGTTTAATACTTGTTTCATTACGGATTTATCATGGATAAAGGTGACCAAATCTCATTAATGGGGGTTGAAAATGAAGATTATGGGAGTAAAAGTATTTCTTGTTCTCCTTATTGTCTTACCTAGCATCATTGTTTGCATTTGCTTGGTTGGATTGGGTTGTATTTCCAATATTATTAAAGATTTATCATGTTTAATACTTGTTTCATTGCAAATTTATCATGGATAAAAGTAACCAAATCTCATTAATGGGGGTTGAAAATGAAGATTATGGGAGTAAAAGTATTTCTTGTTCTCCTTGCCCCATTCCTAGAAAAAAAAAGTAGTATGTTGCGTTTTGGAAAAACTTACGCTATATGGGATCGCTTTTGGTTGATAGAGCTTAGAGATAAAACTAGGACAATTTGTGCATACTGTGAGAAATCATATGCTTCTCAATTCAAGATTCATGAAACTAGTATTCTATTGGCTTATTTAAACGACCAATGTAAGGAATATTTTTATAGAGTAGTTAAGACATTAGAAAAGGGTTCTAGTTCTAGTTCTGGGTGTATGAGTGAAGGGTTTCGATGTGGAGGAATTTAGAAAGGAGTTTGCTAGATATGTCATATTGGATGAGATTCCTTTTAGAGCTGTTGAGAAGAAGGGATTTAGAAATTAATCCTATGCTTATTGCTCAATTTATGAGGCTGTATGTTTGAATCTTACCTTTATAGTTCTTTCAATTTTCAGGTTCAATGTGATGTTTTTTGGTTGCAGATAAATTTCAGTATTTATTAATTTTAAATTGAGTGTATGCAGTTTTAGATTTAGAAAATTGAGACTTTATGCAGTTTTTTAATATAGTTTGTATTTAATTTGTGAATATATTGAGAAAAAGAAAATCTGCAGTTTTTTTAAAATAAAATGCAATTTATAATTTAATATAATTATTGTCTTGTTTATTATTTTATTTTATAACAAATTTAAAAAGTTAAGAGTTTCAAAAGAAAATAAGACCCACAATATTTAATTTACTTCAAATTGTATTTAAACCATTTTAAAACTGTCTCAAACAGTTATAAGTTACGATAAAAAACTGCTCCAAACGACTGTAGATCATACATATCCATATTGGATTGGGGTTGGGTTGATTTTATTTTTGACCCAACCTAACCTATGAACTGCCGTACCTATAACTCAATCAAACCCATTAGCAGGTGGATCTAACCCACCAATAAAAAAGAAATTCAATATATTATTTTTGATGCAGGAAGTAACCTGCTTTTTCCATAAATCTAATTCCGAAAATGAATTTTATTTTTTTATTTATTTGTTTCCAACTATTTATTTTCTTTCTTCATGGTAAGAAACCGGTAAAAAGCCAAGAGAAAGCTAAGCACGGTAGTGGATAAACCCCAATCTCAAATGATCTGATAACTTCCCGAAGATCTACAATAGGCACCAATTCTTTTAAAATTGTCTTCATTATGGACTTTAGAAAGGTAAGAATGAGCATTCCTCTGCAGATCTATGATCCCTTGCTACTGAGTTTCTTTTTTATATGAAATTCAGCTGCCAAATTTGTTGATAATAGATCTTTGATTTATTTTCACTGTTTTTCTTTGATTTATAAGCTTGATTACTCATTTTCTGTCTATTGATTTGTTAAACTAGATTGAATTGATTTCTAGGTCCATACCTAGCCTCACCAGACCCCACCATTCAGAGTAAATGCATTGAATTTTCAGTTAGTTTTCTTCTAAATGGTATAATTTAACCAAATCAATTCAATGTGTACTGGTAGTGGCAAATAACCGACCAACCGAAGTCATTAAACCTGGAAAATGGTTGGTCGGTTTAAGTGTATTCATGAACAGCCCTAGGTTCAAGTTGGATAAAAGATGATTAAGAATAAGGAATTTGTTTGACTTCAATGTTGTGTGTTTATATTGACTCCTATGTACATTATTTAGATTGGGGGACCTGCAAATATTTTTGAATGTCTATTATGCTAGAACCATGTGTACTTTTCTGTTGTGTTCGCAATCTATTTCTGCTGTTACTGATCTTCTACATCTATCTGGCCTCCAGTTTTGAGTACGCTTTTCTAATTTTTATTTGTTATATATTTCTTCCTGTTGGCTAGTTTGCACAGTTAACCCAATTCTTCCTCTGGTTTAACATATTGAACAAAACCAGAGTTGCACCCATGGATCTTCTCTGCAATGCCTATTCTAATTCATCTGATGAAGAACCCGAACCCAAAATAATATTTGGACTTGAATCACGAACAGGATATGGACCCAGGATTCTTTCTTCTTCAAAGCAACTCAAAAACAACATCCCTCATGAAGCTCAGCTTCCTGGGAGATACATTGCCAAGCAGAAGTGAGCTCTGCTTAGTCAAGCAGCTCCTTCCCACATTGAAGTGCCAGACTAGAAGTCTAATCGCACTCTTGCCACTTCACAGGGTAACTTTATGATGTCATTATCATTATCATTATTATTATTATTCACTGTTATTCTATTAGTTTAGTTGATGTAGTTTGTTCATTTTAACTTCACTTATTCTCTCTATTTCTCTCTTTTTAAGGATATGTTCCATTCTAGATTGTCATTTATGTGTAAGAAATTGTGTTATTGCATAAACTTGCTGGGAAGTGACAAGTCTAGTAGATGTTATCAATATATAAACAGAAATTCGAGAACTTGACAATGTTAAAAGTTCACTAATTTATATTTGTTGTTTGTCAAGCAAGTGACCAAAAAAAAAAAAAAGAAAAAAAAAAGAGAGCTTAGTGAATTGAGTTTGCTACCATAAAACAAGGAGACAAAAATTATGTGAAAATAATTGCAAATTCCTATAGGGTTAAATGCATAACAACCTTTACATCCCAATGCAAGAGTTACATTTATGTAACGACCATTACATATACTTTTTGGTTAGTCTTAGGCGGTTAGGTAATGGGGCAACAGTAATGGCATCTAAATTTCCTTCCTATAACAACCGCTTGACATCATAGTGGCCCCTGTTTAAAACATTAAGATAGCAGTGGAAGATGTGTTTGCTTGTGATATTTCATGCTAATTATTGTGTCAACACCGTGAAAATGGGAACAGTCAAATCAATGTTTTTCTGGGCTGATCTTTCATAATGTAAAAATTATAGAATTTATTTCTTTCTTGTCTTCCTCAACTGATGAATAATATGTTTTGGCTGCAACAACATTTCTAGTATGGTTGCGCTTCAATATAACCTGCTTCAAATTTTATTTATTATTATATTTGTGAGGCTAAGTGGATTTCATGCTTCAGTGACTGATACTGAACTCTTCATGCCCTCGGTTTTGGGAAGCATCACAGATTCAGGTTTGCACTGTAATATTTTGTCATCTCTGAAGCAAGAAAAGGGGAGTGCATGGGCAAGCAAAATATCTGAGAGGCTGTTTACATCTCTCCATGGAAAGGCAGTCAACTCTCTCAGTCGGTCACAGAGTCATGGTATATCTGTTATTCACATCGTATATTCCTTCAATTTCCTCTAAGTTATTCTTTTGCTTGCTTTTGTTGCCTGTATAATTGTTGGATTGTGAACTTGTGTGATGAGTATGTGTTGCATGATGCTTTTGTAATTTTCAATTTTCAATTATTTTCACGCCATCTTAGTTTTAGGGAAGCTCTGCTTCTATAATTTAAAATTGTTGATTCTCAAAAGAATTCTTGTTTTGCTTATTTTTGGCCTTGCTGATCTGTCAATTATCTTAGTCTGCAGCTCATCTTCTTGCCTCTGCTGGGATGGATCGCAGTATCTTTATTTGGAATGTGTGGGCCAGAGATCAGAAAATATCACGTACATTTGGATTGCACAATGCTGCTGTGAATGATTTGAAACGGTCCCAGCATGGGTCATCTGTGCTTTCTTGTGGATACGATTGTGTATCAAGGCTGATTGATGTTGAAAGGGAATAAACACAAAGTTTCAAGGAAGATCATGTTATTAGGGTTATCAAGTTCCATCCTGAGAACTGCAACCTCTTCCTTTCTGGGGGATCGAAGGGCCGCATCAGATTGTGGGACATTAGAACCAGGAAGGTGGCCCATGAATACATCCGAGGTCTAGGTCCAGTACTTGATGTTGGGTCAAGAATTTTATCTCATCTAGTGATGTCCGTGGAGGCAATGTTAGCGAAAATTCTATTATTGTCTGGGATGTTTCACGACAGGTTCCACTGTCCAACCAGGTAAGTGACTTATTTTCCCATGTACGCTCATTCCATTTCTAGAGCTTTCTTAGCTATGCTGTTTTATTGTCTCAATTTTGGCTATCTTAATAGATAATATATCCTTGGGTAGAACTCTATTTAGTGAGATTCATATTCTTTTTCTTTGTTTTTTTTTTTTTTTGAATTTTACTCCATTTGCTATACCTGAATTATGTTCGTCCTTCCCGCTTTTGTTTATACATCAATCAGTCACATAGTATCCCAAGATTGTGGATAAAAATGATTAGCTTTCTGGTGAACTTATTATTGAAATTCACATTCTTGAAGATTTTAAGCATTTATATAATATATGGATGTGGTTAGACCGACACAGAATCTATAACAAATGAACATGTCCTTTTAATGAAAATGTCCTTTTACTTTATAATATGAGCATAAAAGAAATATCTTAAAATTGATAAACAATTCAGCGTTAAAGTTATATTTTTCAGTAGGATTTCATTTTTTAGATCCGGTTATGGGTGTTAGGAATGAGTCTACATTTAAGGCATTTTTATACTATTCGCTCCTCATATTCCAAAGATCACCTTATCTTTCGACTGTTTTAGGTGTCCTGTGTGTCCAGCAAGTAGGGATGAATATAGATTGGTTAACCAGTTTATAAGCAAAAAAATTAACCAGTCCATTAATATTGATTTTTCAAAATCATTAACCATTAATCGGTCTATTACATTCGGTTAATCAGTCCATTAGTTTCGAATTTTTGGTTTGGTTAATCAATATTTTTCGGTTAATCATTAAAATTTGTAAAATAAAATTATATAAAAAAATTAAATTCAATTTCAATTGTATAAAGTAATTTAATATAAAAATTATGAAACAAATATAATTTACTAGCTAAAATTTATATTCTATAAATTAAAAACTCATATTATAAAATAGATTTGATATTTATTGAAAATTATTATATTTGATTATAAGTCAAATAAAATTTTGTATAACATAAATTCTAAAAAATATAAGAAAATGCAATGAAATACTATTAAGTAAAATATGAACACCAATATATGATAAAAAACAACATATATAAAAATTAATTGGATACTATATATAAATATTAATATATAATTAAAGATAATGATATCATATAAATTTAGTTTAAAGCATTATATAAGTTTTATAGGAAAATATAAAAAATTAAGGTATAAAAATAAAAATATAATTTAAATATATTTTAAGGTATTATTTTATGAAAATTTTAGAGAGAGAGAAAAAATTGAAGATATATATATAAATGAACCGGTTAACTGTAGACTAACGGTTAATTGGTAATTAAAAATTTAACCGTAACCATTAACAAAAAATATAAAAATTAAAAACTGTAACCGAGTCTATCGGATTAATTAACCATAAAAATCGATTCGATTTCGGATCGATTTTGCTGTTAATCATATTTTTGAATTTTTTTGCTCACCTTTACCAGCAAGAGTATGTGTGAATTGAAGAATTAAGAGTAATGAATTAGGGTTTTGTAAGTTAAATGGATTATGAGCTGAAAAAATGAGGTCTGGAACATGTCATCTGAACAAGAAACATCTTTTGAAAGAAAATAGTGCAGAGTTGAGATCATTAGTAGGAAAAAAAGGACCTCCAGCACTAGATATTACTTTTGACTCGCAGTTACAAATTCATTATGTACTATTACCATGAAATTTTAATCATTGAGGCGTAAATATGTACCAATAAATAGGCATAACACTAGAGGAGCAAAAGGCATTCTAAAAGCTCATGGAACTCCAACGAATAATATATTACCTCCTTTTTTAACTCTAAATGTTCATTCTTGTGGTGTAAAATCTTCCAATAAAGAGCTCATATTGAGGTTGCATTTTAATTGATGTATGCTATGATGGTAATTATATATAGAAAAACTTATGGAGTATATGGGATTGCAATTTGGACAATATTTTTTGACGTACAGAACTAGGTTTTCACGCCTAAAACATTCTAATTCAACCAAAAACCAAATATGCTTGCCATGTGTAAATGCTTATGTTGATAATGCTTGATTACCAAAAAAAGTAAATAAAGCTTTACTTCGATATTTCTAGATTTTAGCTAAATCTCCGTTGTCTCCAATTAATTTATGAACTTTCCAAATTCTACATATTAGGCTTCCAGGCTTTTTATCATGAAGTACTGCCATAATTTGAGAAAAATTGTATTTAGTTATTTGTCGAGAGGCCTGGATGTCTGAAGCATAACAGAAGAATCCGTTTGTGTGCCTGCCTTTAAAAAATGGGAAACAAAAAAGAACTTTCTGGGGTTTCTGTGTCTTGGTAATTGTCTCTTCTTACCTCCATTACGTAATCGCACAAGTATGTATTGTTTCGTCAAATTTATTGTAACAGAAAATCCACTTGTATCAGAGCTGTCACTTGTCCCTTAGGTATTACCTTTAGGACTTGGAATTACTTTGAAGCTGAAAATGAGGAGTACAAAAGAGAATTGAATCATCTGATGGAATAGAAGTTATAATATAATGTTATCCCAAATTGGGAAATAGGTCACTAACCAACTTGTAACTTGAACCTCTGAAAGCAAACTGTTATTAACTTCCAAATAGTAGTACTAAAAAGGAGGTGCTAATTGATCCATGTATTAACCTTACATTAATACATATTTGTATCCTGAATTGCTCTTGAATTCTATTGAACACTTGAAGAAAGTGATTTTACTAGCATAATTGCCAGTGATCTTCACATGGACAGAAAAGGTAACACCATTGTCATCTTCAGAAAGATCCTTCTCTTTCAGAACCCAAATCTTCCAATAAAGAATATAAAAAGGCTAGATTTGTCAATCAAGGAAAAAGAAATTAGCCATTCTTTAAATATTTTTCTTAACTCTCAACGTTTTTCTAACTGTGCTGTTCCACATGCGGCAATTCTCCCTCTAATTCAACTTTTCAACCTTCATATGAACCAAAATCGGGGGAAAAAAATTGAAAATTCTCATCGTAAGGGATTGAGTAGGTTTAGACAGAAAACTAACTTTACTATTAAGCTCCAGCAGTAGAATCGTTAAATAAAACTTGTCGGCTAACATGTACAATTTTGAAGGTCATATAAACAATTATTTAAAGGAAAAGTTGTCAAAAATTTACAGAAGTAGTTAAGTGCTGGAATTGTTTTTGGTAACTGGGCCTGCACATAATATAACAATTGCTTTGAAAGATGTCTTTGACTCATGTCTTATATTGTGCCTATGCTTGTGGTAAGAATGAATATTACGTCATTTTGCTGTCTTGACAATTGTTATATGAAATTTTCAGTTGACCTACAATATCCATTTTAGATGTTTTCAGTTGAACTTTTAAATGTTTTCTTTCCTCAACTTTTAAACAATACCCTTATTTTCCTTTCTAATGAGTTGTTCAAGAGGAACTTTAATTTATAACAACTTTTTCTTCAATTTCTAAAAATAACAATTACTTATTTGCAAGTTATGATTAAAACCATTCAACCTTAGATTTAGTTCTTATTGGAATTTTGTTTTTTAGAATTACCATATAATGCATGTCATATTCAAAATTAAATTTATATTATGGATGATTTAAATCCTTTGCTAGTATTTTCAAACAAAAACGAGGTGAGAATAATACTTTACAATTCAAATTTAGATTGATATATTGGTCATGGTAAGGTTACTATGTTTTAAAGATAGAGCTGAAGTTGTAATTGGTACAATATTAACTCAAAATATTTGGTCTGACTCCAAGTGACATGCCCTGGTTCGTTTATCCCCAAATTTAAGTAGCATAACTCCTAGGGCTATCCAAAAAAACCAAAATACTGAAAAACTGAACTGTATCCAAATCGAACATATGATAATTGCAACTGATGGTTAAGGTTAGGGTTTTTAATCTTATATTTTTTTTTCTTCTTTTTTTGTTAAGTTTTCATTTTAACTAATTAGGTTAATATGTGATTTTAATTAACCTATATATATACACACACACAGTGTATAATGGTCTAGACATGAAAATTTGCTTATGGACTAATTAATTGGTCCATGGACAGCACTTGTACTTTTAAACAATATTTCACATCACTCCCAGGACTAAGGGCATTGAGAAATGATAGGTGGCAGCATTGGGTTTCTAATGGCTTGATTGTGGTTATCCAATGACGATAAACTGAGCTAAGATGTCTTAGAATGATATCTGGCAGAAGAGCACCGGAAAAACACCAGTGTGTATGGACCTGACTGTCAGGCAACAGTCTTGGACTGTCTGGCGGAGACCCACTGCTAATTATGCAGACTTTCTTTGTTAATTATGCAAATAAACAATCAACTTGACAGGGTATTTGACTGCAGACAAACAATCAACTTGACAGGGTATCAGGCTATTAGCAGAGCCTGGAGAAAATTAAAAAAAGTAATAATAATAAAAATAAGTCACAAAATAACAAATTTTAACTATTAATCAGAGTCTTCACTTGACAAAAAAGAACAACAAAGCAATTAATTCTTGCATGAGTCTCAAGCATTTCAGCGAGAAATTGTTTAAACCATCATTGAGAGCCATTGTTGAATTGTAGCTTTTACTAGAGCTAGAACCTTTTTTTTCTTGGGGAATTTTGGCTAGTTGTCTGACTTTATCTTGTGTCTAATGGGGTAGAACTGTGATGGTAGTTAAGATTCAAAATGTTATATTCTAAATGTGATGGACTGGTATGCATGATATGCAAGAACAAAATCTCCATCCTTATCACGTCCACTTTAGAGTGTCCACTAGGTTAGTTTTTAACTCGATTATCATTAGAGGATGAACTCAAATTGTTATGCTTATTTTGAAACAAATCATAATATCCATTTCATTTTGAAATAAATGTTTGTGATAAATCTTGAGTTATTATGGATGGACTCAATTAGAGTCAACTTAAAGACTCAAAACACAAGATTCACTCAAAAAGTTACACATATTTGAAACAAATTATAATATCCTCACCATTTATCAAGAGAGAAATTTTCATGATAAGTTTTGAGGTATTATAGATTGATTCAGATTGGTTGTAACTGTGGGGTTCCACATCACAAACAATATGGATCTAGTGGAATGGTCTATGGTTTAACCAGTAGTATAGACTGGTTCAGATAGGGTGTAATTGCAGTTGGGTTTAGACTAGAGGGGTCCGTAACCACTTGTCATTAAGCCAAGATTTGTGGCATCCTTGGGGTTAATTTTCTTGTGGTTTTCATGTACGCTTTTAGTGCCAACCAAGTTTAGAAAGTTTAATACTTCTCAATGGAGTCGTCATTGTGAGTAGGATGCTTGCAAATTGGAATTGCCACTTGTTGCAATCTAGAATTAAGTGAAGTGGCATAAATATTTTATCCCTGAATACGAACTAGATTCATTGATTCCGAATCATCGTGCAAACATCTTTTATGAAGAAAAATAAGCTTCTTGGTCCATTTACAACTACCACGCAGCAGTTTGGGGTTGCTGCCTAGCACTCGTGGACTTTCGCTTGGCGGTCTAGGGTTATTGGTTGACAATCTGGCCCAGACACCTTATTTTGGCCTTGTTTGCCCTCCAATCTTCTCCGTTTTAAGCTCATTTGAACCCAATTGGGCATTTTTAATTTTTCTAATAATTTTCTTTATTAAAAATCATTTTTTGGCATTTTTGTTTAAATTTTCATTTTACCCCTAATTGTTCTGTTTCAAATTATCATTTTGCCCCCTGAACCCATTTGGTGCTTTTTTGTTGTTATCTCCTGCTAGAGATCATTCTTAAGACCTCTTGATAAAGAGATTGATACACAAGATGGGTTGCTGGACTAGAGGCCAAGAAAACTACTAGCTTACACCCATAAGAAGAAACAACAATGCAGGGGTACTCTAGGGAATTAGCTGGGCCTATCATTGTGGTTAGAATATTTTTGTCAAGGGAAAGAGAGAGAAAGTTAGTTATGCCTAGTGCCTAGTTGGATACTAAGGGCAACGGTTTTTGTTCTTGGATTTGTCAATTTTAGCAGAGCTTGAGAGAGAGGGGGGATCTTTTGGTTATTCTATTTTTACTGCTATAGAGTAGGGTTCCATTCTCTAGAGATGGAAGTTCTCTTCCTATGGGGATTGTAAAATTGACAGTCGTAATGTTATAAATAAAACAAGCCTTTCTCCTTAATTTTCTTTCTATTTTGATTTGCTTTTTGAGAATACAATATTTTTTGTGTTTTCTAAGATCGACTTACAGAACCTAGTAGATTCTTACGAAGAAACACTAGCAGCAATACAACGGTTAATCGTTGCATTGCAAAAATTTGTATAAGAAAAATTTCAAAACATGGATGCCAAACTCGGTTAAACTATTGAAAAAGAACCCATAACTGATGAAGCAACAGACCAACGTGATGCTAGTGAAATAGAAGCCTCCGATAATACACCGGCAAGAGTTTGCATTCCATCTAATACAAAGTTTTGCCAGCTCAACTCTTCCCCATTAGATTCTTGTGTAAGACCAATCATTTTGGGGTTGGAACGTTGGCTCTACCCAAGGTAAAGGTACTGGAGTTTAGTGGACCAAAAGCATGCAGTTGGATCGCCAAGGCTGAGTTATATTTCAGTGTAAACCAAATGCTGGAGAGAGTGAAACTCACGATAGCCCAAATGCCGGAGAGAGTGAAACTCACGATAGCCCAGATGTGCATGATTGGAGCTGCCATTACATGGTTCTCCTAGGCGTCGCATGACAATGTCATGGTAGCAATTTAAACTTAGATTAAATGGACGCTTTGGCAAACGAAGAACTCAACATCCCTATGAGGAGCTATAAACCTTGTTCCAAATCGGAAGTGTTGATGAATACATTAAGGAATTTGAATCAATCATTGGTTACATTCCAAAAACGTCAAAAGTTAAATTTTTGGGTTGCTTTATGGGAGGGTTAGCAGAAGAAGTGGGGAGATGGGTGACTGTGAAGAGGTGATGGAATTGGCTCGAGATGCGGAACTGATGTTCAGTCCCCCAAGGAGCAGATCGGCGGCGAAGGAGAGGCACGGAGCATTGTGGAGTCCTGTGGAGATTACCCATGCAATCCCCTAGATCTTATGTCTTAATAATCCCAAGAAAATGGGTCAACTCAACCCAAAAGTTAAAAATACAAACTCTGGCCCATTAGTCCCACATGAAATGACTGCCAATCGTGCGTTTCATCCACCACCTAGAGTTCAGCAACAGATCCGCAACAAGGGGTCTCGCCATCTCTCTTTGAAGGAGTTGGAGGAACAATGAAGGCTAGGGCTGTGCTTCAAGTGCGCCCAACCCTATAGCCCACAACATTGGTGCAATCTAGGGGAATTGAGGGTTTCCGTTCTTGAGAATGACTTGTATTTTGACATTGAAGAACAAACGAAAGAAGTGGCAGATGCTGAGAAAGGGGAAGGAGAAGGAATTGTGGAAGGAGAATGAAGTTCCATTGAAGTCCAATTTGGGGCAGGGATTAGTGCACATGGTCCTAGAACTTTGAAGCTCTAAGGAGCCATACAAGGCATGCCCATTGTTCTGCTCTTAGATTTAGGGGCCATACATAACTTCATCTTGCGAAAATTGGTAGGATTCTTGAACTTCATCGTTGATTCTATTCCTTCTGTGAACATTAAGCTGGGAGATGGGTACCGAGTCCCTATCCGCGAAAGATGTAGGGATGTCAAATTGTAGGTGGGGACGCTATTTCTTTACAACTAAATGTGCTGGCATTTGATTTGGGACCTTGGGATGTTGTGCTAGGAATTGAATGGTTAAAGACTTTGGGTACTGTTATGGATAACTGGGATCAGAGATGAATGCAATTTGAATTTGAAGGCAAATAGGCTGAGTTAGCAGGCATTGAGGGTATACTTCTAGAGGATGCATTGCAAGTTTGGTTGGGAGGGGGAAGTTTGAAGCAAATTTGCAAAGATCTCTATCGACAGCAATTGCCGCCAACCTTGGTGCAAGGACTTACTCCAGAATAGAGGTTAGACATTGGGAAAATTCTCCATAGTATTTGAGCCATTATCTAGGTTACCACCAAGGCGATTGTGTGATCACGCCACTCGCCTTGGTCCAAGCCATGTTGCAGTTAGTGTCCGCCCATATCGGTACCCACATGTTTAGAAAACGGAGATACAGAAGCAGGTGGTGGAGATGTTGCAATAGCAGACTATCTGTCCAAGTCAAAGTGCCTACTCCAGCTCAGTTCTTTTGGTTAAGAAGAAAGATGAATCTTGGCGGCTATGCATTGACTACAGGGCTTTGAATAAAGTAACCGTGGCTGACAAATCTCGATTCCAGTAGTCGATGAGTTGTTGGATGAGTTGAATGGGGCTGAATTTTTTTCAAAATTAGACTTAAAGTCTGGCTTTTATCAGATCAGAATGTGGGAAGGAAATGAGCATAAAACAACTTTTTGAACTCATGACGGAGCACTATGAATTTCTGGCAATGCCATTTGGTAAGCTTTTTCTACGTTCCAAAGTGTCATGAAAGATATTTTTTAACCATGGTTGAGGCTCATTGTCTTAGTCTTTTTTGATGACATTATGATCTATAGCAATAACTGGGAAGAACACATGCAACATCTAGCTACTATTTTGTAGGTTTTGATGGACAACCACTTCAAGGTCAATCCCAAGAAGTGTTCAATTGGTAAAACTTCGATTGATCATCTTGGCCATTGCATCTATAAAGGAGGGTAATTGTCGACCCATCCAAGATCACCGCGGTCCAAAATTGGTCGGTTCTGAACAATGTCAAGGGCGTTCAGGGGTTTTTGGGGCTGATCGGATACTATAGAAAATTTGTGAAAGATTATGGGAAGAGTGCAAAACCATTGATTGAGCTGACAAAGAATAATGGGTTTTAATGGAATGAGCAGGCACAATCTGCCTTTGAAGCTTTAGAGGAGAAATTTACAGCCACCCTTTTGCTGGCATTGCCAAGTCCATTTTGTGTTGAATGTGACTCGTCAGGATTTGGGCTAGGGGCTGTTTTGATATAGGAAGGCAGGCCCCTCATATTTCAGCAAGGCCTTAGCTGATTGTAAACTTGCGAAGCCAACATATGAGAAGGAATTGATGGCCTTGGCACTAGCAATTTAGCATTGGAGGCCATATCCGCTCGATAGGAAAATTACCATGTTTACTAATAAAAAAAGCTTGCGACATTTTCTGCAACAGCGAGTCACCACTACAGACCAACAGAATTGGTTTGCCAAATTGATGGGGTATGTTTTCGATGTTCAATGTAAGTCGGGAAAATTGAATAATGTTGCTGATGCTTTATCAAGGCAGCAAGAGTTCGCTGAATATGCTTTGGTTTCTTCCCTTCATGGATTGATGGCAGCCGCTTCATAGAAGTGAACCAGGATCCACAGTTGTTAGCCATTAAAAATGCTCTCCAAGCTGATCCCACATCCAAGCCGAAATATGTGTTGAAGCAGGGAATATTGTACCACAAGGGAAAATTGGTCATCCCATCCACATCTAAATGGATTCTTGCTATGGTGGCTAAATTCCATAATATGGTCATTGGAGGTCATTCGGGTTACTACTATACTTACTGTAGAATAGTAGGTAATTTTTACTGGAAGGGGATGGTGCAGCATATTAAAGACTATGTTAAGAGTTATTTAGTTTGTCAACGATTTAAAGCCTCTTCTCTAGCACCAAGCAGGTTGCTTACAGCCTCTTTCCATTCCACAGGCAGTTTAGGAGGATATCTTCATGGATTTTATTACCGGAATGCACAAGTCTAAGGGGTTCGATGCTGTCATGGTGATTGTCGATTGGCTGTCGAAGTTCAGCCATTTCATGGCTCTAAAACATCTATACTTGGCTCGGGTAATTGCTGAATTATTTGTCAAAAACATAGTACGACTCCATGGATTTCCGAAATTGATTATTAGTGATTGTGACCCGGTTTTTATCAATCTTTTTTGGTAAGAATTGTTCAATTGCAGGGAATACTGTTAGGTCCCTGTTTCTAATTTTCAAACACAAAACACAAGAACTCAAGGAGAAGAAATGAATTAGCCAAATGAAGGCTAAACTGTATTGTATAAAGTTTGTAAAAAGAGAAATACAAGCTTAGGGAGGAATTCGAGAGCCTAACCACTCTCCCAAAAAAATATTCTTAGCTGAAAATAGTCATATCCCATTCCCACACTATTCACCCCTTATTATAAGAAACAGAAACACAAATCTCAAACTAAGCAACTGCCAACAGTAAGTAATTTCTTATTTGTCCCTCCTATTTTTGCCTTTACCCTTTGCATAAGTCTTCACAATAGGGGGCCTAACAAATACTGATCAAGTTCAGCTCGTCTTACCATCCTGAAATAGATGGGCAAACCGAAGTGATAAATAGATGCCTTGAAACTTATCTCCGCTGTTTTACAGCTGATCAGCCCCGCTACTGGAGTCACTGGCTACCTTAAGCAGAATTTTGGTACAACTTTTATTTCCATGTGAGTATTGGAACAACTCCTTTTGAAGTAGTGTATGGTAGGAGACCCCCAACCATTCTCCAGTATGCCCCTTGTGAGATCCAAGTAGAGGCAGTAGCTAGGGATTTCCTAGACCGCGATAAAGCCTTGTGACAACTCAAGCAACATTTGCTATGGTCACAACAGCAGATGAAGGCGCAAGCTGACCAGCATCGCCGGGATGTCCAATATGAGGTAGGTGATTGGGTTTATTTAAAAGCTTAAGCCTCATAGATAGCAGTCCGTTACCTGGAGGGTCTATCTGAAGCTATCAGCTCGTTATTATGGGCCTTATCAAATCAAGGCTAAGGTAGGCACAGTAGTTTATCAGTTACACCTCCTTGATTCTTCCAAGATTCATCCCATTTTCATGTCTCCTTGCTTTAAAAAGCCATAGGGGCCCAACCTAGCTCTCACAACTTGCCACCCGAGTTAGAGTTGGAACCAGCTGTAGGTCTTGCCCTTGAGAAAGTGTTAGCTACACGGGTGATCCAAAGGGATGGAGAGTGCATCTCCCAATGGCTAGTGCAATGGTTGTCCAAGGGAATTGAATAGGCCACCTAGGAAGATGAGTATCCACTGAAGAGTAAGTATCCACAACTAAGTTTTGAGGACAAGACTTTTTTTCAAGAGGGCGGCAATGATAGAGAGGTTGATACACAAGATGGGCTGCTGGACCAGAGGCCACCTGGGCCAAGAAGCAGCAGCAATGCAGATGTACTCCAGGGAATTAGTTGGGCCTGTCACTGTGGTTAGAATATTTTTTTTCAAGGGAAAGAGTAGAGAAAGTTAGTTATGCCTGGTGCCTAGCTGGATACTAGGAGGCAACGGATTTTGTTTTTGGATTTGTTATTTTTAGCAGAGCTTGAAAGACAAGGGGGTCATCTTTCGGTTATTCTGTTTTTGCTGCTATAGAGTAGAGTTCCATTCTCTGGAGAGGGAAGTTCTCTTCCTATGGGGATTGTAATATTGACAGTCCTGATATTATAAATAAAACAAGCCTTTCTCCTCGATTTTCTTTCTATTTTGATTTGCTCTTTGAGAATACAGTATTGTTTGTGTCTGTTCTTTATCACCTCTTAACTAAGGTTATCATCATTAGCGATCAAGCCATCAAAATCCATTGCTAACAATAGGACCTTGAAAGTAGTAGATTGTGTTGGACCGCATTCATGGGGAATTGGAAAATTTTCTAACTTAAGGAAGCTAAGAGTTAAGAATATCATTTAGCTAAGTTGATATGCTGATGACATCTTACTTGACTTCCATTATGGTAATTGTCATTTTAGTTCAGTAACTGTTCTTTTATGCACACGCAGCAACTACGGTTTGGTTCTTTTTAATTCATTTTCAAACGATGGGCTGATTGGAGTTTTGAGAGTTTTGCTTCATTATTTTCAGTGCTGCATGCTGTGACTTCTGTTTCACTTGACAGTTTCATTGATAATAATCTAGAGTTGTATTTTCTTTAGACAAAGTCTATTAACCCTAGGCTAGGTCCCTTGCACTATGGATAATACTTGTGTTCGATAAATATAGTTAGTGTATGAAGAAAAAGGATTAATGTACATGGGGTTGACTTGCTTGTTAGTTGAGAGGTTATATTGTGAAAAGCAGTTTCTTTTGTTTGATGGGAGTTTTTGTTGTGCAATAAATAACTAACCTTATTCTGTTAAACGAAGCTTAGATTTTATAAATCAATCATGTTATAACATTAAATGTAAGGCATATGGAATCTTTTTTTTTTTTTCTGTGTTGTTCAGCTGGATGATAATCACATATTTTTCTCTTAGCTTATTTTTCTGGAGTTTAGGAACTCTGTTTTTCTTGAAAAACAAAATAATAAAAAGCTATATATTTTAGTTTTTTTTTATTCCTTTCCTTTCCTTTCCTTCTTTTCATTTTTATTTTTTCTTCATTCTAATCTACATTTTTGGGTGTGTCTCTTGCATTTTGGTGGCAGCCACAGCAAAAAGAAAAGGAGGGGTTTGCAGTTGCCCATACTTGATATTGCATTTTACCAACATGCTTAGGGTGCATTTCACATATAAAATGAACAAAATGCGGGGAATTTTGCTATGTGAGTGTTTTAGTTTGAGTTTGCTAATGCAAGACTTGTTTTCATATGATCAATATGGTTTCAAATAGGTGTTCAAAATTTTCTTCGTTAACCTTTTTTCAGATTGTGATTTTTTTAGAACTCATGGTTTGCCGCACAAAGTTCCTTGCATTATTGGAGTCTGATAACATTGTCAAGGTGTGAGAATGTGGCATGAGCGCCAGAATACATCCTGTCTACTTAATTTCTATGAAACATCTACTCGGTAAAAATATAATAATATAATTAAAAATATAAATCAAGGAGGCTTGTAAAAAGCACTTGAAACATGGAAAAAAATATTCTCCACGTAGCACATAATTAAGAAATTTAAGGGTAAGACCACATTAAATAATGGTTTTTGTTATAAAGTATTATTGTGCTCAGGCATTCAGTTGGGGATGTGTCTTTTTTTTTTTTTTTGGTGTAATAATAATCCCATGACTAGAGCTTATATTCCTGTTCTGAACTATCTCTCACCTTTTCCATCTCTTAATCCTGCTTTTGGTAAAATAAGTGAAGTTGTATGCTTCCTCTGTCCAATTATGTGAAATAAAATGTCTTTTGGACCATTTAAGAATGTGATAGTACCTACAAAATTACGTAAGCAAAACTGAGACAGTGAAAACAGTGATTCCAGATCTTGTCGATGGTGATAATCCTGATGTTTTTTGTTAGCATTTTGATTGGGGTGTTTTTAAGTTTCTACATGGTATGGTTGGACCATTGAGAGATCTGGTTCGGTTAAGAAAGCCCAAGTTTAAGTACTTGAAAGCTAAATATCTTAATATTTGTAGGGTTCAGGTAACTTTTGCAATGTGTTATTGAGGTCCTTAGATATGGATGGTCCTCTTCTCATTTCTGAGTACCTATTGTGATGATGAATCTTGCTCTTGAAAGTAGTCTTAAGCTCTAACTCATCTGGATAGCCTAAACCCTTTAAATTATAGACTACGTGTGCGTCAAACTGCTCAACAACTACTGTGAGGCAGTTAGGCACTAAATCCTCTTTTGTATGATTTCACTAGGCATATCAGTGATTGGTGATCAAATATGATTCTGATGCTTGAAATTTCACTCTTTTAACAGGTTTATGTGGAAGCCTATACCTGCCCCTCTATGGGATGTCATCCATTTGGTCAATGTTTTGTGGCCCAGTCAATTGGCAATTATATTGCAATCTTCTCTTCAAGTCCACCATTCAGGCTAGACAAGTATAAAAGGTACGAAAGCCATGGGGTATCAGGGTTCCCCGTTAAGTGCAACTTCAGTCTGGATGGTGAGGAGCTCGTGTCTGGCTCATCAGATGGTTCCATATATTTTTACAACTACAGATCATCAAAACTTATCAGGAAAATCAAGGCATATGAGCAGGCATGCTTGGATGTTGTTTTCCACCCTGTGATGCCTAATGTAATAGCTTCATGTGGTTGGAATGGAGAGGTCTCTTTGTTTGAGTGAGCTTACAATCACTTCTTTGCGAGACAATGCATGATTGCTAGAAAGTTGAGCATACAACCTGAAATAGAAGTGAGTGTGCATTATGGTTCTCAAAGGGTGAAAAGAGATGATATTTTGTAGAAAGTGCAGCAGTGCTGCACTAGCACTGCTTTCCTCTTGGCTAGTCAGCCTTGCCCCAAAATGGCATATCTCCACAAGGCAATGCTGTCTTTTTGGGAATCAGGCTTGCCCCTTATCCTTTCCTGGTTGGCAAAAAAGACATGCACTCTTATTGAACGAACAGGACTGTAAATACTCATTGAACATTCTATCAAGTCATGTACAGGTTCCCCTGATGGTAATTTCTATGAACTTGACCTCACGTTCTTAGATACAAAAGAAAAAAAATATTCCACGAAAATAGTTGAAATTTTGAAAATTATAGAAGTAACTTTAGTTGGATTATCACTTGTTCATTGTGTCAACTTGGAATATCTTAAGAAAATGCTATGTGGGTATTTCAAGCTGACGTGATTCGTCACTGTAGTGTTTTGAATCACTGTAGTGTTTTGACGTTGAAATAAACGACTAAAGTGGTCTTTAGTTTTAGTTGTAATATTTTAAAAGTTATTCTTATAAGATTTTTTTTTTTTTTTATATAAGTTGATAAATGAATTTAACTTTGGTTTTTATTCATATTTTATGGTATTACTATCGAAAGAGTATCAATCGTGGAAAATAATAGAAGTGATACAAAAATAATATATCTGTAGTTGATAAAAATTTTAATTTCTTTCAACTAAATGAATAATTTTTTACGCAAGTGAAGTTGGTAAAAATAATTTATTGTCCGTCTTAATTTGATAATGTGTATATATTGCCTCTTGATGTTAATAAAAGTCTGCCTATTATCTTTTGAATTTTTTTTACGTGAATTTTCTTTACTAATTATACTTATGAGTTATTAAGAAAATATTTTTATCAAGATCATATGAATTTTTAATATCGAGAGTGTATGCACAATGTCAAGTTTAGATAGGCAATAAGTTATTTTTGTCAACTTTTTAGATGTATAAAAAGTCATTTATTAAGTTTGAGATATATAATTAATTTTTTTTTTTTTTGTCAAATATGGATATTCTTTTATGTAGTATTTCAAAATACTATGTCAGTGTACAAGTAGCCAGGTTTGCACAAATGGACTTGAAATGGGTTCGAATATTGATTTTGCTACTTGTGTTGGATTGGGTTTATGCCTGCTGGTATCCGTACTCTTTTATGAAATTAATAATTATTTAATTAAACAATAATAAATTTATACCCCTATATATATATATAATTTAATTTTTAATTTATTTTATTATATTAGAGTACTATTTATATTTCAAAAGTTGTGTAATCCACCTTATTACCTAAAACTATTATCACTAATATTAAATATATTCAATTAAATATATCAATAATTTAATTAAATTTTACATATTCGTCAGATTTCGAGTCAGTTTTGAATATTATTGGATAATAATAAATGCATTTGAAATGAGTACAAAATTGTGAAATAATTGCATACGGATACTTGTCTATTTATTCAAGTTCGAATTTGGATAATGAGTTTTTCACTATGAGTGCTTTATCGGTCTTCGTTCATACTCCAACTTAATGATATGTTAGGAATTAAGCTTTTTTAAGCATAGCAAATAATTTTATCCCGTTATCGATTAAAATTTGTTCTGGCTCAAAACATAACACTGGGCTAGCCTCAGTTTTGATGTAGTTCTTCATTTCCATTGTTGGTGTGCAAGATTAATATTCAAATACCGAATTATTATTATTATTATTATTATTATTATTATTATTATTATTATTATTATTATTATTATTATTATTATTAATAGAAACCCCTCTTCACATATGTAATGAAGCCTATCGACTCTAATGCTGAAGAAGTTTATCTTTGAACGGTCTAAAATGAAGCTGTAGTTGAAATATGGAGCATAGGATACAATTGATTTATATTATTATATTTGAACTGATACAATTTCTTTATCTAAGCTTAATTCTATCTAGCATCCTGATAAACGTATAAAACACTATGGACAAAAGGGGAACATAATCAAGTATAATGATCTTGCTGCTCTTAATATATTTATATATTTGGCTTCAAAAATTTCTAAAAAGATATTTGGATTAATGTACAATTCATCAATTACCAATTTTAATACAATTGGTAATTTATCCATTATGGAAAATATTATGTCAAAATCTTTGCTGTATAAAATTTCTATATTACAAACGTAATAATAGATTGCCAATCTGCAGCACAATAAAAAATGTCCACGTGTTCATATGGAAAGCATCTTTAAAACTTGCTGTTATAAAATACACATTATAAGGTTATCGGATTTTAACATTTTGCGCGTGTTCCAAAAAAAAAAAAACATTTTGTACGTGAAATTCAAATTCTTGCATTTTTAAAAGTTGATATTGGATTTTTCATTATGGGATTAGTCATGTTAGATTTATTTTAAATGAAATTGACGGAATTGAAATTTATGTTTTGTTAATTTCACGTAAAATAAATTTAAAATAACTGTAAGATGTACTAAAATATAAAAAAAATTGAAAAAAAAACCAATTCATCATTTTTTATGTTGAAATGATTTTATAATTCTTCAATTTTTTTAATGTTTTTGAGGGATGCACTATCATTTTAAGTTGATATCACGAAAGATTATTATAGCTTATATTTTGGTTTCGTTTAATTTAAATTGAATGTAATGTGAATGATTTTAAAAGTATATAAATCAAATTTCAATTTCTATATGAAAAAGGAGTTAATAAAAAAACCAGTAAAATTGAGGGATCCAAAAATGCATTTTTCTTAAAAAAAAAAATTATATTTACAAATGATCATTATAAGAAGAAAGAAAAGAAAAGGGCAGTAGCCAGGTAGCTAGAGGTGTTGAAGGCGTAAAATGTTGCTGGTTAAGTGGTGGAGGTTGTAATTTAATCTAGATACCCCTAACCCATACCTACCATTATAGAACATTGAAGAGAGAGTGGTGTGGGGGCATACTAAAAGCTGTGCTTGTATTAAATTAATCAACCAAATTTTCATTAAAAATAATGAAAGACAAGAAGAAAAAAAAGGTTCAGCGGAGGAGAGAAGGGGGGGCCAAAATTATATAAACAAACTTAAACAAAGACATAATTATGGACTTCACTTTACATTATTCATGGAGGTCAATCGTAGGGGAGACAACAACACTCCCACCTCCCTTTTTAGATGCATTTGCTTGTGGGACCAACAAATCCAAGCCCCTATCTTCCAACACAACCTAGCTCATAGAAATTAAACATAGGTCAAAAAACATATAGATACCAACTCTCTCCGTACATATCTTAAAGAAGAATGAATAATTGAAGATAAAAGGATAAAATAAATTCTTATTCACGAATCACATGCGATGTCCTGTTTGTGCTGTGAAAATCCAATAACCTTATAATGTGTATTTTATAACAGCAAGTTTTAAAGATGCTTTCCATATGAACACGTGGACATTTTTTATGGTGCTGCAGATTGGCAATCTATTATTACATTTGTAATATAGAAATTTTATACGGCAAAGATTTTGACATAATATTTTCCATAATGGATAAATTACCAATTGTATTAAGAAAAAATTCCCCGTTATCCTTATCAGACATGAGCCCTTATATAACTCATTTAGCACTATCTAGACAAACCAGCATTCTTCAAAGCATGAATGGTCTCAACAACACCTCCCAAAACTGTGTATATTGGAAAATATGCTTATCCCTAATAAGCTAATCCAATTTCAAGTGTGGAACACATTTATGCAATTTATTTTGTCCATTTATACTTGTGTATCTAATATCTATAAATGTACATATAAAGATAATTAATAAACATATATAATTTCAACATCCATATGAATATGTTCCCCACCTTACTCGGTCTGAATCCTTTTTTCTCTATCCAAAAAAACACATTATCTTCTTTGGCAAATTATTAAAAGAAAAAAAAAAAAAAAGAGAAAAGCACTTAATGCACCAAGAAATTCAAATTCAATGTGGATGACGTTGAAGTTATATCAATGGTAAAATCAAACTTCAATAAAATGAAAAAAAAAAAATTAAAGTTAAGGATGTGTCCCCTACTCCATATGCCTGCAATCATAATCCAAAATATATGCATATTATATCATTTTGGATATTATTAATTCTTTTAAAGTACTTGTGGTCAAGCGTCTCTTCGCCTTTACTGGGGCCTACCACCCAGCGTAATTGGCGACAAGAAACAATGGGCTGAAAGGTTAAAACCTAAACGAATTGGTCTTTTATGTGAGAGGGACACTGAGATTAGACATGAACTCAACAAGGTCTCCAATGGTTTGATGAATGGATGATGATAAATGTGCATAATTCATAAACATAAACTTTAGGAAAAAAGATTACTAGATACTTGAATTATTCGATTTTTCTTAATTAAAAACAACATATTGAATTTCTAAATTTTAATTTTACTTTTTATTGGATTTCTGCTTTTTTTGAAATTTTTAAAATTTATGATTTTGCCCCAAATTATTTTTTTCTATTCAAAACTTATTTTTCTTATCAAAACATATCCTAAAACTATAAAATCGCTCCAAAATTTTCTATCCTAGACTCTAATATCATTCAGGGATTTTAAAACTATTTTGGAGGATAAATTCCGGGATTCTTCACTTCTCGCAATTTTTCATACTCATTAAAGTATCAAGAACTTACAACAAACCCAAGAGGCTCTGTTTTTTAAAAAATAATTTTCAAATTCGTTCTGTTTTAGAGCCCATTTTTCTAAACGATCTGAATAACTTTTTACATACATTTTAAAATATTTTGTTTAGAGAATTAATATGATCTACAATAATGTTTATAATTCTATTACTAGATTCTTGTCTACTCCGCGATTTAGATGAAAACAATCATAAAATTGATGATTCCTGGATATCAAAAATTATTTTGTACTTCCTGGATAATAATAATAATAATAATAATAATAATAATAATAATAATAATAATAATAATAATAATAATAATAATAAACAAAGACAAAATTCAAATATGCTCCCTGTAATCGCAATACTCGTTATGATTAGCCTTGAAAAGGCAGGTGTCAGCACATATATACACATAGCTATCATATTATTATTATTATTATTATTATTATTATTATTATTATTATTATTATTATTATTATTATTATTATTATTATTATTATCTTGAACAAACTGTTGGTACAAAATAGTTTTTGATATCCAGTATTTGGCAATTCTCTAATTATTTTCATTTAAATAATGGAGTAGATAAGGACCCTATAATAGAATTATTAAATTTTATTGTGGATCGTATTAATTTTTTAAACTAAACATTTGAAAAATTTGAAGTTAGTATGAAAATTTTTATGGATCATTTAGAAGAATTGGTTTTGAGATAGAGCGAATTTGAAAATTATTTTCTTAAAAATAAAGAGCCTCTAAATTTTGTTGCAAGTTCCCAATACTTAACGAGTCAAAAAATTGAAGGAAGTGAGGAACCTTAAAATCTATACTCCAAAATAGTTTTAAGGATCCATTAGTAACTCTACAATTTCCATCTAGGTGAGCTAAAATTCTTAATATCAAAGTTTTAGATAGAAAATTTTGGAGTAATTTTATAGTATTTGCACGTGTTTTGAGAAAAAAGAATAAGTTTTGGTAAGAAAAGAAAATAATTAGGTAAATTTTAAAAATTTAGGAAACATGTAGGGATCTAATATAGAGTAAAATCAAAGTTCAGATATTCAATATATAGTTTTTAAAATTCAGGAACACAATTAGAAAAAAAAAAATCGAATTGTCCAGAGATCTAATAATGTGTTTTTCATAAATTTTACATAACCAAGTATAGTGATTTTAGTAGGGCATATTTGAATCATTGTATTATATTAGTTTATATAGCGTTAATCTATAGATTATTAGCCTGCAGTATTTAGCTTGTACTATTTAGCCTGTAGTACTATCTACAATATTTGGTTTAAAACTATTTTAGCATATAATATTTTACTCTATATATTTGGTGCACAATATTGTGTTGTATTATTTATTAATAAAATAAAATAAATAAAATAAAAATTTTAGGGTGGTTTCAAAGCCATTAATTTCGGATCAAATGTATTTGGATTATGTACGGTTCTTTCGATTTTCGATTTTTTAGAATTAAAATAAACTGAATAAGTCATATTTCATATTTATAACCGAAATGAACGAATCAAAAATAAAAAAATCAAACTAGTTAAATGGACAAAAATGCCTATGGTTCACTTTAATTTTTTTGTACAAGTTCAGATTTGCATAGCTTTATTAAATAAATATACTTAATTCGAGTCATTCAGGTTGTCTCTGGTTGAGTTTTATCCAACCCTTAATTTTCGGGTCAGGTCAAATACCTTTTTTGGTGTTGGATTCAGGTTTGGGGTACATTTTTCTATTAGGTTTGAATCAAATACTGGATTAAGGTAAAAAATTTGATAGGTTTATTGCGTTATTTTATTTTCACATTAGCTTTTTTTAAAATTTGCTAAGCATTATATTTGCATTAGCTTGTATTATACTATATTATTTTATGTGATAATCAACAAACAAAACATAATATATTTGGTTCCACAGATTATTTTAAGATATTTTGATCTATTGACATCTGGACATTATACTGAATTTACAATTGTACTCCCGTTAAGAACAATTTGTGTCCAATGATCTTTACGTTGATGAATATGAATTTGTTTCGTTTTTAGGATTGAGGAACAAAAAAACTAAGAACATGTATAAAGATTAATTAATTAATTAACTAAAGAGGAATCTAAGACTATAGCAACGATGGAGAATTAATTGGAATCATAATTAACAAAAAGTTGTATTAATTTCGTGATTTGTTTAATTTGTTGTTGTCTACACTTTTTGGAGTCATAGTTTTCAACTTTAGATAAATGTTTATCCTCTCCTACATACCAGACTATAATCAAAATGTCTATGCATCAACAAAAAGTGTAGCATCTCACCATTACCATCATCTCTACCTTCCAATCTTAGCCTTTTAAAGTGACCCGACAAACTCATTTTATTGGCATCACCATGTGATTCGAGGCCATTGCCAAGTCACCCGTTTCCTTTCTTCTCCCTTCTTTTCCTCCTTTTTTTTTTTTCTTAACCATAAAAATAGCATTTTTTTTTCATCAAACTTGCCAAACCAATGATCATAAATTTTTATTAATAATAACAAAATGGCTTATGATAATAGACATAAGTCCATAACACATGAGTTTACTATAACCAAGTATAATAATCATACCGCTCTTAGTGTTTTTGGCTCATAGATATTTTTAAAAGATTGTTTGTTCAATGTACATTAAACCATGATAAAGAATTTATAATTACACCCCCGATATGGACAATTTATGTACAAAAGTTATGTTGAAAAATCTTTACCGATCATATTATTATTATTATTATTATTATTATTATTATTATTATTATTATTATTATTATTATTATTATTATTATTATTATTATTATTATTATTATTATTATTATTATTTGTAGTAGTAGTGCCGAAGTTTGTTTTACTAACCCATTTGGGAAATATTCCTTATTAAGATGTCTTATGTTTGTAGGCCATGTATTGATCAACTCGATGGTTAGCACTTTATGACTATTAAAATCTATTGTTTTTTTCTAATTTATATATTAAATATCATATCACATATGCTCCACAATCTTAGACAAACATTCGTGGCTACTAATCTAAGATTAATTTAATTAGCAACAGTTTCTTGCCATAATCATATCTTAAAAAAGGTAAATGAAAGATGTTCATTTCAAATATATGCCACCTGTTCATGCCACTGGGACCTGACTCTCCGTCCAGCTAGCTAGAATCTAGTTGCTTTAATTAGATACTATATACATCTAATTTATAATATATTTTTCATTTTACGTTTTTCAATTAAAAAGAAAATAAAAAGCAAGATCTCATTTTCAGCTTTTCTAGTCATAGTTTGCTTTCTTGAAACAGTATTCTGAATAGCAATCTTTGTTGCACAATGCATGGGCACATCGTCAACTGATTGCTTCCACTTGCACACTGCGGCTGTTAGTTATCACCTTTAACGTATTGTAATATCGTGGGAATAAATTATTAACATTAGTTTATTAATTACCTATAACAAGTAAAAAATATATAGTAAAAAATATCAAATTACTTTTCGACTCTTTAAAAGAGATTTAAGAATCGATAATACTTCACTATGATATCTTAAGCTTTTATATATCATAAAATATCATTTTTAATTCCAAATTTTCTCTAAAAAAATAGAGCAAGATTTAGATTACTTTTTTAATGGTCTTTCAATTTATAAAAATCGGTTATTTTATTTTTTAAACTTTCGAAGTACAATTTAACTCTAAATTTTAATTTCATATACAAAACTACTTAAATGCTGATGTTAAAATTTTCTTTCAGCGAGAACGATATGAATTTAATTTTTTTTATGTAAATATAAAGATACGTCATTTTTTCATTGAGAAAAATTTTTTGACATTAACATTTAGGGACTTATTCTGCAACAAAAATTGAAGATTTATATAGAAAAATTAAAGGAACAAATTGACTGAAATTGTAAAAATTTAGGGAATTGGCTATGTATTAATTCTATATAAATATATGTTGTGTAAGTAGAGAAACAAATATTATGTTTTGCGTGCACAGGACGTAATATTATATTATGATTATATGATTAAATTTGATATCACGATTATGAGACGAGAGTTCATCTAGTGACACAACAATTGGATCCTTCCAATGACACTGCTGCATACACTACTCACTAATTCTAGATCCTTCCAATGACTTATAGAGAAAGTGACATGAAGGGTAACCCTAAATTTTGCGACACCTAACCGACAATAGTGGATGACTAGTAATAAAGTGGATAGAAGGGAAAAACAATGGTCAAAAACCTCATGAAGATCATGAAGCAAGCACCTCTCCTGTGCATGTTGCCTCAAAAGGGTAAAATCACTATACATGAATGTGAAAGAAACAAATACAGAAAGAAAGCATGAAAGAGATAAAAGGGAAAAGAAGCACTTTCAAAAGGCCAAAGTTACTGGAAACATATTTTTATATTGCTGCAAAAGGCAGTCATCCTTTGATAAGGACTTCACTTATTCTATAGCTAATAAAAAATGTTACACTTCATTTTATTTCTCCTTTCATTTTGAACTTTCGAGAAAAATAATTTAGAAAATTTTCTTTGCCCTAAAGGAAAAATATATCTGTTCTTCTTTCTATATTATTTTATAGTTATGGTGTGTATTGATAAGGACTAGGATGGCAAAACTGATTAACATGCGAGATATGTGATATTTTTGGCCAATCGGTTTCAAAAACCTGAATGGGTGACTATTTTGGTTCGGATTTAGAACAAATAGAATCAAAATCTTATTCCGGGCCATCTAAACCATTACAAAAAAAATACAGAATAGCGATAAAATTAGCGAGGACAATAAAATTTATTGCTAAATGCACTATTTAACGACAATATTGCAATGAAAAATGATTTTTATCGCAAATATTGTTAGAGGCTAGTAGGAAAACAAATTTTACGACAGTTTAGCAATAAATAATTTTTGTTGTAGCTAATTTTGGATGCCAAAATTTTGGCACAAAAAATATAGATGACTTTGCGAGCACAGAACCCTTGCTAAATCTTAATTTATGGTTAGAATGATATATAGACCATTTAGCGAGGACTTAATCCTCGCTAAATTAGCGAGGACAAATCCTTCGCTAACGGTTAAATAATTTGGCATTTGATATATGAACCATTTAGCGAGGACTTAAACCTCACTAATTTTGCGAGAAACAAATCCTCGCTAAATTAGCGAGGACAAATCCCTTGCTAACAGTTAAATGGTTTGGCATTTGATATATAAACCATTTAACGATGACTTAATCCTCGCTAATTTTGCGAGAAACAAATCCTTGTTAAATTAGCGAGGGATTTGGTTAAATGGTTTGGCATTTGATATATGAAGCGTTTAGCGAGGACTTAATCCTTGCTAATTTTGCGAGAAATAAATTTTCGCTAAATTAGCAAGAATAAATTCATCGCTATGTTGTTAAATGGTTTGTTATTTGATATATGAACCGTTTATTGATGACTTAATCCTCGCTAATTTTGCGAGAAACAAATCTTCGCTACTCGCAAAATTAGTGAGGGATAACGGTTAAATGGTTTGTTATTTGATATATGAACCGTTTAATCCTCACTAATTTTGCGAGAAATAAATCCTCGCTATATTAGATAATTATATTTTAACTATTTTTATATAATTTTAATTTTAATATTTAAATTTTATTTATATTTAATTTAGTAAATTTAGTTAATATATTTTTTAGCAAAAATTAAATTAAATAAATTATTATTATTTAAATTAACTAAATTAAATTAAATTATTATTTTTATATTTAATAATATTAACTATTATTAATTATATAATAAAAAATTAAATTGTGAGGAAAGGATTCTCGCAAAAATAGCTAGGAATAAGTTCTCTCAAGATTTGCGAGAGGTATTTCCTCTCTGATTTGCTCAAAATTTTGAGCGGGACAAAAGCAGTGTTAGCGGGATTTTTTCACCAAGTCCCTACAACCTTACCCTTTATGCTGCCACCCTTCTCGTTCGCTTTCTTCTCTTTTTGCCTACCAAGAAAACCCTAATATCTTCTCTACTTTCTCGTTCGTTCTCCTATCTCTTTCTCCCGCCTCTCACTCTTTCATCGCATTTCATAAATCTTGTGATGTGCCGTTGGAGGGACGGCAAATAACACCAGGTTAAGGTAATCGAGCATTGAAGAATGAGTTCCGGCGATCATTAACAACTCCCCATTAGTATTATTCAATGTGATCCAAATGTTAGAAAATGTCAACTTTCACTGTTACAATCAAATTGTGGAAAATTAATTTTTTTTCTTCAAAATGTTTTCTACAACCAAGTAATTTTGTGATACAAAGAGATCCAAGCATTTTTGAATAAAATGTTGAGTTGTGAATTAAGGTCCCACAGATAAAATGTGGTTCTTTTCCCTAGCAAGTGCATGTATTTAATTGCATATGCATGTATTTAATTGCATGTGCACTATCAATTCTCTTTCAAGAAGTCAAACAGATTGATTTTTATAATATTGTAAAGGCATTGATGTATGGTGTATGTATTTCTTTATCAATTAGTCACTTGCTGGTCTTATTTAACTGATTTATTTGCTATTTTTATAAACAATCAGGTTAAATTAATAAATGATTATTAAATATTCTCTTTCGAGAGGTCAAACTACACAAATTGGTTTTGAAAATATTTTCAAGGCATTAATGTATGATATATATATGTTTCTTTTTTATCATTTAGTCCCTTGCTGGTCTTATTTAACTATGTATTTGCCATTTTTATGAACAATCAAGTTAAATTAATAAATGGTTATTAAATGTGCATAATCATACTTCATGTTACGTTGTCCTTATTATTGGATGTAAAATTGACGATCTCTACCTTCATCTTTATTGATAAATGGTTATTTTAGTCACAATGTTTTGGTGATTGTTAATTACAAAAGAATTCAAGGATTTAGTCTAGTTTTGAATTATGATGTTCATTGTTTGAGAAGTCAGTAACCAAGTTCAACGTTTTTATTACTTTTGGCTTGCTCTAGAAAACCCTAGCTTTTATATTCCACTGTCTACATAAGCACTCTGAATCAAGAACTTGCACTTTTATGTATCTCACACACTAATTGTACCTACCTGTGATCCATTTGCATCTTTCCTTTCACTATCAGCCTCTTTACCGATCCACTTGTATCTCTCTTTGCTTTATTTCTAGCCATTATATCATTCGTACTTGCAAGTTTTTTTGAAGAAAAAAGTACATGATTTTGTTCATAATACAAGAGTGTTAATAAATATGGCCTAAGAAGCTTCAAAATAGGAAAGTGGGATAAATATAAACATGCTTCCTGTTTTATAACAATTTCAGCTCCAGCTCTATCTCATTCGACACCTCTGCTTGCCTCATTTGCTAAGACCGGACAATATATGCTGATTTATTGTGTTTTTTTGGTCATACACAACTTGCACAAGCTTCTCTAAGCTTAGTGGCTATTGACACAAGTATTTAAATTGTTGATATAGTTGAAATAAAAAGAGGTGCTTGGAATTTGGCTCAAGTGTTCGATCGTTTCATCTTTGATTCTATCTTGACAGTAGAGCAATTAAAAATGTTTTCAGATAGGGTGTGGTTATCCACTTCCAATTTCATTAGATAGATTCCATGTATCTATAGTTATTAATAAATGTATGCAACCTGTGCAATCATTTCATTGACTTAAAAAATAATATTGTGCAAAATATAATTATTTCGATAGATTAAAAAAGGATGGGATGCATAAAGAATAAGCGGAGTTGGAATAACTATGGCCTCTTAGATAATGGAGAGTTGTTCACGTAACATGATTGGTCTGAATACGAAGATGACGGAAAACCTTACAGTGATAGTGCTGCCTTCAGGTATTTTTCTAATTTGTCCTTTTACTTGTCATTTGCTTCTGCATATCTTTTTTTTTTTTTTTTTTTAATTAACTAAAAGAATCTATATCAAGATAATTTTAAGTTTGCAATTACATTGTAACTTAAAAGTGTAGCTACAAGCTAGATAAGATGTTATTAATATAGTTCAAATTATATTATATATTGCAGATGAAGAAAATGGGATTAGTGAATCTTTATATGCTGTTATCCTCTCCTTATTTTGTTTCTTTGGACATACTATGGGATTGTTTTAGGCTTGTGAAGTTAGTTTTCATGAAGGACTGGTCTTTACAATAATAGTACTTGTTTTTTATTTTAACTAATCATTCTTTGCTTTGTATGTATATGTGCACAAAGTTATATTTTACTAATGCCATTGGGTGTATTTCTTGCACTTTCGTGTTTGATGAATATCTGAAATTATTTTGTAAATACATATTAGTTTTCTTTTAGTCACTAAAGCATCAAATGTAATAGATCCCAACTTGGTCAGTTCTCTGTTGAATCCACAGATCCCAACTTAGTCAGTTCTCTATTGAATCCTTGCCCTATTCAGGAATCATGCTTTCATCACCATTTCTTGAGGAAAGATATATTTATATATAACCTCTTGGTCTTTTAGAGAACTTCTACAGGTGCTGCTCAGAGGTTATTTTGCATTTAGTTTCATCTTTGTTATAAGATGTAAATAACATTGAAGCTATGAAATGAAATCTTTGTCATTTAACTTGAGCATCTTATTTGCATCTTATTTATAGATGCAGGCTTTCCAGGTCAGCGTATAGCTAAAAAAGTAGATGCCTACAATGATTGAGGAGTTAGATAGATAGCTTAATATTATTTATCGTTATTGTTCCTTGCTTATTAATGTTCTCTAAATGTCTAAAAGTAGTACAACATTTTGCCTATGGGAAGCTGAAAATAAATGCTTATACCTTTTTTTCCAGTGCCTCTGGCATTATAGACACAGCTATGAATATTTGGATTTGTCTTATTTTTAGGGGAAATGCTGCCGTTATAGTGTTATAATATACATATTAGGACATCTTGTATATCTTTTGTTTCTGCTATATATGCATGTATATATTATTTTGGATATGTTCCTTCTATATATGTATGCATATATTATTTTGGATATGCAATGATATGCACTTGTAAATACTAGTTTATATATATATATATATATATATATATATATATATATATATATATATATATATATATATATATATATATATATATATATATAGTAAATTAAAAAAATTTCATTTTAAATTTAAAAAGTGTAATAAATAATATTATTATCGTCGTGATACTCAAAATAATGTTTAGCGAGGATCAATCTTATATCAAATTTATCAATAACAATATTTGTCACAAATTTGATGCTAAAATTTAGTAAGGAATTTGTTGTTACTAAAATTAAAAGTTCTAGCAAAATTTAGCGAGGATTAAAGTCCTCACTAAAATTTAAATTCCTCAAAAAATTTGAAGAGTAATTCAATCCTCGTAAAAATTAGCGACCAAAAAATCCTCGCAAATGTTATCGAGGGCTTTAGTGTTGCAAAATTTAGAGTACTCGCAAATGCTAGCGAGAAATATATTTGTTGTAAAATTTAGCGATGACAAAATCCTTGCAAAAGTTAGCGAGGACTTTAGCCCTCGCAAAAATAATTGCAAAAGTTAGCGAGGATTTTAGTCCTCGCTAAAATCAGCTAGGATGACTTTTGTTACAAAATTTTTTTCGTCTCTAAATCCTCGCTAAACTGATTTAGTGACAAAAAATCATCATTTAGCGAGGAATTTTTTTCTCGCTATTTTGCATTTTTCTTGTAGTGAACAATTCTAATGATCAAGTCAGATACATTGGATTTATTTTGAAATTTTTAATAAATAATGAAAGTTAGATTACAGTACCTCTGTATTTTGAGCCTTGAATCCCTTTTTATAAGACAAAGAGTCATATTTAAATTGTGATTCATATAACTTCATCAAGAAATCTTTTTAATTTATAGTGTTTTTTTTCCCTTTTTGGGATAAGAATTCATTTTCTATGCGTGTTATCATTTGTCCCTCAAAAATTCGAGTAGGCCCACTGGTTGTCTAGATTTTTAATCTTAGATTATGTCCATCGGTGAATGTGATTTAAATGAAAAGTAATTAACTATTTTTAACAAATAGTATGTGCTTGGTGCTGATTAGCAACAAAGAAAAATTTAATTTAAATTTACTATTTTAAAGGTGGCGCTCAATTACACCTTTTGTGCCACGTTCACAATCCAACGTTTTTGTGACTTTGTATTTCCCATTCCGATCGGCTGCTAATTTATACATTATTAAATATCAAATTACAATGATCTTTAACCATGCTTATGGATCTTTCCTAATTTATTTTTCATTGAAATGTGCTTTGTACTTAAATGAGGCAACCAATTAACTTTTATAAATCTTATAAAGGTTGTTTTTTACCAAAAGGTTTATATCACTTGCTGTTGTAATTTTGACTTATGTTTTCCTCCTCCTTGGCATGACTATTATGTCGATTAGTTGTTATCTTGTAGCCTGGTTTTGAATCTAACTTGGTTCCTTTTTCTTATTTAACCAATCAATTACTCATATTTATGACCCTTAGTTAGGTTATTGATCTTTTGTAGTTTTCTACAAGCTTGCAATTTTTTTTATAGCTTTTCTTTTGATTTACCTTTCTTTCATTCTCCTTGAGGAGATAGTTGTAAGGTTTTCAAACCTATTTGGGATAAAGAATGAGTAAATCCAAGGATTAAAGGTCAAGGATTTGTCCAGGGTCAAACTAGGGTTGAACCAAGATATAAAAAATATAAATTAAATAAAATATATAAAATTATCAGTATAATGTAAAATAAAAAAATAATTCTTATAATAATATTATCACCATTAACATTCATATTTAATAAAAATTTTATCTTAAACTGATTAAATTAAAGTATAATAATGTTCAAAATAATAGTGTTCAGTTGGGTGATAGGTAAAGATGGTCAAATCACTAGAAAAAAGATTCCAATCATTGAATAATTATCAGTCATGTCAAAAAATGAGTAGACTAGAGAAGGGATTATCCAAGAGGTAGATGTAAGGTTGGATCAAAGGTTTAAAGAATTTGAGAAAAGCCAAATGGAAAAGCTTTTGAATATGTGGACCAAAATGCAGTAGGTACCAATGCTCTACCCCTACCAATATAGGTTGATCCTATTGTGGCTTTATTTGGCTTTAGTCGCACCTCCTGTTATACCTATGGACATGGTGCTAAAAGGAGCTTGAGTAATAAGGTGGACAAGTTGAGGGAGACCATCAAACTTAATCTTGTATTTGATTTTGTGGGAGGATAAGATGGGGATGGGTATGTTAAACAAGGATATAATAGGAAAAAAGTCATTCCTAAGGTTGAGGATTAAGCTTTAAGAAGCCATAAAAGAAGTTCTATGCTAGGTTTGAAGCCATGGCCAAAGCCATCTTTTTCAGTAAAGAAATGGACTAAGATGACATGGACTTGGATGCTGAGGAAGTGCTCTAGCCAAAGTTCAAGATGTTAGATGTGCCAAAGTACGATGACACCTTATACCTAAGGGCTCAGATAAAGCAATATGCCACTGTGATGAACAGAATGAGACATTCTAAGAAGAAAAAATGGAGCACTTCAGTCTCACTTTGGTCGGTCGAGCTATTAATTGGTATTATGGGCTCAAAAAGAAAATAAATAAAGATTGGGAGAAGCTTATGAATGAGCTCCTTAGCTAGTATAATTTTAACACTTGAATGGAGGTTATCTTGAAAGAACTTGAGTTGCTTACACAAAAGTCTAATGAGACCTTCCTCAAATAATTGACTAGGTAAAGGGACAAAGCTATGGAAATAAAGAGAAAGCCTAAGATATTATATCAAATCAGGATGATCATAAGGGATGCCAATCAGTATCTAACAGATGGCTTAAAAGCTAAGGGTATTAAGGATCGAGAGTTCTTGAAAGACATAGCTATTAATCTCAAGGAAAACCATGCCAAGATGAAGAAGAACAATGCCAACAACAACAACCAAATGTATTTTACCTTTAGATTTAGCAATAAGAGCAAAACTAGCAATAAAACTAGTGGGGTAGTGTAGCTGAGATCTTAGTTATCTCGACTAGATACTACTCTAATCTTGGCAAACCCTGGTGTTTAAAGAGATTCCAACATGAAGGAAAACTGCGATCTCTACCTGCTAGGCCAGCATAAAGCAAAGTACTTTTTGGTCACTATGCTAACTTGTATTATGATTTTCACCAACATACAGGGAATGAGACATATGCTTGTAAGCATTTAAGAGATAAGATTTAGGATCTTATCAACAATAAACATATCAATGACTTAGAGAAAAGTGGTGAAGGTAAAGGTTTTTATCCTAATATTCCACCTTATGTGTTTATGGTTAGGTTAGGTCTTCTCAAATGGTATGTCCTATAAGACTTGCATATCAATGAGTACCTAGCCATTACAAGGAGAGCCAAAAATGAGAGTTAGTAGTGGATTTTTTTTTTCAACTTTATCTTTTTACCTAATGATGAAACCAATTGGAGAATATTATGAGATGAATTCAAATGACTTAGAACACTCATAATGCTCAAAAGAACATATAAGGGCAAACTAGTAGTTTTATAATAGGTCGAGGGGCTAAAAATGGCAATTTCTCGTAAAAGGATAAAAATGGCCTAAAAATAGTAAAAATAGGTATAAAACTAAAATTAATGAATTTTTGATATAAAATAGGCCAGAATTGGATTTAAAATGACAAAAATGGGTCTTTTACAAGTGGAAATCTCTTGAAAAAGTACAAAAAATGGTCGAAGGTAATACAAAATGAAGCAATTACTTCAACAACAAATTATTGACACCTAGTGGTGGGCCTAGAGATATACGGTTGCTATCCTCTTCTTTGGAAACTACTTAGGGAGGATTGCATTGACCAAAAAGGCCTAGCATTAACGTTAGACTCCCTAGCACAAGCGTTAGTACTCGTGGCCTCAATTATAGGCCTTCTAGTGCTGGGTTAGCCTAAAAAGTATTTGGAACTACGTTTTTGCCCAAGTTTGGAACTTTTTTCTTTTAAAATCTAATTTTTAATGCCTATTTGGGACTAAGGAATATTTCTAGATTCCCTTTCTATAGGGGAGAACACCCCAAAATAAGAAATATGCCCAAAGGATTAGATCTCTTAGCCTTGTAGTGCACTCTAATAATATATTTTGCCTATAAATAGATTTTCTTCACCTTTATAATTTACACCCAATTTTGTATAAGAAATTTCAACAAATAGAAAGAAATTATAAGCAAATAATAAAGAAATAATAGAGTAATAATATTAGAGAGTGAGAGAGAAAATTAAAATTATAGGTCTATAATCTTAAATTGGAGACCCAAAATTAAAGAATATAAGCAGAAGTTCTACTAAAATTTAGAGAAAAAATCGAATGAAGTATTGAGTATTCTCATTAACTGGAGGTTCATGAAGGAATTTTTGAAGTCAAAATATTAAACCAAAGGATTGAATCCTGAAGGTAATATTCAAGTCAAAAAATTCTATTACTGTGTTTGATTTCTAATTTAATCTCTATTTGTTTTTCATATATAATTCATGTGGTTTAGATATTTAATTTTTAGTCTGATTTTATGCTTTATGCATGTTTTCATAGTTGATATAATTATATTTAATTAATTACTAAATTATGTAACAATTGAGATAATAAATGCAATTAATCAATAATTATATTATAATAGATAATCATTTTGTTTCATAGTTGTTATTATTATTGTTGTAATTTTAGTGGCATGCAACATACAATTTGGTGTTTTTACATATAATTTAGAGCCATATAATTGGCATATTAACATAAAATTAAAAATGGCATTTTAATTAGTGTTTAATCTTTAATAATTAGTAAAATAGGAAGTTTAGGCATAAATAGCATATTTAACTTAAATTTGTATTTTAATAGAATGTGAAATTAATAAAATTGGTAATGGTAATATTTCTAGAAAAGGGGACTTTTAACTTATTATGACCTAGAATAGGAATTCTTGCTTATAAAATACGAATTTAATTGAGGAATTCATCTTAAGTAGGTATGCATTTTATTTTTCCTATTTAATTAATTGCCACATAAAAAGAATACTAACTTTTTATTTATTTATTTTCCTTTTTGAATATTTTCTTTTATTGTAAATATTTATTATTTACATATTAAACATATAATTGTATGCACTTGAATTTCAGCTACTGCATTGCATTAGAAATCATTTTAAGATTTAATGTAGAATACCAAAAATTACATTTGGATTACCAGTCATAAAAATATTAAGTTTTGTTGATGACCTAGTTCTCAAATGACTAACGGTTCAAAGGGAGTTAAAACACTTATATTGGTTCGTTTGCTCCATAGTTGTATCAAGTAGCTAGAGATCTACTTTGTTGAGATCGACCGTCTCAAAAGGAGGAGGCAAGTGATGTGGAGAAATAAGTGAATATGATCAACTTATAGGATATGGAAAGTGAAAGTGATTCGGGAAAGAGTATGGGGAAGGAAGAAGTCAATGATTTATGGGCTGATTTTGACACTAAATTTGAGAAGGGGACCTATAGACACTATGGTTTAAGTCACTTTTTATTTGAAAAAAAATCCTATAACGATGCATTACTAAATGCTAAGTAGTAAGAATGTTGCACCCAAGAAATCCCAATTCAAGTTAGGAACCAAAATATGTCTTAGACTTATTTCAAATTATCTTATCGTGGGGGTAATTCTGTCTTAATAGACCAAGAGATTTGGGCTGATTAGATGGAGGTTTTGGCTGATTAGAAAAGATTCTTTACTTTGTTTAATCAGACTTAAGTTGCTTCATTTGATCAGATAAAATTCTTTATTAGATAAAACTTCTATATTTAGGTATTCTTTTTTTTTTTTGCCTTAATCTTATTCGAGAATTGCAGGGTTGAATAGTCATTCCACCATACCAAAAGCCTATAAAAGGCTGATTTTCTAATGAAAGAGGTGTAAAGCCCCCTCTATATGGTCTATACTACTACTACATTTACCATATAAAGAGTATGTATATTCATAAATACTTGTTTTATATTATAATTAGCTATAGGTTTAGGCGAAGTAGCATTTCTAAGTTTTCATATTCATGTTACAATGTCTGTAAATTAATCATGCCATAAAATTTATATTTCATACACAACTATCCATATTATAAAGCATAATTACATTCTTATAAAGTTTATGTTTATATAACAATTACATTACAACCATTTTATCAAAATATTATATTATTACAAAATTTATACTTATGATGAGACTTCTTCCTAAGCTTGTGTCGGGCTCCCTTCTATAGACTTTATCATTATGGAAGAGTTCTATCTTAAGTACCTACATGGATTAACATCCGTGCTAAGCTATAAAGCTTAGCGGGGAACTTTTAATTTTAGATAACTTAAACACGCATAACAAATGTAATAAAGAGGGAAATAATCATAAATTCAATAAGATATGTACAAACAATCAAGTTAATATAATGATGCTACACCATTTATTCAAGTACAATAACTAAGCATGTATTCATGAATTTTACATTTATTATCACAAGTTATTCATCTATATCCTATGTCATATACTTTTCAAATAGCTATACTTGTGGCCATTTTTCGTATTTGCCTACACATGCTTTACGAGTCTGAATAATAGGTGCATATGGATACCTGGAGGTATCAAACTATAGATACATATAGGTATCAATCATGTGGATACTCAAAGGTATTGTCATATAGACCTAAATGGGGTAAGTCATATGGATCCAAATGGAGTCAGATATATGAACCCAAATGAGGTTAATCATTTGGCAGCTACATCATACCTTATAGACATGCCTATCTATTCATATCCTAGATCTAGACATAGGCATCTGTGATTGTTTATTATTTTACCATATTGCCAACATGTAAACTTTTAACATACCCACTCACACACACATACACACAATTATAATATAGCGTTGCTATGCATGTTCATGTATACATATCATATATGTATAAATGCATAGTACATTTGCTATCATTATATTTACATAGAAATTACATATATGTATGGATGTAAATTACTATTCATGTAAGAATTCTCTTATACTCATATAGTTCATTTACATATTCATGTGTTCATGGAGATTATATATATGTATTTATCTAAACATAACAAATATACATATAATTTATTACACGTATATTTCATGTATTTTTGTATCTAACTGCATTTCTATATATTTCAATGTCAAGTTTATGTAAGCACATTCATTTAAATATAATCACCTAGTCTTGTTAGTGTTAGATATGCATTTTTCAATATTCATGCATACATGTATATACTCATAATTAAGCTCATATTATCCATTTAACATGCTAATGTAGACATGAAATAGGCTTATAAGCTTAGTAGTGGTATAAAATGTAGTATTACATGTAAATTCATATGTTTATATTTAGTACGTCTTCATATTTAAATGCAAATTCATTTATTATGAGTATATTTAGTCATATTATAACCTTATACATGTGTTTGTAAATTTTTATAATTATCCGAGAAAGTTCGAATGAGATTTTGGTGACATTTTAGCGAGAAAAACTCACTTATGTGCTGAAAGAGGGTGATGCACGGCTATACCTTATTGTTCACACCTATGCACTTTATCCCAAAATGCAATTTTGGAGCAAAATTTAAAATGCATGGCTATAATCCCAATGTCCACAACCATGCTATCAAATTTTCCCAGGTTTCTTCAAGATTGCTACCCTAACTCATTTTGTAATGCATTTTTTAGTGAGTAAATGACATTTTTGGCAATAGTGGTCTCCCAGAAAATTTGTTCTGCTATTTCTCTAGTTTCCATACCATCAAATATCAAGTCATTTGGATTTTTACATCGAGAGATATCCATAAAATAACATAGGCTACACCAAATGATAGGGCAGTAGTTATCACTCAATTTCAAGCAAACATTTGATAATCTTAGAGGCAAAACCACATTTCAATCCCTCATAAAATTTTTATTTATATGTATGTAGTTTAATATCCAATTGAAATCATCCAATTTAGAGGTCCTTAACTCAACTTATACCCGAAACAATCTCGCTAGGTCCAATGAATTTTGTAATAGAGTTTTGTTAAACTTATTTATCTTCCTATATCTCATCATTTATGAATAATTGAGCATCACAACAACACTCCCATATCATTTACAAAAATAATACAACACTTCCATCAATCATTCTCAAGCAAACTTATGTAAATAAAATTGAATGCTCTTATACCTTTAAAAGTGGCCACTAACTTCTTCAACTCCTCTCAATCTCTTTCCTCTTCATCTTGCTTGTTTATTCTTCTAAAACATAACCAATTCCATAGATGAACCTCTATTTCATCACATATATTCAACTTTTCATAAGTAGAATAAGAAAGGAAGGAGAATTAGACAAAATCTAACCTTAGTTGTTTAGAAACCAACTTTTCTTATTTCAACCAGCATGTAAATTAGTATGTGAAATGATAAGAATTTGATGTAGGAAATAGAATGAAAAAACAAATTTGGAATTTTTGGTTCCTTATGTTAGTTGTGTAAGGACTACTCTAGATCCTTCTATTACCTATCATCCTATTTACTCTCTTACATATAATAAACTATTTGCACAATTGCCAAGTTGTTTCACACTATTTATACACATGCATACATCAATATATTATGAGTAATTATAAGAACATTACACTTAACATGCGATACTGTCAATTATGCTGTTCTTTACATTAAGGTTCACTTAATACAATTTGATAATTATAATGATAAAATAAGGTACACTCTATATTTAGCTTCTCCTATCTCTAGTGTTGGCTTTACAATAGCAGATCTTGTCCCTTCAGATTGCCTTTGGCTTCTTGTAACTATACAAATAAAAATCCATGCTAAGCTATATAGCGTAGTGAGAAACAAAAGATATGTGGACAACCACTCATAGTGGTCATACCCAAGTACAAAACAAACAATACCAATATCAAGATACAATAATTGTAATATTGAAAGGCAGTTACAACTTCAAATCCATATATCATAATTAATCTTGTAACATTTATGTATAATGATAAATCATAATGAACTAATTAAGTCTTTATCCTCTACATATACTATTCATTTTACTTTGTGAAATGCCTGCTAAAGTTCTGTGGATGTGGATAACAGGTGTTGTGGATACCTGTAGGTATCTAACATATAAATACCCGAAGGTATTATTCCTGTGGATACCCGAAGGTATCAAACCTATGGACCCAAATGGGATAAAACTTGTGGTCCCAAATGGGGACAAATTATAAACCCAAATAGGGTCAACTGCAGCAGCTGTAACTGTAACCCTATAGGCATGCCTATCTATCCATCACCAAGTTCTATATGCATGCAATTATTCATATCTCATGTATACTTTGTTTCATAGTATATAATTCATCATATATTATGATAAATCAAACAATATAGTAAGGTTATTTAGTCATTATGGCATAGTCAATAATTACAAGTGCTTGATCATCATAATATAATCTTATTTGAATAAACACATTCATATATCAAATACTATAACTTCACCTTTCTATTCCTTATACATTTCACATGTTTAATGTCATATATCTCTATATATTTTATGTTTAAGATGGTTTACAAGATTTAGGAGGAGATTAGATAGACTTAGGCCTTTATTGGAATCTTAAAATTCATGCTCTTATAAATCAGGGGAGGGTCATGATCATTACCCAATACCTGGTAACTGTGACATAAGTTGCATTTAAATTCTGGACTAAGGCCAAACTACCTCACAGTCATTACCTATAAGTTGTTAACAATGACCTTGGGTTGCGAGAAGGGGTCACGATTATTAGGTATAACCTACTAACTAAGGCATAAGGTTGGTTTCAATTCTAGACTAAAAAGTGGACTACCTCACGATCATTAGCTCAAACTTGCTGATCATATGGTCCATTTTGCTTAGAGGCATATTTCCAATCTCAATTTTTACACGATTTTTGACCTATAAAATGGCATTTTTAGCCCAAATGGCCTTATAAAAAGTTATTCATATATGTTTATAGTTTTCAAAATATAAAAAATAATCCCAATAAGACCTATAAATCTCAATATATTCAATAGAAACCACATACTGCTCCTGATGAAAGTGCAACATCCACACATAGAATTCAATCCGAATTTTCACTATCATACTGAAAGATTCAATTTTTGGTTTCTTTGTAAAAAATCAAGATATAAGTATCTAATTTTTTATCCCAACTATAATTTCTCAATTTTAGTCTCTGTAACTCAAGATATTAGCAAAAAAAGTCTAGACTTATCAAATGAACTCTAGGCAGATTTTTATGATTTCAAAAACTACTTGCATAATTCAATTTCCAAGCCATCTCAAGCTTAATTTCCATAAGGAAAACATATAAACATATCAATAATCATGTTTCTCATGTCAACTATCAAATTTCACACACACTCATGTATGAAAAGTTCCTATACCTTGTTTGTGCTACTCCTTTTTCTTCCTTTCTATTCCCTCTTCCTCTCTCTCTTATTGACTTCTTATTCTCCTCCACACATAAGATTCCACAAACAAATATTTATTTCCTATATCAATTCAATCTTTCACAATTAAATGTAAAGGAGTAGAAAATAGAGAGTATTCTTACCTTTTTAGGGTTTAACCCTAATTTCTCTATCTACACTCATTGAGCTACCTTGTACACCAAATTTTTCTAAAGAGAAAACTTAAAGGAAGGAGTAGGAATTTCTATGTTGGGAACCCCTCACATGGTCGGCCACCTTTCACCTTTTTAAATCTTATGAATTTGCTTCCATTTTCATGAGACTTCTAGACATGGCTATATGCCTTAATACTATTGGTCCACTTGATTGGTTTTTTGTTAATTGCACTTAACCCCTTTATCTTTCTTTATTCTCTGGCTTTACCACAATACTTACACTCTCTCTTTTCAATTAAACCCCCAATACCATATTATCCTTCAATTATGCACATGTTTAACTTAATATGAAATGACCATTTAGTCCTTGCTCTTTTAATTTAATTCCCTTTAGGTCATTTACTACTCTCTAAGTACTTACCTCTTTGTATCACCTTTCTAATGCATCATTAACACATCTAATTACTACTAGGGTATAAATTGGGTCATTACATTTCTCCCCCTTAAAAAGAATTTTGTCCTCAAAATTCATATTCGTGTCATGAAACAAATCTCATCACTAACATTCTCATAACTCTATCTTGATCAAACTTTATTCAACACTATCTCTCTTTATTTTTCTTATTCTTTACTATATCACACTTCAATACTATCTAACTTCAATTGTTCTTTACATTATGACATCTATACTATATCACACTTAAATTCAATCTATCTTTATCTCTTTATAACTATAACATTCTCTTAATTCTTTCTTTAGCTTGATTCACTTATCTTAGAACTATATCTCCATATAAGGATAGCCTTATCATACTATCATATCATTACTATGCTCAATGTAAAACCTGTCAGTTTTTTTTTTCAGTCGGGGCCTATACATGTGATATGATGTTGTGCTATGAGTGAATGATGCTCTCATGTATGCAATGAAATGCAAATGTACAATCTCATGTAATGCGCATGTTTTGCTAACTTTCCATGCCTATTAAGGAATCACTGATAGGAATGCAGACCATCATAATCAACCTCAATTATCTCACAACAACTACAAATATGCAAGGTTGTATCAACAATACATAAAGTCTTCCTCATACACCATATTAAAACAATCTTTATATACTCTATTAACACCACTGTATTATAATCCAAACTATTAGTCATATAAGCATTTTGTATCATTTACTATTCTGTTCGAATTTAAGACCCATCATCATACCCTCATATATTTAGGTTACTTTTAAATTTCCATATTATCTATCATTCCAAAATACACGTAAGCATTACCAACTGCAGGATTCTATCAATATAAACTAATAACATTAGCCCATTTGATGATCTCTTACTTTTTATACAACCTCAGTCATATTGGTTTATACCGATATGATTAAATTTATAATTCTGTCTCTTATCACTATGATTTACCTCTTCTTTTAAGTTATATTAAAGACCTTTAATTTTTTTTCACTCAATGTTAGCATGCCTCTTTTCTTTTACTCGTTTTTCACTTTTTTTTTATTTTCTTACTTTTCTTTCTCTCATTTGCATTTTTTCCTTCATCATCTCTTGGTATTCTATATTCGATTAATTCTTGTAAAATCTAAATCAAATTGCAGTTTCTCTCTATTGATATCTCATCTCGAGATACTACAGAAGGATTGGAGTCACCTAGAATTGAAGTCTTTGAAATGGCTTGAAATAATCTATTCTTCCTTTTCCTTACCTTTTCTTCTTTTGGTCTTCTTCCCACCTTGAGTTCCTCCTTTAGGCTGAATTGGAGGGGGGAGAAATTATGAATTTTCATCATGAGTTTGAACACATAATTATTCAATAATGAGTTTACTAACGAATATCTAAAATTCAATAACAAAATTCCTAAATAATTCAAACAAAATCTTATGAATTAACCTAATAAAGTCAAATTTCACTCACCACAAATTCTAACTGTCCAAGTTTCCTTTTGCTCCAATCTAATTTCTATGAGTTAGAAGAGGTCTTTTAGTGTATGTAAGTGAAATTTAGCTTAACATTTAGTGAGATTTGAGAAGAGGATAAAGAAAATGGTGGAGTGGGAGAAAAAATGGTGGTTTAATTTTCCTAAGGAAGAAGTGTAAGGACTACTCTAGCTCCTCTTGCTACCTATCATCTTATATACTATTTTACACATGATCAATCTATTTGTCCAATTGTCATGTTAGTTCATGTTGTTTATACATAAACATGCATCAATATAAAGTGAGAACTATATAAACAATGCTTTTGGATACATTACATAACCCTTACTTTGTTCCTTATATTATGTTTTACATAGCATAATATATTGATTTCAAGGACAAAACAAAATATAACTTCATACTTTGACTACTTCTATCTCTCATGTTGACCTAGCGATAGTAGATCTTATCCCTTTAAATCAGATCCTAGCTTCTTATACCTACATAGATAAACACCCGTGCTGAGCTTAAAGTTTAGTAGGGAACATAAATCATGAAGATGATCTCTCATAGGAGTCATCCATAACATGCACACGTATGAGCATACAAATAGGCATATAATAAGAAAATATCCATAGCAGACAATATGTTGATAATATTGCAAACATTATATATCTTAACCTATTATACACAATTATTATATCTTCAATAGAACATTAATCATCTTGGTTTATCATATGCTTACTTTGTTTGATTACTTATTAAAGTACTTATTTAGTATATAGGGTCATATAAGCTAAATTTATAGTTGAATTCTAGGGTTTGTTCTGACGTGATTAAGCTTGGATAACTAGTTTTCTAAGCATTTGTTCAACTAATGTGATTCCATAACATACAAACATTAATGTTATTTGGCTATCATTGTCCTATATCTCATGTGCATTTATTGATAGTCTTAATTTGTTCAGTGTTAATAAGTAAATCTCATATTTTTACCTACTATTTAGTTTATTAATGCATAAGTATAGTAACTAATGTTTAACTCTTGGATTAACCATATATATATATATATATATATATATATATATATATATACATATGTGTGTGTGTTTAAATTATTAGTTTATGTTCAAAACGTTTATCTTTACAATAATTATTACAATCTTAAATTAAGTATACATATACAGTATATAAATACTATAACCAACATGTACCACATATCATGGCAATAATAACATATACTTTTAGGCATAAAGCATATTCTCATGTACATAAACCTTGTACCCAAGAGAAAAACACATATTTCATTTTCATAATTCATATAGATGACCATTTTTCATGTGAACATATTCAAATGAAACATAATCCCTGTGGGTAAACCAATAATGTAATCCACACTATCAATCTTTAGTCAAATAACTTTAACTGTTTAATTTTGATCATTACTATGAATAACGTTTAGCCTGCCTTAGCTTTATCAGTGGATAATGGGAACTATGGATACATATCGATATCAAAAGAAGGATATCCGAAGATATCGAATCTATAGACCCAAACGGGGCCAAACTGTACTGTGGACCGGTCAAGCAGACCCAAACGGGGTTGATCATGATCCAAACAGGATTATATTTACTATGGACCCAATTGGGCCAAACTATGGTAGCTGCAATTTCCCTATAGGTGCCTATCTATCCACATCTAAAACTCTATCGCAGGCAGAACTATATTCGTGTTCAATTCACATATTAATACTATATTCATAGTATACTATTGTACATATACAGAGTCTTGTAAAACTATAAGTTCTCTGGTGCATAAACAAATATATGCACATTTCATATGTCATGTTATTCATCTTGCTCATCCAAATCTGTATGACTATATCATTTGCATCATAACATATAAGCATGACTTATAATCATCATATCATATACTTGATCATGCTCTCATTAATCATTTCACATGTTCATAGTCATGCCAAAACATCTTCTATCTCATAGGGCAATTACATGCTCATATACTCATATACATAATCATAAATGTACATACCCGTGGGTATATTCGCATATAGTTGACTTAGTCTTATGAGCATATTACCTATATATATATATATATATATATATATACCTTTATCATCATTCACATCATGTGCTATACAAAATATCAACATGTTTCCACATGGGCATATACACATGCCAAGGTCGTACTATTATAGTCCCTATTTCTTTGCATAGGTACATGTCAAAATGTGTACTATCATGTCATAAGATTACATGTGTATATATATATCAATTTGGCATGTGACAATTATTCACAAAACTATATACATGTATAGTTTAGATATTTCATCACTAGTCTTTATTCATATACACAATTGAATGCATATGTATTCATATAAATCCTTCATTGATAGCCATATCACGTGCTCTATCCAATTAACTTTACTATCACATAAACAGATATCTGTCTCAATTTATTAAAATCATATTATCAAGTGTAGCAACAATCTGCACATAATAGTAAATTCTATTTTTATGAGCAGTTTAGAAAACTAGTACGAATTCGACCTTAGATTCCATGTACTTAGAGATAGATTTAAGTTTAGGTTTCTTCATATGAAATATAAGTATGGAAGTCTATTTTTCAATGCAAAAAGAATCACTTAATTTACTATTATGTAGCTCAATTTATGAGCAAAACAATCCAAGTGGTTCATTCAATCGTGAAGGGCGTTCGACTCGTGAAGAGCTCAATGAGTGAAGCAAAAAGGGCAAACCTCACGACTCGTGAAGGAGTTCATGAGTGGAGAAGAAAGGCATATATACTTCACGACTCGTGAAGAGCTTTACGAGTCGAACTAATGTTCACGACTCGTGAAGAGCTTCACGAGTCGGACTAATGTTCACGACTCGTGAAGAGCTTCACGAGTGAACCCAACAATGGAAGAAGATGCACGACTTGTGGAGAGCTTCACGAGTCGGACAAAAGTTCACGACTCGTGAAGAGCTTCACGACTTGGCAAGGACAATCTTCTTCAACCTCACATCGATAAAAACAAGCAAAATGTAACTTTGAATTCTGTAAATCATACCCAGTTCCAACAACCAATTTCACATGCATTATGAACAGCCTAAATTCCCATACCTTGGCGGACAATTCCTATATCTTCAACCTCAAGCAATATCCTTTCCTTTTCTCTTCCTTCCTTCCTCTTCTCCTTCACAAAATGAACGACATACAAGTTCCAGCACACTGTTAACGTTCTTTTCAGTTAAAATGAAAAGAAGAAGAAGAAGAAGATGATGCTATAGGGCTCATTGATGGTTTAATTACCTTAGTTTAAAACCTTAAAATCTTGATTAACCAACATGCACAATTTCCTCTTCAAGATTACTTAAGGTATCAACTTTGAATCATAAAAGAGAGAGAAAGAAGCATTTTCTGTGTTTCTTGAAGAATTGCCGATTCCATTCTTTCTTCTCTCTCTTCAAAGTTGGCTTTTTATATTAGCAAAGGATAATTCCCTCTTTAGTCCTTTAACCTTTTGCATGCTACACAATAACCTAGCAAATCTTTGCATGTTAAACTTTAACCTCTCCATTTAATTCCTTTCAAATATTAACCTATCCATTTATTCCATCTCTCAAATTGACCTTTAAACATTTATTTCTATCCACATTTGACCCTTGAGTTTCCAAATCAATACATTGACCCCAAAGTAACACCTTTTTACTTCAATTGCACCCTCAATTGATATTAAACCATACTCTTTTATTTATTTCATGGAATTAACATAACAACGTGTTAATTTACCCCCTTACTTAAACAAAAAAATATGCAAATTAAATTAGGGTCATGTTAGGGGCCTTACAACCTCATGGTTAGTACTAAAAGAGTGTTGACCTTGACATAGGTTATGGAAGGAGGGTCACGGTCAATAAGTAATACCTGCTGACTGTGAGATAGGTTTCATTTTGGTTTTGGACATAATTTGAACTATGTCACGATTAGTAGGTTATACCTACTGGTTGTGAGGTCTATTTTTGCCGGAGTTAAATTTCCAGTCTTGGTTTGTATGCACTTTTAGACATACAAAATAAAATTTTTAGCAAAAGTGGCCTTCTAAAAAGTTGCTCTCATATGTATCTAGTTTTCGAAAAATATAAAATAAACCTAATTAGACCCATACATCTCCAGAGATTTAACAAAAACTATAGACTGCTCTCAATTATGGGACAACAACCACAAGCAAAATTCAAGCTAAAATTTCACTATCATGCCAATAGATTCAGCCTTTGAGTTCTTCATACAAAATCAAGATATATAAGTATAGTTTCTGATAAAATTGGAATTTATTAGTTTGACTTACTATAGCTCCTGACATCATCAAAATAGTATAGACTGGTCATTTGAACCCTAGAATAGTTTTTGATAAATTCAAGAGTAGCTTCCCTATTTCGGGTTTAAAGCATTCTTGAGCTAAATTTCCTTAATAATAACTTATTATAGCATATTTTAATCAATTTATCATATCAACAACTCAAACATATACAATCAAAATAAGGAAAGTTCCCACACCTTATTGATGCACTAAGATCCCATTCTTCAATCTCTCTCTCTACCTCCTTTTACCTTGCTCTTTCATTCCTTTCTTTCTTCATAGGTTAAATCATACATGTCAACATCCATTTAGATTCTTCAATTTAAGTTTTATCATATACAAAAAATAGAAGAGGAAAAGAAAAAGTTGTTACCTTGAAATTGCTTAACCCCTAAATTCTCTCTCTTCACAACCTTTATAATTGAACTTAAAGTATTTTCTTAAGGGGAAATGGCTGATTTTTTTAAGAGAAGAATAGACGTTTGAGTCCCTTTAAGTGGCTAGCCATCATTTTTATAAATCTCTTTATTTTCCCTCACTTTTCAAGAGATTTCTATATAGAGCTACATGTCTCCATCCTATTGTTCTTTAAATAATTTGCACTTAACCTCTTCTTTATTTTCAATTTCTCATTCTTACTATAATAATTTCTCTTTTACTTTTTAATTGATTCCCTCAATGCCACATATTTTTTCAATTATGCACATGTTCAACTTAATATGAAATGACCATTTTGCCTTTGCTCTTTTAATTCAATTCCCTTTTCATCCTTTACTACTCTCTAAGCACTAACCTCTTTATATCATGTTCCTAGTGCATCATAAACTTAACCAATTGCTATTAGGGTATAAGTTGGGGCCTCACAAGAAGGGGTGGATTATTTGAAATTTGGAGAGGTTTGTAAAGAATTCTCCACCTTTCTGATTTGTCTTTTATTATACCAAATGAATGGTCAAAATTTGATTATTTACTATTTAATCTAATGGATTATTTTTAAGCTACTTATCATCACCATGTGCATTGTTACCTTTTCTTATGTACAATTTATGGATGCAAATGCTTGTGATCATTTCCTTATGACATTTATGCCCTTGAACAAAATAAAAATCACCTTTATCCCATGTAAGTAATTTAACCTCTATTTTATGCCATTTTTTGGATTTTTATGTTTCCCCTATTAGAATTGCATAAACATTTTCCTAGAGTGAAAAAACAAATGTAATAAGGTGTGTTTAAAATTTTAGGTCATTTTGACATCATTTTGATATAGTTCTAGCTCCAGTAGAAAAATTCTCTAGTTCGGAACCTAAAAATCTAAAGCTTTCAGAAAAATTATTTTTCACTTCCAGTAACTCGTTTATGCTATGTCTAATGGGTTTTGAAATCCTCCTAGAGTCAATGTTCGATCAATATAGATAAACTCCTTAAATGTGAGTCTAATATGTATTTTTGAGTTTTATGTTAAATAATGATCATGTGTAATGAAATAAGATAGAAAGGTCACATTTGTATTCAAATGGTTTTTAATATTTTTAAAGTTGTTTTTTACATGTTTAAATTTCAAAGTTCTAATAAAAGCAAAAACATTATCTTTGATGATATCTAATCCAATGTTTATGCTTATCTGCTATCTCCCTTTAGTTGTCTAAGCTGATGTGTCCTATTACTGACCACTGGACTAATAACCCATTGTTTACACTCGATGGTAGTATTGAAATCATAATCATTGATCGCTTGTATAATAGTCTTTATAGATAGTTGGGCCTAAAGTTGATGGTAACCTGATAGAAAACCAGTAGATGGAATACAATCTCGAAAAGATAGGGGCACACCTAACAATATCCTGGGACTCCCTAAACTGGCAAACACAATAGGCAACAATGCAAAAGGTGGCTTGATAAAACCCACATGAAGGAACACACCCAAAGGGCCCATCTTTAGTCACTAAATGTATAGATAGCCATTGATTCCAGAAGCTAATGTCACCATTTGCATGATAGCTATCTAGATAGCTCATTCAAGAGGTGAGTCATACACCTTTTATCTAAAGAGATAATGCCTCAAAGTATAAGAGACTATAGCTCTAAAAGAAGGCTTTATCAACAACCTCAGCTTCTCTTACGACTAGACCTGAAAAAAAGCTTGTGAAAATATGAAGGGGCACACTTTCCACTAAGAAAAAATAGTGTAAAAATTTGAAAGTGGAGCACTATGTTCAAAATAATGAAATACCTAGGGCAATAAAGGACTACAAGTAAGGTGAGCAATAGGGTCAGCATGAATAACATCCAAGGTAAGAATCATCTTTGCCAAGATCAGGGGAAATGGGGTCAGCAAGCTATGCACACTTTCCATGACACTAAACAACCAAAAATCCCCAATTAGGCTATCTAAAGTGGACATGAGATACCGGGAAAAACAACATAGCAAAATAATGCTAGTCTAAAATGTGGGCACATCAGAAAAATCAGCCAGAACATTGATAGGCTACTCTAGCAAAAAGGTATTTTCTTTGGTACTAGGCCAGTGGCCTGAGAAGGAAGATTGCCTAAAGCTTGTGTCACCTCTTTTGGATAGTCGAGGATATAGTGGGGCATAAAAGGTAGAGTGCGAGGTGCAAATCTCGCATAAATGATCTTTGTAAATTATTCTACTAGAGGGCATAACTCCTGATGAGTGAACTTAAAAATATGAAATCTTGGATCGTAGTGTTGGATAATCGATAAAATAAAGGTAGTATCAACTCTTACCCTCATCAAAGACCTTAATTTAGAGTAAAGTGCAAGAATGTGGTTTTTCCAAGTTTGTAGGTCATCCTACAAATTATGCAGTTTATTCAAGGCTGGATTGACATAATGAAAATATTTGTGTAGTCTACATGTGAAATAATAAAAATAATAAATAAAATGACTACAAATGAAATTGAAAGGAAAAGAAAATAAAAGAATGGGAAAGAGAAATACTTGAAGAAGAGGCTAACTAGGAAGGTAAGGAGTTAAGGCACAAAAATTAAGGAGAAAATCAAGCCTATTTATAGGAAAGCCTTGACAAACAGCCGTCCCTTATAAGCAACTCATGGCATGGCCGTTTGTCACCCTTTGGATTACTTAAGTGGGTTTTTGCATTCTGCATAGCTCTTACATTGCACATATATTTTTGTATCCATTTTGTATTTATTCTTTTAGGAAATGTAGAAAACACATTAACGTTTCTAGAGTTCCCCAAAGTGTTTAAAAATTTAGGCAGTATTTAATTTAGGAAGTATTTTATCACAAAAAAGAGAAATAATAATAATAATAATAATAATAATAATAATAATAATAATAATAATAATAATAATAATTTAAACATAAGTTAGTTAAATATATGTAAATAATGTAAAATAATTAGTTGTAAAATACTTATTAGTGTAAAATAAGGTAAAGTAATAAAATAAAGGAATAACAAAAAATAAGAAAAAGCAATTTAATTTTTAAAAAGAAGTGACAAATGGGACATAAATGGTGTCCATCACTCGTTGTTGACAGATGGCCTAACTGTTTATCACATCGAAATTTGAATTCTTATCCTTTTCTTCTTCTTTGTTTTTTCCTCTATTTTTAAAATTGACATTAATGCATTTCTTTAAGTTTTCTCTTTGGTTTTTCATTGATTTCTCCCTCATTTCTTAATGATTTTGTGAAATGTCGACATCAAATTTCTCCTGGGGTTAGCGTACATATCGGGATTGTCTTTATTTCTAGTTTTCTCATTTTGTTTAAATACCCATTTCTCCACATTTCAAGTAAGTTTTGTTTTATTTAATATTTTCTTTATTTAATTTATTTCTTGTTATTTTCTTTTATTTCTTGTTACTTAAATGCTAGTAAGATGACTAGAAGTACTATATTTTTTTTGTTAGTTAAATTTGTTTTTACATTGTGTACTTAGCCTACTACCTATGAAATCTATTTGGCTTGACTTTGTGGATGCTATTGATTTATATTACCATGATTCAATGTACATTGGTAGAATTAAAATAGACAGAATTGGAGATGTATTCAAATGTTTGAATTATAGGATTTGACATTTAGATTTTCTTAATTTAGACTAGATTGGTGTTCTAGGCTTGATATAGTTAGTTTAATTTGAATAATTATCTAGGTAGATTAATTTTAGATTATTAATTATACCTAATCGATAAATTGCAATTGGATCAATTTTGAAAGTAGCCATTGCAAAATGAATAAAGGACCGAAGATGAAATAAACACGTTACCTTGCTACATCAAATGTAATTAAGAATATATATATATATTTTAAATATTTTCCTTGGTGGCCATTAGTCTTGTGTTGTTGCCTTTCAAAATATTTTTTCTTATGCAAGGGGCAGGCACATTTCTAGCCGAAATGTTGTCAAAATTTTGTTAGGATTCCTATGAATAGTTTATAATTTTGAATTTTTGATTATCGTGCATGTTTGCTAGACACCCATTGATGGGCCTAGGATTTTGTAGATGTCTCCATCTCATAAGGGATGAGTTATGCCAATCTGCCGACTCCTGACTAGAGGATGATGTAGGAGGTAGATAGGTATTAGGCTCTAGCTCAAATCTAGTATTAAGCTACTAGGTTCATGTCCCACTAGTTTTGAAAGAGTGTGGGCATGCTAGGAGAGGTAAATTTACTACTAGCAGTTGTGAGGTGGACAACATTATTTGCCCCTTCTTTCCTCATTGACCCAAAAGTGACCTAGGAATTTTTAGTGATTGGGGGTTCTAGCGACCAGGCACAAAGAAGAGTATCATCACCTTCAGGGTTTAAGGCATTCTTTATAGTATCATTCAATGTCGGTTTACTAAGAATTTGGGGTTGGCTATTGGAGCGAACATCTAAACCTCAAAAAGAGGGTTGTAGAGATGGCACTGGGTGTAGATTATGCCTCCTAAGGCTATATACCATCCGAATATAGCCAAGATCTATTTGTTAGCTACCCAGGCATATAGATATATTTAAAGGTTTCTCACTACATCATAGCTTTGCCATATTAGCAACCCTAGGCCAGTTAATGTGGTTGATATTTTCTATTTATAGGTCATGCACTACCACAAAAGGGTAGATATTAGTCACGAGATCTATTGCACCCTAGTAAGGTTGGCCACGTAGTCTACCATATAGATATATGTAAGGGGAGTGATGACCCACCTATTATTACACTTAGGGGTAAATAAGGGCATGTTTAGGCCACCATTAGAAGAGGAGATTTTTGTAAACCTATATACAACCCTTTTTATGAAGATGATCGAGTCGATCCGTGAGCACATAAGCGAGTATAGGTTACTGATAGTTTTTGAGACTATAATAGTCTGTAGGTTAGTACCTATTATCCTACAGCTATCAGTAGAGGATCAAAATTTAGATTAGGCACCCTAGGCACCTCAAAGACATTAGTTAGAGTAGCCTCTACATGTTAAGTTGTATGAGCCTCAGGGGACAGGTATGGATATGGACTTTGAGATGTACATGCGAATTGATTTGGAAAAATAACAAAAATGAAAATGGTAAAAATAACCGAGAAGATGACAAAAAATAAATTGACCACAATTGACCTAGAATGAATAAAAATGATAATAAGTGTTTCAAACTCAATTATACATCAACAAAATGAACAACACATTGATGACCAAACCATTTTTACAAGTACCAAAGCCCTCTTTAAAGGCACATATTCCACACATTTGATAGATAATCACCACATAGATACCCTTGTTGATGATGGTTTTCCTCATATTAGAGACACAATCATTAGGAAGTGTTACAACCTATAATAGACATATTATTTCCCTATGGAATGGATAACTTGTTGATGATACCTACACTAAACTGGATCAGAAGGATAAAGTGTTTGTGAATGGGGAATGGATAGAAGTATGTGATGACTCTTCTTCCTTTGTTATTGCACTAAAACATCTATGATACCACAATGATTGACCTGAATAGGTTGAAATCAAAAGAGAAGCCTAGCAAAGAAAAATGCAAATATTTTCTTACTTTGGAAATCATCGAAATTGATTGATCCACAAGGCTGAAGATAAAGTAAAACACCTCACCAGTTATCGATCCACATAGCTTAAGATAAAGTGTAACACTTCACCAATGATTGATCCACATAGGCTGAAGATAAAGTGAAACACTTCACTAGAGATTGATCCACATGGCTGAAGATAAAATGAATGCTTCATCGATGATTGATCCACATAGTTGAAGACAAAGTGAAACACTTCACCAGTGATTGATGTACATAAGCTTAAGATAAAGTTGAACTCCCTACCAATGATTGATCCACATAGCTGAGACCAAGATCATAGTATAAAACTAAAGCACACTAAAAGCAAAGATCACAATATAGAACCGAAGCACATTAAAAGAGGCATAGTCTAAAAGGTTGTTTACTTCCAATGATAAAGAAAAGAATTATGTTGTAATGTGTCTAAGGTACATCTACAGATAGGAAGCAAGCTATAAAGTATACTATCAATGACTCCTCACAAATGCATATTTGCTAGAAATTTTCAAACAAAAATATTTATTCAAGAGGGGATAGATATGCCTACAGATGGCATCAACCACCATAATAAGGTTAGTCATATCGATAAAAGATGACAACCACACAACTATAAGGTTACATATGCTGATAGATATCATCAATGAATAAATAACTTTATTTAATTTTTCTTATTGAGAAGTTGATGTTGATCAAATACACATAATTATCTCGATTCTACATGCCGACAAATTGGATATAATCAAATAGTCAACCAAGGGTTAATACATCATGAGCTAACATTAAATACCTAACCAATAGAGGTTTACATGTTGACAAGCTGATGATAACTACCCAACAAATAGAGGGCTAGTACAGTGACAAGATAATGGTAGCTACCCAATCAAGGGTTAACATATCGATAAATTGACAGTAACTACCTATCTAGAGATTCACTGCCTAAGATGATACGTTTCTTATTTAACTAGGGACTTACTATCTCAAATGGTATATGTTTTAAAATAATCAATCAAAGATTTGCTTCCTCAGGTACATGTCTTTCATCCTTTCACTTTGAATTTTGGCTTACTTTTGCCCTCATGAACAAGTTCCCTATAATTAGGGGCAGTTGTAGACACAGTAACCTAAGGCAACCTAGATAAGGGTTACCTGATGATGAGGAAGAACTTATATTTCTAATAGAAAGCATGAATATTGAGTTTGGACTTTGATTTCCACATGTTTATAAAATATTTTTTTGTGGATTTAAGCATTGTTTTTCTTAGAATTTTGAAAAGAAGATAAAGACCTCGAATTTTTATCTTTAAGATGACCATTTGTCTTTAGAGGGATGGCCATTGATGCCATTTTCTTCAAGGATGACAATCCAGGGTGTCCCATGACTTATTGATTGATGATCATCAATCATTGAGTCACGAACTCAAGTGTCAGGTTAGATTTAGAGGCATTTTTTCATAATTTTCCAAAGCTTGTGTGAGTAATGACCATATGTCATCGACGAAAGCCTGTCTGTGTGGTTTTTCTAGTTTTCCCAAATTTTCTAGCTTTTAAAATCTTTGACAAAGATTAGATTAAGGATAAATTTTAAGGGTTAAAAGCTTCCAAATTTGGGGGATTAGAGTTATAGTAAATCTATATTCTTTTTTAAGCTATTTAAATAAAAAATTAGGGTTTTCAAAAGGGGATTCTCGCTTAGGAAAAGAGAAAGCTAATTTTTGAAAGAGAGAAACTCAATTCTATGTTCTTGGAAATCAACAACCTCAAACGACATTATTTCATAGAAAATACAATTTTTTCATAATTTGAATATATAAAACAATGATCAGGGCTGGGACCATTTTCATTTTGGAGTTACATAATTACGATTCCTGAGGGTAATATTTTAAGCCCCAATCTCTTTCTCTTTCTAAATTCAAATTATGTTTATAACGTTAATTAGGCTCATTCATTATATAATGCCATGTTTTCATATTTCTGTACTAGATAATAAATATATTATTTGCTTTATGTAAGGCCATGATAATTTAAGGTTGTTAAACAAGTTAGAATGGCATGATGGGACTTTTTTGTTCTTCCATTGATGCAACTAAAATAGCATATTTTAATTCCAAAAATTGAATGTTTCCCTATATGTTGGCATGATTTAGATTGTATTCTATCGTTTTTCCATAGTTTTGGCATGTTTTATGGCTTAATATTGCACATTTAAAAATTTACGATAAAATTCACATTTTTGGCTTAAGTTACTGTTCTCTATCTATTTTTCGAGTGACAGACAGGCAGAAGGCCCGATAGATGGATGTCGATTAAAGCGACCGATAGGATATCTTGATGCCTTTTGCTCATTCTGTCTCTCTCCCTCATTTAGGCTATTTTTCTTATTTTAAGGCATCTATGGCTCCTATTTAGGCCTTTTTAGACAAATTTTGTGCATTTTACATATTTAATTTATTTTAGAAGATTATGTATATTTTAATTTCATTTTTTTCTTTTAATTCTGCATGTTTTTTATTCTATAATTTAATATTTTATTTTAGTATACATATTTTTATATTAATTATTTTATTTATTTTGGTTTTACATGCTAATCATTTTATACTTATTTTGTTCCTTTAAGCAATTTTGTTTCTTGCATCTTAGAGTTTATTTTAGGAGATTAGTACATTTTAAAGGCTATGATTCATGCATTTTTTCTTTCTTTCCGCTTATTTTTTTTTTTACATTTCATTTCTAGCATTATTTAATTATGCTTATTATTTGTTTATTCATTTATTTGATTTTTGTATTTTCTTTATTATCTATTTTTGATATATTTTAATTTTGGAAATGTAATAATTTAGTAAAAAAGGATTTTTGGCACGATAATTGAAATAGGCACTTAAAATGATTTTTCCTAATTAATTTTTATTTTTTCAAATAAAATGGACCAATGTCCAAATTTTCATTGCAAAACCTCATATAAAATAAAGAGTATTTATTTTATCAAAATTATAATCACTTATCCCATGTTTTTAAAAGTTACAAGGACTCATTACCTTTTTGTAAAGGTAAATGTGGGAACCAATGTTTTGAAACCACTAAATAACCCAATTTATGTATTTCTTTCATTTTTTTTCTATTGGATGATTTTCCTTTGTAATAGTTAAGTAGGATAATTTTATTGCTTTTCAAGATGCTTGTTGTATTTGTTTATTTTAAATTATATTGTTTCATGTGAGAAGAAAGGTAGTGGACTAATAATAAAATCCTAATAACAGTCAACACCAATCTGAGGTGCCAAGTAAGAGGGATGTTTCAAACACTAATCTATTTTTGGGCATTAAAACATTTAGATTCATGTCCCAATATTCTATTTGGTGGCAACTCCATGATACCTACCTTTTGAGCTCACATTGGATGCCTTTATGGGTTACCATTAATAATAAATTGGGTCTCAAATCCATCTTTGCTTAAAAGTAGCCAATTTGTGAGTTTTAGTCAATCTCATACAATCTTGGATCCTAAAAGTGGGTATTCGAGAATCCAATAAAAAATCCAATGGGCTTTGGTGTGCATCACAGTAGGCTTATAAGCCTTTCTCAAAGAGTTATGTATTGGCAATGCTTAGCCTTTAGACAAGGGTCAATCTTTGAGGTTAGTAGACTAATTTCCATGTATACTCCAATGTAAGGGCCAAACTTATAAGTTATTCTTCCATACTTATTTGTCGATCATACTTTTGTCTATTGGTGATAAACTGATAAACTTTGTAAGTACACCTTACAATAAGGTAAATTTTTGCTAATTTTTTTGCTAACATTTCTTTTGCATAAAGATAAGGGGAAGCATACCCAAAAATAGAAACAAAACATCATCGAAGGAAGCAAGATAAGAAAAAGCAGTTGTGTAGTGTATGCATACACAAACCTAGAAAAAAAACCTAACTAGGGGAAGTGTGCTCAAGGAATAAAGAAAAGAAAGACCTGATCAAGGAAAACATACTTAAAGATAGACAAATAACATTTAGATAAGAGGGAGCATATTTAAAACTAGAAGAAAAATTCAATAGAACTTGACAACATAGTCAAATCTGATACTCGAAACCCTTACACAATATGATAAAAATCCTTGTACTTGTCTTTTTATTTTTAGACTTTAATTGGCTTTCATACACACTTGTATATGTTTACAATACACATCAAAGTGCAGGCAAATTATACACATTAGCATTTGACTGTTTTCTTATTCGAAGAATTCCCATGATGCTGCATACTAGATGTTAAGTAATAGAAAAGGTTTTGCCCAAGAAATCTTAATTCAAGTTATGAAAAAAAAGATGTTTCAAATCTATTTAAGACTCTCACATCTTTAGGGGAAATTCTCTCTCATTATACCAAAGATTGAATTTGTTTGGGCACTCTCTCTCTAAAAATATAGAAGAAAAGAGGTTGTGCACCAATATTTGCCATAAAAGGGCTAAGCCATAACAAATGAGAAGCTATACGACTTAATTCCAACATAATTACTCTGATATAGCTAGCTCTTTTAGCTTATTAGATAAAATTTTGTTTTAATAGATTAAAATGTTTATCTGATAAAATAAAAGAGCTTAGTTTGTTTGTCTAATTAGACAAAACTTGTGGATTCAGGGATCCTTTTTTATGCCCTAATCTTATCCTAGAATTAGGGGGCTGTAATCACAAAAGCCTATAAAAGGCTAATTTTCTCATGAAAGAGGGGTTTTCTAACTTACTCTCTTCATCCATCTTCTATACGATTTTTTTTCCTTTTAAAAACCTAAGAACCTCATTTTATAATCTTGATCGAAAGGTTTGTTAGTTATATGCATTAAAGCCTATGTATAATAAGGAATTTTCCATGTGTAAAGATTCTATTTGAATAATAAAAAAGAAAATTTACATCCTTTAGTGCTTTTGTGTTTTATTATCTACTTGCATATGACTTAAACTATATAATGTAGGCTTTAGTATTTGAATACAATATAAACAAAGGCAATTATAAAGAGTTTATAATATGAGATGCCTATTGTAAGCAAATGTGCTAATGCCTAAATTATCCCCAATCATGGTACTAACAAGATAGAATATTGTTAATATAGATAGACTAGCACATATCATACTTATTGAATAGTTCAAGTAGTAGTTGTCATTAGCTATGATCATTGAGATGATCAACGTTAACATATGGATGCTTATTAGTAGAACAAGAAATATGGATGCAAATATGTCAATACCTAAATTTTTTCTAGTCAAGGTATTAATAAGACAAGACAATATTAATATAGATAGACTAGTATATGTTATACTTTTTGAATACTTCAAGTAGTAGTCTCATTAGCTGTGACTATTAAGATGATTAAAGTTAACATAAGGATGCTTGTTAGAAAAACAAGTAATTAAAGATCTACCATAAAAAATTTCACATGGATACTTGTACTTAGTGAAGAATATCATCATATAAGTAGCGTAATTATCCTTGGACTTGAGAACACCAAGGTATATTAAGTAGCTAGTGTTTTATACATAGTTCAAAGATTAAGTATAACATGAACTACTTGGAGCTAGATAAGTGACTAGTAGAGGATTCACCACCCAAATTATTGAGGGGAGTTCTACCTTAAGTATTTTTATACCATTTTTGTTTAGAAAACCTTAGCCAAAATGGATTACAAGGTAAAAAACATTCACCAAGGCATTTTAGGTATAAAGATAAAAGTATGAGAATACAATAAGTTCATGAATTCAATGATACATGTCCATATTCAATAAATGAATGAAACTAAAAGAATGGTGAAAAAAGTGATAGCATGGTAACTTGATATGGAAGGGTAAAAGTAGAAACCACTGAATTCTTGTCATTTAGGTAGTCATAATGCTTAACTAAAAGCATTTCATGATTTATACATTACTGTATGTTAAATATCAACTGAGGTTTGATAATATGGTTTAAAAATTTCTTAAATCAAAAGAGTACCAATTCAACTAGGACTTTTAGTTACATTTTGTACTACCAACATGCACAAGAAACACAAAAGGGTGACACACATATAAGAATAAAGGTCTTATGTAAAAAACAATGTATAAGCATGCACTAGGATTTCATAGGAACTTTTCAAATCAAAATGAAATATAAAATAAAGGGTTTAAGAATCAGAGATCTAAGTCTAATGCACAAAAAAGCCCACCAAGCCTAAAATATGAATAAAATTCTAGGTGATATAGAGATTTTTTTCTCTTGAGCCAATTTGGCATTGCATCATCTAATAAATTTTATTAGGATTTAATAGTATATTACAAGGCTAATTTTAAAGTTTCATTAGGCTTAGAGCTCAATTAAAATATGTAAGCTCACTTACACATGAACATCCTCTGCCTATTGGAGAAATAGGCTATTAAGTGTCACTTGAAACAATCCAATTAGTCTAAGTTTAATTAAAAGTTCTAGCCACTATAACATAACAATAATCTAATCCATAAGGTTTTTAAATACACTTCAATGTTGGAATTAGAGTATGGGATTCAATTAGAAAAATTCTAACCACCAAACCCTAATTCTTCTGTCTTCTTCTTCTAGCCCAATTTGGCTTCACTAGCCCTTAAGCCATTTTAAACAATTGTTAAACCTTGGAAAGGTTCTTAGACCTATTTTTTATATGGATATCTTAGATGTGCCTTAAAGTAAGGAAACTAGTGGTTTGTTACAACCCAGTGCAAAGGTGATTTAATTATTCAACTAAATCCTAATGTAAAAGTTTTAAACATTAGATAGGACTTAAATCATTTTCACTAGATAATAGAATTTTGACTTACAAGTTTTTTTTTTTAATTTCTAAATTTTACATATGATGTATGATTCTTGTAAACAAAAAACTTTCAAAGTGATTTTTTGATGTTTGAGCTTCATCCTTATGATAAAAATATCTAAAGGTAAATTGTATATAAGGATTCATTTATACAGCAAAGCTTGAGTAGTTGTTTTTGTGTACATATTGTATGACCATGTATATACGTATATTATGCATTGCATCTTTGTTTTTTGTTAGTATAAAAAAGGTTTCCTTTATGATGTTTACTCTCATATCTAACCATATAAATTCTGTGTGAGTAAATTGGATTAGGTTTTTAAGATAAAAATCTTACTTTGAAAAGCCCTTCTTTCCATGTTGTTTCTTGGGTCTTAGAGAACTCTTAAAGGTATGAATTTCATGTGTTTTTTGCACTTGCTTTAATCTATGAATGGCCTAGAATGAAATATAATTCTTCACAAATCCATTTAACTATCAACAAAAATCTAGACTATTTTTGGAAAAAGAACCAATTTCATTTGATCATATGAAATTGTTTTGTCTAATTAGACAAAGTCTATTAACTTGCATTTGATCATATATGTTTTTATAGAAATCTAAAATTTTGATGAACTTCATATGATTAGATGAACTATTTGTTATTGTGAAATAAAGTTCATCCTAAAAGGTTTTATTTGATTAGATGAAATGTTTCATTTGATCAAATCAAACCTCTACGATACAGAATATAAAAAAAAGGACATTTATATGTTTTTCTTTTCTGTATATATCTTATGCATGTCATGTATTTGTATGTTGACACTTTTTATAATATTTTTAATATAATAATTAGTGCTAATAATGTTTATAAGCCATAAGGCATGATTATATGTCTTTATGTTGACATTATTTATAAGTTTTATGTATATGCTTGTTGTTAAATTTGAATTACAGAAGTAGGATTTATATTTTATATATCCATCTTTTAATTTATGTAATAAGATGTTTCCAATGCAAAAAATAAATAACATCACATAAAATTGTGTATATGTTAATATTAATAAAAATGAAGATTTTACATAATATCTTCCTCATCATAAAAGGATCTATAAATTAGTTACCAATTAATTTGGGACTTGTAAATAAAATGAATATAAATTTTTTGGAAGCCAATGTCACTTTTCAAAAAATGTATTGTCATTCAAAGTATTAATCTCAAATAATAATTTGATTTGAAAATAAGTAAGCTTTCATCATATGTCTTTATAAGTAAATTACATATTTAAGATTTCTACCTTAAAATAAATGAAGTGTTTTAGTGTACTTTCTTGAAAACCATTTATTGTCATAAAATATACCAATGTCCCATAATTTAATTACACAAAATAAAAAAAATCTCTTAAAATAATTTAAGCTTTTATAGTATGTTTCAATCAAATTTACACTTGGAATAACTTGGGACAAACATCCCAAACCATTTTCAATAAATAATAAAATGAACCATCTTCCTAGTATTGTGATAGAAACTTCTCAATAATGTATTCTTTAAGGACATTTTGAGAATAAATGGCAAAATTTGATCTAATTCCTCACTATTATAAAATGATTAGAATTAGAGGAAACTGTAATCAATGAATTACAATAAAGGACCAATATGCCAATCTTCCTTAGATGGGTCGGAAGTTCAATTATTTTAACTAATGGACCAATGTCCAATAATAAAATAAATAAAGCCATTTCCTTAAAATTCATAATATAGGATAAAAAATAAAAGCATTAAGTAGGAACATTCAAGCAAAACATGATGAATGCCCATTTTTACCCTTTTATTTCATTTGTATTAAATGAAAAATAATATATATTGAAACCTTTAAGAATGATAAAATATTAATTAAATGGTAGAAATAAGGCTGAGGCTTCAAGATCCTAAATCTTATAGATTTTAATCCCTATCCTAATCCTTTAGGTGTCAACTCCACTAAAATAACCTTATATAAGGAAATATTTCCATAACTAAAAATTTATGAGATGGTTAACCTTGACTCATCATGCTCTCCTATAAGAAAACTAAACCCACCCTTTAATAAAAGTAAAAATCCTACTGGCCATTTTGATAAAAAAAACGGAAAGTCAATTGCCACACATTTACAAGACTGAATAAGACAAAGGGATAAGAGAAGCTAATTTCTTCACTAGATGTGGGAGAATGGTCTTTGATGTGGAAAGGGAGCCTACTCTTATTGAAACCAAGATGGTTAATGAAGACAATGATGAGTTCTTAAGCAATTAAATAATTCCCTATGTATAAATTAATTTGGGAGATCCTAATATGATCTCCTTCAAATGGCCAAAAAATAATTGAAGCTTTGTGTGCAATCCTAGTGTCCACCACTATTTCTATTTCAAAGTTATTAAAATAGTGAAAAAGACATAATAAAAAATCCGTAACTTTCTTGGATAAAGATTTGTTAATGGAAGGGAATTATCACAACTTCGCTTTGTTTATAAAAGCAAAATTGGAATGAAAAATATATTGCCTTTGAGGGTGGATGATGAATTTTCCATCAATGTATGCCCTGAAAAGGCAATGGTTGCTTTTGGGATAGATGACACTATGATCTCCAAGTTTGAGATCACTATCTTAGCATATGACAACATAAAGAGACAAGGATATGGCACATTTAAGGCCAAGATTAAAATAGGGGAAGTCATTGGTGAAATTGAATTTTCCATTTTAAATACCTTAGGCACTTTCTCCTAATCGCTCAGAAGGCTTTAGTTCCATAAACTTGATGTGTCCTTTCAATGCCCTATCAAGTGATTAAAATCCTTCATAATATAGAGATTGTAACCATTTTAGACACTTCTGATAAATAAGTTTCCATGCTACAAATCACTTATAAGCCCTTTATCAATTTTCACATAGCTTGAATATTTTCTAATGATAAGGTGGACAATCCTAAGATGGTCAATATGATGAAAAAGATGAATTTCTTATTGGGTGTTAGTTTGGAAAGGAATTTGCAAGGAGTGCTAAAAGCTTTCAAGCCAATAGGGCAAAAAACCAAGAAAGGAGTAAGGTATGAGTTTGAAAAGGATAAAGGAAAGGCCAAGAAGAAAGTTTAAGGCATCTAGATGTTAGGAGTATGCCTTAGAACCCAAGTATAATGGGGATTTTTTTATATTTGTAATCTCATTATCATTTATGGATTGATGTAATTTAACTCAATAACTACTTACCTTTATTATAAGGTGAACATAATTAGGAGGTTAGGTATATCATTACCTAGTTAAAGATAGTTGAGTGATTAATAAAGGATTAATTATCCCAAATTTATTAAGGAAAGTTAGCTCATAAGTTATAAACTATCTTTGTTTATAGAATCTCTAGCCAGAATGAATTGCAAAAATAAATGAGATTTACAAGGAGCACATTAAAACAAAGGGAAAATAATATTAAAACTATCATTTTACAGTTATTGTGAGTTGAAGAAATCAAAAATCAAAATCTAAATGAGATAAAGTGAGGAAAAAGGAGTAATTTCATGATAATTATCTATGGAATGATATAGTTAACCCATTCAACTTTTTTGTCTTTTAGGTAGTCATGATGTTTGGCTAAAAGCTTATAATGATATTTAATCAACATATGGATAATTATTATTTGGAGAATTAATATAATGATTTAAAGAATTTAAATCATGTAATTCTATAATTGCTATTATATTTATATTACAAGGTAGACTGGAAAAACCAATCAATCACACACCTATAAGAAAAGGAAAATTGGCAAAAATACATTTTAAATAATGTTATACGCTATTATGAAAGAGAAAAATGAGAAAAGAAATAATTAATTAAAGAGTTTTAATTCTTTAAAGGTGTTCGTAGTGTATGAATAGATTGAGATAAGAGCAACTAGCACCTTACGACCTTAATATTGAGAGGACTTTACATCAAAGAAGGAGAATTACTTGAGAAAACAACATGAATGTGGGTCCTCCTATTGGTTAAATTCCTCATGAGGATGAACAAGTGTTGAGGGCATAAGATGAAATTCTGGGTTGATAAAAAGAGGAGATGCCTAGGCAGAGAATAATTAAAGAATATGCTATGCCTAGTTGGAATGAAGAACATAGGATGATTGTGTTACCGAGAGTAGTATAATTTGAGCTTAAACTACCAACCATTACAATGGTTTAAGGAAATCAATTTTTGGTTCAAAATTAAAAGATCCAGCCTAACATTTAGATATACTTTTGGAGGTTAGTGAAACTGTTTAGATTTTGAGCATTACAGTTGATGCAATTAGGTTAAAATTGCATTTGCACACTTATAAAAAAAAGTAAAAGAATGGCTCTAGATATTGTCGAGTTAGTCAATTTCGATATGGGGACAATTGCAGGATAAATTTTGTATAAGATCCTTCCCTTTGACAAAGATAGCAAACATTCACAATAATATCATCAGTTTCTATCAAATGAATGAGGAACCATTCCATGAAGCATAGGAAGATTCAGAAGATTATTAAGAAGCTACCACCATTACAAGATAGTTGTTTACAAGCTAATGACCATTTTTTATTTGGGAGTTGCAACACCTACAAGGTCGCTTCTTGATGTTACATTTGGTGGGTCTTTTATGAATAAGTTGCTAGAAGAAGCCTTTCACTTGTTTGATGAGATGGCAGAAAATGATTCACAATGGACAACCCTAATAATAGTACCAAAAATGCAGGGTGTGCACAATGTTGATGAAGTTGCGATGCTAAAGGCACCATAAGAGTTGATGAGGAAAGAATTGAGTGGATTGAAAGTGTTGATAGTTACTTCTATTTCTCAAGACTGCGGATCATATGAGAGTGGACCATATGGTTAAGATGGTGGAGTTATAGGAGAGGGGAATGCAGTACGAGATTATCAAAAAAATAATCCATACAACAATGCCAACAATCTGAGGTAAAGGAATCATCTAAATTTTTCTTGGAGAGAGGGAAATCAAATGGCTTTATCTTTTCAACCCTAAGAAAATGCTCCCTTCAACTAAAATGTTAACCATAACCACAACTAATCTTATCAACCACAAGTAACCACTCATTACTAAGCCCTATATCCATGACACAACCACTAAAGCCACAGTTAAAATCAAAATCAAACTTATCATCCATCGGGATTTCAGCCATGACTACTTATGCAGGAAAAGAAATAAAATTTAAAATACATGTTTGCTAGCTTTATGATAGCTAGCAATAGTTTATATCTAGTTAAGAGACATAATGGAAGTCGTAAGAGTAGTGGAACCATAATCAAGATGGTTTCATAAGGAACCTAGAGACACAACTAGGTGAACTTGCCAATTCGATATCTAACAGACAATTGGACACATTTCCTTCCAATATTGATAGAAATCCCAAGGAGGAAGTGAAGGTAATCACACTACAGAGTGGCAAGGAGTTAACTAAAGAGGTAGAGCAAGGTAAATAATCCTTACCACCATCTTTAAATGTGAAGGAACTAATGACTCTAACTCTAAAAATGTAGATGAGGTTACAAAGCCAAAAGATAAGGGTAAGACCATCATTAATTCTAGCTTACCATTTGATGCATCATATTTACCAAACCCTTCAATAAATATGAAAGAGAAAAACAATGAGCAATTAGAGAGATTTTTAAATATGTTAAAGAAATTGCATGTTAATATGCCATTTGCTGAGGCTTTACCTCACATGCCAAAATATGGAAAATTTATCAAAGATCTTTGCTCAAATAAAAAGAAACTAGAAGGGGTATGCACTGTTTATCTTTTTAAAAATTGTAGTGCTATTGTCACAAATAAAATTCCTGCTAAATTAGAAAACCTTGGTTGTTTTACATTACCTTATGCATTGGGGGGAATTTTGTAGGTAATACACTATGTGATTCATAAGCTAGCTTAAAATTGATGCCATATTCTATATGCAAGAAGTTAAATTTGGGGGATATCAAGGAGGCAAGGATGACCCTTCAACTAGCTGATTGTTCAGTTAAACATCTAAAGGAAATCATCGAAGACTTGCTAATTAAAGTGGGCAACTTCATTTTTCCAGTTGATTTCGTAGTGATGGACATTGATAAGGATATGAAGGTCCCATTGATTTTGGAAAGACCATTCCTAAATACAGTAAGAGCACTTATAAAATAATGAAGAGATGGCATTTGATGTTAAAAAAGTAATGAAGCACCTGTCGTGTGAATTTTAGGAGTCATTATGAGGACTGTAAGGAAGAAATATAAGAGAAAATTTGATTGGATGACCTATTAAGGAAATATTTGGCAAATGACATTAAGGATGAGGACTTGGCCAAGTTGGAGAAAGAAGTGAGAGATCTAGAGAAAGAGTGTGAAGAGGCGAAATCAAGGGAAGAAGGATTTGAATTATCAAAGGAAGATTCAAAAATTGAACACAAACCCCTTCCCCTTGCTTGAAATATGTATTTTTAGAGAACGGAACAAAACCAATGATTATTTCTTTTATGTTGACAGGTTTTAAAGAGGAGCTATTAGTTGAGTTGCTAAAGAAGCATAAAAAAGTGATAGGATGAGAGACATCGAATCTTAAAGGGATCAACCTAAGCAGTTGCACTTATCATATTTGGATTAAGGTAGAGTGCAAACTAGTTGGGCAACCTCAATATAGATTGAACCCAGCAATGCAGGAGGCAGTTAAGAAAGAAATTTTGAAATTCCTAGATGCATGTATAATCTTTCCTATCTTTGATAGCAGTTGGGTAAGTCCCTGCATTATGCCTTCCTCTAATTATACATGAGCATGCCTAAAAGTGAAATTACCATAATACCCTTATCATTTGAAGTAATTCCCTTTAGGTCCCACCTTTCCATTTATGAACTAACCATGCATGTATCAACTTTATTGCCACTTAAACATGTTCATATTCTCTTAGAGCATATGTTGGGGCCTCACAGAGTAGTTATTTTATTATTTGGAAATTTTTAAATCCTTATAACTATGTAAGACTTTAATGATTATTTGATTCAATATATGATCAGAAGTTTCTTTTCCCCGTATGATGATCTTGATATTGATTTTGTACTAGTATTTAATCATTCTCTTATTTAAGTTGAATGAGTTTTATGCTTGTTTGGATTGGATATCATGAATTCTCTATTTTTGCTTTCTTTGACTTTATGTTTGATGGCGATTTCGGAATGGGGACTCTTAGATCTAGAATTAATGTATTATAGACCTAGAAGTATGTAGGAAATGACTAGGTATTGGGTTGATTAGCTTTAAAATAGGACATCAATCTGTATCTAGGATTTATTAGACCCATGCTTAGGCTAACTATTCAATTAGGTTCGAAATACAAAATCAAGTAGTGAGAATAGTTTGCTCTGGAATGGGAAACTTAGCTTTAGCTAGTTCACCAAAATCTATATCATATAAATTTTATGTTAACAATATGTCATGCATTGGGTATAGGGAGGATTTGATACTTGAACAACTTTTTTAGTAATTGTTTTATCTAAATCTTTATACTTTGTTTTTATTGCAATTGCTTGCTTTTTATTTTCAATTTAATTTGGTTTAATTTTGTTTATCTAAGTCTAGTAGTTATAGCTCTAGTCCACAAATAAATTTGGTTAATTCTTTTTACATATTCATAATCAATCAATTTTTATTCTCACAACACAATCCCTAGGGTATGATAATTTTTAAGGTCTTAAAAATACTCCTCTATATTACTTGCTGATTTAGTACACTTGTTAAGGTCTGGTCATCCATCAAAGCCTTTCAAATTCTTAAATTGCATAAAATTGGGCAGGAATTTTATGTTCACCGAATCTAGTGTCATTGTCACTTTTGCTGCCTTCATCTCGCATTGGCGTGCTGAAACCTCATTTTGAACATGAGCACCATGTTGGTCATTTTTTAATTAAAAGAATGGTGATGTGCTTCTGAGAAAAGTAAAAGAGAAATATAGAAAAGATGAAAAAAAGTCTTGTATGCCTTAGAATTAAAAATAACGAAGGAGAGTTAAGTAGGTGTAATTCTTATAATCTAGAGAGATATGCCGAGTCACATCTTTACAAATGCACGTAGGAAGTGAAACCATTAGTCTACCCACATTTCCTAATATTTTGTTTAATTAGACAAAGTATTCATCTGATTAAACAAAGCTATCTTGTTTGATTAAATTGTCCAATTAGATGAAGCAATTAATCTAATTCGACAAAAGTATTATGTGTGATCAAGCTAATGCCTTTTCCAATCAGGCCTTCTAGGTGTGTGACCAATATAACCTCTCTCGTGCTTCGCACACTTTAATATAAAGGGTAAGTGTAGACACTATGACCCGTGGTAACGTAGATTGAAGTTACCCGATGATGAAGAGCCATTTATATTTTTGATTGAAATCATAAATCTTGAGTTTTGGCCTTAATATCCACATGTTTATAAAATATTTTTTTGTGGATTTAAGCATTGTTTTTCCTATAATTTTGAAAAGAAGTCAAAAATCTTAAATTTTGGTCTTTACTTATGACAAATGACCTTCTGTCATTAGAGGGATGACCATCTATGGCCATTTTCTTTAGGAAATCTCCTGGCAAATTCCCCTATTGGGATCTTCTAGGGTGTCTTACCGTCAGTCATCAAGTTAAGGCCTCAAGTGATAGGTTAGATTGAAGGACATTTTCTATAATTTTCTAAAGCTCATGTGATTGATGTCTGTGGGGTTTATTTTCCTGTTTTACGATGTTTTCCAGCTTTTAAAATCTTTGATAAGTTTTCAAAGGGGGATTTTCATTTGGGAAAAGAGGAAGTTGATTTTGAGAGAGAGAAACTAAATTTTTTGTTCTTGGAAATGTATAGCCTCAAATAAAATTCTTTCGTACTAAAATAAGGACTTTTCTTTATTTTAACACAGGAATCAAGGATCAGGGTTGAGAGCACTCATTTCCAGAGTTACATAATCTCAATTCTTGAGGGTAATATTCTAGGATCCAATCTCTTTCTCTCTCTAAGATAATATTATGTTCAAGTAGTTAATTAGGCTCATTCATTATTTATAATGCCATGTTTTCATGTTTTTATATTAGTTATTAAATATATTTTTTGCTTTATGTAATGCCATGATAATTTAAGGTTGTTTAACATGTTATAATGGCATGATGGGACTTTATGTTCTTCCATTAATGCAATTAAAATAACATATTTTAATCCCTATAATTGAATGTTTCCCTCTATGTTGGCATGATTTAGATTGTACTTTATAGCCTTAAAATTGCATATTTAAGAGTGTAAATTAAATTTCATATTTTTTTCTTGAGTTGCTATTTTTTATCTATTCTTCGAGTGATAGATGGGAAGAAGGCCTGATAGATGGCCATCAGTTAAAGCGAATAATAGGATGTCTCGATGCCTTCTCTTCATCTTATCTCTCTCCATTCTTTAGGTCGACTATCCTTTTTTAGGGCATTTGTGTCTCTAAATTAGGCCCTTTTAGGCAACATTTGGTGCATTTTGCATATTTCATTTATTTTGCATGATTAAGAGTATTTTAATTTCATTTATTTTGCTTCTTCATTTATTTTGCATTTAAATCAACATGTTTAGCATTTTATAATTTAATATTTTATTTTTGTATTCATATTTTTATATTATTTTTAATTAATTGTTTGATTTATTTTTGTTTTACATGCTAAAAATTTTATCCTTATTGTGTTCCTTTAAGCAATTTTGCTTTCCGCATCTTGGAGTTTATTTTATGAGATTACCATATTTTGGACGCTATCCTTCATACAAATTTTCTTTCTTTCTCCTTATTTTATTTTATTGCATTTATATTCTAGCATTATTTAATTATACTTATTATTGGTTTATTCATTTATTAATTTTTTTTATTTTCTTCATTCTCTATTTCTAATGTATTTTAATATTTGAAATGTAATAATTTAGTAAAAAACAATTTTTGGTAGGAAAATTTTAAAGGGAACTTAAAATGATTTTTACCTAATTATTTTGGATTTTTTCAATAAAGTACACCAATGTCCATGTTTTCATCCCAAAACCTCATATAAAATAAGCAGCCTTTATTTTATCAAAATTGGGATCACTCATTTAATGTTTTCCAAAATCATAATGACTCTTCACCTTTTTCTAAATATGTAAGTGGGAACTAATATTCCTAAACCAATAAATAATTTGATTTACATTTTTCTTTCATTTGTTTAGTTGGACAATTTGCCTTCGTAATAGTTAAGAAGGATTGTTTTATTACTTTTATTTATGACCTTCCAAGATGCTTATCGTGTTTATTTAATTTAAATTGTATTATATCATGTGAGAAAGGATTTAGTGGACTAATAATAAAAATTTAATTATAAGAAACACCTATCTGAGGTGCCAAGTAAGAGTGATGTCTCGAACATCAATCTCTGTTTGGGCATAAAACATTTGAGATCCTTTTCCCAATGTTCTGTTAGGTGGTGAATTTGTGATACTTGCCTCTTAAGCCTACATTGGAGACCTTTATAGGTTGACCATCAATAATAAATTTGGTTTCAAATCCCTCTTATTGCAAAGTTGCCAATTTATGAGGTTCAATAAGCCTCATTTAGTTTTGGATCCTAAAAATGAGCCTTAAAAAACCCAACCAAAAATTGAGGGGGCTTCAGCATATGTCACTGTGGCAACTCCACTAGGGATCAAGAGACCTTGCTCCTAAAGCATCTTGATTAAGTTACATACAATTGGGTTTTTATCTTTAATCTTACCTCATTTCAAAATTACATTTCTTGCATACATCATAGAGCCTTAGAATGAAGTTAGGTACCTCTATTTTAGCCCTAATGATATCTTAAAACATGCCCTATATTCACTCAATATGGGGAGGTGTCAAGGAGAATCACCAACCAAAGTCTCATGCCAAGAGGTATGTAAAATGGTAACCCATCGATCCTTATGCTCATGATGAGCTAGACTTATTGGCAGGGATCATGCTAAGGGCCCTAAAGTCTCACCACCCGACTACAAGTCTATGTAATTACAATAGCTACTTCCCCTATGTGAGGACCCAATCGTATCCCTAATAGTATTATAGTTAATTAATCAGGATTAAGATTTAATAAGGCAAAATTAGGTTATCTTGCATTAACAAAGTTAAGTCATATAAAGGGTATGGTGGTAATTATGCACATATGTATTGAAGTGTAGCTAAAATAGTAAGGAAGGATACAATTGAATTAAATGAGAAGTTTGGGGTTAAATGCTAAGAAAATGAGTTTTAAGGGTAAAAAATGTATAAGGGTATTATTGGATTTTCCTTAGGGAGATATTTACCCCACTCACCTATTTAGGGTTTGGGGGAAGTTGGGGATCGGCTTTTTAGGGAGGGATCTCTCTCTCTTTTTTCCTCTCTCTAAGGTATGAGGAAGCTAGGGCTTTGATGCTGGCTTCATGAAGAAGAAGAGAGGAACCATGAGTAGTAGAGTTGGAGCTTGAGGATTGAAGGAGATGAAGCTTGACTTAAGGTACGGGAGTTATATTTTTGGAACAGTTACTGTATATGTTTTTCCTTTCTTATTGTATGTGTTTCCTTAGCAAGATTAAGGGTTTAATCTAATATGTTTTGATGATTATAACATGATTAGCAACTTAAATGATAATATAAGTATGTAGGGAAGTGAGATTTAGGGTTTAATTTCATGTTTGCATAATTGGGATTCTGGGTTTTTCTTCTTTTCTTCCCATGTGTTGCCACTCACCATTTTATTCTTGAGAACCCACGGCCACACCTTGAATTGCCTTTGAGAATATGTGGCCACGTGATGATGTTCTTCTTCTTCTCACACATGGCCACGTATGTTTTTCTTCTTCCCTATGCGTGACCACGTGTGGTCTTCTTCTTCCCCACACACGGCCACTTAGGTTTGCTTCATTTCTTGCACATAGCCACGCTGGTTTGCTTCATTTCTTATACATAGCCATAGAGGTTTGCTTCATTTCTTATACATAGCCATAGAGGTTTGCTTCATTTCTTATACATGGCCATGCATAGTTTGCTTCCTTCCTATACATGGCCATGCATGTTTGCTTTCCTTCTCGCACATGGCCATGTGATGTTCTCTCTTCCTTGTACACGGCCACTCATTGATTTCTTATTGAAAGTACACAGCTAAGCATGCATTTCCTCCTTGATGAATATGACCACTCACTCTTTTTCTTCATAGAAGGGCATGGCCACTTATGTCCTTTCCTCTTCTCATGCATGACCATTTGTGCACTCTAATTTTAATGGTTCTTCTCCACCCCAAGAGCACAACATTGTATAGCCATGTTTATTAATATAATGGTATAATAAGGAGGAATTATTCTAGTAATGGGAAAGGTTGATGAGGGTTGAGCATGCAAGTGATGAATTGTATGTTAATGAATTTCCCATTAAATGTTATAGTTCTAAAAGTCTTTTAATGCTAAGATTTTAAGTAAATATATATAGTTTAGAAGTGTGTGACCACAGGAAGGTCCATTAACTAAATTTAAGTGTTCAGGATGTATAATTGGCACTATTTGCACACAAAACTACGAGAGTAAGAGACAATATAATAAGCATATGACTAAGGACAATAAGAAGTAACCTAATGACTCTAACATGTATATGTTATGTAATGTATCCTAGGGATTTGGCATCGGTGCAAACTCAAACAAAGTAGCTGGCTTTGCCCAAGTACTATATATATATATATCAATATTTCTTTTCAATGGCAAGAGATTACCATGTCATGATCTAGTAACATTAAGAAGATAGTTATAATGTGCATGACTGAGTTAAAAGAGATAAAATATTCATTGTCACTCAAAGGTGGAACTATAGAAGTTTGGTTATGTTTTAAGCCATAATAGGAATTTAATGATGAAATAAGCTATAAGAAAACCTACTTACTTATTTGATCATACCTAATGACATAATATGAAAACCGCAAGTCTACAAGTAGTATACTAACGATTAAAATGAGATAACCTCACACAACGTACTTAAATATAAAATATTATAAGATAAAAAAATACAACTAAGATGATCAAAGTATATATGACTATGTTATAGTATGTCACTTGTGGGTTCTAACCTGATAATCATGAAAGTGAATTAAGGGATCAAATATGAAAAGTAGTGACCTTAAGCTGTAAGAGAACCTACTTATTTTACTATATGGATTATAATTGCTTGAGTGTTGCTATATATGTGTGTGTGTGTGTGTGTTATGTTTTAATGTGAATAAGTGTAAGATAGGGAAACTACTCATAGCAAGCAGCAACAAGGTATGTCATCAAGAACTACCCATGAGTTATGTAAATTCTATATACTGTATAGTTGATATAAGCATGCTATGATGAGTAGCTTATCTTAATATGCGAACAAGTATGAGTAATAAAAGCATGTATGGCTATGATTTAAGCTGCATAAATATATGTATATGTGTATAATGTCACGCTCAACTATAATCATGAAACATTTCATGTTGTTATCTTTTGCATAAACATGCAACTGTATGATCATGTGAAAGCATTCATGTACAATTAGAACCTAGAGCTCAATATTGAAGTATGATAAGATTAATGTGCATTCTTATATGAATGATGGCATTATGCAATGATGTTACAATAAGTAAAGCTCAATGTTGATTATAATGAGAATGTTATGCATTCATATATGTAGTGTTGTTTAAAGCAGTTGCAGTTACGAATAAAGTAAATATGATGAATCAATGATGCTCTTAAATGGATAAGCCTACGCGTCTTAGTTTAGTTGTGGATTAGATAGGCTTGCCTAGAGGGATACAGTCGCAGCTGCCATAGTTGACCCCATTTGGGTCTTGTTCCTTAATGGAACCATCATTTGACCTCGTTTGGGTCTATAGTTTGTTCCTTGCTGGAACCATTGCTTGATCTCGTTTGGGTCCATTGTTTGATATCTTTGGATATCCATAGTTTGATACCTTTGGGTATCCATTGCTCTCGTTATCCACCTTTTAAACTAGTACTTAGGCAGGCTATTAAAGATGATAAAATGTACACAAGATAAAGTAAAACATGCATTAACGGGCTTATTTATGTAACATAAGCGTGATGAATGGCTTATTACATTGCTTATCATGATTTCTTTTGGCTATAAACCATTTCAATGATTAAAGATTAAGAAAGAGCTAGAAATAAAGGAATTCATGTATCGATTGTTTTGCTTATATAATGGGAGCATGATGTGTGGCTTATTATATTTCTTTATCATAATTCATTTTCTATAAGCTGTTTCTATGAAAGTAAATTATTGGAATGTATACCCACGAGATTCACTTTGCCATGCTATGATGGAATGCATACAATGTTATGATAAGAACTAATAATGCTATAACTTACCCAATTGGGTCTCATATGCTTTGATAATCAGGAAATCTATGCATATGACAATTGGTCCTTCCTGGGTACTCATGATATGTAATGAAATTCTCTATATAATTACATACAAGACTGATTCAACACTACATATCAATGTTACACATGCTTGTGCATAACAATAATTCAGACATAAGCAAAGGCCAGTGTAAGATATAATGTGATGTTGTGTTACAATTAGTTGCCATGATAAAATAATGTTAAGAAGTACATGAATATGAACGAAGGTTATAAACTATAAAGGTATTCTATAATTATGATCCCATGATATATGAGATGTAAGTTATGCTCAATAGTATTTATTATAGGTGTTACTGGTCACACACTTCTTGTGCTTTGAATAAATGCTGAATTTTATATGATTGAAGCTTACCTCCTTAGTAATCAATGTCAAGAGTCAATAATGAAAGGATTATGAAGCAAAAGTATGATGTTAGAGTAATAAGGAAAGAATTAATATACTAATTGTTTTATGAAAGATTTTAAAGAACTAGACGAGTTCATGAATTGCTTTAAGTTGGTAAGACTAATAAAGTTAGTTAATGTTGAACACTCCTCCCAAGTACTATATTAAGAATTAATATCGTAAGTTTATATGTTTTTCAATAATGAAGTTGTGTAAATTTTATGATAACTATTATGAATTATCCATAGAATTGTTGTTCCCCACTAAGCTTTATAGCTTAGCATGGGTTCATTTATCCGTGTAGGTTTCAAGTTAAGCTTTTGAGGATTGGGCAGGATGCAGTTGGCTTGAGGTTGTAAGGATTCTTGAAGGCCATATATATTATGATTATTTATCTATAAGCTTGATTATTTTATTTTGGTATATAATTATGGCCTGTCTTATTATTATTATTCTACCTGATCTCTATGTTAGGATTGATGATGATTGACGATTATCCATGGTTAGTGGATTAGGGTGTTACACCCTAGGTTGTATAACCTTAACAAATTCTTGGTTGCTATTTGGGCCTTTATGTATTAAATAAATCCAACTAAATCAGATGGGTACTAATCAAAGGTTGCCATACCTCGGTGGGCTTAACCTAATTTATTTAGACTATTTAAATACATAATGGCTAAAATCCATATGCTCGCACTTTCAATTAAGAGAGTTCATGCTATCAATTTTTCACTATGCACTATCAGTGTCCATTAGGTTTCCTATTGACGTATGGGTTAACTGCATCAATAAAGGAGATCGCATGACCACTTATGTGGGAGTAAAAAGGCTGGAAGGTTTTTCTTACTTGTATGCAATTGTGATTGACATCTAACAACACATTCATATATTCATGCATTGTGTATATACAAATTTCATACATTATCATCATACATCATCCTTGAAATTTGACATTTTTAGCCATCCTAGATCCTAATAACAACTATATTAAAGAAAAAGAGGAAGAAGATAAGCCATCTATGGTTATAGTGTAGACTAGGGGCTTTGGTGTTGAGGATGTTGCCTTAAAGAAATGGGGGGCAAAAATAGAGGCTATGGCTAGTTATTATTTGTTGGTAGAGGGAATAAACCTTGAAGATAGGGAATTGGATGGGGTTGAGCCACTCCCTCAAAGGTTGAAGATGCTAGATTTACCAAAAATTGATAGTACTTCTGACCCTTCTGTATATGTGAAGCAATGCACTTTAATCATAAAGGGGACCACCTTAACAAAAAAGTAAAAAATGGTGTACTTTTGTTTGAGTTTGGTAGGCCTAGCAACATACTGGTATCATGGGCTTGATAGGCCCACCTAGAAGGATCGAGACTTGCTGACTGAAGAGTTCCTAAAGCATGATAATTGTAGCACTAGGATAGAGATCACTTTGAAAGAACTTGAATTGCTCCAATAAAAGCATGATGAGTCCTTCCATAAGTACCGATGAGGTGGAGGAAAAAGGTGATGGAAATGAAAAAAAACTAATACAGCTAACCAAATTGTGCTTTTCATTAGGAATAAAAGTTTTTACTTGAGGGATGGCTTAAAGATGAGGGGGCTAAAGGATTGTAAGTCCCTGAAGGATGTAGCCATACAAGCAAAAGGTGAGTAATTGGCCAGAAGGGCCAACAATATAGGTGGAACTTTGGCAATAATAAGATACTCGAGAGTAGTAGTGGAGGAAACATGAGAGGTAAGATGGCTGAAGTATATGCTATAAAGGCTAATCAGAAACACTACTCCAACCTTGAAAGGTCTTTATCTTGGGTGTTGGACTAGTAGAGCAAAGAAAAAATGTTACAACCATTGCTATTGAGTTCAGCTAAGAGTTAGGGGATACCCCACCATAAAGAAGATCAGTATTATGCCTACCATTAGCATATGGGCACCTCATAGATTATTACCACACCCTGAGATATAAGATTCATGATCTAATAGATAGAAAATGGATTTTAGATAATAAGAATAGAGATAAAAAGAATAAAAGAGGCTATAATGTTGTACTGCCTTTTGTGTTCATGATTGGGTCTAACCTACCAGAATGGTATGTGATGATGGACCTGTATGGGAATGAATATGTGGTCATTACTCATTCCACCCCAAAGTAACAAAGCAAATTGAGGAAAATAGGCCAATTTATATTATTAATTACTGGGATTTTAGTGAGAGTAAGAAGGAAAGGGTAAGAGTATTCATTAATATTTTGACTTCAGGAAGTGAGAATGAGGAAGATGTAAAGCAAGAAAGTAAGGTAGAGGTAATCACCAGAAATTAAAATGTGGCATCTATAGTTTAGAAATAGCCAACCTAGTTTCTGTGCCCATAGAGAAGGAAATAGGGGAGAATCAAATCATTGAGTAGTTGAACAAGAGCTAGACTCCGATTTCCATATGGGATTTGTTTTGGCAGTGTCTAGTGCATAGGAAAAAGTTGGTTGAGGCCTTGTATGAGTCCATTGTAGCCACCAAAATTTCACCATTTGAATTGTTAGACTTGGTAAAAGGAGGAATTGGAGAGAATGTGGTGTACTCAAATACATATATGCCCACTAAAGGTAGGATCCATAACTATCCTCTTTATATCAAAACCTAAGTGAATGGTAAGCACACTTCTTGCTTGTTGGTAGATGGTGGGCCTTCGATTAATGTGTGTCCACTAATTACAATTCTCACCTTTGGTTTGAATGAGACCATACTGAATAAGTTTGACTTTATCATATTTGCATGTGATGACTCTAACAGGTAGGCTATAGGGAATTTCAAAGCAATTATGAAGATAGGGCCAATTAAGACTAAGGCTGAGTTTGTTGTATTGCCTCTTCCTGCCAAATTCTTAGTGTTGTTTGGGAGGCCATGGTTCAATAAATTAGGGGGAGTGCCCTCTAAATTGCATCAAATGATCAAGATACCATATGATGATCAGGTATCACCATCAAAGCTGCTAGGGAGAATAATGTATTTGCATTTTAGATTGCTAAGCATCCATATAGTGGATTTCGTATGTCTATGATTAATGATGATAAGAATTGAGATGGTCTAGCTGATAGCCCACTAGTGATAAACATGCTAAAAAAGATGAACTTCTTTCCTTGAGCTGATTTGGGTAAGAAATCTCAGGGGCTTCAAGCTGTTATTGCCATTATAGGCCAGAGAGATAGGAAAAGGTTAGGCTACACTGGTTTAGAAAAGAAGAGTAAGGGGAAATATGTAGATGTTGAAGTCCCTTACATCTCTAAGAGCTTTATGCCATCCTCAAGAGTCTACCTTTAATATAGAGAGATTGAGCCTCATATGGTGGGACAAAAAATCATGCCTCTTTTTGAACTATTCAATGTTGTGTTTAATTTAGAACAAAGTGTTATCAAGCCAGTTAAGAGTTTTTAGGATGACTAAATCCTTCTACATCACTCAGCTTAGGATGAAAAGTGTTAGAGGAAACAGTGGTAGAGAAATTACTTGCTGTTTAGAGTAAGGGGAAAGAAAAATTTGAAGTTGAAGCATCAGAGCAGGAAAAAAGCTGGAAAGACATCTACAGCTGTATCGAAGATTGAAGATGATGTTTTTATTGATTTTGTTTATGTTTCTGAACATTTTGATGAGAGTAATTTCATTTCTTTTGATTATATTAATAATACGAATATTTTGTTTACTTGTGTGACATTTCTCGTTATTTCAATATGCAAAATCATGATCACGAGTCATTCATATTTGACATCAATTCAACTAATGCATGTTAATTTAATCTTAATATGAAAGAAAACCCACAAGTAATCATATTAGTATTAGAAATAACTCTTAAGGAGATAGAAAAATTTGAAATCATATTAAAAAAGTATGAGAGAGTCTTTACTTGGACCTATAAGGGCATATTGGGAATTGATCAAGAGAAAGGTAGCCATGCCATTCCAACCTACCTAGGTTATAAGCTAGTCATGCAAAAGCTTAGGATACTTAGGCTAGAGTGGCCTTAAAAGGTCAAAGAGGAAGTAAGAAATAAAATCTAAGTTCTTGGTAATGGTTTAATACCCAACCTAGCTAGCCAACATAGTTCCCAGAGCTAAGAAGGACGGAAGAGTTAGGGTCTGTGTGGACTATAGGGATTTGAACAAAGCTTACCCTAAGGATGACTTTCCCCTAACTCACATAGATGTCTTAGTGGACAGTGTAGCTACTTGTGCCATGTATATTTTTATGGATGGATATGCTAGATATAATCAGATTCTAAACAAGATTATTGATATGATCAAGACAACTTGCTATTTGGACTTAAGAATGCAGGTGCCAACTATTAGAGGATGACAACTAGGATTTTAGATAAATTGATTCATAAAGAGGTAGAAGTATATGTAGATGAAATGATGATCAAGCCGGCTACACAAGAAGGCCACTTTGAGGCATTGGAGAAGTTATTTCAAAGGATTGATAAGTATAACCTTTGGCTCAACCTAAAGAAGTGCATATTTGGGATAACCTAAGGTGAGCTGCTAGGAAATGTAGTGAGTTAAGGGGGATGGAGATAGGTTATGATAAAGTTAAGGCCATTAGGGAAATGCCTATGCCATGAAGGAGAAAAAGGTTAGAGGATTTTTTGGTAGGCTTTAATACATCATTAGGTTCATAGCCAAGGTAACTTCAATTTGTGAGCCAATCTTTAAGTTACTTAGAAAAGACCAACCAATGGTTTGGAATGAAGACTATTAGAAGGCATTCGACACCATCATAGAATACCTTTTGCATCCACAAGTTGTTAGACCACAATAGGTAGGTAAGCTTTTAATTTTGTATTTGGATATAAAGAATGACTTAGTAGGAGCTATGATGTCTCAAGAGGATGACTTTTGAATTTAGTATGCAGTGTAATATCTTAAAAAGAAGTTTTTACCATATTAGGCTAAGTATGTAAAGGTCGAAAAGATTTGTATGATAGTCATCTGGGCTTCAAAGAAGTTAAGGCACTAGTTCTATTCATATGGAAGTAGTAGCTAAATAAAACCCTCTCAGGTACCTACAGGTAGCACGTTCATTTCTAGAGAAGATGGGTAGATGGTGGTACTCTTACACGAATTTGATATTAAGTACATCACTAGGAAAATAATTAAAAGAAGAGCTACTGCAGAATTCCTACCTAATTAACCACTAAAGGAAGAAGAAGTGACTTACGAGTTTCATGATGAGGATATCACAACTATAATAGTGCAAGGTCAGCAGATGTACTTTGATGGATCCGTAAACAACATTAGAGCCAGAGTAGGGTTAATCCTAGTAGTTCAAAAGGTGAGAAGTTGCCTTTGGCTAAGAAATTGAGGTACAACACCACAAACAATGAGGCCGAGCATGAAGCATGTATTTTTGGATTTGAAACCTTATTTGATGTTGGGGTAAAATCTGTAGAGGTATTTGGAGACTCTTTCTTGGTAGCCTCTCAGGTGAAAGGTGAATGGTCAGTGAAAAAACAGTGACTAATATTTTTATTACACCTTAAGATTGAACATGGTTTTGAACATCGATATGCTATTATTACTGATGTCTTATGGTTAATTCACGTCGATTAGTTCTTAGTTTTAATTTAGCATTTGTTTCTTAATTTAACTTTAGTGTCGAGTGTTACTATTAATTCAATTGGTAAAAATTTAGGCAGCATAATGACTATAAAATCATGGTACCCAAACTTGCAAAGTGTCATATTACACTCCCAATAATCATCCTCCATCTCTAATACAACAAAAAAAAACAACAACCCAAGCATTTCTAATGTTAACAAGCAACCCATAACCACAACATATATTACATAGCCATAGTTTTTGTAACATGTTAACATACATAACTATATGCTTACTAACATTTAATATTCATTACATATTATATTATATAATATCAAAATGGCTAATGCATTAGACCTATAAGTTCTATACAACCATCCAAATAACACATGTACATGCCTCTCGAGTTTCTTATCCTCATTCTCTTGGATTACTTGTCCCCTACATGTAGTCAAACAAAACATAAGCTAAGCAACAAAGTTTCCAAGTGGTTGATATAGTACCCAAGATTTTTTGGAAACCTTAAACCACAATATGTAAACTTTACTGTAAAATGTTAAACATACTTAAAGCTCTTTAAACATTACAATTTTCCAAAAACTTATCAACAGTTCTATACAATATTCCAGCAAAATTAAAAGCAAAAAAAGAACTATATACATCAAATCGGCCATCCCATTGCAGATATCAACCTTGATAAGGAGTTTCATCCTGACAACCTATATGGATGAAAACTTGTGCTAAGCTATAAATAATAGTGGGGAAAGTAAAACATATAGGTGAGCTCTTTTGAAAGTCTTCAAAACAAACATATACTTTTAAAATATGAAACTTAAACAAATATTATTATGTTAAAAAATAGTTGTTGTGTCTAAGGCATTACATAACATTGAATAGTTACTTTTCATATTATATACAATCTCCTGTTATTCATTAATTTCTTACTTGCCAAATTTTTATGATTGTCTTACACTTATTCATATAGCTTTAGAAATCATATATAACAAGTTAACTTCCTTATTCCAATTAATTCGCTTACTAATTAATGTGTGAATTACTCAACTATCACATATGCTTAATCAAATTATACTCATAGGAAAATCATATCGATAATCATAATCATGATAGTATAAGTTAATTAACTAGATTCGCATAAATATAGATATATTCTTATGTATCAAGTTTTGTACATATAAATATATGTATACATTGCTACTCTAAGTATACACCGTATTTATTCATAGACTTAATGTTATTATAATCCATGTAATAAGATGTATAATAGCAACCTTAATTTATTATGCTATTTCATTCTTTACTTGGGTATTATACGAATTTTCTTAATGCATTGCAATATTATCATTATACTTGTATCTTAAGCACATATTGAATTCACATGCTGTGAGTTCATAACTGATTTATATTTGCACATATTGAATTCACATGCTATAATGAAAGCATGTAAGCCAATGGAACTATTGAAAGGCATCATCAAACATATATTCATATACATATCTCTTGCATTCCTAGGTATAGAAAACAACTAAATTTACCACAACAATTTCATAGGTTACATATGGGAGGAGTCACACAAGTCATCTAACAACATTAAGCAAGCAACATATAATGATAATGAACACATATTCACCAATATAATGAAGGATAAGGCATTAACAATGCATAAGCTCACTATACATACGACTTATAATTTTGGTATGTACATATGATGCTATATGCTATAAATATACATATAAAATTATAATCTCTATTGATATCACATAACACCTATGTTATAATATTTCATATAAAAATGAAGATAAAATAAAAGATATCATATTAATTTATCTTTTACTGTTGCATAACATTTTCTTTATTCGATATTGAGCCTGCATATTTCTAAAAATGTCGAAAATGGTTTATATGGTAGCTCTTGAAGGAATGAATAAGATGTCCAAAGATAATAAATGTTAGCCCCTTATGGGAACAAAATTGTATGATGGATCGGTCAAACTAACTCAAACAGAGTCAGCTAACAACCCAAACTGGGCTGTTTATGATCTAAATGAGACCATCTCTATATTTTAGATCCAAATAGAGTTAACACTGCACTGTCATAGCTACCGAATTCCCCTTATAGGATGTTTATCTATCTACAAGCTATACATAGACGTAGGCAAAATAATCTCATATATAGTCTTTAAGTATTGTACTCTTTCTAATCCTATATATCTACCAATGTATAATTAATAGTAGAATATCATATAATACTTTTCCATGTAAGAACTTTCCATGAGCATGAAAACATATATTTACTAGAGTATAAGCATTCGGTACTAGAAGTCCTTACAAATGTGTATGTATATATATATATATATATAGGTGTTATATATCACAATACAATCTGTAGTTTCTTTATTCAAATGAAATATACATATATATCTACTTTACATTTTACTTTAAGAGATACAACATGATTTTGGAACCTTTATAAAACATGCTAATACTATTCATGTATAAACATGATATCATGTGCATGCTAGAGTAACTAACTTTTGAACATATAAATAAAGATTCATAACTCATCTTACATATATGAATGCAATTCTTATTAGCATGATATCTTTATTTACATAATATGAATGCACATGTTTGTATCTCACTCTTATATGAAGCATATGCTATAATTTAGAAATATAGATTAATTATACATATAAATTCATGCCTATATAATTAACTAATATATTACTATGATATAAACATAAGAATTTTAATTACATGAAATTAATCTTATGAATACTATGATTTCTTAAGCACATAAATCAACATAAAGTTGCCAAATATACATGATATTTCCCTTTTCAAATCTTTAAACCTATTCAATGCTAAAACTATATTTATTCCTATATATGTTTTCCTAAACATATAATTAGATATATGTATTATCTCATGTAGCCTCTAACACCTTTTAATAACTAGTTTAATACTATCATCATTTAAACATCATTGGCCTAATGTTGTTACAATAACTTACCACTTATACCATCTATCATATATCATTCTCATGAAGTCAAGTTTACTATAGTTCAATCTCATAAATTGCATGCCATTTACTTCACCCATAATTACCTTATTATATATTTTAACTTATATATATATATACACACACACACATACACACACACACGCATGCAACATCCATGCATGTACTGATGGAATATGACATGGCATATATATGATGATCACGTAGTGGAAAAATAATAAAATTGATCATACATACCACGCAATCCATAAACAAGAATCGAAAAAATGCAATTTTAGGGTTTTGAAACTTACAATTTTAGATGCATTTTAAATTCTGATTTTGATGATGACCAGCAAATAGGATGAAATTATTAGCCTTAGATCTCGATCATCAATGCCAAAATGAATAGCCTTTGCACCACTTCTCTTTATTCTCACACACATACTTGCAAGAAATGCTTAAAACCAAGAGTGCTAGCTCTATGTATGTATATTTGAGAATGGGTATTGAACTAAAGACACAAGACCTGATCTTGTTCTTCCTAAAGTTCACTAATGGCTGCCCAAAAACCAAGAGAAGAAGGAAGAGTCTTTTCCCCTTGAGAGTGGCCGCTTAGAGAGAGAAAAAAACCTAACTTTGAAAATTTTATTTCATGAATTTATACCACTAGGTTTAGGAAATCTTAAAGATGCCGAAATCCCCTTTAATTAGGTAGTATATTCAGCCTCCATCACTTCCTAATTAAGTGATTCAATTTAATTTAAATGGCATAAGATAATTATTCAAAAACTACCACTTAATTAGGATATATTGCATGTGCCGAAATTCACATTGATTTTTATCTTTGAATTTCGGTCACTCTCTCTCCTATTTAAGTGTTTTTATTTTGATTCAAATGCTTTTAGGCTTTAATACTCAATTAACTTAATTAATACAAGATAATTAATTAATTGAAATTAAACCTTGTGGGTCGAATCTCTCTCTCTAATGGACCAAGGTCCATTTAACAATTTTAATACCCATTACGTACATTAATTTGACTTTAATTAAAAGCCCAAATTAATGCCCAATACTTTAATTACATGTTTTAAGCCCCATGCTTTGTGTGCGATCCTATAGGTCCATTTAATATTGGCAATGAATTAATAAATTAATTCAAAGGCTATATATACTCTTTAGCAAGATATTATAGCATTCCAAATTAAATGAAAATCCAAATGGCATTTAGTGACCTAATGCAATTTTGCATAGTCCTTTACCCTTAAATGTCAGAATTAATATAAGGCATGGAATTAGTCATCCTTATATATATATTAATTCCTTTCTTGATATTCCAGTGACACTGAACTCTTAGATAAATAATGATTACTCATTATTTCATCTTGGTATGGCCATACACTTCTCAGTTCACTGATCATGTGGTCGGTGATATTTTCTCTCTTATCGAGAGGGGTAATCCCTTCACTTCTCTCATGCTCTCTAACATGGATCAATGTATACACAAGCATACCCATACTTGTCACCCTGTTACGAGCACATTAGGTGTATGTCAAAGTACACAGTAATTCATAAAGAGTTTCATAGAAATTTTAGGTCTAATAACTTCGATGTAAAACTTGCACAAGAGAAACACTTATGACTTGTACCATGTAGTGTTCTCATGAACGGATCAAATCCTAATACCATGTTCTAAACATGTATCTATGATCTTTGATTAACACTTCAGTCCTTATGATCCATAAGACTTAACTCAAATTAGCAGAGAGAGATCATACTAGTCTTAATTCATTTGTTATTCCCATAACAATGAATGACTTTGGATATTTAGAATGAAGTCTCGATTGTTTCATGGTCTTACAACCATGTGCCTCACACATGATAACTTAAACTAAAACAACATTCTTGGATAGTTCTATCAATTGATATGCACAGGAATACAATAGATAAAATAAATGCCTCATTTATTAAATTAAAAGTTTTATAACAATGTATTGGGGCTAAGGCTTCACTAACAATCTACCACTAGCACTAGTCCCAATTGGGCATAGCCCTAATACCGAATGCTCTCAAATGAGCTTCGTGCAGATTTGAATGCAACTATTTTGTCAAAGGATCTGCTACATTGTCTTTACTTGCTATCTTGCTAACCTTGACGTCCCCACGATCAATGATCTCTTTGATCAGGTGGTACCTCCTAAGTATGTGTTTGGATTTTTGGAGTGACTAGGGCTCCTTGGCCTGTGCGATGGCCTCGTTCTTGTCACAAAAAATTTCTAATGGATCTAGGATGCTTGGGACCACTCCTAATCGAGAAATGAAATTTCTAATCCAAATAGCCTCTTTTGCAGCCTCGCTTGCTGCAATACACTTAGATTCTATAGTTGAGTCGACAACGATCTCTTGGTTCGAGCTTCTCCAGCTGACATCACCACTGTTCAAAACAAAAACAAACCTAGATTTTGATCTTGAATCCTGAGTACTGGTTTGAAAAGCAGCATCGACATAACTTTGTATGACGAGCTCTTCTTGACCACCACACACAAAGAAGTGATCCTTAGTCCTTCGCAGGTACTTTAGAATCCCCTTTATAGTAGACCAGTGCTTCTCACCAGGGTCTTGCTAAAACCTACTGGTTATACTCAGTACATGAGCAACATCTAACCTAGTACATAACATAGCGTACATGATAGATCCAATAGCAGATGCATATGGGATTCTACTCATGTTGTCCCTTTCTTTTTTGGTTTTAGGGCACTGTTCTTTAGTTAAACGAACTCCCAAAGCCAAAGGTATGTACCCTTTCATTGAGTCTCCTATACCTAAATGCTTTAGTACTTTGTCTATGTACTTTTCTTGACTTAGTCCCAAAAGCCGATTCGATCTATCTCTATAGATCTGAATACCAAGTATTGTCTCAGCTTCACCTAAGTCTTTTACTGAAAAACACTTCCCCAAACATTGCTTGACCTTTTGCAATGTTGGGAATGTCATTCCCAATGAGAAGGATGTCGTCCACATATAGGACCAGAAATACTATTATGCTCCCACTAACCTTCTTGTACACACAAGGCTCATCTTCGTTCTTAACGAAGTCAAATTCTTTGACTACCTCATCAAAATGAATATTCCAACTTCGGGATGCTTGCTTTAGTCCATAAATGGATTTTTGAAGCTTTCAAACCTTCTTAGGATGCTTGGGATTGACAAAACCCTCAGGCTATGTCATATACACATCCTCAAGTAAATTTTCTATTGAGGAAAGCAATTTTGACATCCATTTGCCATATCTCATAATCATGATATGTAGCTATGGCAAGCAAGATCCTAATGGACTTGAGCATGACTACAGGCGAAAAGGTCTCTTCATCGTCTATACCATGAGTTTGTCGAAAACCTTTTGCTACTAGTCTACCTTTGTAGGTCTTATTAGCTTTGAGTTTAAATAGCCACTTGCATTCAATTACCTTAGCACCTTTCGATGGATCAACCAAGGTCCGAACCTAGTTATTGTACATTGATTGCATCTCGAATTTCATGACTTCAAGCCAATTTTTCGAGTCTGGGCTCTCAATAGCTTTTCGGTAGGTAGTAGGATCCTCACGATCTACTAACTCAATAGTGTCACTGTCAGTGATTAGAAATTCATATCTCTCAATCTATCAGACCTTTTAGGTTATTGTGTAATGGGTTCCTATTCCATAACTGGTTGTGAACTTGATCCCATTTCCAACTCATCCTCTATAGGAGTTTCTGGCACTTGAATTTCTCCAAGTTCTACTTTACTCCCACTGTCTTTCTTGAGAAGGAACTCCTTTTCCAAAGAAATAGCCTTGCAAGCAACAAACACTTTGTTCTCGGCTTGTGAATAAAAATAATATCCATTTGTTTCTTTGGGATAACCCACAAACAAGCAAACAATGGATTTGGACTCTATTTTATTAGATGTTAATTTCTTAACATGTGCTTCACAGCCCCAAATCCCGAGAAATGACATATTGGGTTCTTTCACAGTCCATACTTCATATGTTGTTTTCTCAACTGCTTTAGTTAGAGTATGATTTAGTAGAAACGCAGTAGTTTCTAATGCATAACCCCAAAAAGAGAAGGAAGATTTGCTTGACTCATCATTGATCAAACCATGTCCAACAGAGTTCGATTTCTCCTTTTGGATACACCATTCCATTGTAGTGTTCCAGGAGGAGTGAGCTGTGAAATAATTCCACACTCCTTCAGATGACTATCAAACTCTTGGCTTAAGTATTCGCCACCTCGATCTGATCGAATGGCTTTTATACTTTTGCCAAGTTGTTTCTCTACTTCGTTCTTAAACTCTTTGAATTTCTCAAAAGTTTCAGACTTGTACTTCATTAGATAGACATAGCCATATCTACTGAAGTCATATGTGAATGTCACGAAGTAGCTAAAACCACCTTTAGCTTGTGTACTTAATGGTCCATATACATCGGTATGTATTAGCTCTAATAAGTCATTAGTCCTCTCGCCTTTCTTGTTAAAAGAACTCTTTGTCATTTTTCTATGCAAACATGGCTGGCATGTGTCATAAGATTCTAAGTTGAATGACCCAAGCACTTTAGATTTGTGGAGTTTTGAAATGTATTTTTCATTTGCATGCCCTAAACGACAATGCCAGAAGTAAGTAGGGTTTAATTCTTTTGATTTAACCCTCTTTGTATTAATGTTGTATATAGACTCTTTGTTTTGTAGATCAAGGATATAAAGGCCATTTTGCAACATGGCATTGCCATATGAAATGCCTTAGCAATGAATATGAACATTGCCATTTTTAATAACAAAATCAAATCCATCCAAATCCAAACAAGAAACTGAAATAATATTTCTGCTCATAGTAGGCACATAATAACAATTTTTCAAATCTAAACAAAGTCCAAAAGGTAGAGTGAGTTGATAGTCGCCTATCTCCATGGCAGCAACTCGTGCTCCATTCCCTACACGAAGTTTCACTTCATTCTTCCTAAGTAACCACCTATTTCTTAGCCCCTGCACATTTGAACAAATGTGAGAACCACAATCGGTATCTAATACCAAAGTGGTAGAAATAGAAAGGTTAATTTCAACAACAAAAATACCAGAACTGGATGCCTTGGCTCCATTCTTCTTTTGTTCTTCCTTGAAGATAGCGCAATTCTTCCTCTAATGCCCTATCTTGTTGCAATGGAAGCATGTGCTCTTACTCTCTTTGAGCTTTTGCGCCTTGGGCTTGGATTGGCCCTGAGGTGCACTCCCATTTGACTTGAGCCGAGCTAGATCATACTTGGATTTTGCCTTTCCCTTTCCCTTAGCGGGTCCCTTCTTAATGGCCCCTTGAACCATAAGTATGGGATTGGTCTTTCAAATGTTCTCTTCAGCATTCTTAAGCATCCCATGAAGCTCGCTGACTGTCTTGTTCATTGCATGCATGTTATAATTCATAATAAATGGATCATAATCATCAGTCAATGAACCTAATATCAAGTCAGTGGCCAATTCCTTCAGGACTTATACCTCAAGCTTCTCAAGAGTATCAAGATACCCTTTCATCTTGAGTACATGGGTACTGACAGGAGTACCCACAGCTATCTTACAAGAAATTAAGGCCTTTGTCGTCACGAACCTTTCATGACGAGCTTGCTCTTGGAAAATCTCCTTGAGTTCCATAAATTGCTTTTGCAAGTCAGGCACCATAGTGGCCAGCATCAAATAAGTCACACCATTGGAGTCACTCTTTTTGGTCTCAAAAGTTTCCTTTTGAACCGCAGAGGCATTCCTAGCAGGTTCTTCGGGTAAGGGTGCATCCAAAACATACGAATTTTTCTCTTGCTTAAGAACTATTCTTAAGTTTTGAGACCAGTCTATGAAATTGGTGCCATTTAGTTTGTCCTTTTCCAGGATAGATCGCAATGAAAAGTTGTTGTTTAAAGAAGCCATTTTCAATCTACAATAAAAAATTAGCAAGATTAAATGAAGTCTTATTTATAATCCCACAAACCTAATTAATATCCCTTTAAATAATTCACATTAGTGATTTAATGTGGGCCAAGATCCACTTTTCACAACAACTTATTAGTCAAGCTGAGCTTGTACGCCTAACAAGTTAAGTTACTTAAAACAATTTTATGAGTCATTTAATAATTTAAATAAGGTCATAAATATTGAGTTAATTTTCTATACCAATCTGATCTAAATGTGTTTTTGCCATTTTAATCAAAACAAAACAAACAAAGTTGATTAAACATGCAACAAACACAAACTAGTCATAGTTTTAAGTGATTTTAAAATTAATCAATTAAATTTTCATAGACCAGAATTAAAAACAATTTTAAAATATGTCCAGACCTGATATTTAATATTTAAAAATCACTTAAAAACATGCCAAAATCGTTTTTACATTTAATTTTGAAAACTAGTTGTTAAACAAACACTTATCATGTCAACTAGCACCTAGTTTTAAGATTAACATGTAACATCAGGTAAATTATAATTAAATCCAACCATGAACAGCTCTAAGAACATCTTAGGACAGTATATTAACATGTCATAATAATTATAATACCTATCTAATCATTAAAAATCATTTTTACACCAAAACAATGCAAAAAACTCAAAACAGAAAATTTCAGCATTGCATGTTTTTAAACGAACGATTTTTGAATAATTATTTCATGCATCTATAGCAATAAAATAAGTATTTTTAGGCTCTGATACCACTGATGGAATATGACATGGAATATATATGATGATCATGCAGCGGAAAAATAATAAAATTGATCATACATACCATGCAATCCATAAACAAGAATCGAAAACATGCAATTTCAGGGTTTTGAAACTTACAATTTTAGATGCACTTTAAATCTTGATTTTGATGATGACCAGAAAATAGGATGAAATTATCATCCTTAGATCTCGATCACCAATGCCAAAAGGAACAGCCTTTGTGCCACTCCTCTCTATTCTCTCACACACACTTGCAAAAAATGCTTAAAATCGGGAGTGCTATCTCCATGTATGTATATTCAGGAATGGGTATTGAAATAAAGACACAATACCTGATCTTGTTCTTCCTAAAGTTCACCAATGGCTGCCCAAAAACCAAGAGAAAAAGGAAGAGTCCTTTCCCCTTGAGAATGGCAGCTTAGAGAGAGAAAAAGACCTAACTTGGAAAATTTTATTTCATTAATTTATACCACTAGGTTTAGGAAATCTTAAAGATGCCGAAATTCCCTTTAATTAGGTAGTATATTCAGCCTCCATCACTTTCTAATTAAGTGATTCAAATTAATTTAAATGGCATAAGAAATTTAATCAAAAACTACCACTTAATTAGGATATATGCATATGCCGAAATTCACATTGATTTTTATCTTTGAATTTCAGTCACTCTCTCTCCTATTTAAGTTTTTTTATTTTGATTCAAATGCTTTTAGGCTTTAATACTCAATTAACTTAATTAATACAAGATAATCAATTAATTGAAATTAAACCTTGTGGGCCGAATCTCTCTCTCTAATGGACCAAGGTCTATTTAACAATTTTAATACGCACTACATACATTAATTTGACTTTAATTAAAAACCCAAATTAATGTCGAATACTTTAATTACATGTTTTAAGCCCCATGCTTTGTGTGCGATCCTATAGGTCCATTTAATATTGGCAATGAATTAATAAATTAATTCAAAGGCTATATATACTCTCTAGCAAGATATTATAGCATTTCAAATTAAATGAAAATGCAAATGGCATTTGGTGACCTAATGCAATTTTGCATAGTCCTTTACCCTTAAATATTATAATTAATATAAGGCATGGAATTAGTCATCCTTATATATATATTAATTCCTTTCTTGATATTCCAGTGACACTGAACTCTTAGATAAATAATGATTACTCATTATTTCATCTCGGTATGGCCATACACTTCTCAGTTCACTGATCAAGTGGCCGGTGATATTTTCTCTCTTATCGAGAGGGGTAATCCCTTCACTTCTCTCATGCTCTCTAACATGGATCAGTGCATACCCAAGCATACCCAAACTTGTCCCCTGTTACGAGCACGTTAGGTGTATGTCAAAGTACACAATAATTCATAAAGTGTTTTATAGAAATTTTAGGTCTAAGAACTCCGATGCAAAACTTACACATGAGAAACACTTATGACTTGTAACATGTAGTGTTCTCATGAACGGATCGAATCTAGATACCATGTTCTAAACATGTATCTATGATGTCTGATTGATACTCCAGTCCTTATGATCCGTAAGACAAAACTCAAATTATCAGAAAGAGCATACTAGTCTTAATTCATTTGTTATTCCCATAACAATGACTGACTAGGGATATTTAGAATGAAGTCTCGATTGTTTCAAGGTCTTATAACCATGTGCCTCACATATGATAACTTAAACTGAAACAACATTCTTGGATAGTTCTATCAATTGATATGCATAGGAATACAATAGATAAAATAAATGCCTCATTTATTAAATTAAAAGCTTTATAACAATGTATTGGGGCTAGGGCTTACACTAACATGTACATCTCAACAATAGTTATTATCTAGTCATGCATGATCATATCATAAAGTTAGTATCCATTTCCAATTATAGAGCATGTCATAACAAATTCTCCCCATCAAATTACTCTAAACTCAATCAATTACATTATAGACAAGAAATTCCACTGGTGGATTCTAGTGATTAAATTGCATAATAAATTAGTTGTATTGAACAATTATTTTAGGAAAACTAATCTTCTACAAACTTATTCCTCTTTATTTCTAAATTTTATAACTTCAAACATAAACTCATTATCACCTTTAAGTCATTATATAATTAAGAAACACTACAAGCTGTTCTCACTAACAAGGCAACATGCATATTTGATTTCAAACAAATGTATGACCAACTTAGAGAAAAAAATAAAATTCAATTTCTTCATATGAAATTTAGATATGGAAGTGAATTTTATAAATCAACTATAATTATTCAAATAGCTACTCTAAAACCCAAATTATGAACAAAAATACTTTTATTAGGTCAGACTAACTCAAAGATAAAATTTTGATACCATTTTGAAAATTTGTAGAATAACAATGAGTGCTGAATTAGACTAATATTCCTTCATAAGAATTGTGCTCCTATAAGTATAGTTTATCTACATGTTTTTCTCATAGCATTTAGACCTCTATACCAAGAGTTATATCCAAAATCCTGACATCTGCTCACTGTAATTGGTTAGTACCTTACATCTAAATTCAACTCAAACTTAAGCATACTGACAAGGAAAAATTAAACTCAAGTTCCTCCTATAAAATTATAGATATATAACTTAAGTTTAACTATCAATTGGAAACACATAATTTAGAGTTGTATAACTCAAAATATGCTCAAAATACAAAAACAGGTTCATAGTGAACCAAGATAGATTTTTACTTCTTTAAGCATTATCAATAAAACACATGCAAGATATAAATCTTATAGATCTCATCTTTGTAACCATATTATTAACTTAATATGCTTCATTATAGATTTTAATCCATATATTTTCATCCAGAAAAATCACATACAAAGTGAATAAAATTCCCTAACCTTTTTTGCAATACCAAATCTTCATCAAACTGACTTTTCCTTCTACTTCTTCTTCCCTTCCATAGATTGCTTATATCCTTGAAGACACCTTTAATCAAACCTCCTGACAAACTAAAGAAGTAAGTAAATGCTCTTTGATCAAATGAACCAAAATCTTAAAGGTGTGAGAAGAGAGAAATTACTAGATCTTTAAGAGAGAGATGAAAGAGAGTAGTAAAGGATGAAGATCCCTTAGAAAGAAATAATTTTATTTTTCATTTTCCATACTTTTCCATCCCCCTAACCTTAAAAATGAAGAAATAATTTATCTCTATTCTTCATGTAAATTCTTTAAAATAAAAGAAGATGGTGAAAATTCACTACACTCTATCTTCTTTATACATGTTAAAAAGCTATCCCTCTTTGCTTATTTCTTTCAATTTTTGACCCACTCTTACATTATTTCCTTTAATTACACCTCAAAATATTTTTTTTAAATAATTTTTATGTCTTAATTGACCATATAACTATATTTTTATTCTAACAATACACATGGTAAAAAAACTATTTTACCCTCTATCATTTAAAACAACAATTAACAATGTCTTAACTTATAATACTTTAATTAATTAATCTTAATTAAACCATCAGGTTATATTAATTCCAAAGAATCCTCTTAGGGTTAATGTTGGGTCCTTACAATTCTATCCCCTTTCAAGAATTTCATCCTCGAAATTCAAACCTGTAATCTGTACTATAATTACTACAAAAATTTCCATAGCTCTGCTTTAATTATAGCAAAACTCTAACCAATACCATCTCATGCAACTTTTCTTATTCTATCATCTTAAAATTTCTTTATGCTGTCACATATAAGTTCTATCTAACTTTATCTCCTCATAATAGTAATCCCTTTTCATACTACCAAATTACTATTACACTCCTTATATCTCCTACCAATATTTTTTAGCTGGGGCCTATACATGTGATATGATGCTATTCATGTCTTATCAAATGATGTTTAATGCTATATGGTGAGTGAATGATTCCATGTATATAATAGAATATCGATGTGCATTCTCATGTAATACACTTATTTTGCCCTATCCTAATAATATGAAATGTTTAGTCAACTACCCGTACCTATAAAGGAATTGCTAATAGATATATAGAGCATTTTAATCAGCCTTAACTCATCATCATAACAACTTTAGATATAGAAACCTAACAGCAAAGATGTAAAACTCGTTCTCTTGTACCATATTGAACTAATTTCCACGTAATCTAATAACACACTTATATCATAATTCAAGCACTGGCCATATATGCATATCATATCATATCATATCATATCATATCATATCATATCATATCATATCATATCATATCCATTATCAGAGTCTATCATAGTAGGATCGGGGATAGCTAAGTTTGAAATGTTAAAGTGACTAAATTTTCTATTATTTATTATAGTTTCCTTTAAATTACCCATATATATATATATATATATATATATATATATATATATATATATATATATATATATATATATATATATATATATATAACAAAGAAAAACAAGGATATTTGCATTAGGCCAAAACTTAAAAACTTCCTATGATAACAATTTCTAAACTCTTATTGACCAGAAATGACTAAACCTATTCTCTGATACCACTACTTGTAACACCTTTATCTATAGAATACACATAATCTCTAATACCTATAACATATACATACTATAATAAAAAAAATATGAACTTTGCTTGACAATAATGCATCAAGATCTTATGGGAACCTTAAACCATTATATGTAAACTTTACTATAAATTTTTAAACTTACTTAAAGCTCTTTAAACATTATGATATTTCATAAGCTAATCAAAGATAAAGTATAAAATTCTAGTACAAATTAAAAGAAAAAAGAGAACTATATACTTCTAGTCTCTCTCTTGTGTTGGTCATCCCACTATAAATATCAACCATGAGAAGAAGTTTTATCCTTACAACCTACACAGATAAAAATTTGTGTTAAATTATAAAGTTTAGTGGGGGAACATGAAATATATAGGCGAGCTCTTCTAAAAATCATCAAATCAAACATATACTTTTAAAATATAAAACTCAAATCAAATAAGGTTATTATATTAAATAATAGGTGTTGTGTTGAAGGCATTACATAACATTAAATAATTACTTTTCATATTATAACCAATCTCCTGTTATTGATTAATTTCTTTCTTGCCAAATTTCATGATTGTCTTACACTTATTCATATAGCTATAGAAATCATATATTACAAGTTGACTTCCTTATTTCAATTAATTCACTTACTAATTAATGTGTGAATTACTCAACTGTCACATATGTTTAATCAAATTATACTTATAGGAAAATCATATTAATAATCATAATCATGATTATCTAAATTAACTAACTAGATTCACATACATATAGACATATTCTTATGTATCATGTTTTATACATATAAATATATGTATACATTACTTATCTAAGTATACATCAAATTTATTCATAGGCTTAATTTTATTATAATCCATGAAACAAGATGTATATAGTAACCTTAATTTATTTTGCTATTTCATTCTCTACTTGGGTATTATTTTGATTTTTCTAATGCATTGTTATATTATCATTATAGTTGTAGCTTAAGTATATATTGAATTGACATGCTATGAGTTCATAACTGATTTATATTTGCATGAAATGAGTCACACATATCTCTTATATTAATTCACTATGTTAAATAATAAACATGTGGTTATAAATAAGACAATTTGGCCTATGAAGCTATTGAGAAATGCCAACTAAAAGTTCATAATTCTTTTAGATTGACATGCAAAAAGTTACACATCAATTCTCAATAGAAATCCAAAAATGAAAATCTATAATGAAAGCATGTAAGCCAATGGAACTATTGAAAGGCGTCATCAAGCATAAATTCATATACTTATAACTTGCATTATTAGGTATAAAAAACACCTAAATTTACTATAACAATTTCATAGCTTACGTATGTGAGGAGTCATACAAGTCATCTAACAACATCAAGTAAGAAATATATAATGATAGGGAACACCAATTCACCAATAAAAATAAAGACAAGGCATTAACAGTACATAAGTTCACTATGCATATGGCTTTTAATTTTGGTATATATATGTGATGCTATATGCTATAAATATACATATATAAAGTATTATCTCCTTTAATATCATGTAACACATACATTATAAGATCTGATATAAAAATGAAGATGAAATAAAAGTTATCATATTACTTTATATTTTACTATTGCATAATGTTTTTTTAGTCGGTATTGAGCCTACTCATTTCCAAAGAAGTGGATAACAAGTTATATGAGAGCACCAGAAGGTATGAATAAGATATCTAAAGGTAATAAATAATAGCCTTTTATGGGAATTAAATTTTATAGTGGACCGATCAAGCGGACTCAAATAGAATCGGTTAATAAACCAAATGGGGTTTTTTTTATGATCCAAACATGACCATCTCTATATTTTAGACCCAAATAAGGTCAAAACTATACCATCATAGCTATAGAATTACCCTTGTAGGTATGCCTATCTATCCACAACCTAGACATAGACATAGACAAAATAACCTCTTACATTGTCTTTATGTATTGTACTATTTCCAATCATATAAATATACCAATGTATAATTAACAACAAAGTATCATATAAGAATTGTTCTTGTAAGAAATTTCTATGAGCATGAAAAAATATATTTATCGGAGTATAAGCATTCGGTACTTGATGTCCTTATAAAGGCATGTGTGTGTGTGTGTGTGTGTATAAAGGTTTCGTATATCACCATCAAGAGATACAACTTGATTTTGGAACCTTTATGGAACATGTTAATACTGTTTTTGCATAAACATGATATCATGAGCACGCTGGAGTAACCGACTTTTGAACATGTAAATAAAGATGTACAACTCATCTTACATATATGAATGTAATTCTTATTAGTATGTTATCTTTATTTAAATAATATGAATATACATATTTATATGTCACCGTTCTATTAATTGTATACTATAATTTAGAAATATTGATTAATTATACATATAAATTCATGCTTGTATAATTCACTATTATATTTGTATGATATAAGCAAAAGAACTTTAATTATATGAGATTAATCTTATGAATACTATTATTCCTTAAGCACAAACATCCATATAACACATAATGTAAAAATCATATGTGACTTTGTATTGAAGACATATCATTACATATCCAAGCTAAATTAGCATATTAGGCATGTATTTTCAAAATAACATAATCAATAGAGTTGCCCAATATACATGATATTTCCCTTTTTAAAGCTTTAAACCATGCTCATATTATATTCATTCTTATATTTGTTTATCTAAACATATAATTAGATATATGCATTATCTCATATAGCCTGCAAAACCTTTTAATAACCAACTTAATATTATCTTCATTTAAACATCATTAGCCTAACATTGTTACTTAACTTACCACCCATACCATCTATCATTTATCATTGTCATCAAGTCAAGTTTACTGCATTTCATTCACACAAATACCATGCTATTTACATCACATATAATTACCTTATTACATATTTTAAGTCAACACACACACACATTCTGATGCTTGCACATCTAAACAATAGTTAGTACCTAATCATGCATAGTCATACTATAGAGTTAGCATCCTTTTCCAAATAATAAAGTATAGCAAAACAAATTCTCCTCATTAAATTACTCTAAAATCAATCAATTACAATCTACTCAAGAAATTTTACTGGCTGATTCTAGTGATTAACTTGCACATTAAATGAAGCATATTAAACAATAATTTTAGGAAAACTAATCTTCTACAAACTTATCCCTCTATGTTTCAAGTCTCTATAACATAAAAAATAAACTCATTGTCACCTCTAAATCATACGATAATTAAGAAACACTACAAGCTATTCCCATTAATAAGGCAGCAGGTATATCTAATTTCAATCCAACATATGACAAACATAGAGGCCGAAATAAAATTTGATTTCTTTATATTAAATTTTGATATGGAATTTTAATTTAAAACCCAATTGTAATTATTCAAATATCTACTCTAAAACCCAAATTATAAACAAAACCTTCCTATTAGGTCAAACTAACTCAAAGATAGATTTTTGATACCATTTTGAAAATTCATAAAATAAAAATAGGTGCAGAATTAGACTAATATTCCTTCATAATAATTATGCTCTTATAAGTATATTTTATCAATAATTTTTTCTCATAGTAGTTAGACCTCTCAACCAAGAGTTATATCCAAAATACTGAAATATGCTCATTGTAACATGATAGCAACCTACGTCAAAATTCAACTCAAAATTAAACATACTTAAAGGAAGAATCAAACTCAGGTTTCTTCTAAAAATTTAAAGATCCATAACTTAGGTGTAATTAACAACTAAAAACACCTAATTTAGAGTTGTATAACTTGAAATATGCTTAAAATACTAAAACTAGTTCCTAATGAACCAATATAGATATTTACTTCTTTAATCATCATAAAAAAAACACATGCAAGGTATAAATCTTATAGATCTCATCTTTATAACCATATTACTAACTCAATATACATACATTATATAATTTCATCCATATATTTTCATCCATAAAAATCACATACAAAGTGAATAAAATTGTCTAACCTTTCTTGCAATACCAATCTTTATCAAAGATTCTTTTTCCTCAAATTTTTTCTACCCATGCTTAGCTTGCTTATCTTCTTGAAGAAAACTTTAATAAAACCTCCTCACAAGCTAAATAAGGAAGGAATTTCTCTTTGGTTGAAGGAACCAAAATCATAAGGGGATGGGAAAAGAGAAATTACTAGATCTTTAAGAGAGATATGAGAGAGAGTAGTGAAGGATGAAGATCCCTTAGAAAAGAATGGTTTTCTTTTTCTTTTTCCATCATTTGACATCCCTCTTACCTCAAAAATCATGAAATAAGTCTTTTTCTCTCCTTTATATAAATTCTTTAAAATAAAATAAGATGGTAAAAATTAATTGCACTCCCTTTTCTTTTTTAAAAAGCTATCCCTTTTGCTTCTTTCTTTCAAGTTTTACCCCACACTTATTATAATTAACCCATAAATCACTCATATGTGTCAGTTGACAACTTAACTATATCTTTTCTAATTGTACACATGGTAAAATAACTACTTTATCCTCTATAATTTAAAAAAACAATTAACAATATCTTAACTTATAACACTTCAATTAATTAACCTTAATTAGACCTTAATGTCATATTAATTCCCAAGAATCCTATTAGGATAATTGTTAGATCCATACAAATCAACTCCTCGACTATAAGTCTAATATATACACTATTCTAAATTAACTCATCATTCTACCTCAGTATTTATTTCTATGGCTAGTCATCATGTCCTAAAATCCTTGATTAGCTTATGTACAATAAGGGCAAACATTTTAAATATCTTATATTGCATCATATCATAGATTTTTCTTAAATTCCACATTAATATCTCAAAATTCCCATTAGCTTATATCTCATACATGTATGCTTAACATATATGCATTCATTATAAATAAATGAAATATCATAATATGTGATGCAACCATGTAATTTTCATATAGTATCTCACTCGGCCACACCTTGTCCATAAACATACATTATGACTTTTCATACATTTTAATATCTCATATGTTCCTTTCATTATTTTAGACTTCCATTTAAAAATATACATCTAAATTTTACATATAACACTTTAATACACAAATGATCACTATTATGTTTAACTTATGTACATTATGCACACTTTCGATTAAATGTTCTAATTACACTTAATATAATAATTTCTCATTATAAAGTTCAAATTGATCCAAATTTCTCATTAATAACACAATCATCACATAGCAACCCTAAGGATACAATTTAGCCACCTTAGTTTATCTCACTTATTCGTTGCTTTCCTCACTAATTTTTATCCTTTACATGTTATTTCATAATTTTATTAGCATACCATAAATTGTTTCATAATAATACCGAAGATCCTATAGTTACATAATGCAAGTTTAGGCAAAATTCAAAGGTAATAAATGAAATTAATTGTAAGATTGTATCCACTAACCTTAAAATGGCTAGAAATCATCTTTTCTTGCTTTTTCTTGCCTTTTCCTCTTTTTTTCTTCTTTGCACATTGTGTTTCTCTTTTAGTCTTAATTGAAGGGGGAAAATTATAAGTTTTCATCATGATTTTCAACATATAATTATTTACAAACAACTTTACTAATGATTCTCTACAATTCATTAACAAAATCCCTAAATAATTCCAATAAAATCTTATGAATTTACCTAATTAGGTCAAATTCCACTGGCTAAAAATTCTAACTTTCCAAGCTTTCTTTTGCTCATATTTGATTTAGAAGATGGACAAGAGATCTTTTAGTGTATTTAGGTGAAATTAAAGCTTTAGATTTTATGGGATTTGAGAAGAGGTTGAAGAAAATGATAGAGTATGAGAAAGAATGGCGGTTTAGTTTTCCTAAGGAAGAAGGGGCATATTTTTTTAAATTTTGAAAGATTTGTAGAGAATTCTCCACCTCTCTAATTTGTCTTTTAGTGCGCCAAATTAATGGCTACAATTTTATCATTCACTATTTAATCCAATGGCTTATTTTTAGGACACTTATCATCACCACATGCATTCCTATAAATTCTTATGTACAATTAATGGATGCAAATGATTATAACCTTTTCCTTATGATATTTATGGCCTTGAATAAAAAAATAATCACCTTTAACCCTAGTAAGTAATTTAACCTCCATTGTTTGCCATTTTTTGGGTTTTGATGTTTCCCCTATGAGAATTCCTTAAAATTTTTCTTAGAGTGAAAAAACATATGCAAGAAGGCGTGTTTAAAATTTTAGGTCATTTCAACATCATTTGGTATAAGTCCATCTCCAGTAGAAAAATTCTATAGTCTAAAACTTAAGAAAACAAAGCTATCAGAAAAATTATTTTTCACTTTCAGTAACTTAACCAAGCTATGTCTAATAGGTTATAGAATCCTACTAAGTTCAATGTTGGGTCTTTACAGATCAACTCCTTATCTGTGAGTCTAATATGTACATTAATCTAAATTAACTCATCATTCTACCATGGTATTTATTTCTATGGCTAGTCAACATATCCTAGAATCCTTGATTAGCCTCTGTACACTACGGGTAAGCATTTAAACAGTCTTATGTTGCATTATATCATAGGTTTTTCTTAAGTTCCACATTATGTCAAAATTCCCATTGGCTTATATCTCGTACATTTATGCTTGACATATATGCATTCATCACAAATTAGCAAAATATCATACATATGGGATGCAACCATGTCATTTCCATATAGTACCGCATTTGACCACACTTTATCAATAATCATACATTATGCTTTTAATGCATTTTAATATCCCATATGTTCTTTTGATTATTTTAGACTTTCATTTAAAAATATACATCTAGATTTTACATATAACACTTTAATACATAAACGATCACAATTATGTTTAACTTATGTACATTATGCATGATTATGATTAAATGTTCTAATTACACTTACTAAAATCATTTAACATTATAAGGTTCAAATTGTACCAAATATCTTATTAATTACACAATTATCATATAGTAACCCTATGGATACCATTCGGACACCATAGGTTATCCCACTTCTTAGTTGTTTTCCTCCCTAATTTTTATTCTTACATGTTAATCCATCATTTTATTAGCATACCACAAAATTTTTCATAATAATTATAATGGTTCAAATACCAGATTGGTCAAAAATAGTATTTTTTAATGGTGGATAGTGATACCGATGTGAATAGTATCTTTCAAAATTGAAAAATATTTCATTGGACCATTTGTAATAGAAGATTCATAGAAGTTCAAGAATGTAATTATGACTAAAAAGTAGGTCAAATGGGTAATGAAAGTCAAGAATAAGAAAAAAGTCACAGTTTCAATTTATTTAGTACTTGGGTTGACTCAGGTTTAATCAAAACTATAAAAATAGCAAATAACCTTTAAAAATCACTAAAATTTCAAGATCTACATTAAATGAGATGTAAAATCATATGGTAAAGAAAAAGTAATTTTCCAGCAACACGAAAAATTAGGCTGTCGAACTGGTAAAAGTGGATTAGACCAAAAAATATTCTTTGATTGATCTAAAAACATTCATAAAGCCTAAAGAATATATTTTGAGAATTTTGGAAGTATTTTTAGTAGAAATTTAAATTATAAAGTAAGATAAAAATGATGATTTCAATTTAAATAGTAATTAGTTGATCGTAGATTTGATTAAATCTTTAAAAATAGCGAATGATCTTCAAAAATTGCAAAAAATTTTAGTTGGGCTCTAATTGGTACTTAGAATTATATGGTAGTGAAAAAGTGAATTTTTGGTAACACTAGAAATTGACTAATTCGACCGATTTGAGTGAACCAGACCAAAAATGAAATTTGATCGAGCCAAAAATTTCTATGGAGGCTATATCATATATGTTAAGAATTATGGAAATAATTTTAAGTGAATAAGAGTTTCGAAAGTGAGAGAAATAATATATAGATGTATAATGGGCTTAAAAAAAGGAATTGGGCTTGAATTAGGCCCAACCACCTTGGTTGGACCAAGCCTAGCCCAAACTAGCTTCTATAAGAGATACAGATCTGTAATTCTCTAGAATTTTCATCATCTTTCCCATGATTACCCTTCACTTCTTCATGGATGAATGGCCTTTCTTTCATTTTTATGGATTTTTCTCCAATTTTCTTTCCTAATCCCACTAAATTAAACCTTTTAAAGTAATTTCTAGCCCCTCTATTAGCTAATTAAGGTCTCTAATCTTTAACTGAAATGTTGAAAGTGGTAGAAATCAAGAGAAAAAGTTTTATACATCAAAAATGTGTAAGTGATTTCGAGGTTTATAATTTGATTTAATTATTTTTATTGATAGTTTGAAGGATGTAAAGCATGTATATGTAATTATATTAAGCAAAAAATGTAAGAAATTGATGGATTTTTATCCTTCTATTTTTGACCGTAAATGAAAGAATGAAATTAGAAAAAGTTTCCAAGGTTAAAGGCTAAAGCTATGAGGTTTAGAGTATGAAGCATAAGGAAATGAAGTAAGTGGATATATAATCCCTTAATTTTCACCTAGTTGAGTTTGATTTAATTTTATGTATGTTAAATATGTGTATGATTGATGTTTGTATAATTGAAATAATTGTAATAAATATGATTAAAAGGATTATGAATGATATTTTGAATGGTTAAATACGGAAGAAAGCATAATTAAATGGATGAATTAGGAGTTGTCGAATGGGATGTGTATGTGTGTGATGGTATATTGTGGTTAAATTTTAAATATAAAGTTATAAATTGTATGTAGGTATAGTTTTTATGGTATAATAATTTAATTGGAATTTTTGGAATTAAGTAAAATATTTTTAAGTGGAAATTTTACTTTATGGTGTAATGAAAATATTGGATTTTAATGAAATAAATTGAGTTTATTACATAAATGGAAATAATATTAACCAATTATTTAATTGGAGTAAAACTAGCAAGAATAAATAAAAAGAAAAAAAGAAAACAATTAATGAAAAGGAACAAAATGGATTTAATTAAAAGAAATATAAGTAAAAATAACACCAAGGTTTATGTTTTATGTTAATGAATACTAAAGGCATATGAACATTAATTTTAATAATATAAAGTTAAAATAATGAAAAGAATGCAAATGACATAGTTAGAGTGAAAAAAAATCTAAATGGAAGGAAATAAAATTTTGGAGACCAATTGGCAATTTTGTCAAGTGTTAAGAAAAATGACAAATTAAGTGAATGAAGGGTTAAATAGCTAATATAAGAAATTAATTGAGTACTAAAGTGAAATTTCCCATGAAATAAAGTTTAGGGATCAAACTATAATTTTACAAATGCATAATGAATTAACAGTGTAAAAGAATGCCAAGAAATTTTAATGGAGTAAAATAATAGGTAAAAGAAAGAATTTGAAAGTAAAAGGACAAAATGGTAATTTTAAGTAAAGTTAAGATTTCTAGTAAAATATATATTTAAATGAGTATGCAATGTGAAATTTTGCAATAAATGTAGCTTAGGGATTAAATTGAAATTTTACAAATGAATATTGAATTAATAGGGTAAAATGTATAATTGAGGACAATATCATAAAAAAAATTAACAAAAATGGCATTTTAGTATTTTAGTGAAAAATGAAAACTAAAGGGTAATTTAGTGACTTATTGAAAAATGAGGATTAAATGGTAACTTTAGGAGTAACTATTGAGCTAATGATATTAATTGAATAATTAATTGCATTTCGGTAAATGAATTGAAAGTAAAGGTCATAACCAAAATTTGATAGAAATTAAAGGTTTAAATGGTAATTTAGCTATTATAGGGATTAATATGTGAATTGTTCCTAATAATGTTAATTGAGGACTAAACGATAATTTGACTTGCTTAAAGGACTAAAAATTAGTTTGAAGGTAAATAATGTAATAAGTGTAAAAAGGTAGTTAAATGCTGACTTTATGTAAATTAAATAGAAATGAAGGATGAAATTGTAAATAAAGGAGAGTATAGGGGCTAAAGTATAAAAAGATACAAATGCGTCTAATTTAAGGATTGAATTGTAATTAAAAATATATATGTAAGTCGTTAAAGTAATTGTTAGGAGTGAAAAGTAAATGACTAAATAGTAACAAATTGCAAGGTTAAAGATTTTTGTAATAATAATGAAGAAAAACTGTAAATTTAGAATAATAACGATAATACTCAATTACAAACATTGAGTGTATTGGATACAAATAATATATATATATATATGTGTGTTTGTGTGTGTGTGTGTGTGTGTGTGTGTGTGTGTGTGTGAAAATATTTAAATGAATTTTTAAATTGTAAATATATAGTTTAAGGCTAAAACTACGAAAATGTTAAGTCAGGTGGAAAAGAAAATGATGTAAATCAGACTAAAAGAAAATGAGTATTGAATGATTGGAATAATAACATTGTACTATTTATCAAGTAAAAAATTAAAATGTGTTGAGTTGTATGAACTAATGGTATGATTAGATCTATAATTCTTCAGTAAATGGATTGAAAATGAAAAATGATCGGAAAGTGAATGATTGAATTGCCTCTAATAGTAATCTAATAGAGAAATCTAATATAGGATATAGTTGGCTGGCCATAGAGATATTAAATGTATAGTATCGATATAGGTTATGGTGACTCGCTTTAGTAGGCCAATGACGGTCTAGTGAATGAATGAAATATTGAAATGTGAAATGTGAATGGAATGTAAATGTTTGGGTGGTTCTTCAAAATAATTCTAAATGTATTGATCCTATTTATCCGGTTCGAAGATTCTTAATGGATTGATACTAGGGGAATCAATCATAAAGTATAAATTTTATACTGGAATGTCTAATAAATTACTAAATAGCTAATTAACAAAGTAAAAGTGCAAAGATAATAGCGTGATAGTTAACATATTAAAAATGGTTCCTACAAAATAATGAATTAAAATGAACAGAATTAAATAATAAAGTAAAAACCGAACCTAAATATAATCTAATAAAACTTAACCTTAATTAAAGAATTGAAATGTAGAGTAAAATAAAAGTAGGAAAGTAATGATAATGGATAATGATAATACTAAATAGTGTAGCAATGCAAGTAAATGATAATTGTAATGCTGAAATTGACAATAATATGGCATTTATTAAGGGAACACAATACAAAGAAAATTCAGTAATGAGTATAGTACAAATATAAAAACTAGAACAAGGAAACATTAAATAACGTAACAATAAAGATAAAGGTTAGTGATTAAAGATATAAGCAATGATGAAATTGACAACGAAAATAGTGTATGATTGTAAATCAAGAAGTGAATAGAAGAATTATGAATGACTTAGGTACTGTAGTATAAGAAAACAACAAATACATGTAAATTGTAAATTGTTTTATGGTCCAAAGAAAGATTAATATCAAAAAGAGTACAAAGAAAATGAAAGTAAGTTAAAGTAAAAGTTTAATTAAATTAAAGAATAGAATTTAATCAAAATAAAAGACATGGGAATTAATAACGACAACCGTAACAAAAGTTACTACTACTGTTAACATAATGAATGTAATGTATTAAGTGTAACAAAAATAATGTAAAAATGTTTACAACTAAGTATGTTAAAAATTAATATAAAATGATCCAAGTATAATAACCAACCGAATTAATAAGAATTAGTAATACCGAAGGTTAAAGAAAGAGACGGTATAAAGTATTAAATGAATAAGGTTATGCAATAAGAAAATAATGTGTGTGCTTGTGCATGTATGAATGAATCTATAATTAAAAAGTCTAAGATTTATATCAACAATTGGGCATTTTTAATGCTGAGCACGTAGTATTGCTATTGCGTGTAGGTTCTCGAAGTAGAAAATTGAAGTGGCTGTAAGCTGATGTTGATCAAGAACAGTGATGCCAAGTAAGAGTGATATTATAGACATGGCATGTATATATTCAAGCAAAACAACTGACTTAGATATAGATAGTTTAGTTAGTTATGTGTTTCATTTGTAAGTATTGGTACTATTTTGTACAGAGTATCTATAAATTGTTATTGCTACGGTCGACTGAATGTTACTGTCATAATATTAGTTAATGTTTTAGAAAAAAAATTATTGTATTGTTTACTATAGCAATTGTAACTATTATAGTGTGTTAACATCCGATCACAGTACGTATAGGACGATGGTATATAGGTGTTACAATAATACCCAAAATCCTTGATTTGCATCCAAAGGTAATAAATGAAATTAAGTATAAGATTGCATCCACTAACCTTAAAATGGCTTGAAATCATCTATTATTCCTTTCCCGTACCTTTTCCTTTTTTGTTCTTCTTCCCACATTGAGTTTCTCCTTTAGGCTGAATTGGAAGGGCAAGATATTATGAGTTTTCATCATGATTTTGCAATATATAATTAATAACACATGAGTTTACTGATGAATCTCTACAATTCTATAACAAAATACCTAAATAATTCAAACAAACTCTTATGAATTTACCTAGTTAAGTCAAATTTCAGTCACAAAAAATTCTAACTTTCCAAAATTCCTGTTGCTCTAATCTAATTTTTATGATGGAGAGGAGGTCTTTTAGTGTATGTAGGTGAAATTTGAGCTTAAGATTTAGTGGGATTTGTGAAGAGGATGAAAAAAATGGTGGAGTAAGAGAAAGCATAGTGGTTCAGTTTTCCTAAGGAAGAAGGGGCAAATTATGTGAAATTTAGAGAGGCTTGTAGAGAAGTCTCCACCTCTCAAAATTGTCTTTTGGTGTACCAAATGAATAGCCAAAATTTGATCATTTGCTATTTTATCTAATGACTTATTTTACGCCATTTATAATCACCACATGCATTCTTACCCTTTCTTATGTATAATTTATGGATGCAAATGATTATGACCTTTTCTTTATGACACTTATGCCCTTGAACAAATTAAAAATCACCTTTAGCCTTAGTAAGTAATTTAACCTCCATTTTTTACCATTTTTTGGATTTTGATGTTTGCCCCATGAGAATTCCCTAAAAGTTTTCCTAGAGTTAATGAATATATGCAAGAAGATGTGTTTAAAATTTTAGGTAATTTTTACTTTATTTTGATATATTTCCAGCTCCAAAAGAAAAATTCTCTAGTTCGAAATACAAGAATCCAAAGTGTCATAAATATTATCTTTCATTTAGGCTATCTCTAATGGGCTTATATAATTAGAATAATTTGGAGGTATGTGGAATATTTTTTAAGTTTGATTAAACTTACGGTAAATCGAATAACTATATTAGGGAAATTCTTCACCGTCCATGAAAACCCAAAGGTCATCTTCGCGCACAACTCTCAACAAGACAAGATCCTTAAGACTTAAAAGGTTATAATATGGTGAAGGTATGGCTATCAAGAAAAGGATTAAAACAAAAAATTTTAAATCGCCATTTCAACCTTAGCTCACCACTTTTTTCCTAAAAATAAGACTCCGACTCTACCTTTATTCACTTAGCATCATTAAACAACTTTAAATATCCAAAATGTAGAACATTTTTTAGGGAAAAAGGCATAAAAAAAGAAGAATTCTCTCTAAATTTCTTGCTAAGATTTTAGCTCAATTGATGTTTCATAAGCTTAAAATTCTTCTCCTCTACACATAAAGTACCTCAGACTTAGATGAAACCAAGATTTTTAGCTTTCTTCTCTCTTTTTTTTTTAGTTTTTGTTTTAAAAATAGCTAGAGTAATCTATTCTACAATTGATAAGTAAAGACTCAAAAAATTTCTTCTTAAAAAGGAACTACATTCTAAAAATTTTCTCAATCTCACTTAATATTGGTAATGTATCCCCAACTCTAGAATCTAACAATTGAATCACAATCCTTTAGTCATTAGCACTTCCTAAGAATAACTTATCTCACTTACTTCTAGAATGGCCAGATTAAAAAGGGTAAGATAAGGGCCTTTTTGGCTTAAAGGATCAAAATACAGGTGTTATCAACAAACATAAAATTAGCATGCCCAAATAGGCTCAAAAGTGCTTGCAAGGTATATGATATAACAAAGGTAAGTCAAAAGGTCTTTTCAAAATTAGATTAAGAAAAATATTGCCCAAGTTATTTCTAATCTCATTTTTGAGTCATTTACTTGCTTTAAAGGGTAATGATGAAGGATCTAGCTCTCTAGAATTCCTACTCAATCAAATTTATGCAATGGTATTTATTATTTTAAAAATTGGGCCTAAAATGCACATTTATTAGGACGCCTACTAGTATTGATCTAATTAAAACTAACCAAAAAAAATTCATTCAACAACTAACTACTCTCTTGCTATTCAAACTAATCTAAATAAGGCTTTCTAATTCTAAGTTCAAGATTGATCACAATAGGAACAACTACAAGGGTAAACTAACTAAGGTGTAAAAGTATGTAACAATAAAAACAAGCATCACAACTAAACTAAAATTAAAACACAAAAGTAAACTTGAAATAACAAAATAATAACAAAACTATAAAATTTACATTAAAACAATAAAATAAAATAAAATAAAATACAAAATTAAAACAAAATATAAAATTAATAGAAAATAAAACACAAAAATAACTAAATAAGGTGGGTTCATGTTCATCATTCCAATATTGATGCAAATACATAAAAAAATGGAATGATTGTATGGAAAATATAGATGAAAAGAGGATAAAATGGAATGGAATGCCAAAAGATGGACAAAAAATGGGATTTTACAACGACAGATCCTTTTCACACGGTGGAGACTAAATAGTCTCTATCATATGACACTCCTTTGAACTGAGATTAAGTACTGCACATGGTGGAGACAAATTAGCCTCTAATATGTACACCATTCTATAACTAAAAATGCACATTTCACATAGCTGAGATGATTTGGTCTCAACCATGTGCACCAAAATTTTTGCAAATTTTTCAAGTTTTACACCTACTTTTATACACATTAACACACTCATTTCTAATCTTATTCATGTAAAAATAATGTTCAAATAAATCAACACATATTTAGCAAAAACATACACAAAACCGAAAAAAAACTTTAAAGTAAAGGCAAATAACAAAATAAACCAACTAACTAAAGAGTAGTGTTAAAGAATTAGTTCCGTTTAATGAGTCCTAGCTCAACTTTTGTTATTGTATGGTGGTTGAGCTTATGACCCTAAATGTTAGTCTTTTCGAAATATCCTCCTCATTTTCTCCCATCAGTGGGAGAAAATCACCAGAGTTCACCAAGGTAGTCAAAACCATATCTTCGATGAAGTATGACTCCACCTTAGGTTTATTAAATAAGTACTCCTCTGTCTCTTCTAATCTTAATAAACTCTTTAAGTGGATTGAATTCAATGCTTTCACTTGAGAGTTGAACCATTCTTGCTTTCTTGGCAAAGAATTCTTCACAAGAGATTGAAATTCATTCTTTAAGTTATAGGCCTTGTATTCGACAATGATTGGTCCCTCCACCAACTTATGCACCCCACACTTGATTTCTTCATTGTCTACCAGCTATACATGACTCAATTCATCTTCATTATCACTATCATCTTTATTTTGCACCAAAATACTTAAGAAATCCAATTTGGATTCTAGGTTTTTAATTCCCGATTCTTGACTTAACAATAGATGCTCTTAAGTATTTAATAAATTCTCTTGATTCTTGATCTTTTCCTTTTAAGAATTAATTATAACCATGCATTCTTCTTTTTTAGCTCTAAATTTTTTCTCCCTACTTACAAGTAAGTATAGAAGAACATGGAGGCACTTGACTCTTGCAATATCCATTATAAGAAAAGATCTTCAATAGATGGCGATTAGTAGTTTTTTTAAGGTTGATGCAAGTATTGCAATTCTTGCATTTCTCTTCTCAACTCTTTTATTTGAACTTTCAAAAGAACTAATTGGCCATCTTTGACAAAACCATACATCATTTAAAAATGTATCAAAATCTTCCTATAAAGAACAACACCAAATCAAAAATAAAAAACAATAAAAATCTCAAACTAAGCTTAAATAGAGATATTAAACAAACAACACCGTTTATCCTCAACAACGGTGCCTAAAAAATGATCAGATGCTAGCAAGTGCACTAGATCGGCTAATTAATATAGGAAAATATAGTTAAGATCCTAGAATACCGAACCTAAGGGATAAAGGGCTATTAAGTGAGACATCTAGAGTTGAGTTGGATTAATTTGAGATAAATTCCCAAGTTTTTAATTTAGAGTGTTCTAAATCTAAGTGATAAAATAAATATATAATAAAGCTAATTAAACTAAATATTAAAACATTAATCAAAAACATTTCCAAGGTACTTTAATCCTCCTCATACCCAATGTATTGAATCAAACCATAAAGAAATCTATGACTTAAATGTTGATAACCCATCTAAACCCTAAGTTTCCCATTCCAGAGCCAACTACTCTAACTATCCAATTTCTTATTTTGGAGCCAACTAAATAGCTAGCATAAGCATCGGTTGCAAGACCTTGATATGAATTAGCTTCACATTTTAGAGCTAACCAATTCGTTACCCATCTATTCTTCAACTATTTTTGAATCAAATTTAATCTACAAAAGGGGTTTAAGACCTCCATTTTGAAATCATTGAGGACTCTAGATGTAAAAAACAAAGGAAAAAACCATGGAAATACCCATTCCATACAAATATAATAACCATTCATTCAAATAAAATAAAATGATCAAATGTTGAATAAAATAGATATATAGATAATCACAATGAAGAACAGAACATTTAAGCATATATAAATCAAAGATAGGTTCAACCTATTACATAGATATGGGGATACATAGACCCATTAGGAATAAAACTGCTAACTAAACATAAATAATATAAACGAAGAGATGAAATAAGAAACCTAGAAATCCATTATAGTGATGAAGCACTAATCTAAATCCAAGCCTTCATTATCAACTCTCCAGCAAAATAAATACTAAAAAAATAATTAACGTAAATAAATCTAAATGCAATATAAGAACTTGAACTAAAATAAACAAAATCTAAGAAATTACAAAGTAAAAGAAAAGAAAAACCCTAAACTATGAGAGAAAAAAATACCTGAAACTAAGACAACAACTCCCTCCTCTTCAGCTAAACAGAACTCAACTTTTATAGCATCAATAGAGGCACATGGTGAAGACACTTTATTCTCTATCATGTCCAGCCAAATAAAATGGTGTCGCAGCAGTGTACACGATAAAGATTATTTAGTCTCTACCATGCACACCCTTCTAGACTATAGCTCTTTAAACTCTACTTAGGACATGACAAAGATAATTTGGTCTCTACCATGTCCACTAGTGAAACAATGTGTTTTAACAATTTTGCATTGCACACAGCTAAGACCATTTTATCTCTACCATGTGCAAGGTCCAATTTCTGCAAAAACACAAAAATCACCATTAAGCACACCAAAATACTATAATTTTCAAAATAATCAAATTTATCATAAAGAAAGAGATTTAACATATAAAATATAGAAAACAAACAAAATGAGATATAAACACAAACAAAAATATACTAAATATAAATACAAAATTTGCAGTTTTCAAAAGATAACATCAGAAATATGACTTAAATCATACCAAAATAGCAAAAAGACATGCAAACATAGGTTTTAAATTAAGATAACTATCATACATCAATGAAAGAATTTAAAACATAACATGTTATTCTATCATATTTAATAGGCTAAAGTCATCATAGCAACATAGAGACTACAAATAAAAATTAAATATCATAAAAACATAAATCATGGCATTATAAACAAATAACAAACACAATTAACTATGTGATCATGGCATGGAATCTAAGAGAGAAAAGGAGACTGAAGCCTAGAATATTACCTTTAGGAAGTGAAATTTTGTAACTTTGGAAAGCAACGGTCCGAGCCTCGACCTTGATCCCACATTTTTTGAAAATATATTAATGAGTTTTATCAAAGAAAATTATTTAGAGCTTACACTTCCCAAAACAAAGAATCATTTTCTTTTTCTCAAAATTCTACACTTTTTTTGAAGTGAGTCCCCCTTGAAAATCCTAAAAATATTATTTAAATACTTATGGAGGAGCTAAAAGACATACTCTAACTTTAATCCCTTAGAAATTAGAAGTTTAAATCCCCCTAAATTTGGAAAAAATCAAATCTGATTTGTAACCAAATTTTCAAAACTGGAAAATATAGGAAATCTAGAGAAAATCCCCATAAATTGGAATTGGTTGTTGAAAAACAGGCATCCCTCACATGATTTCTCAAAATTCACAAAATACCATTAAATTTGACCTGGACCTATTTGGCATAGACTTGTTAACAAATGTCCATTTTTCACTGAGTTATAGGTAGTCTTGGATAGCCTGGATAGGGGAATCTACCAAGGGATGATCCTAAAGAAAATGGCCATTAATAGTTGTCTCTCCATGATAAATGACCTTCTATCACTAGTAGAGACCAAAATTTAAAGTTTTAAAAACTCTTGGAAAATCGATGTTAAAACCCACATATATATTTTATAAAAATGTGAACTTCAAGGCCAAAACTAAAGATTCGCATTTTTTATCAGAATTATAAGTAGTTCTTCATATTAGGGTAATCTTTATCTAGGCTTCCATGGGTTACAATGTCTACATCAGCATGTCTAATCTTGTTATGATGTGGTAGTCGCCCTTTATTGGTATAAGTATCCTCTTTTGGAAAATTTCTAAAAAATATGCATTTGTGAAGAGTTACTGAGAGTAAAAAGGTGCTTATGTAGATGCACCAAGAGGCAGTCGCACTCTATCCCACCAAACTTGATGTCACCAAGTTGCTTGTAGTCTATAACTGTTTATATTATGAGTAGGTGTATTAGCCTAATATTGTGAAAGTTCACTTTGTCTTTAGCCAGGTGTATCAATCTTGGGTAAAATTTTTCACTTTGTCTTTATCCATATGGGTCAATAATTGGTAGAGTGATCCACTTTATCTTCATCCAAAGGGATCAATCTCTAGTAAAATGCTCTACTTTGACTTAAGCCATGTAGATTAATCACTAGTAGAATGCTCTATTTTGTCTTCAGCCATATAGATCAATATCTGGTAGAATGCTTGTTATCGTAAACCTTCTCATTTCCTATTAGCTTAATAATTCTCTTGTCTAAAAGAGATTGGAAGGAATATGATTTCCCTTTAATTTATTCTAGAGCTAAAAAATATCCATACTTCTCTTTTTTGTGCATCTTTTTTATTTCAACCTATTTAGGCAACTTCTTATGGTGTTATAAATGTTTTAGAGCAGTAATAAAAAAAGGATAATCATCAAGGACACCTAAACATTCCCCATCCATAAATACTTTATCCTTTTGATCTAGTTTACTGTAGGTATCATCAACAAGTTTCTCCATTCCATAAGTAAACAATATGTCTACTATAGGTTTTGACATTTCATAATGATTATGTTTCCTATATAAGGAAAACCATCATCATCAACACTATCTGTATGATGATTGTCGATGAGCTGTATGGAGTATATGCCTCTTATGAGGGTTTTGGTATTTGTGAAAAGCGTTTAGTATCAGAGTATTGTTCATTGAGTTTGAAAGACCTATCATCATTTTTATTCATCTTTGGACAATTGTGGTCAATTCAATTTTTGTCATTTTATTCTTTTTAATCTTTCATTCATTCATTTTATTCCTTTTTAGTCATTTTTACTCTTCCATTTTTGTTATATTGTTATTTTCCTTAATCTTTAATTAAATGGAATAAAGATAAATGCAATAATAATCATAAAGATAAAATGAAACATAAATATAAATCATCAATTTTGTTATATACATCACAAAGCCTAAAAAAAGTCTCAAACTCTCTAGATAAAACATATAGCTCCTATGATGACCTAGGTCCCCTATGATATGACAGTCTAGTGGTGGATGGAAAGCTAATAGCCTAAAAGGTCTGGATGGTGCTACTGGCTACTATGGTTCTGATGGCTACTTCTGTGGCTACCATAACTAAAACTCAAATCCTAGCAGTACAACTAACAGTGGCTGTAAAATCTGTATGATCATCTCATTCAAATGATTTATGCTTGACCCTAGCATTAAACCCAACCATGAGTGTTGCTCTAAATATTGTCGGAGGTCATCTCTTAGGTTTCTGATGTAGGCTCTCAATGCCTCTTCAGTTATAATCATAACCTATCTAGCCCCCAAGGACCTTTCCCTCTATTCAATCTATCTACTATCTAATATGATTGGTAGGGGCTCATTAAACTTCTTTTGTACTACTGCTAACTCTACACATATCTCCTGCATGTCATTTTGATGTTGAGTCTGCATAGAATAAAGAATAGATAGGATGGATTAGATGTTCTACTACTGCTGTTGTATAGAAGTCTTTATGCTAGCTAACCTCTAAGAAATACTATTTAAAAGTGGTCCTACAAGAGCTGGAGTATGCTAGCATGGTGGTGGAGCCCTGGAAGTAGATGCACCTAGATCCCTATAAGGTAAATATCACTTAGATGCTTTGGAAGAAGAGGCTCATAGGCATGCTAAAGATCATAGAGCCACTGGAGAATGAGGAGAACCACTAGTTAGATTATGTAAATCCATTTTTATGTCTATCTCAAAGTCCATATCCATATATGCCCCCTATAGCTTATATGGCTTGCCCTATGGAGGCTATTGTGGTTACTCAACCTCAGCTTGAGATGTTTGATCCTAAACCTTATTCTCTGACTATTGTGGTGCAATAAGCTCTAGCCTACAAAGTGCCCTAGTATCAGGGACTGTTAAAAGTCTATACTGCCTAGCATGCCTATAGATTGGCTCAATCATCCTTATAATATAGGTTGCAAATAGGTCTATAAAGATCTCCCCCTCAAGTGGCTATCCAAATGTCCTCTTTGTCTACCCCCAGCTATAAAAATAGACATGTCACTACTCTCCTTGCACAAATTTACATGGTAGGCTGTGTGGCTAACTTGGCATGGCTATAATCTCATTATTGATATCCACTCGCCTGCCACGACATATGGCCCATATATAAAAGATGTTAATCGTATTGACTAACCCAACACTCTCGATGCAATCAATGTATGATGTGGCAAGCACTCTCAGTATGTATCTATAAGACTAAGTAGCCAGCTCATTCTCTTAGCTGTATCTAGGTGGTCTACGATGCTATAAAATCCAATCTTCGCCTAATTTTGTCTTTCTACCCCTCTTTTTTGAGCTAATACCCCCTCTCTAATTAGCAATTCTATGGCTTGTGTGAATCAACGTCTACTAATACAATATCTAATCTCTCAAACCCTAAAGGTAATGATACCCTCCTCTGTATTCAATCTCTAAACCCTCGATAATGTACAGTTAACAAAAACTCCCTAGTCACCTCCAAATAGCTAGAGAATAAGGATGCAAAGAATTCAATTTACCATATGACTGCCAATAACTCATATATGTACAGTCAAGATATGAACCTACTTTTTCAGTACTAAGCCTGAGATAACATTGCCTATCTCTATTAATCCTCTATCATCAACTAATTTAAGGTCGATGAAGCAGGCATGGCATATGCCTAACAACATAGATCCATCTACAAAAAAGATCAAAAGTTAGTCTCACTGAAATAACTTACACTACAAGTAATTGCCTAAATTAAATTTACACACATTTCATCAAAATTTCAATAGCATCTCGACTTAAACTAGGGTTAGCCAACCCATATCAAAATGCGCATTAAATTCCATAAGATATATTACAAAATCCTAGGCTCATCAATTGGTGTTTAATAAGCATACATGACAATCGAAGTTTAAAATTATAAATTATTTGTAAATGTTCGAACAAAATTTTGACAGCATTTTGGATAGAAATAAGCCTACCCCCTGCATAAAAACACATTTCAAAACAAACAAAACAGGCTAATAGGCCACCAACAGTTCATTTTTAGATCATTTTACTATGTCTTGAAGGCAAAGGTCTAACAATTAATTCATTTTTGTCTTTTCATTATTGTAATTAGTGTTTTCACAACAAAGTAGAGATTAAAAAAATCACATTCCTCAAAGAATTAACAATCTAAATTTACTCAACAGACATACAAATGGCAATGCAAGAAAACATCATTTATTATAAATAAAAGATAAAAATGAAATAACTTAGTCAATCTAAAGTATTTACAATATGGCAATGTAACTAAATAAAAAATTCTACAATTTAAATATTTAGTCACATTTGTTTCTCTTCTTTTTTTATTACTAATGTAACCAAGGAAATAAAGTGTTTCATTAATTAAATTATCGACCAACAAATTACAAATTAACAGCAGGTCAAGCATAAATAAATAAACTAATTAACAAAATTAAAAAAAAAACTAGGCATTTCCAATTATTCTATGAGAATTTAAGTAAAAAAATAACAACACATTACAACAAATAAACAAGGAAAGAAGGAATCAAATTAGAAAATCTTAAGGAATTAAATTAGAAAAACTTACTTAGAATAAGAGAAATAGGTATTTTAAATACGCAATAAAAATTGGAATAAATGGCACCGCGAAATGCATGCTGACCTTAGGAAAAATTTTACGTAGATGGTTCACAAAATGGGTGGAAAAGGGGAGAGAAATTGAAGAACAACTGAGAGAAGAAGCTTCAAAGTTGCATTAATGGTGGTTGGAGAAGAGAGAAAGAAAAGAATGTGATTTTTTTTAAATTTCGATGTGATAAACGGGCAAGGTGTCTGTAAATAGCAAGTGATGGGTGCCTCTTTTGTCCCATCTATCACTTTTTTCTTAGTTATTGTTGTTGGTGTTGGTGTAATCTAAAAGACCACTTAAATTAAATTACAATATATAAAATGTTTACAAATTTTGTATAAAAATTACTATTATCATTATTTTTTATTTTGTTCTATTCTTTTTTCTTTAGTGCCTGAATACTCCCTAAATTGCACTCTCTGAATTTTGGAAACCTTAAGGAAATCCGATAATACCAGCACATCTTTACATTATCGGCACAGATAAAGAAAAAATGGATGCAAAAATGAACATGCAGTGTATAGGACATGACGGAATGCAGAAAGACTCATTTATTTGATCTAAGAGTGACGATAGCCAGGCTGTGATTCATTTTTTAAGGATAGCAATTTTTCAAGCACTTCCTATAAATAGTATGATTCTTTTTTTAATTTTTGTTCTTTTACTCTTCTTCTTAACCAGCCTTTTTTCTAGGTATTTCTCATTCTCCTCTCTCTTTTCTTCATTTTTAATTTATTTATAGTAAATTTTATTTTATTTTTTGCATATAGATTGCTTGAATACTGTAATCATATCGAGTTCCACTATACACAAATTACACTAGCTATTAGATGATCCCAAAACCTGGGAGAACCTTATTTTGGCTTTGTATGCTGACTTGAGATTTCTAAGGCAAGTGAGACTTAATACTACATTGGGTCTGTTCACAACCCAACATTGGGACCCAGAGATTTTATGTTTTTAGGTTCACACACCAGGAACTATGGCCTTTAGATGAAAATCTAAATAGATGCTGCAAAAAACACTAACATAATAGGGAAGTCAAAGTAACATATGGGGACAAATATATAAGTAATTAATCTTGAAAAGGGGTTTTTTAATAGAAAATTTCATGATGAAGTGTTAGAGAAATTGGGAATAATTAAAAAATCTGAAAACATGAACCAGAATTAAAAAAAAAGTTCAAAAAACATGTCGTTAGCTAATGGTTGATTCGATGACCCATATGTCATTTTCTACTTTGTCATTTTTTATATAACCAATTAAAATAGAAATTCATTAAAGTTTAATTTGCAAGTCTCATTAGTCCATATAAAAATTAAAACATGTAGCCAGCTAATGGTTGATTCCAAGTATGGAAATATAAAATTAATTTAATATATGTTTTGACTAATATAAGTATGCCAACTAAATGCCAAATAAATCTTAATCAATTGGAATTTAAGAAACATAAATGGAATTTTTCAAATTCAATAGTTCATTTTGTCCACTTATTAACAATGCAAAACAAATATGTAAAATGATTTAAAAAAATAGCTACACCTTAAAATATTTGCCAAACAAATAACCAAAATATATTTTTCTTCTATCCTAATTATGTTCGCCTTGGCTTATTTAAGAACATACACATTTAAACTTCTATTTGGTGTTCAATAAGCCACACTAATTTAAATTGTATTGCTAGTTTTCTAATGTATCCATAATTTTTGTGTGATTAGATTTTTAATTGTTTGAATTACATAATGTATTTATAATCATTGTAAAACCTTTTTTTCAGTTTTAATTTTTTATAGAATAAATTAAGTTATATCAATTTTTATTTATATGATATTTGATGATTTAGTATAATATATAAGATATTTAATAACCCTAAATAAGTGTTATCTATTTATAATTAGTTGATTTATATTTAGTTGTTATCTATTTATATTTAAAAAATCGTTTCATACTGTTTATGGTACTGTTAACAGCACTGTTCATGATACTATTTTTTGAATTACTATTCATGGTACTCTTCATCCGAATTAAAAAATTTGCAAAAAAAGTGTTTTTATTTGGAATTACCTCTCATTGGTACAAACAAATAGGATTTTAATCCTTTGGGTACAGTTTATCCTTATCATTCTTTAGGTAGGGTTTATCCTTATCTCATATTGTCTTAATTTAGACATATTGTTATCCTTGATTTAAGTCAAGTGTGTCTTCGTTTATCATTTTTGTCTTAACTTAGACAAGTTTGTCTTTATTTCTTACTTTTGTCTTAGTCTAGAAATTTATTTTCCTTATTTTTTTCATTAAGACATAGTTGGTTATTTTATGCCTTAACTTAGACATTTATTCTAGTTTCCTTATCTTAGGTTAGTTTGGACTTTTTTTTGTCTCTTTAACTTGTGTCTTAGTGTCATAATCTATCTTTGTATCAAGTTGAATTTTCCATTTGGGAAATTTCAATTTTTGCATGTTTGCATTAGTTTTGTCATCTCTTTCATTCTAAGTTGATTTCTTTGGTGTCATTACATATTTTGCTTCCATTTACACTATAATTAATAATTTGTGTCATGTTAATTTGAATTGTACATTTGGACAACATGCATATCTTCTTCTTGTACGCTTATTTCAACTTTCTTCATTTTGGTATTTTGCTTCTAGTTTTAAGAATATCTTCCTTGTTAGGTATTTTCATTGTATTCCTCATTTGATTTGCTGTTTGTGAATTATTTTAACTTCAGATTGAGTTCTAAAGTGCAATTAAGGACAACAATCTTGAGTGGTAAAAGGCTTGAGTGTGTGAGCTTAAATGAGAATAAAAGCCAATTTTGAGTGAAACATGAGTGAATGTTACGATGTCTTATTTCAAGTCAAAATGACATTGAAATTAAGAAGAATGGAACAAGTTAAAGAAAAGTATGAAGTGTTTCAAGCAATAACTTAATGGTTCAGGAATGCACCATAAATAACTTTTCAAACAACTGATTAGAATGGAAAAGAGCAATGATAATTATGAATTATATGATGCTTTTAGTGTGATTTTAGATATTTAATTGAGTTAATTTAGTTTTAATTTGGTTGATTTGTAGTTTAAATAGTAACAATTGTGTTTTAGGAGCTAAATGTAAGTTTTGGTGTTGTTTCAGGGTTAAATTGATAGAAAAAGTGTTTAATTGCAAAAGACAAGAAGTTCTGGGCCAAATTTATGAAATTGGAAAATTTATAGCAGAAGATTATACGTGAAGACCAGAGGAGTATTAAGTGGTCATGCATATGAAGAGCTATTTGAGTGAGTGGTCATGTATCATGGGATTTGCCATGCATGAGAAGAAGGCAAAGTTTAAGTGGCCACTCAAACCCTATGAGAAAAATGCACGGCAGTGCATCTAAACAAGGCAGGTTTTTGCTTAGCAGTACAATTTGAACTCCGATGCTGCAATGGATTTTTGTTTTAAGAAGAATTCTTTTCCTATTCTAATTGATGAATTTTAGAAGACCTCTATATCTTATTTTTACCTATAAATAGATGACTTAAACACCAAGAACAGATCATCAACTATGAAAATCAAGCAAAGACTTCATTACAAATTAGTTTAGGTTTAGTTTTTATGTTAGTTTTTTTTTCCTAGTTTTTGAATAACAAAGGATTGGAGCTGGAGAGTTTCCTTGGTTTTTTGTACAAGTTAATTGAGGGAGCTTCTTAACTCTATGTTTTTATTTCTTTTCCTTGATTTTGCTTTAGTTTTCAATATGTTTAGGAAGTAGCTTTTCTTCTTTTGCTAATGGATACTTGAATCTTTTATTTTCATTGTTATGACTTTATTTTGAGCTTTAATTTCAATATCAGTTGATTATTTCTTGGTCTTAAGCATATTCTTATCTTTAATTGTGTTGAGATTAGTTGTTGGATTATTGATTCAATAACTAAAAATTGGTTTAGACATAGTTAATGATTTGCATACTCTTGGATTATCTATAGTGTCAATGCAAGATTGTTTTCTGATTTTGAGGTAATTTCGTATTGAAATTATTGATTAATACTAAGAGAAGAAGAACTGAGAATAAAATGGAATTAAATTTTCTTGCAAAAGAGTTTAATGAATGTTTAGGATTTTAACTAGATCTTTATGCTAAGTATTGAGTTATTCTTAACTAGGGAATTTAATGCTTAAGAAAGATAGTCTTGTTTCAAGATATTAGGCTTTATTTTATCTAGTTTTTCCATAATTACTGGTGTATCTATTGAAATTAAGTCATTACAATGAAAGTTAAGATAGATAGTTCCTTTAGCAAGAGAATTTTAGTTATTGTTTTATTTTTAATTCATGTTAGTTTAAATTTAGTTTTTGTTTTGTTTAATTTATTTTATTTAGTTTAATTTATGCCTTTAAATAAAAAATATTTGGGACACAATCTCGGATTGATTTAATTCATATATAGATATTCTTTTTAGCAATCCATGTTTCCATGGGTATGATATTTGGGATCTTAATATATATTTTTCTATATTACTAGCCGATCTAGTATACTTGCTAGACACCGGTCAAGCAATGAGAAAAGAAAGAAAGAGGAAGTTATCCTAAAAGAAATAATTTGTGAACTTGAAGGGGGTGATATAGATATAGTCTTATTTAATAGTGAGGTTATGAGTGATGAAGAAATAATTAAAGGTAGAGATGATTATTTAGGTGAAACTGAAGAAGATTATTTGATTTTGATGGAAGATAAACAAGTTTAAGTGCTCCTCTATTGCTTAAGGAGGTTGAATTACACGTAAAAAATGAAGGAGATCATAATCATGGTCACCAAGATCAATTAAAGACTAACATGTTTTGCCTAGTTTCTTTGTTAAATTGCAGGAACATGATAAGTTCTTTTTTGAATAAGCATTCATATTATTTTTTCCTATTCAAAAGATCATTTATGAAAATGAATATATTCCTTAAGTTTTAATTCCCAACTTTAACAAAACTAAGATTCGAGGATGAATCTTTTCTAAAGAGGGAGGGGATAATATGAGCAAGACCAAGCATAATGGCAAGTTCACGAGGAAAAAGAAGTTATGAGCATTCAAGAGCGAATAGTGAAGGGATATCACATGGCACATACATAATGATCACACAGCGAAAAAACTAAAATTTAGATCATACATGCCACACAATATACAACAAAGAATTAAAAATATGCAATTTTAGGGTTTTAAAACTTACAATCTTAGATACACTTCAAAACTTGATTTTGATGATGACCAGCAAATAAGATGGACTTATATGCCTTAGATCTTGATCACCAATGCCAAAAGAGCTGCCTTTATGCCACTCCTTTCTATGCTCACAGGCACACTAGCAAGGATGGCTTGAAACTAGAGTGCTAGCTCTAATCTTTTAGTATTTGGTAATGGGATTGGTTTGAAGCCACAAGATCTGATCTTATTCTTCTTTTTTATTGCTATTGATGCCCAAAAACACAAGAGATGAAGAAAGAATTCTTTCTCTTGAGAGTGGCGGCACTAGAGAGAATTGTCACCTTAGGTGAAAAGAATTAATCAATTTATATCATTAATTTAGGAAAGATGTGAATACTGAAATCCCCTTGGAATAATGAATATTTTTTAGCCTCCATCACTTCCTAATTAAGTGATTTAAATTGATTCAAATTCTCTTAGGTTTCAAATTCAAATGGCATTAGTCATTTAATTAAAAATCAACCACTTTATTAGGGATTAATAGTTGCCAAAATTTACTAGGATTTTTCCTTGAATTTTTTGATCACATTATCTCCCTCTTAAGTGTCTTATTTTGATTTAAATACAATTTAGGATTTAATACTTAATTACATTAATTACCCTAAGATAATTAATTAATTAGAATTAAACCTTGTGTATGCCGAATATTTCTCTCATGGACCAACTAGCTGTTTAAGGCAAAAAACCTGATTAATAGATTTGCCTTAAACAGCTAGCTGTTTAAGGAAAAAACTGTTTATGAGAATCAGTCCAATTAGCAATTTTAATACCCATTATATACATTAATTTGACTTTAAATAAAAGCCCAAATTAATGTCAATACACTATTTAAATATTTTAAGCCCAATGCTTTGTGTGTGATCCTATAGGTCCATTTAATATTGGCAATAAATTAATAAATTAATTCAAACGCTATATATATTCTCTAGCAAGATATTATAGCATTCCAAATCAAATGAAAATGCAAATGGTATTTAATGACCTGATGAAATTTTACATAGTCCCTTACCCTTAAATATCATAATTAATATAAGGCATGAAACTAGTCATCCTTATATATACTAATTCCTTTCTTAATATTCCAATGACACTGAACTCTCAGATAAATAATGATTACTCATTATTTCATCTCGATATGGCCATAATCTTCTCAGTTCACTGATCAAGTGGTCGATGATATTTTCTCTCTTATCGAAAAGGGTAATCCCTTCACTTCTCTCATGCTCTCTAACATGAATCAGTGCATACCCAAGCATACCCATACTTGTCCACCTGTTATGAGTACATTAGGTGTATGTCAAAGTACATAATAATTCATAAAGAGTTTCATAGAGATTTTAGGTCTAAAAACTCCAATGCAAAACTTGCATATGAGAAACACTTATGACTTGTACCATGTAGTGTTCTCATGAATGGATCGAATATAGATACCATGTTCTAAACATGTATCTATGATCTCTGATTGACAATCTTGTCTTTATGATCCATAAGATAGAACTCATCTTATTAGAAAGAGCATACTAGTCTTAATTCATTTGTTATTCCCATAACAACGACTGACTAGGGATATTTAGAATGAAGTCTCTATTGTTTCAAGGTCTTACAACCATGTGACTCACACATGATAACTTAAACTAAAACCACATTCTTGGATAGTTCTATCAATTGATATGCACAGGAATACAATAGATAAAACAAATGCCTTATTTATTAACTTAAGTATTTTATAACAATGCATTGGGGCTAGGGATTAAACTAACAAAAAGGGCCAAATGGATATGAAGAAGAATCATAGGCTAAATTGTGAAGTCCAAATATGCATGATAAATTTGACATGTGCAAGTCATGTGACATTTAACATGTGCCGATCATGCGACACTTGACATGTATCGGATATGTGACTAGGACATGTGCCAACCATGTGCTTTGATATGTTCTAAACATGTACCATGTCATGTGCACATCATGTGAGCTAAGGCATGGTAATGAATGTGCTAATTATTGGACCAATGGGCTTATTTTATTATGTTGGGCTTGTTTTGTTGTAATTTGCTTAGTTGGACCTTAATATAGCTTAATAGGCTTATTTTAGCTTGGGCTCATTTAATTTAATTCTTTTAGGTTTGTGGCCAGAATTTTAGTGTTATTTAGTTTGGGCTTTCGTTATTTGGTGCGAGGCCCATGATTAGAAGGCCTTTTCACATATTTAGGATTACCTACCTTTTGGGGGCTATAAATACCTCATTATAACTTGTAAAAGAGAGGCTTTTGAATACACTATTTTGGCTTGGCCAAATTTTTCAAGGGCAGGATTGCCTGTTTTCTTCTTATTGCGTCAAGAACTTTAATTCGTATCAAGGTATTTAATTTGTGGCAAATTCTATCCTTGTGTTTAAATCAACCTAATTATTTTTGTTTCCTTTAATGTATTGATTGGGGGTTCAATAGGATTGGGAATTTAATTCTTATTCATGTTCGTGCTATATTGTATGTTTTAGGGGTTTCAGATTTTTTAGCCTTAGGGTTCCACATCATTATCATGAAGCTTTCTTTACATTTGAGTTTCTCTATTCTGCAATCTCTATAATACAAAAATAGTAGCTACACAGTACTGCTAATACAAGTAAATGCTCAAATAAATATACATTCAATAGCTAAGACAACAGTAAAAGTCTAGCAAATCAAGTGATATTGAATAATAAAGAGCCAGTAATCAGATACTCACATAAACACCATCAGTAATGATAGAGAATGCTCATAACACTACTCCAGAAGATATAGTTGCACCATTGTCTACTTAAAGTTTAACCAAAGATTTATGCTTGCCTAGTAATGCTTCCTAAAGGGGAATACTACCTTCTGAATTTTCATGATCAATTGATGTCATAACCTTAATTTTATTCCTTGTAAAAAAAGCAACACTAATATTCTAGATTACCAAATGGTAAGCATATAAATGTAACAAAGATAAAAAATAAAAAATAAAAAGGTGGGATTGGCCAATGGAGTATAAGATTCCATAATTAATGACTTATAGAAGCTTATAAGCACCAAAATTAAGTATAGAAGAAATTAAGCATATATGCAAGTATTCCAAATGGCATTTTGAAATAGGAGAAACAATATGCTATATTGTAACTAAAGATGGTATAATTATATCAAAGTTTCATTAAGATTCAGAATAGGCTTGAAGGATGGACAGCTAGAGGTCAGTTGACACTTATTATACTCCATAAGTTATCAGAATTTAGACTAACAAACAAATATCTTGTTGCACTTGAAAAAACAAACAAGCGGTAACCGACTTTTTTAGAAAACATGTGAATATGTGCAAATCAGAAATAAAATAAAACAAAATCAATTTTAAAAATAAATAAATTTGATAAACTCAATCCTTCATTTTGATTGTAAACCATATGCCTAAGTCACTTCATGAAGACTTTAACTAATAATGTGCTTTTTTGTTTATTTAGTTAGATGAGACCTAAATACATAAGAACTAGCCTAGTTCTGAAAAGTATGTCACAAATGTTATATAGTTTGCTCCAAATTAATTAATAAACCCAATAAAAAATTTAAAGGTAATAAAAGATTTATAGTAGTCGTGGTCAATTATACCTACATCAACTAATGAAAATAATAATATTGAAATCAATGCAAATATAGTAGCAGAATGAGATTAAATATATATATATATATATATAATCTAAATGATTTCATGTTCTTAGGCACGTGACCTAATTCAAACAATAATACTGTAGCAAAAAATCCACAACTTAAATAGCAGCTCAATATGCTTAGGTTCAGCATTCAAAAGATATGAGAACATATTATTGTACCAGCATCTAATGAAGTCATGAATCACTTGTGTATGTGACATTTACATGTTAATCCACTTTCAGATAATGGCTATCCCTTATCCATACAAATACAATGCAAAGTTAGCTTATCAATTACTTACTAGCAAGCAGCAACACTTAATATTTTCAAAAAAACTCAAATAGCAGTTCATAATCAAAATTAGTTGACTATTTGCCAAAGAATTAAATGTTAAATAGAAATAAAAAGAAAAATAATGAAGCTAAAATCAAAGTGAAAGAAATCTAAATAGCAAATCTAAGTGATAAGAAGAGCATCCAAAAACAATCAAAATTGAAGCCAAAAGTGATAAAATAATGGAAGAGGAAATAGAGAAATAAAATTATTAGGATTATAGACTTACATGGATGGATGAAAGATTATTATATAATTATGTGTTCAACATTGAAAATGTAGAGATAAGAAGAATAGAAAATATTGTTTAAGATAATGTAGCCATGGGTGAAAATTGAAAATAGCTTCGAACAAAAGAAATTGCATGATCATGGTCAAGTTATATGTGTGTGTGTGTTTTGATTGAGCCGGTTGCTTTGATTAGGCTAGCTACTTTAATCTAAAATTATTTACTTTATCCCAACCTAATCATTTCTTTCTCGAATCGTTATGTTTGACCGAATCTCTTGGAAACTAGTGCTGGTTAATCGCGCTTTATTTTTATTTTTATGCTTTACTATGGGCATTTATCCTCCTTTGTTGGGATGTGTTTTTAGACTCCTATAAATAGGCTCGATCCTTGCCTTTCTATCTATCTACTTCATTCTTAACTCCTTTAAGTTTTTCTCATCATGGAGCCTCCTAATTATATCTTGCCTTTCTATATGTTACCAATTTAGGAAGATGGACCAAAGGTTGGATGGTTTCCAACCAAAGTGTCACCTACTGTAATGGGTGATGCACCCCTTATCTTCTATTATTTTCTTCATCCTTATTTTCTCAGGCCAAGTCAGGTTGGCTTTCATTTTCTAGGTTTTGATATACCGTAAGTGGGAGATGTTTGCAAAGTCTTTGAAGACTGAAGGATGGTGACAATTGACTATTTTCTTCTTTTTTTAAACTTTAATGTAATATTTATAGAAATAACTTTAATAAATTTCTTATTTTGAATCCTTTTGTTTTGTTTCTTTACTATCCACAGTATGTGTTAATATGTTCACTTTTCTGATCGGAATAACATCAATCGAGATCGAACGACTTTGAAAAAGGTAATTTTACTAAACAAACTTCATTTTCATCTAAGATAATTACACATTCTCATCAATCTTTTGATTAGGATAAATATATATATTCTCATCAATCCTTAGATGGTGATAAATTTATATTTCATTTATCTTTCGATCAGGATAGTTCATATATTGATCGAATTTCATTTTTTAATGTTATCTTTAATTATAGCTTGCTAATTGCTTCCTATTTGCCTAATTCCCTCTATATTTTAGTTTTTTTTTGTGAAAGAGGTATCACTAGAGCCTTCTTCACCTTTGATCTTTATGGCTTTCTTCACCTTTAATTTTTAATATGACAACTCATGCTCCAGTTGTTTTCATCCATCGAGTGGTTTCTTCTTTCAATCGGCAAGTGTTTCATTAATCAATAAGGCCCCTTTCATCTTTTTCTCCTTTGATGCTTCCTTTTTCTCCTGATGTTGAGATAAGGAAAGGGGTGTCTTACAGTATCTTCATGCCTTCCTCATGGTAACGGCCATGTAATATCTCAAAGGAAAGATGTTTCATTTTTCTTTGGATTTAGGGTGTACTATTTCATTTTTCTTCAAACTTGGTGCTTCTTTTTCTAATTTGACTTTCTCTTCTTAAGGCTTTACTCCAATCGGGTGAGAGTGTTAGGAATTAATCGGTTACATACATCCATCATATGTATAAGCAAAAATTAAAATTTTTAACCAATATATCTGATCTTGCCATGAATTTACAATATAAATATTAATGAGAATAAAAAAATCACCTTTAATTTTTATTGAACAGTTATTTTTCCTTTTCATCGGGTTGTTGCAAACCATAGTGTCCAAAATAGAACACCTCTAATTGTAATCGACACTAGAGAATGATCAAATAAACCATAGAATGATGGAATCACAAGACTAGCCGAATTCCCCTTGATGCTAGCGAGGGAGTGGCAGCTAGGATTTTGGAAGAGAGCGAATTTCTTTTCTCTTTAAATTTCACTTAACCCTAAAATCCCCTTGACTTGGATTTTTATAGTTAGGTTAAAAATCCAACTTCATAATGGGATTGGGCTCTTTAAAATTACTGGATAAATATTAAATGGGCTTTTGAAATTATTAATAATTTATTTTAGCTCAAATAAATCCAATTCAAGTCCTTTCATAAGGGTCCCTACACATAACCCACAAACTAGGCCCTTTATGCATACATTAGGATTTAATCATCCAAATTAATTCCAAATCCATTCAAATTAAATATGTAGGCTTCATAACACTTATAAAATATATTTAATTCATTTTAGTCAAAGAATTAGGCTTCTAAGGCCTTCTATATGGAGTTGGCATGGAACCCTTCCTCTGGTGGGTTTTTGCGCCAAAACCAAATCTCCGGGCCTCTTAAATTTCTCCAATGGATCTACTAATTATTATATCAGCCCTATAACACCTATAGTCCAATAATAATTAAATTATGAAATACAATATTTCAATTAGGTCTATTTTGTAGAATATTTCTAAAAAGTTCTGCAAACATTTCTACTTGATCATAATTAATTAAACTCTTTAATTAATTATTCTTTTATTCATTTCTCTTCTTCCATAATAATATCAAATATTATTATCCTTGTCATTTTATCATTTTATCCTTTACTCTATATATGTGTGACCCATTGGGTTCCTGTCCATATTGGGAGTATAATATGTAATTATGAGTTCTATTCAAAACTCATATGATTTAAACTTATTTAAATCATTTTATAAATCCCTTATTGATATTTATGATACACAATTATACAAATCATGAGCAGCCTTTAGCTAGGCATCATGATTACCTAAATGTCAGGAAAGTCAAGTGGTTTGACTATACCCTTCCATAGAAACAGTTACCGTGCAATTACTCCTTTCACCACTCTTATCTCAATTAGATTCCGAGTATGGATTTCTATCAACTCATATAAATCTAATTATACATGTCCTATTAATTTAACCATTGTTTCCAAAATGCCCTTTATGGATCCCTATCCATCTTGGCATATTAATCTGACTAGAGATTCTCTAAACAAGACAATTATAGAATCATGAGAGATAACTTCCCTTATTAAATTTGGGATTATGAATCCTTTATTGATTACTCAACTATCTTCAAGTAGGTCATGATATACCCAACCTCTTTATTATGTTCACCCTCAGTTAAAAGTAATCAGTTATGGAGTCAAAGTATATCACTTACTACTTAAAATAATCTTGGTGATCTCAAGTCTAAGGATACTTGCATAACCACTATGTAGAGATTTCTCGCTAACATAGATTTAATATCCATGTGAGGATTCTCTTTACAGGTCTCTAATGAACTTGCTCTTCTAACAAGCATCCACATGTTAGCTTTGATCATCTTCAATAATCATAGTTATAAGAACCACTACTTAAACTATTTAAGAAGCCTAACATGTTAATTCTATGACTATCTTGTTAATTCTATGACTAAGGATATTTAGATATTATCATATTTGCATGCAATAGACATGACTATGTCTTGAAAATGTGAAAAGAATAATGGAATATGTTTAAAATGGATAAATTAGGGACAAAATTATAATTATAGGAAAAGATGAAACTTTAAAGACCTAAATGTAATTTTCTCAAAGAATTAAATTGTTAGGGGAAAAAATGAAATTTCATTCTAAATTATATATGTTAGTGAGAATTGTGAAAAATTAGTATAAAAATAAAGAATTATGGTAAATAAAGTAATTAATTGAAGAAAAGAAATATAATTAAAAAGCAATTAAGAGTAATTTAGAAATCCAGCAAGATGGGATTATGTTAAGTAAAGCAAATAGAGAAATTAATTATATTGGATCGAGTATAGTTTGGAAATTAAATAGAAAGAAATGAAGGAATGAAATTATAGGGACTAAATGGTAAATTGACATTGGTAACCGTAAGAGAAAATCGAGAAAAGGTTGTTATAAAAGTAATTAGTAACAGAAAAAGTAAAGACTTAATTTGGCTAAGTCATATGTAACAGTAGAAATGAAACAAATTGACTTGGTAAATTAAATGTAAAATCTCTAACAAGAAAAAACAAAACACTGAACATAATTGATAAAACAGCTCGAAAGGGAAATAGGTAAAATACTAAGAAATAAATCGAGTGTTTAATAATTATACAATTGTCAAAATGATGGAATAGAAATTATCAAGTTTGAATAAAAAGTAGAATGTAAACAAGTCGTACAAATATGAAAATAAGAATTAAAGTAGAATTTGGTGACTAAATCGAAATAAGATAATGATAAATATAACAACAAATAGGTATGAAAAGAAAAAAATTGATATAGTAAGTGCACTAGAAATGAGTATTAAACTAGTACAAGAGAAGAAATATAAGCGATGGATTAACAATACAAATGAAAAAGTAATGAAACAAAAGGAGATTATGGGAATAAATTCAAAAAGAACAAGAATAGTAAACCGATAAAAACAAAGAGAATAGAACGAAATTAATTGTACGGTAAGGAAAGACAAAACATAAGTGAACTATGTTAGGATAATTAAGTTATTGGTGCATGAATAGAAGCAAATAAAGGCTAAAAATAATGTTAATTAGAGGAAAGAGATAAGAATTGTCAAGATATTTAAAATAAAGAACTGATGGAAGCTAAAGTATAAGGAACACGTCATAGAAATATAACGGTTAAGTTTTTATGTGTCCAAATTTTGTGAAATTTATTAGTTTGATATCTACCACTATAAATTTTATGCTTAGAGCATAGTTGCTTATTGCACAAAGGTGGTTGAGAGATGTAGACTAGTGTTCGAAGGGATAGGCACTGGATACGAGATAAGTCGTGTAATGAAGGAGATAATTTTGTATTTTTATATGTGGCATGTATATAAGATTGTATTATGTATTTGTATTGTAGTGGAATAACGTCTAAATTATATTGGGATAATTATTTCATAGGGATGTCACAAATTTCCTTGCTAATCCTAATCTAAGATGGAATTAATGATGAAGATGAAGAATTTAATGAAATTTAGGTTGAAATTGGTAAAAAATGGAGTTTAAGGAGCTTGAGGGAGTTGAAAATGGTAGAAATGGAGGACAAATGAAGGTTACAGGTTGGGGAGAGGAGAGGCTGATGCCGGTTTGGCTGGCTGGAGTCAGTCTCATGGCTATATTTTCAGCCTCAAAATGGAGGGTTGAGATTAATTGGGCACTATTTGATCTAAAGGCCCAAATTGTGCCATTTGTCAACTTGTAATTGGCTAACCATTTTGTTATCAAATTATCATGAAAAATATCCCAAAAATAGATAAAAATATTATTTAGGATGTGTCTAAAATTTCAAATCAAAACTATATCATTTTAGTACTTTTCTCGATCGAGACTTGAAATTATCGGTTCGAAATCCTAAAATTTAAAATTATCAAAAAATTCATTTTTCACCAAAAAAAAATTCATTAGGATTATTTCTAATGGTTTTCTGTGATCAAAATAATATTTCTAAGATCCAAAACATTTTTCTGAGACAATCAAAGTTGGTAAACTATTTTATGGTCTAGGCATTTTTTCTCTTATGCCTTTCAAAGATCTATTTGACCTCAATTTTATTTCAAATTATACTATCGGACTTGTTATGTATTGTCCTTTCTAGTGGTGAAAACAAATTTATGGGTCTCGGATGGTATTATTCATTCTGATGCTACTATTCACTATTAGAAAATACTATTCAAATAGCTAGGTTTATCAGGGCATTACAACCATAGCGATGGTCCATGGTGATGAACAATGCACAATAGTGTGTAATACGGGTGAATGATGTGCAACAGTGGCAAATAACGCACGTTAGTTTAACAAATTTTTTAGTCCTTAAACCTCTTAGGAGCTTCCTAGTGTTGTCTAATAGACTTTAGATCAAATTAAATTTCTATAACAATTAAAAATCTTATCTCTAAAGAATCTTAGGAGCATCCACCACTTCAAACTAAGCCTACAAATAGGGTGTTTTCCTCCCTATTCAAATCTTCTAAAATTCGAAAAACTCATCAAGAATTAATAGTTTAGAGAGTCAAAGAGAAGAGCTATGAATTTTAGAACGATTTCCCTAAATATTAGAGGGATTAGTAAGTTCATAAAGTCTTGAAAAGGAAAATTTAAACCTATTGGCATAAAATCCCTCCAAAATGACTATTCTTCATGATCCACAACTCGACTTGGTAAATCCTGAGTCATATTAGTGAATTATATGATGTTTTTAGTGTGTTTTTAAGTATTTAATTAAATTAATTTTGCGTTAATTAGGTTTAATTCAAGTTTAATTTGTTAGTTTTGTATTTTTTGAGTTAATTGTAAATTTTGGTGTTTTTCAGGGTTATTTTGCAAGAAAAAGGACTTAATTGTAAAAAGGACAAAGATTTGGGTCAAAACTGCAAATATGGAAAATTTATGCGAGAAAATGATCGTGAGGTCCAGAAGATCGATGCATGGCCACGTGAAAAGCATTGAAGAAGTATGCATGGCCACGTGAGAATGAGAAAAGAAGAGCAAACAAGTTACACGTGACCATGTGTGAAGCAAAGGAGGAAATCACGTGGCCACGTATGAGGAAGAACAAAAATAACACATGGCCACATGATGCTTCTCCCACTTCGCGAAAGATTCTCGAACTTCCTGTTTTGGGCAGAATTTGCTTCCTATTTGATTCTAAGAGTTTGAGAAGGAATCCACGACATTTTTTGCCTATAAATAGCAATCTAAAACACCAAAGAAGGGGATTGAATTAGAGAATTAGGGATCAATCTTGAGTTTTTCAGCTTTGTTTTTTTCTTAGTTTATTTTTACGTTTCTGTTTTTACTGTTTTTTCTTCAACTTTGTCTTTAGTTTTTATTTATGTTTAGGAAGTAGTTTTTCTTCTTTTGCTAATGGATTCTTAAAATCTTAAATTTTCATTGTTATGACTTTATTTTAAGCTTAATTTCAATATCGGTTGATTATTTCTTGGTTTTAAGCATATTCTTATCTTTGATTGTGTTGAGATTGATTGTTGGTTTATTGAATAAATAACTAAAATTTGGTTTTTACATGGTTAATGATTTGCATGTTCTTGGATTAACTCTTTAATGTTTATGCATGATTATGTTCTGAAATATGAGATGATTATGTGTTAATTTTATTGGTTAATACTAAGAGAGGAAGAACTAAGAATAGGTGGAAGTTAAAGCTCTTGAGAAAGGTTTTAATAGACATCTAGGGGATTAATTTAGACTTTTATGCTAAGTATTGAATTGTTCTGAATAAGGGAGTTTAATACTTGGAATGATAATCTTGAATAAAATTATCTGGGTTTATTTATCTGAATTCTTCATAATCACCAGTGTTTCTTTTGAATTTAAGTCATTACAATGAAAGTTAAGATGGATAGTTCCTTTAGCAAGAGAATTTCAGTTATTGTTTTGTTTTTAATTAATGTTTTAGCTTTTATTTTGTTTAATTGTTTATTTTGTTTAATTTTTGCTTTTAAATCAAAAACATTTGGGAAACAATCTCGGATTAATTTAATTCATACATAGATATTATCCTTAGCAATCCATGTTCCCTTGGGTACAATATTTTGGGATCTTAATCTATATTTTCCTATATTACTAGCCGATCTAGTACACTTGCTAGACACTGGTCACTGAAGGTAAGATAGTAGATATCAAATTATTATTATTATTATTATTATTATTATTATTATTATTATTATTATTATTATTATTATTATTATTATTATAAAAGCACATATCATCATATTTTATCATGGAATAATTCTAAATTATAAATAAATATTTACGTTGTGATTGCGGTAATACATGATTATAAGTCTTATAGTATGTTTTTCTTTTTTTTCTTTTCACAATTTGATGTCATCATATATGCTACATAAAAGAGTTGAGCTTGTGCACGTTATAGACACTTTGTGAGTGTGATATGCAAGAAGGGTGGACGACCTCCTTTTATAACTAAAGAAATATGACCAAATTGGCAGCGGTACTAGACAACACCCGAGGCCTTCTCCATTTCAAAGTGAAATTTTAATAACATATGGGGAGGACCAGAAGGGATTAGTATATCCTTACACACTATAGGATTGATACCCATCGGAAGCAGGCAAAGAGGCTTGCAAGCATTTAAACCTTACACTTATATTTTGATTTATGTACTAATTCAACCCAAATAGATTTCAATGTAATTTGATGTATGAATGTATAATGATAATAAATGTGTATTATAGAGAATGAGAATTTTATAAAAACGTTTGTTGTCATGAATGGTTGGGTTATTGAGAAAATCTTTTTATTTAACAAGGGGTAAATATTAGAAAAATTGTTAATTTCACTCACGGTCACTGAACTTACGACTTATCACCCAAAAGTAATTGACTTTTTGTTCGCAACTTAAAAGTCACCGAACTTATCACATTTTTGTATAAAAGTCATGGTCACCGATTTTAGACGAGGACCCTTGCTAGATTGATGACATGACATGCCACATCATATGCTTGGACACATTTGGCAGGTCTCATGTTTGGGTTAATTTCAGCCACGGTCACTGGACTTACGATTTATCACCAAAAAGTAACTGATTTATTTTTCGTGACTTAAATGTCACTAAACTTATCATCTTTTTGCAGAAAAGCCATCTTGATCGGATACACATGGGGATGAATATATTGTTACATAATAAGCTAATATGTCATATTTGACACGTCAGTAACCAAATCACCATCATCAGCTAATGTGTCATATTTGACACATCAGCAATCCATGCGTGTCCATAACTGATGACGTCCATGGCTAATTTGTCATAGCTGAGATGTGGTAATAAATCCATCTCCATGTGTGTCCGTTCAAAATTCCTTTTCTATAAAAAGATGATAAGTTCAGTGATATTTAAATCATGAAAAATAAGTCAATTACTTTTTGGTGATAATTTATAAGTTTAGTAATCGTAGGTGAAATTGACCCAAACGTGGGACATGCCACGTGTGTCTTGTCATATGATGTGGTGTGTCATGTCATCAATCCGGCAAAGGTTATCATCGAAAACCGGTGAACATGACTTTTATGCAAAAATACGATAAGTTGAGTGATTTTGAAATTGAGAAAAAAAGTCAATTACTTTTGGGTAATAAGTCATAACTCTAGTGACCGTGGGTGAAATTAACTCTTAGAAAAATAGAGGAAACTCCACTGAAATTTTTATAAACTGTAGTTCAATTACAACACTTTATTTGCTTACAGGAAGCGTCTATGGGCAAGAGACCTACACCACGTGAGCTATTTGTGCATACCCACACTATGAAGCACGATGGTATGACATCCATCAATACCCGATGCAGACAACACCATGTATGTTAAATTTATACTTCACTATTATTTTAATGTATCGCATTAGTTAAAAATTATCACTAATTGTTTTATGATAGGAGCGAATATAATAGACCCATCAAAGATAGTCAAAGAATTATGAAAATATTGATGAGAGTCAGACCTTTTATGATGCAATTGGTGTTAGGGACCTTTGTGGATAGATTTTTGGCTTAAATTCTTTTGCAAACTCATGTTATTCGCATTCCTCCACAGCCACTTTAGCTACCTCTAATAGGCAGTCCGTGTCTAATCTGAGGGTAGTTCAACTTGAGAATACAGTAGAGATATTGGCAACTCAATTGCCAAAGTTAATGGACTACATAGTCCAGGTCCATAATGAGATGGGATGAGTTGAAGGGGAGAGACAACACCTCATCGAAGCGGCCAGAGCATCCACCTTCACCAACTACATAGTTAGGAATTTATCATAGTATAGTATTTTTAGTATTTTGAAAATATTTTAGTTGATGTCCGTTACTGTTATATTTTTAACATGACTCTACTATTTACTACAACTAATACATTTTCCAATGTATTCTTTAGTACATTATAATTTTTATAATACATTACCAATTAAGAGTCCGTCAATTAGAAAATAAATGTCGAAAAGTAAAAACAAAGATGGATTATCAAAAAAAAAAAAAGCATTCCATTGTTAATATTTTCGATGGAAATATGAAATCTATACGTAAATTTTTAGATGGAAATATACAATTCGTGGGTAAAATTTTCGACCGAAATATGGGTACTGTAGGTAAACTTACATATGGAATGTTGCATTCCATATGTAAATTTTGAAGGAAATTGACTTTCAGTTGGAATATTTACAAAAAGTTCAGTTCCATCATAAATATTTACCGACGAAAGTGTTCTTTCCATTGGGAAATGTACTTACAATTATGAGATTATTGTCACAAATATTATATTGTAGGTAAAATTCAACAATTTTACCGTCTATTCTTCCAAATGGGATTAATAACGGATGTCTTCTGCTCATCGTAAAATTGCCTTAGGATATTGTTTTCCATCGAAAATTTTTCCCTTTTTCTTCAACTCTTTCCATGGGTAATCTTGTTTGCCTATACTCATCGTAAAATTTCTTGTAGTGATTGTTATTGTGTCCACGTAGGTCTCAGCGGCAAAACTGAGATCAAAATAATATTATGAATATTTGGGCGCTACGTATAAAATTTCGTACTGCATTTTTGGCATTAAAATATCACCGGTTCGACTATATTAAATTAAAATCCACGACATATAATGAATAAGTGTTATATCCTGATGCATTTCTTTAAATATTAGTGGATTGGTCCCTGTGTCGGAGTTAAAACGTTTACGCACAATTCATTTGTGCATCGAGTGGTAATTTTATTTGAGGTTGACCTGCTCACAGAAAGCACCATACAATGAGTACCGAAATGGCAAAGTCAATTAATTACACGTAGTGGGAGTAGATGATGTCCGAATCTGCAATTGAAAGATAATATGTAATATGTCCTATTGAACTTCAATATATATGTAACATTATTTGTCCTTCAAATCATTTGGATAAATTATTTCCTGTATTTTTCCGTAACATAAATTATACTTGTACATTTTTTTTATTTATAATGAAAAAAGTTAAAAATAAAAAAGTAAAGGGTAATAATGTAACATTATTTAATCTATTTAACAATTACACATTAAAATATGATCCAATCTAGCCTAACATATTTATAATTTGCAAAATTTTAATTTATTTACAATTCAATTCAAATTTACCTCAGCTATTCACCAGCCACACGTTGATTGATTTATGATATGATATGATTTATTAATGTATCATTTTTTTAGTATAATATTTGGGAGTATAATTTTTCTTATGGTATTGTACTCCATGATTTTGATTCATAATTCTTAAATCATAATTTTTTTTTAAATTTTGATTTTTTTTTTAAATTTTGAAAATCACTAATTTGGTGATTCTCCATATTCTCATTATTTACTTTTACTATTCTAACCTTATTACTTTTACTTTTTACTATAATTAATTTTATAACTATTCATCTACCTATAATAAATTATCATTACTCCATTGCCCAATTATTTCTAATAATATTTAAATATTATGAACCTAATATTTATTATAATATTTATATTTATTTATATTATAATGTGTTTAAATTATTCATTAAATTTTTAAGTTAATATTTATTAAATAAATATTAAATTCTTTATTTTATAAATATTAATATTATTTTTGATAATATTAAAATTATTATTTTAAAATAATAGTAATTATGAAAATATTTATATTTTTAAAAATTGAAGGGTAATTACGTTATTTTTATAATAAAACTGTACAATATTATACAGTTGAATCAAATAGAAAATATTATAAAATCATATACTATCATACAGTTTTTTCAAGTATCATATCATTAAAATAATACAATACCATGCAGTACTATACTGTACAATACATTAATAAATCACAAATTATCACAAACCAAACAGGCCTTAAGTGTGCAAAACTATTCTATTTTTGGTTTGAGAAGATCATTAAACTTTTCTTCCCAATAATAGACTTTTGTTAGTAAAAAGCTATAATTCAAAGGATACATGAATAATTCAAAAGATAGACTAAAAGTTATTACTAATTGTTGAATGGAAAGGGGATCAAAAAGAAAATCAATGCATTTTCCTTAAATAGGAAAATAAATAAATTGTGAACCAAACATTTATAATAAAGGAAAAAATATCTTCACAAACAGGTCCAGTAAAACTCACTTTTCAATTAGTAATTGTCTAATCAACAAGATTATTTGAATTAAACAATGATTAATCAATGAAAAGATTCTTAAACTTGTATGAGCAATGATGAAAACGTTCTTTATATTGTAATTTTAGGTATTTGTGGACTGATTTGCAATTAATGGAAAAATATATAAAAGGACTCCGAAGTGATATGTCTTCATGTCGACAGTACTTCTCTTTTAGTATTAACTTTTGCTTGTCAACATTAACCATAACAAACTCTATCAAGATGCGCTAAAACTGTTCGCACTATGGCTTTTCAATTCCTGACCAAATTTACTAATGAAGATTCTAAATGTCCTCGTTCGACTTTGCTACTTACTTTCAAACTCCATTTTCTTGTTACATTTCAAAATCCCCGAAACATTTCTAAATGCAAAATTTCGGTTATGGGTCTATTTCACCATTCTCTAGTGCCATGTTAGGTTAACAATAATCCCCATTTTCAACTACAAGCATTTTCTATGTCTACACTTGTAATCAACATATGCATTCCTACGGCTACATTAGTATCTCAAACAATTTAAATATTATTATTTGTATTTCCAGCTTCAGCTTAATTATTGTTCATTTTGTTAATAATACTTATCTAAATTAGGAATTAATTTTATCCATATTTACTGAACTTATTATTCAATAACGATTCCATATTTAGTAAAAAAAATCATAAATCTAGTGCTAATAAGCCTAAAACGCTGACAAGCAAGCCACGTCAATTTGAAAGTTTTAAAAAATGCTAAACCTTTAGAATATAAATGGAGTTATTGTTGATGATATCAACCTCCTATACCAGATAGTTCATTAACTTACATAAAGATAATCAAAGTAATAATAGTTAAAAATTTTGCAATAAGAAAATTCTCCTTTGTACAGTACAAACTTTATATATATATATATATATATATATATATATATATATATATCTGTGTGTGTAGACAGAGAGTAAAGCGGAAGACTTTAGAAAATGCTTTATAAATCTCTATTTTTTAGAAAAATATTTATTTTTTTCATTAATTTGAAATTAGATAATTAACATTTTTTCTCCAAAGAAATATTTAATACTTTTTTTTATAGTAATTTTACTTTTGGTTTATTTTTAATGCTTTTGCATTTATATGATATGAGAATATTTAAAGTGCTTTATAACTCTTTTCTGTAAATAGCATGACTGTGATCTATTAAATATTTAAGGTTTAATTATTATAATTAGTGTTTCATTTTAACTAATATACTTTTATTTGCTTTATGAAATAGGAACCAATTAAAATTTTCAATTACATATAATTTTTTTGGGTTAAGATATTTCATTATTTTCTTATTTGATAAGAATTTATTCGTATTTCTACTGTTAAATTTGCTATGGTTATACAGAGTTTTTGTGACTTTAAGCAAAACTTACTGAAAATATTTACTATGATTATATAATTTTAAAACCTTTTGCAATGATTAAACGGTAATACTTTTCTTAAAATAATTTATTGTTTGTGCCTTTTTTACTGCTTTGTGAGCTTTTTAAAATTTTAATATAATTTTTACAACCGTCCAAAACTTAGCCTATAGAATAGTTTATTTATTAGTATAGAATATAGGGTAAATAAATGTGTTAAGGGATATACTTGGGTTATACTCTTTAATATTAACAGATTCCAGTTGTTAATATTATCAGACTTCAGTTGTTGTATTTAAGTTAATCTCTACTAGTTACAGCTGTTACTTTGCATATATATATATTGTCCTCTGTACAACGTGAATATATATAAAATACAACTTACTTTCATAAGCCTTTACATGGTATCAGAGCTAACCTAGGTCTCTCCATGGTCTTTAATTCTCCTGCTAACTCTACACAGTCATCCCCTTCCTCAACATCTGTGAATCCCTTTGTCTCCTCTTCAACCATCACTGCCAATATGATGAATACCTTAACCACTCAATCCTCTCAACCCTTCTCCACCAATCATGCCTTTACAATCAAACTCAATCGTACGAACTATATAACCTGGAAAACGCAATTCCTACCCATTCTCCACTGCCATCAGTTGATGGATCACATTGATGCATCACGCCCAAAACCACCCACCACCATTCCATCTCCAGATGACCCCAACATGCTCATACCTAATCCTGATTATACATCCTGGTTCAGAAAGGATCAAACATTATTAACATGGCTCTTTGCCTCTCTAATTGAAGAAGTCTTCACCTATGTTGTCGGTGTGGAAACCGCTTATGATGCTTGGCATGCTCTGGCCAATGCTTTTGGTTTTGTATCTCAAAACCGCCAGTTACAGATACACATAGAACTGCAGGAACTAAAGAAAACAGATACTGGGGTAGCTGCATATTTACAGCAAGCTAAAGCCTTGGCAGATGAACTTGCATCTGCTGGTGCCCCTCTCTCCACAGCCCAATTTAATGCCATCATTTTCCGCAATCTTGGTCCTGAATTTCACTCAATAATCACCACTCTTGCCCTCCAATCTCCACCAGCCTCCTTCTATCAATTATATGGTCATTTGGTTGCTCATGAGGTTCTGTTGAAGAGCTTTCAAGAACCTTCATCTGCTCTACTTGCACAAAAATCGTCCACTTCCTCTCCACCTCTCTCTAATAATAACAGAGGATACAAAGGCTCTAACCAGCGTCGTCAACGTGGCCCATGCCAAATTTGCAACCTTCGCAATCACACTGCAGATCGATGTAGGCGTCGGTATGAACCACAATCAGTGGGCACTTCACCGTCTCACATCAGAGGTTCCTATGACAAACAAGCAAACGTTGCATGGACACAAGGCCCTTCCAATCATCAGCCTGCATCAACTTTCTATTCACCCCCTCCTTTAGCTCCCATTCCTGCTCGCCCATGGTACCCTGACACAGGAGCCACTCATCACATGACTGCAGATCCCTCTCAACTGCATAACATAACACCATTTTATGGTCAAGAAACTATTCGGGTAGGTAATGGTCAAGGCATGCCCATCACTCATACTGGTACTTCTCTTTACTCTCAATTCCGTTTAAATGATGTCCTTCTTGTTCCCAAAATAACTAAATCTCTCTTATCTGTTCAAAAATTCACAAAAAATAACAGATGTTTCTTTGAATTTTGGCCCTCTCATTTCTTTATTAAGGACCAGGTAACGAAGGACATACTTTTGAGAGGCCCGAGTGATGGAGGTCTGTATCGGTTACCAGCTGAGCTGAAGCAAGCATTTCTTGGGGAGTCCATCTCGTTTGATACTTGGCATGCACGCTTGGGTCACTGCAACAATCGTACCACTTCACATATCTTACATTCTAATGCTTTAGGTTTTTCTCCTTCTAATAATAAATGTCAGTCCTGTCCTTTAGGTAAACTTAAGAAATCTCATTTACCTCCCATTGTTAGAAGCAGTTATGCTTCGTTTGAGGTTGTTCACTTAGATGTATGGGGCCCGGCTCCTATGGATTCTTTCCTTAATCAAAAATACTTTGTCTTGTTCATTGATGAGTTTACAAGGTTCACCTGGGTATACTGCATTAAATTTAAAAGTGATGTCCTTTCCACCTTTCTTGAATTTCAAGCAATGATTCTACGCCAATTTAACTGCCACATAAAACAATTTCACTCCGACTTTGGTGGTGAATTTCAAAAGCTATCTGCTCACTTTAAAAAATCCGGTATTTCTCACTTTCTAGCTTGTCCCCACACTCACGAACAAAATGGAATCTCTGAACGAAAAATCCGACACATCATTGATACCACTCTTACTCTTCTTGCTCATGCCAAAATCCCATTGAGATTTTGGAACTATGCTGTCACCACTAGTGTTGATCTAATCAATAGCTTACCTTCTCCTTCCCTTCAAAACACATCACCATATTTTCGGTTGTTTCATAAACAACCTGACTTTAATAATTTAAAAATTTTTGGATGTGCTATCTACCCACTTCTCCGGCCTTATAACAAAAACAAGTTTGCCTTTCGTAGTTCTCAGTGTGTCTTCTTGGGAAAATCAAAGTCTCATTCCGGGTTTGTGTGTCTTCACCCATCCAGTGACAGGATATATATCTCTAAGCATGTACAATTTGATGAAGCTGTGTTCCCATTTGCCCACCTGGTGTCACGAGTTGCTCCTCCCAAGACTCCACTTGCTTCTCCTTGGCTAACGGTGCAGGTTCCTCTCTCTGTCACCAAGGGTCCCTTGCCAGGTATGTCCACTACTATTCATTCTGGTTCCTCCTCTTCCACACCTTTGGTTACTTCACCCAGTGTCGTGTCTCCCTCATTCTCTCCTATAAACCATACCATGCCCAACCCTGACTTGCAGACTCCGTCTGACTCACCCACAATGCCATAAACTATAACCAAAACTCATCCTATGCAACTTCGCCCACCTGAACAGCGTAAGCCACCCAAATATTTAGCTCTCAGTCACACTATTTCCACCACTGATTACCTATCTACTGAACCCCCAACATATTATGTGGCCAAGAAGTATTCAGTATGGCGTGATGCCATGACCAGTGAATTTCAAGCTCTTCTAGACACCAATACTTGGGTTTTAGTTCCCAGACCATCTGCTGTTAATGTTGTTGGGTGCAAGTGGTTATTTAAGATCAAGAGGCGGACTGATGGGTCAGTTGACAGATACAAGGCACGCCTTGTTGCCAAAGGCTACACTCAAAAACCCGGGGTGGATTACACAGAAACTTTCAGTCCAGTGGTTAAGGCTACTACCATTAGGACCATCCTAGCTATTGCCTCGGCTAAACACTGGCCCATTCACCAGCTGGATGTCTCCAATGCCTTCCTTCATGGCCACCTAAAAGAATCGGTCTACATGACCCAGCCACCGGGATTTGTTGATACCTCTCACCCCAATCATGTATGTCTTCTACAGAAGTCCTTATATGGCCTCAAGCAGGCCCCTCGTGAATGGTTTACCCGACTATGCAAGTTTCTTATTTCTAAGGCTACCGCAAATGTAAAGCAGATCACTCTCTGTTCATAAAGACATATGATGGGCATCATTTGTTTGTCCTTTGCTATGTTGATGACATACTTGTCACAGGATCATCACTGACTGGTGTTCGTCACATTATCCATCTCTTAGAAGCTGAATTTCCCATTAGGGACTTGGGTCGAGCGACTTACTTCCTGGGAATTGAAATTGATCATACTGCCCATGGTCTTCGTCTTCGTCAATCAAAATACATCCATGATCTATTGGAAAGAACCAATCTTCTTGAGGCCAAACCGTGCCTCACTCCAATGGCAACATCTCCTACCTTATCCAAAGCACTGGGCACACCTCTTCCCAATGGCATGGAATACAGAGAACTGGTTGGGGCTCTTCAATACCTCACCTTAACCAGGCCTGACATCTCCTTCTCTGTAAATAAATTATGCCAGTTCATGCATGCTCCCTCGGATGTTCATTGGAAGGCTGTCAAACGACTCTTAAGATATCTAAATGGCACTTGTCACCATGGTCTCTTGCTGTCTTCTGCTTCCACTCCACAGTTACATTGTTATTCTGATGCAGATTGGGGAGGGTGTCCAGATGATAGAAGATCTACTGGTGGCTTTGGGATCTTCTTAGGATCAAGTCTCATTTCATGGGGAGCCAAGAAACAACCGACTATAGCTAGATCAAGCACTGAAAGTGAGTATAAGGCTCTAGCCAATGCAGCAGCCGAACTCTTATGGATAAAGTCTTTATTGCAGGAACTTGGAGTGTACAACAATGGGTCAATCACGATGTGGTGTGATAATATTGGAGCTATCTACCTCAGTAAAAATCCAGTCTTGCATGCAAGGACAAAGCACATTGAATTGGACTTTCACTTTGTGCGGGAACTGGTTGAAAATGGGATAGTGCAGATTCAATTCCTTTCCTCTGACAATCAGTTGGCTGATGTCTTTACAAAGCCTCTGGGTGTATCTCGTTTTTCTTATCTTCGCAGGCGTCTTCATGTGCATGATGCGAGGGTAAGGGATTAGTTGGTGTTTACTTCCACATCAAGTCTCTGGCTGTCTCTCATTTTGCACTGCTTCGGCCATGACATCCTGATTCAGACCAGCCATCGCCTTGTGGGGGGGCGTTAAGGGATATACTTGGGTTATACTCTTTAATATTAACAGATTCCAGTTGTTAATATTATCAGACTTCAGTTGTTGTATTTAAGTTAATCTCTACTAGTTACAGCTGTTACTTTGCATATATATATATTGTCCTCTGTACAACGTGAATATATATAAAATACAACTTATTTTCATAAGCCTTTACAAAATGTTCCTTAATTAATTTTAGACTCATATAATTTACCCAGCAAAAAAAATTTAATTCAATTTTGATCAACCTTTAAATCACACATTTTCTGCGTCCAACGAACTGTAATTAAAAAATAAATCCGAGTTGAAAGATATTATCCGAGTTATTACCGAGGAATAAGTGCAAATTGTAATGGTACAAAAACTAAATACGTGAAGGCACTAAACTCCTATTTGTACACGTGTCAGTCTAGTATGTTAGGCAGCCAACTGGCATATCCCTTGGAAACTTCAACAAGAAATCCCAATTATTTACCGTACACAAATACGCATACTATTAACAATCGCCTCTCTTTAAGTTAAGATATCGCGATAAATTGGGAACGGACACCCTTTTCTGTTACCGGCAAATGCAAGTAATCCTGGGACCCAGCCTGCCGGTATTTTGTGGGACATCCACAGTACAAGCTCCATGCTTCCGGTGAATTTACTGCGGGTTTACCGTGGAATGCCGGTCAAAGTAATATCTTTCAACTGGACAATTCCGGTTAAGCGTGTCTCTGTTACGGACTTTAAGCACCTTGAAATGGTTCATTTGAGACGGTTCCCGGTTTATCTTGTACGGTAAGCACACCTCACTAAGTCTACTATCATATTCGGGACAACTCCTTTTTAAAATGGATTATAGTAAAGGTTACTATAAAATTAACACTAGATAATTAAATAAAGAATTTCCCATAACAAAGACACATTAGTTCATCAATTCAATTTACCAACATTATTATATGGTTCTAACTCAAAATTTCCTTTTAAAATAATTTTAATAGCATTAAATAATTTCATAATAAAATTTAAATTGTAATTTTAGTTTAAGCCCGGCAATAAGTATTAGACTTAAAAGAATCTTAATTAATTAATTAAATATAACTCTAAAATGGAAGAGTTTTTTTAGGAGACGTTACAGCCGTATGTATGATTTTAAGATACTAGAATGTCTCTACTCTCTAGTTCGTTCTCCTGTCATTTTTTTTTTATTTAAAAAAAAAAAACTCTAAAATGTAAAAGAAAATCGTCAAAGGGGCGGTTACCAATAGTTGATAGTGTGAGCCAGCCTACTTTCCCGGCGTACATGTTATTTTGGTCTTATATGAAAGCATTAAAGAGAGTCCAAGAAAGCACAAAATTGGAAAACTAAATCATACGAAAGGCAATGCAGAATTACATTTATACACTTCAAATATCGTCCTTTCTATTTTTCTCTTAGAACTTTTATTGTAAAAAAAAAAACAAGGGCTAAATTGGCCCTTAATTTACTTGAATAGTTAATTGGAGCTTTCAAATTTCTATGAAGTATAAATTCAATTTAACCATTAAAAATAGAGAGAATATTTAACAAAATAAGCACAGCCACCTTCAATTCATATCTCAACACCCCCCCCCCCCCCCCCCCCCCCCCATATAATACCCACTTTCTATCTTTTTTCTCCACACAACTAAAACCATCTGTCTCTATAACAACTCTCTCTCTCTCTGTCTGTCTCCGCCTCTGTCTGTCTCATACAGGATACACTACCATGCCTGAGGCACCTAAAAGCTCATTGAAACCTACAGATTATAATCTTGGTGAGCAGAATAAGAAAACCCTCCAGTTTATTGAAGATATTACATCAAACGCTGATGAGGTCCAAAAGAAGGTCCTAGAAGAAATCCTATCTAGCAATGCTCATGTTGAGTATTTGCAGAGCAATGGCCTTAATGCCCATACTGACCGCGACACTTTCAAGAAAATCATGCCTGTGATTACCTATGAGGATATTCAGCCTTATATCAATCGTATTGCAAATGGCGATACCTCTCCCATCCTTTGTTCCACCCCCATTTCAGAGTTCTTGACAAGGTTTGTTCTATATCTACTTTTTCATTATATATAGATATATATAATGTTCTTTCTTGTTTTATTTAGCTTTCTGAATGTTTGGGCTTAATTGGTTGTCTTAAATTCAAGTTCTTGATAAGTTTAGTGTTGTTTTATTTGGGGTTTTGAATGTTTTAGCTGATGGACACTTTTTTTTTTTTCCTATGTGCAGCTCTGGAACCTCAGGTGGGGAAAGAAAGTTGATGCCAACAATCGAAGAAGAGCTTGGAAGAAGGTCACTGCTTTATTCGCTGTTGATGCCTGTTATGAACCAGTATGTTCCTGGCCTAGAAAAAGGCAAAGGAATGTACTTTTTGTTCATAAAATCTGAGGCTAAAACACCTGGTGGCCTTGTAGCTAGACCGGTTCTCACTAGTTACTATAAGAGCACCCATTTTAAGAATAGGCCTTTTGACCCTTACACTAACTACACTAGCCCAAATGAAACCATTCTTTGCCCTGACTCTTACCAATCAATGTATTCCCAAATGGTCTGTGGCCTTTGCCAACGCCATGAAGTCCTCAGAGTTGGTGCCGTTTTTGCCTCCGGCTTCATTCGGGCAATCCGATTCTTGGAAAAACATTGGAAACTTATCTGTAATGACATCAGAGATGGTAATATTAACCCACAAATTACTGATACATCCGTCCATGAGGCAGTCATGAAAATCCTTAAACCAGATCCAAAACTTGCTGATTTTATTGAAGCTGAATGTAGTCAAGATTCTTGGCAAGGGATTATAACTAGGCTATGGCCTAGCACTAAGTATGTGGATGTTATTGTGACTGGTACCATGTCACAATACATTCCGACACTTGATTACTATAGCAATGGTCTGCCTTTGGTATGCACCATGTATGCCTCCTCTGAATGCTATTTTGGTATCAATCTTAACCCTCTATGCAAGCCAAGTGAAGTTTCTTATACCCTTATTCCTACCATGGCCTATTTTGAATTCTTGCCTGTTCATAGAAACAATGGAGTCCCCAATTCCATTTCCATGCCCAAGTCACTTCATGAGAAAGAGCAACAAGAATTGGTTGATCTTGTTGATGTCAAGCTTGGTCAAGAATATGAGCTTGTTGTCACCACTTATGCCGGTAATCATTTTTCACCTCTAATAGTTATCAAAAAATTTTTTTGTTACTATTTAATGTTGTATAGTGACGCAGATAGAATTCGGTTTTTACAGGACTTCATCGCTACCGAGTTGGTGATGTGCTAAGAGTGGCTGGATTCAAGAACAAAGCACCGCAATTCAACTTCATATGCAGAAAAAATGTGGTCTTGAGCGTTGATTCAGATAAAACTGATGAAGTTGAGCTGCAGAATGCAGTCAAGAATGCTGTGAACCATTTGGTACCCTTTGATGCAACTTTAGCGGAGTACACTAGTTATGCAGATACCACTACTATTCCAGGCCACTATGTGTTATTTTGGGAACTTAATCTAAATGGGTCAACCCCAATTCCTCCCTCAATCTTTGAGGATTGTTGCTTAACAATTGAAGAATCACTTAACAGTGTATATCGCCAAGGGCGCGTCTCTGATAAGTCAATTGGGTCACTAGAGATCAAGATAGTTGAAGCAGGTACTTTTGATAAGCTAATGGATTATGCCATAAGCTTAGGGGCATCTATAAACCAGTACAAGACACCAAGATGTGTGAAATTTGCACCAATTGTTGAGCTTTTGAACTCAAGGGTTGTATCAAGTTATTTTAGTCCTAAGTGTCCAAAGTGGGTTCCAGGTCATAAGCAATGGACTAACAAGAATTGAAAAGATTTGAGTTCGTCAAGAGTCGCATAGCAGTGTTTCTGTGGTTTTCATTTCAGGGAAATGTTAAAGGATCCATTTTTAGGTTAATCATTTTTTTTTTTACTTTTTATTTTGTTAATTATGTGCTTTCTAGATTTTTTTTTTCTCTTTATCCTCTGCTTAAAAATGCTTAGATACTGGAATTAGCAATGCACAAAAACAGATCCCGTTTCAAGGAAAGCTTCTTCTATTACTGCTTCATATATATATTTTTTTTAATGTTTCAAAGATCATTACATTTTATGGGAAATTGATTTTTAATTTCAGCCAGGTTTCCTGCCCTCTTAAGTCTCATGGGACTATGAAGTAAAACGGCAACAAGAAAAGCCAACTACTTTGGACTCATTTTTTTTTTTTTTCCTATTATTGTTTAGATAAAAGTATACCAACTTTTGCCTTAGTGATTTAGTCCAACGAATAACTATTTGGACTGTTCCTATAAACAGCATTTTTTTTATTAGCCTTTCTACAGAGAGGGCTCATTTCGCATTAGATCACTAATCGCCCATTTATGCAAAATACAAAGCACTCATTAGGTCATCTAATAATACTACTACTACTAATAATAATTATTAGTATTATTATTTGAGGGCATGAAGATGATATTGAAGGTAACCTTTGTCAAATTCTAGCAAAAAATAAAAAAAAACGTAAATAAAAATAGAGCAAGTAATTAGCAATTGGTTCTCAAAAGATTATTATGCTGAAGATTCAAGAATGAATTCATCAGTTTGGCATGAGTGTACATGCATATTAATGTTAGCTTTATTCAGCTCATGTTATTTAATGATGCCTAAAAGTAACAAATACATGATTTCAATGCCTACTTTTAGATATCCTGTTTGAAATTATCAAATTGAAATTTACTGGGACCAACTTCTCAATAATTCAATCATTCCCACGTCCTTGAATCGATATTCTCCTTACAGTAGCAAATAGGTTTTATTTTCCCAGCGGTTTAATAAATTTAATCAAGAACTTTATAATAATAATAATAATAATAATAATAATAATAATAATAATAATAATAATAATAATAATAATAATAATAATAATAATAATAATAATAATAATAATAATAATAATAATAATGGGTGGGATCGGATTAGTTTGGATTAGGTCATGACATATCACATCACAAGAAATGGGGTAAAAATTATATGAAACGGATCAAATTGGTTGGATTATTCCATAATTCAACAGACAATTGACAAGTCAAATAGGGTAAAAAAAATACAAATAATAGAGATCGAATTCTTAAACCGAATTAAATTTTAACAAATTTGATGATAATGAATGGACAATTTTAATTTAATAGTACATAATTTAAAGACTCGGTAAGATCTCAAATTTGAATCCCATCATAACAACATAATAATTTTGAATGAGATGTTAAGAAACATGATGACAAATTGCATTTGCATGTAATGTTAGAATGATCCATTGACGTTACAATCCCATATTACCTATATATCCCATAATAATTTTATTCGTATACAGGTGTCTCATTTCAAAATTACAAGATCTGTTCTACCTCCTAAACTAGTATTTCAATATTTCAACCATTGGAATTGACATTAATAATGGAAAGGCTATCTCTCTATGATATATATGCACACACAACACGTGCAATAACTTTTATAATTTAATATATTTTAGGTTGAGTATACATAGACACTTAAATTCATCCCAACAATTTATTTAAATATTTAAAATTTAACAATAATTTAATAAATACATGTATTTATCAATTTTATAAATAATAAAAATAAATTAACATTATATTTTACAAATTAGAGCACATAACAGTTGATTATATTAATGTCATAGACGATATTAAAATCAATAATAAAATAAATAAATTTCATGTACACATATTTAAGATTTGTGAGTCACTACAAGAAAAAAGGCTTATAAGGGCGGAAAATTCGGTCCCTAAAAGTGCAAATCTAGTCTCTAAAACTCAACAAGGACGAGAAAATCCGGTCGCTATCCCGTCCTAACAGGCTCCGCCGCTAATAACTAATAAGGACGGGATGCATTCACCGGTCCTTAAAACTTTTAACGATCGAATAACAAACTGGTCCCTAAAAAGTATTAAGGACCAGATTTTCCTTCCTTAATAATGCAAGTCACGTGATCATCTAAATTTTTAAGGACCAGAAATCTAGTCCTTAAAAGTAAATAATGACCATAAACCTTTAAAGGACCATATTAAAATTCGGTCCCTAAAATTATAATAAAGAAGAGAAAACTTATCCTTGAAAGTAATATTTGTATGAACATATACTATATTAATGACTATAAAATCGGTCCTTGAAATTATAATAAGATCCAAAAATATGGTCCTTAAAATAAATGGATACGCAACTAATAAAATTATACTTTCATATATAATTAATTTGTAATTCATTACAAAGTAGAGTTAGCATCAATTTATATAGTGTCTTTCCAAAAAAAAAAAAATTCTACCAAAATAAGATATAAAATTTCATAACAAAAATTTCTAGCCAATACTTTCATGTTCCTTCAAATCTTCATAATCAATTTTAGTCATTCAGTATTATCTTCGTAATAAAATCTGCAAAAAATATAAAGAAACAAAAATAATTATATCAAAAAATATATAGATCTATTGCAAATAATTAATTGAATCTATTCTAACACAAGCACATTGCATGTTGAATTTACCAAGGACATTTTTTCACATGGACAGAAATAGTGACATGGAGGAATAAAATTAACTTCACTTCACAATTTGGTCTTCACGAGTGACAAATTGGGTAAAGTGATCCATTTTCATTTTCAGAAATGAGAATAAAATGGGCAATGTAACCAAACATGTCTAACTGCAAAGAAAATGTGGAGAATAACACAGCCAATTTTAATGGCATAACTTGAAAGCAAAACAGACAAAATTTCTGCATTACAATCCCCTCTCTTAGTTCCCTCCAACTAGACCCTGCTCAAATAAATAATTTGGTGAGTGACCAAACTATTTCTATTATCCACATAAATCGAGCTCCTGAGAATAAGCTCTTTATAACCATTAGGGTATCAAATTTTCAATTTTCAAACACTGAGGTTATGTTATAAGGGAGTGTCATTTGTGCTAAACCTCAACAAGTGCATATGATCTATCAAAGAAACAACCTTTACAAATAAGGACCACCGATACAATAATGTCTATGCATGCAGATGCTTGCGTTGTGCAAGTACAAAAACAGAATTCGATCCACCATTAAAGAATTATAATACACCATCAATAAAATTTGCTAGAAAGTTCGAAGCTTAAAATTATGTGAGAGAAATACCCAGCCACAAGTTTCAAATCACATGACATTTAGAAAAACATAGCCTTGACTACATCTTTTCCCTCTACGCAGTCTTTAAGATTGTTAATCAATCAATTATAAGGGAAACATAACAAACTTGAGAACCGAAAGAGCTAAAGAAAAAGTTCCAGTTCTAAATAGACAACTTTGATCATTAACATGCATCAATCCTACAATCCCAAGTGCCCCCAGTCTTAAAATTAGTACTACATAATCAACCGATGCACCCTACATGTAGAAAATTGATCGTTACAGTAATTGAAAGCAGTTGATTAAAATCATACCTCCAACAGAGGACTATCAGAATATTCACTGTCATTAGGCATTGAAAGCAACATTCCCCTGATCATATCATAGATATATAACAAATGAGATAATTTATTAGATGATTATAAGCTAATAATTGCAAGATCAGAAAGAAAAGCAAGAAAACTAAATGAATAAACATATCTTCCAAAAAAAAAATGTTATGCAAGTTCTAACTTTAACTTTTGGGTTGAAATTTATTTAGTGAATATATGTAAAAACTTAGAAAGCTTGAAAATTAGTCTGCATGAAACTTTTTCCAGCATATTTGAGATATTTGTTTGGACAAATCTACCTATTGTAATTCATTGAAAATTAGATATAAATAGAGTTGTTACAAAAACTTGCTATCACAATGATCTTCAAGCAACCTTTTTTTCAGGGGGGAGATAGGATAGGGATACAAGCTTTTGGCAACATGAAACAAGAATCTGGCAATTTCTTTTCCACTTAGTATATAAGATGATTTATTATTTCCATGGACTTACATACCATCCATATCAAATAAATTGATAAAATGCGAAGAGACAAGTTAAGGGAAGAATAAGATGTGAAATTCCAAAACCATATTGACCTAAGCATCTCATCAGGAAGTGAGCATAATCTCCAATCTGCATTTTGGTCTTTACAAGTAAAGGAGAGCATAAAAGGATCATACATGCTTGCATACATGTGTGTGTCTGTGTGTACATGTACATATATAAGTATTTATGTATGTATACACATCTACAAAACATTGATTATGATATGTGCATGAGAACATGTATGCACCTGCAGATATATTTATCAAATCATGTATTCCCGTATTGCAAAAAACATCGAAACTGTTCACACAAATTTAGAAATGCCAAAGCAAAATAAATATAAAATAATACTATGGATGCAGTGAAAAAGTAAGCTCTGGTACTGTAAAAATTAATCCTCTACTAATTTCTTGAGTAAGAGAGAGATTGTACATTTTTAAGGCTAGTAGTTTTGTTCGAAGATTTGTAGCTTTTTTTTATAAGCCAAAGTCAAGATTTTGCAGAGATTAAAGCATGACTCAGGTTCCAATAAAGGAACAAATACAAAGAACAAAACCAGAGCCCATGCAAAATAAACACATACCCAAAGAGACTACCTCGATCCAAAGTAGAAGCAAGACAAATTCTAATACAGCTGATGGGCATCCTTTCCCCCGAGGTAGAGCCAAAACCCATAATAAGAACATAGGCACCTTATTACCAAAGAAAGGACCAAATATTAAATCATACAACTCCTCCCATCTGAGATGCACACCTCTAACAATGTACCTGGAAATGAGTAGTGGAAACTTGTTGTGAATAATCTATTGTGATTGGCCTAATACATATACATATATATGTGTGTGTGTAGTGAGAATGGGAAAAATGTGTCTTTGACCATTAATTCTCCAACAATTTCAGCTTTCAAATATGTATGCATAAAGTGAGATTATTAATTAGATGATTCAAATAAGATAAATTAAAGTAGCTAAGTTGAAAGACCCCAAAACCTGATTAGGAAATAGACAAAATACATACCTCCAAGGTGAAGTTTATTAGAATTAATAAGTTTGTACATGAACTTCAGTAAGTTTAACTGGTTTTATCATCTATTTTCCTTTCAAATTCAAGATTTCACTTCACTAATACCCTCATTGAACCAAAAATAGAATCCTATAATAATCATAAAATTAACTGGACAGTAATGTAGTCACTTACTTAGGCACCTCTGGATTCTTCGGGCACAATACACTGGAGTACTTTTTACCATTTGATCTTGAAACAAAAACCTGCATAGAAGGTTTGCATATCATTTTGCAAGCAAATAATAAAAAGTTTCTAATTAGTACACCTGTTTATTGCATCATGTCCAAAAATATGATTACAACTGACAAAATGAGAATGTTATAGCAACCTAAACCCAAATTACGGTGGAAGGCCTTAACTGTTCGGTGCCACCTCATAAAATAATAATAATATAATCATAATAAAATAATATGCTTTGAATAAAAAAAAAGAGGAATATATCTTCAGAAAATTGTTCCAACTATTCTTGGTAATGTAGCTCAAAACTTGTCATTAATGGAACTCAACATAGAAATTAGAGACAGAAACATATGCTTATAGAGTAGTGATCTCAGCACACAAATGGATCCAACATTTTGGATGTTATACTATTCATATGTCATGAAGATAATAATATCGGTGCCTGCAATTCCCTATCTTATTACTAGAATCGATACTAGTATTCCAAAGCCTTAATCAATGCCATTCCAAAATGGGAATAGACAACACAACTAAAAGAGCAAAAGATGGGAAGTTGCTGATTTAAAAACAGAAATCCAATCATGTCAAGAGCCAGGAACTAGTTTTTTTCCTGATAAGCTAAATTTTATTAATAAAAAGGCCGGTAGCCAATAAACCTAAGGAACCAGCTAGAGAGATGAATTAAAAACAGGTCTTGCTGTATAAACAGAACGAGAAGGCATACCCAGGCTAGCAAAAAGCAAGAGTTATAGCTAGAACAAAAAAAAAACTGGTCTAAAGAAGACACCTTAGGACAATCAGGTGTAAAGCTACCAAGACACTATTGAAAACAAAAACCACAGCCAGCTGGTACCAAAACTCCCAAGAAAACAGCAGTAAGAAGATAGAGAAGAAGAGATAACAGCAACAAAAGTAGAGTGAAGGCTCTTAGCAATCCCTTAACAACAAGAACGCAAAGAGGAGCAGAGCAAAATCATACTGGTGAGCTCTCCAAAAACAAAAATTGAGAAGCACCTACCCAGTGTAGCTAAAAGAAAAAAAGCAAAAAACCAACAATAACAGAAGCCAAAGCATAATGTAGACCCCTGCTAATATTTTTTATTTTATAAAATAATGCAACTGGTTTAACTCTAATCAAAATAATATCATGTCTACTATTCCTCTTTCAATTTCACACAACTCCAAAACTAGCTAATATACGCGCAGTCCCAAGTATTTGTATACCTTAAAGTTTGAACTAACTCGGATAAGTAAATCAATATTCCATATACACTTGACTCAACCTGCGAAAGCTAAAATTTAAGTTTGGCTTCCACACGAAATTAATACTTCCATGCACATTTCACCAAATTCAAGTATAAACTTCTAAACAAAAAAGTTTTTTGGCCACATCCACTACTCAACTAACTCCAATAATAAAGAATTCATATGCAAACACATCAACATTATATCTAAATAGATGCACAAGAATAAGCAACTAGCATAAATAATTACTTCAGGATCCTCTTCCTTCTTCTGTTTAAGCCGATGCAAAATGGTGAGACACTAACCGAAATGATGAAATTGGAAATGCAAGGCAGCATCCTTAGCGAGAGCAACAGTAACACAGAGGAAATAGCATCATCCTCACCAGTAGATGATGACCCAGACGGTGCAGTGTCACGATTCGCGGCAGACGTAGATTGTGATGGAGATGAATCTCGCGCCTTCATAACCAGATTTAAGAAATCAGATGGTAATAATTTTTTATCCTCGGTATCTACTGTGCTAAATGTATCGCGATATTAAAAATTTGGAATATAAGAAATTAAAAGCAACCCTAGTTTTGCATAAATCTAAGTGAAAAAAAAAGAGAGGAATTTTTGATGTTAGGAAAACAAAATTAGTAGAGAGGTTTTTGATGTAAAGGGTCCTTGAGATTGAAATAATTTCCCTCTACCTTTCTCATAACCCAAATAGATTTAGTGAGCAAAGAAATGAAGAATAAAGAACGAAGAACCCCTTTTCTCAGCAACCAAACACAGATGAAAATAACACGAAAAATAAGAGAAAATAATTCTTACCCATCAAAATGAAGCTCAAGCTACAACAGAGATAAGAGAAATCAGTCCCCTTTTCTAACCCTTTTTTTTTTCTAGTGAGAAACATCTTCACAACAACTGTCAATAGTGGAGCACATCATCTCAGACCTATTGATGGTGGATCAAGTTGTATCAGAGCTATCGAGAGTGAAACGAGGAAGAAGAGTCCGTCGATGGAAATGGAAAGCAGCGCATGTATGGAATTTAAATCATGTGAAACCCATTGTTAGGGCAAAGGAAGTTCTATTAGAAAAAAAACATAAAGCAAATGAGCAAATACGTTTTCTGAAAACGAGAAGAGTTTTTTCTTTTATGTTTTAGGAGTAGCGCCAGTTTATCCTGCCTAAAATTTTTTGTTTTAGGGACCAGAAATTAACAATTTTTAGGACTAGTTTTAACTCCCTCACAAATAATATGGATTAAAATAAAAACTAACGGCCATATAAAAAACTGGTCCTTATTGATATACTTTTAAGGACCAGAAAATTGACTGGTCCATAAACTGTGGTCTTTAATAAGCCTTTTTCTTGTAGTGAGTTTTAATTTTCTTTGAATACAATAAAAATTTGTGTTTATTAATTGCAATTATAAGTGTTCAATAGAATAATCTAAGTCAAATTTATGTATATCTATATGTACTAATTTACTAAAGCTATATTTTGAAAACTTGCATAGTTTGATCGACTCACGAACATATCATAAAAATAACGAAGAAAGCAAGTCATTCAAATCAAGTCTGCACAAAGCCACAAACCAAATCTCCCAAATTAAAAACCATACCCTTGCATATCTAAATTGATTATGTTACTAAAAATTATGACATATAATAAGATTTGACTTGCATTTGGAAAAAAAGAAGAAGAAGAAGACTTGACTCAATTATTAAATATCGAAGGAGAGTAATTAAAGAAAAGAAAATGAATGAAATGTATCCAACAAGTACGTAATGTTGATAAGTCCCCTGTAGATGACCTATGTGAATGTCATTTGGACCCAATTCTTATCCTTGGAAGCCATGAAAATTCATGCAGCTATTAAAGGGTCAAAACGACAACTATTGGTATAGGGGCTGGGATTGATTTTTTTTTTTTGCCCTTTTATTATTTTAGATATTTTGTTTGGATGTGGAAGAGGACAGATAATGAAAATCAGAAATTGTTCCCTATTATGACATTGTCTCACAAAACAAACAAAATCAGTTAAAGTTTTTCCCTTTTATTTTTAAATAAAGTATGTTCTCAAAGGGAGTCATTCAGACAACAATAGCAGACATAAACCAGAAAAAAAGAGAGAATTTCTACAGAAGATTTTCAGTTTTTTCAAGAAAAGAAAAAAGGAAAAACAAAAGCAGCACTGCATTGAAGATAAGGTCTGTTGCCAAAATAATATAAGAAAAGTATTTTTATTTATTTATTTTACACTGCAGTGTAAACAGGAAAAAAAAATGTGGTCATTGCTCACTCGCGGGCTCACTGCTGGGGAGCAAGTATTACAGAGTCAATTATACTTTGTCCACTCAATTCGATTGATGAGAAATTGAGAATCAATTAAATTGTTATTAGCATTTTATTTTAATTTTTATTGTTATTGTTACGCATCCAAAAGCTAAATTTTAGATTCATAGTTTAAGGAGTGCAATTTTGTCAATTTTATATTTTTTGAGAGTTGTGGGGATATTGTTTTCTATGAGAGGGTGCAATAACAGAACTATATATAATTTTATTGAAAAATTTAGTGTGACAATTGGATACTAAATATAAATTTAAAGGTATAAATTTGCATATTGTACAAGAGCAGTGGAGGTTTCTGTTTTGATTTCTATTTTTTCTAACGATATTTAGAGTATAACTAGGCATTAGGCATTATGTTTCATTCGTTGAATGGAAAAAGGGGGAAAAAAATCTACAACCAAGCTGTGGGCTGACTAGCACGAGCTCGATTTCCTTGGGCCTTCACACTTGGGCTTTTATTTCACTATGTTATATTAGATTTTGTTGGCAGATAGGGCTAAGGTTGTCTTTCCCAGTGCTATTTGAATTTTAGGTTCTTTTACTCCCTCATTAGAAAATAAATAAATAAAAATACATGAGACAGATATGGACAGAAGTCCTCTCCTAGCCATTCTAACGACCCACATCTATTTCTTGGTTTGATTCCCTTCTAACATTCTTACCAGACTAGCTTAAGATTGTCATTTGTTACATTAATTAAATTAATGCACAATGTCTTTTGCTGGGAGTCTGAATTGTTCAACATCACATTTAGTTCTAAAATACAAGTTTCAAAGACCATTCTTAAGTTTCCAAAATATATCTATATTTATAACATCGAGTAAAACTATGGTTTCAACCAACAATTCTTGTAGGTCTTTTCCTTATCTAATATTAATGCATTTGCCTCTGTCATTCTTCATGACCACAACCTAGATAGCTTCTTCCCTTGCATCATCATACCTTGAATTTGTCTTTTGACTCCCTATTTGGCCATCCACTTTTATCATGAATCCATACCAATCATTCTTATTCTCCATTCTGGTAATGAGGTGTTGGTCCTTATTACACATAGAGGGAGTGAATTGGATATCTTAAAAATTTTTTTGCCTATGTTCCATAAGGTAGAACTAAAGCTTTCTATTGGTATTTTTATTTCAAAAACAATTTGCTCTTGCAGAAATTATGATTAACAAACATACTTGCAAAGCAAAAATTACAAGTTAGAAACCATAACTTAAAATAGATGTAGAAGATTGAAAACACTTACTATAATTTTTGTAAGGTTTTAGCCAACCCTTCTTACACCTTCTTTTACAGAAGATTTCCTTACAAAAAATTATAACTCACAACTATAATCAATTTAAGGAGAATGATAATGTATAGAGTGCAAAGATGTGGAAATTTGATTCAATAAAATGTAAAGTTGTATCCGAAACCATATAATGGATTTCCAACTTCTCAACCTTTTAAGAGTAAAAAATAAGTCATATTTGTAGCGAAAAATGCAATATGACCATTTGGATTAAAAAAAAAACTAGCCGTTAAAAACAAGACAGACTAGAGAAAAGAAAACTAGTCATTGTTTCTTACTTTTGTGAAAATATTAGAAGTTTTGTAACATCAAATCAAACTGTTCTATTATCTCTTATATTGAATAATCATATTAACTATTCTATTAGAATTTCTGATAACATTTATATTTCAAATTTCTAATGATTGTTCTATTGCATTTTGACACTTGTTCAATTTTGACTAAGACTCTAAAAAGCTTTTGTTAAAAGATATTTTTAGTGCATGGAAAATTTATTTTATTCTTTTTATGAGAATTGTGATGCCTGGGAGTTAATAAGAAGCTCTTTAAAATGATTTTACAAAATAGTACTCTAATATCTTGGAACTTATTCAATTCTTGAAGTCTTTAGTTTTCATGCAATATGCTTGCTTACTCTACTTAAATCTTGTACATTTAGTGGAGCTAATCTATAACATAAAAATTTAGAATAAAATTCTCACAAAATTTATTTAAGATTTGATTATCAACAAAATCAAGATGTAGCCTTGAGCCAACATTCTCCTTATTTTGATAGTGATAAAATCTTGATAAACTTAATTAAAAACCTATCTTGATTCATGTATGCACGCTCCCTTTATCATATGCTGGGGAATATATACATGTATGATCCTTATAGATAATTGCAGTGTATAACTTAAACTACTTTAACTAATAAACTTTAACATATCCTTAATAATATAACAAACCATAATAACAATAATAAATCATAACAAATTTGTTCACAATATCCATTAAGGAAAAAACATACCACAAAAAATACCACACATTTTTTCAACCCTTTTTGTCATCAACAAAAGGGTAACAAAGCAACAAAAGCATCAAAACATCAAACCGGTAAAATATTGCTTGAAATATCAAAAACCTAAATGCACAATTTAAAAATACTTTGAAGAAGATAGAGTAAAAAGATAAGATTAGGATTGATGGGGATCTTGGTTGCAAGAAAAAGGTTGAATTGCAGTATAAGTGGATGTGCTAGTAAAAATCCTCTTAAGCTAGATAACAACAATCTTCTATTGTGTTGTACCTATATCATTAAATCCTTTTGAAGCTATTTGAAATAAGTGGCCAAATTTCTATAATGTTTAGCTAGAGTAACCTCAATATTAGTATAATTTGTATGTTTAATAACATGTACTTATGCTTTTTTCAGCCATAAAATCTTGAATGAGGTTCACATGTTTATCCATTCCATGCTCTTATTTTGCTGGTTACTTTTCTGCCTACTCATTTCTAACATCTTTTATGCTTACTGGCTCCTTAAGTGGTAATAAAGCCAATTAATTACCATATATTGAATTTTATTATTAGGAAGATCATCATCATCAAAGTCAAGTGTTTTTGTCTTGTCATCTTTAGAAACCTCATCATCTTTTTCTTATTCAACAAAAATTTTTGTAGCATTATTTTTTTCTGTCATAACAAGATCAATAACCTTTACTATCAAACTCAAAACACAACTCTTTCATTGTATTTTTTATGTTTGCTCTTCCATTGCTAGTTGATTTGTTTCTTATTGAACGATCTAAAACTTTTTTTTTGTTAAGGCTATTCTGATGACTTACTACTTTCTTGTTTGCTCCTTGTTCATCTAGTGAAATAAAGTTTACTTCCTTTGTTATGGGTTCCTCAATATCTATAACAAACTATTCTCTCTTTTCATCAAACTCATTAAATTCTTGGACTTCTCTATGTTTATATCCATTATCATCATCAATTTTAACAAGATATTTATTAAATTCTTCTGCTTGATCCTCATTTGATTCTTCAATAACAACATTACTTTTTGTTCATTCATATTCTTCTTCTATATCTTCTTCTTTAATTTTATAGAACTCAACAGAAATAGACTTCTTTTTCCCTTATGGTTACTTTAGATACCATGATCTAAGGCAGCCTATACCAAGGTTACTTGATTATGAGGAACTACTTGTACTTCGTATAGAAAGCACGAGTCCAAACTTTTGGCCTTATTTTTCACAATTCTATAAAGTATTTTTGTGGGTTTTAACTTCGATCTTTCTAGAGTTATGAAAACATTTTGAAAATCTTGAATTTTGGCCTCCATTAGTAACATATGTCACTAAGAAAGAGCCATCTCTGACTATCTTCATCCGGGCATTTGCCAGGCCGATGATAGATGATTGTCTATCTGTGAGTCATGGCCAATCAGGTTAAGGTCAGATTCAAGGGGTATTTTTGTAAACTTTGGGCAATCATGTGAAGGACAACCATCTATTATTGTTAGATGCCTATTTATGGGGATTTTCTTTAAATTTTCTACATTTTCCAATTTCGAAAATTTTAGATAGAGATAAAATTTGGAGGATCTGATCTAGAATTTATTTCAAGGGATTAAAGCTTTTAATTTTGGGGGATCCAAGTTAGAGTTTATCTTTATCTCTTTTCTAAGTATAAAAAGAAAAGCCTAGGGTTTTCAAAAAAGGGGATTCTCACTTTTGGAAAAAGGGAGGTAGCTTTTTTAGAGAGGGAAATTTAATTCTTTGATCTTGAAAATCCATAGCTCCAAGTCAACATTATTTGAGTAAAAATTAAAAACTTGTTTATCTTCAATATGGGATCAAAGACTGGAGTTTAGAGCACATTTTTCAAAGTTACAGAATTATGATCCTAAGGGTAATATTCTAGGTTTCAACCACTTTCTCTCTTTAAGTTTACATTCTGTTCATATAGATAAATATGTTATTTCATGATTTATAATGCTATATATTCTTAATATTATGTCAATTAGTTAGTTAGTTTGTTAGTATTTTTTTTGATGCCAAGATGATTTAAAATTGTTTAACATATGTTAGAATGGCATGCTAGGATTTTTATCTTTTTTCCATTAATAAGTTTAAAGTAACTTGATCTAATTCCTTTGATTGCATAACTCTCACTATCTTAGAGTGATTTAATTTGTATTTTATCATTTTGTTTATAGGTTTGGCATATTTTAGGATCTTAGAGTTGTTGAAAATTATCGATTACATGCATCTCATACATAAGCAAAATTTAAAATTTTTAACCAATATATCTGATCTTGCCATGAATTTACAATATACATATTAATGAGAATAAGAAAAATCACCTTTGATTTTTGTTGTATAGTTGATTTTCCTTCTCACCGGGTTGTCGCAAACCACAGTGTCCAAAATCGAACACCTCCAATGAGTAATCCACACTAGAGAAGGAATGAATGAACCAACAATTGGGAGAAACAAGGGATGGATGAAATCCCTAGATGCTAGCTTTTGGGAGTGGTGGCTAGGGTTGAGAGAAAAGAGAGAAGAAGCTTTTCTTAATTGTTCACACTTAACCCTAATTCCATATCTCTTGGATTTTTATAGTTAGGTTAAAAAAAATCCAACTTCATAATGGGATTGGGCTCTTTAAAATTGTTGGAGAATTATTAATTGGGATTTTGTAATTATTTATAACTATTTGGGCTTAATTAAATCCAATTTAAGCCCTTTCACAAAAGACTATGCACAAAACTCACAAACTAGGCCCTTTGTACATATACTTGGATTTAATTACCCAAATGAATTACAAATCCAACCAAATTAAATATGTAGGATCCACAACACTTATGTAACATATTTAATTTATTTTGGTCCAAGAAATAGGCCTTTAAGGCCTTCTGTTTGGAGTTGGCATGTGGCCCTTCTTCTGGAGGGTTTCTGTGCCAACTTCACTTTTCTGGGCCTTTGTAATTCCTCCAATGGATCTATTAATTATTATATCAGCCCTATAACACTTATAGTCCAATAATAATTAATTATTAAATACATTATTTCAATTAGGTCCAATTTTACAGAACATTTCTCAAAAGTTTTGCGAACAATTTTACTTGATCATAATTAATTAAACTCTTTAATTAATTATTCTCTTATTCACTTTTCTATTCCCATAATAATATCAAATATTATTATCCTTGTCATTTTACCATTTTATCCTTTTCTCTATATGTGTGTGACCTATTGGGTTCCTGTCCATATTGACAGTATAATATGTAATTGTGAGTTCCATTTAAAACTCACATGATTTAAACTTCTTTAAATCATTTTATCAATCCCTATTCATATTCTTGATACACTATTATACAAGTCATTATTGGCCTCTAGCTAGGCATCATGACTACCCAAATATTAGGAAAGTCAAGTGGTTTGACTATACCCTTCCATAGAAACAGTTACCGTGCAATTAATCCTTTCACCACTCTTATCTCAATTAGATTTTGAGTATGGATTTCTGTCAACTCATATAAATCTAATTATTATGTTCTATTAATTTAACCATTGTTCCCAAAATGACCTCCATGGATCTCTATCCATCTTGGCATATTACTCTGGCCAGAGATTATCTGAACAAGACAATTATAGAATCATGCAAGATAACTTCCCTTACTAAATCTGGGATGCTGAATCCTTTGTCAATCACTCAACTATCTTCAAGTAGGTCATAATATACCCAATCTCATAACTATGTTCACTCCCAGTTGGAAGTAATCAGTTATGAAGTCAAAATATACCACTTGCTACTTAAGATAACTTTGGTGATCTCAAGTCTAAGGATACTTGCACAACTGCTATGAAGAGATTCCTCACTGACATAGATTTAATATCCATGTAAGGATTCTCTTTGTAGGTCTCCAATGAACTTGTTCTTCTAACAAGCATCCACATGTTAGCTTTGATTATCTTCCATAATCACAGTTATGAGAACCACTGCTTGAACCATAAGTGAAGTTGGCACATAAACCCTTCAGAAGAAGGGCCACATGCCAACTCCAAACAGAAGGCCTTAAAGGCCTATTTCTTGGACCAAAATAAATTAAATATGTTACATAAGTGTCTATTAATTATTATATCAGCCCTATAACACTTATAGTCAAATAATAATTAATTATGAAATACATTATTTCAATTAGGTCCAATTTTACAGAACATTTCTCAAAAATTCCACGAACAATTTTACTTGATCATAATTAATTAAACTCTTTAATTAATTATTCTCTTATTCACTTCTCTATTCCTATAATAATCTATATATGTGTGACCTATTGGGTTCTTGTCCATATTGGCAGTATAATATGTAATTGTGAGTTCCATTCATAACTCATATGATTTAAACTTCTTTAAATCATTTTATCAATCCCTATTCATATTCTTGATACACTATTATACAAGTCATTATTGGCCTTTAGCTAGGCATCATGACTACCCAAATATTAGGAAATTCAAGTGGTTTGACTATACCCTTCCATAGAAACAGTTACCGTGCAATTACTCCTTTCATCACTCTTATCTTAATTAGATTCTGAGTATGGATTTCTGTCAACTCATATAAATCTAATTATTATGTTCTATTAATTTAACCATTGTTCCCAAAATTCCCTCCATGGATCTCTATCCATCTTGGCATATTACTCTGGCCAGAGATTATCTGAACAAGGCAATTATAGAATCATGCGAGATAACTTCCCTTACTAAATCTAGGATGGTGAATCATTTGTCAATCACTCAACTATCTTCAAGTAGGTCATGATATACCCAATCTCATAACTATGTTCACTCTCAGTTGGAAGTAATCAATTATGAAGTCAAAATATACCACTTGCTATTTAAGATAACTTTGGTGATCTCAAGTCTAAGGATACTTGTACAACTGCTATGAAGAGATTCCTCACTGATATAGATTTAATATCCATGTGAGGATTCTCTTTGCAGGTCTCCAATGAACTTGTTCTTCTAACAAGCATCCACATGTTAGCTTTGATTATCTTCCATAATCACAGTTATGAGAACCACTACTTGAACCATTCAAGAAGCATAACATGTGCTAGTCTGTCCGAATTAACAATGTCCTATCTTGTTAATTCTATGACTAGGGATCTTTAGATATTAACACATTTGCATGCAATAGACACCTCATATCATGAATACTTTCATGATTGTCTTTGCACTGTGTTTATAATATCAAGGACTTCATTTATTAATTTAAGATTTACAAACTCATGTATTTAAACATAGCATTAATAAATGAATAATGCCTTTTATTAAGAATATAAATTCATACATATAAAATTCATCCCTTTTACATGGGCTCTAGGGCATACTCTCTAACAAGAGTTGTATGTTTAAGACTTAAAGCTAGTTTTCCTTATCTTGGATTAAATTTTCTGCATTATATTTATCTTTCGAGTAATAGATGAGAAGATGGGATATCATCGGCACCTTCTCCTTATCTCATCTCTCTTTTCCCTTTAGGCTACATTTCATGTTCTTGGGCATCTATGGCCCCTATTTCAGGCCCTTTTAGGTATATTTTGTTTTTTTTTGCGTGTTTAGATTCATTTTTAATTTCATTTTACTTTTGCTTTCAATATGATTTGCATTTTGTTCTTTAAAGATTTTTTTATTCCAACATGTTTTTATGAAAATTTTATTTAATTATGTGATTTATCTTGATTTCACATACTAATTATTTTGTTCCACTTATGTGTTCTTTTGAGCAATTTTTTCCTATTTTGGAGTACGTTTTGGGAGATTAGCACATTTTGGAGGCTATCCTTCATACAATTTTTCTTTCTTTCTCCTTATCTCATTTTTAATGCTTTTAATTTTTTTTGCATTATTTAATTACATTTTGCGATTGATTTAATTTATGCATTTGTTTGTCTTTTGTACTTTAATTATTATTTCTAATGTATTTTAATTTTGTGAATGTAACAGATTGTAATGGCCTCAACACTGGGTCAGCTGTGAACAGTACTTTTTGATGGTGAATAGTGCCTTTCGGACCCAAAAGTAAAAAATATTTTATTGGACCATCAGAAAGTATTTGTCATGGGGAGTTTAGGGTTGAAATTTGAAGTGAAATTGAGGTGAAATATACCTTCAAGGTCAAAAATACAAAAAGACAGCGAGTCAATTTCCCTGGTAGGGAAGGTGAGTTGATTTTGCATAAATTGTTAAAAATAGTAAACAAACTCCGAAAATTGCCACATTTTACATGTCTATATAATTTTTATGTAGAAGATTTTAGTAGTGAGAATTGAATTTTTTAGTGACATCGGCAGTGTCGAATCAAATCGATAACGAACTCCGATTGAGCCAAAAATTTGTGTGATAGCTATTTTTAATGTGATAAGAGTGTTGGAATTATTTTTGGAGTAATTTGATGGCTAGAAGAGATAGAAATTTCATTGGGTTTTCAAAGGCCTAACATGGAACTTAAGAAATAATTGGGCTAAGCCCATAAACAAAGCCCAATTTTAGGCCCATTGGAGAAGTATATAAGAGCAAAAAATCTGGAGAAATTTTTAGAAATTGGCTCAACTCTCTTCTCCCTCTCCTTGGTCGAATTCAACTTCCCTCTCTTCTCTTCTCTCTTGCTTTATAATCACTCAAATTTCTCCTTAGATTCCAACTTAAGAGTTGTAGTTCCATCTCTCTGAATAACCAAAATAGCTCTTGTTGATTGATTTGAGCAAAGAAAGTGGAAAAAATAAGTAGAGAAAGAAAAAAGGGATAAGTTTGATCTTGAGAAATTAAGTGATTTAACTTGATTCTTTAGTGTTTTTCCATAGATTTTGAGGTTTAGAATATGATTATGAGCTTGGATTTTGCATTTGAGAACAAAAAAAAAAGGAAAACTAAGTTTTATTGGCTGGTCATGGTAGGTGGTGAAGAATGAGAAGGTTTTTCCAAGAACAAAGGCAAAGGAAAGGAGGTTTAGGCTTCCTAATTTAAGTAAATATTGTAAGTGGCTAATTAATCTTTACATTTTCTAAGTTTATGAATTTAATTCAATTATGTAATTAGGGTAAAAATTTTTAAAGTTGTTAATTGATGAAATTTTGTTAGGGTAAATGAAATGGGACATTAAAGAAGATGAAATAAAAGCTTCAATGGAAGAAATAAAATTTTTAGGAGGTTTTATATAGGTGGCCGAAATGTTCTCTAAAGAAAAATGAAGGAATTTTGCATGAAAATAATATATGTTAGCTTAAATTAATTATAAAAATAATGTGTAGTGTCCATGAATTTTTAAGATTATGTAATGTGAATGTATATAGTAAGAGTTGTGAAATATAATGAAATAATTGATGATTTAAGTGAAAAATGATAGAAAAAAATAAATAATTCATAAATAATTTTTTTTTTGGAATTTATTGAAATTATTAAAATATTATTGAAATTTTAATATTAATATGTTTATGGAAAATAATTGAATTATTAATGAATCATTGCACAAAAATGTTGAAAAAGGTGAATTTATATGAATTTAAATTATATTTAATGAAAAAGAAATAAAAAGGTCAATTGTTGAATTTTTCGAAATTAAAAAGATTAATAAAGTAATAATTACTGTGCCCTTAGAATTAGTCTGGCAATAAAAACTAGTTCTAGATATAGTTGGCTAGCCATAGGAACATCCTTTACCGCGGTACAAGTCATGGCGATTTGCTTTGCTATGGGTAGGATCTTTGATCTCCATAGCTTAAGTGTAAAGTGAAAGTGAAAAGTGCTGTGTTGTGAGAATGGTTCCTTGGGAATCATTTCTCTTTGAGTGGAGTCCATTGGATCCATATTTCGTGTATTTGGTCAGAGATTTTCTGCCGGGTTTGTACTAGGGGCATAATGGAAATAAATTGATAAAAATGTGAAATGATAATGATAAGTGATAATAAAGAGTGAAAAAGGACTAAAATGAAAGAAAAAGAAAGTTTAGGAAAAAATAGTAATTTTCCCCAAAAAGTGTAGAAAGTAAGTAAATTAAGTAAGAAATGCTTAAGTAAAGATAAAATGGATAAATAATAGTTAAATTGTTTAAAAAGTGAATTTTATAGTCAACAAGGACTAAAATGTAATTTTGCATACAAATGTCAAATTAAGTGTATAGGAATGTAAAATGTTTTAATTATTAGTTCAAAGATTAAAAATAAGCTTTTATAGACAAATTTGTAATTACGCGATTAAAATGAATAATATTATAGAAAATGTTAAATCGATGTTTAATAAGTGATTAAATGATTTTATGAGATTTGTATAAGTTATCATTTAAGAATACTGATGATAAGTTAGGAAATGTATCGATTATTAGTCACCACTAAGCATGTTGAGTGCTCAGCATGTAGTTTTACTGCATGCGGGAAAGCTGGAGCAAGGGCAGGAATACAAATTACAAGACTTCTTTTAAGAATTTTTGTTGTATGGATTTGGCATGTATATATGTATATAAATTTTACCTTTGGTTATGTAAATGTTAAACAGGAGTTATTTTAGTAAAGCTATAATTTGGTTATGAATGAGATGGAATGGATGATGATGATTATTATTATTGATTGTTGTGCCTCTGAGAGGCTGTATGAATTGTTTGTGTTTCAGGAAGCTTGTACTATGTAAAGTCGTTATATTGTAAAAATTTTATTGAATGCATAGTAAATTGGATAGTTATAGGTCATCGGCAAATTGTTATCAAATTAAGTAAAAGTATGGTATTAAAATGTAAGGAATAAGTTGGAAAAATCGGCCTTTGATACACCGGTACAGTATTAGGAGGGATAAGCGTGTTACATAGATAGTAAAAACGGATTTTTTGGTACGATTAATAAAAAGGGACTTAAATGATTTTTACTTAATTAAATTGGGTTCATCAAAATAACATGTACCAATGTCAACTTTTTATCCAAAAACCATACAATAAAAGAAGAGTCCTATTTTCATCTAAACTGGGATCACTCATCCCAAGTCTTCTAAAACTTGACAAGGACTTTTTACCTATTTTTGTTTGTAAATGTTCATCATGGAACCGATGTTCCCTATCTAATAAATACCCCGATTTATGTATGATTTTTATCTTTTTTAGTTAGAAAATTTTCTTTTGTAATAAATTAAGTAGGATTATTTATTTATTTAATTGCTTTATTTACCACTTTACTTAATTGATTGATGTGTTTATTTAAATTAAATTGTACTGCATCATGTGAGAAGGGAGATAATGGATTAATAATTAAAATATAATTATAAGAAGCACCTAATCGAGATGTTAAGTAAGAGTGATTTTTTTAAATACCAATCTCTATTTGGGGCATCAAAAGGTTGATATTCAATTTTTGACGTTTTATTGGGTGGCGATTCTATGAAATTTTCCTTTTTGAGCCCACATTGGATGCGTTTATGGTTAACCATTAATAATAAGTTGGGCTTAAACCCTTTTTTATTGTGAAGTGGCCAATTTTTGAGTTTTAGTAAGCCTCATCTAACTTTGAACCCTAAAAGCGGGCCTTGGAGATCCAATCAAAATTGAGTGGGTTTCGATGTGTGTCATAATTATATACTTTTGCTTTTTCAAAAAGAAGAGGTATTTTTTAAGCAATAATGGTATCAATATAGGAGATAGAAAAAGTCAATTTACTAGGAGTTCTTTTATACTTATTTCATCAATATCTTACAATATAGCAGGAGGAGGAAGAGGAATCGAAGGGGTTAAGGATTCAATGAGCTTAAAAAACTCCCCTACTTTGTTTTTGTTTTTAGTTGTTTTACCAACTTATGGTTCTATGAGTTCAAAATCATTTATCTTTGCTAGGGCTTTGGTTTTAGCTTTAGAATCCTTATAAAACATCTTAGGAATGCAACATCAATTGTTGCACATTTTCCTCTTCAAGATTAATCTTCTATAGTTAAAATAATTTTGTCAAGACTAAGGCATAGGGTAACCTAGACTTAGACTTTTTTTTTATCACATATATATTTGAACAATAGATGAGGTATGTTTACTGGTTTTTTATGAAGCAAATGCCAATCATCAACAGTGGACAAAAATGTCACGCTATTTGTTTTAGGAATTATATAATCATAAATATACTTGTAAAAAGCCTAAAACTTAACATCCATTAATGTTAGTAGAAGAGAGGGATGAATATTATCAAATCAAGTGGTCATTTTAGAAAATTCTCCCTATTAAAATTTTTAATCACTTAAGTACCATCATTTTTATCTATTTTAGAACCGATATAGGGAACTTTAAATACCTTAGAAAGAAAATCCACTATGATTTCTTGTTCCTAGCCTATAATGGTGAGAGAAAAGCTTTTCCTCGTGATGTTATCCAAGGACTAACAAAATTTATCGAACTAAATCTAGGTAGAAATAGTCCCCACCTTTGCTTTTCCATTCACTCGCTCAAAACTAGAGCATATTGTATCAAAAGGAATGATAACCAATTTGAATGCTTTCTCTTGCAATTGCTTAAATTTAATTTTTAATTTTTTCTTAAAAACTCTCAAGTTTAATTCTTAATTCCATCTAAAAATTTTTATTTTTCTCTTTTATCATTCTTAAATGCACAACTAAAATTTTATTTTATATAATAATTATGTATAAGTATATTGTCAATTTACATACCTATATAGGCATTGGTGCCAAAAATAGAAAAGTGGTACGTAATTAATGACATTAAAAGTAAATAAAATTAAATTGTCAAGATAATCGAGTGATAAATTACTTAGTTACATACTTATATAGGTTTGGTGCCAAAAATACATAGTACTAGTTAAATTACATTAAAAGTAAATAAAATGAAATTGTTAAGATAATTATATATGCAGATAGGTATTACGCCAAAAATAAATGAGTACTAATTGAGAGACATAAAAAGTAAATGAGATTACATTGCTAAGATAATTAGGTGAAAATTTATTTAGTTACATATCTATATAGGTATTAGTGCAAAAAAAAGTGGAGTAGTTGAGTGAAATTATTAAAAAGTAAATTAAATTAAAGATAAATTATTTAGTTACATATTCATATAGACATTGGTGCTAACAATAGAATAACAGTAGTTGCATGAAATTAAATTGCTAAGATAATTAGGTAATGAATTGCATAATTACATGATTAATGGATGTATTGTAATATTTTTTATATATAACTAAATATAATATTTTGTTTAACCATCAATTATGACTAATCAATACTTAGTTAACTATCAATTAAATAATTTTAAAGATATAATAACTATTATAATAATTAAAATATCATTTTAATTTATTAATTAATTATTATTTTTATTTAATGCATTAAACATATATAATTTTGAATTTTAATTTATATGATAAATATAGCATTGAATTATATAAATAACAATTATCCATAAATTATTAATATTATATATAGTAATTAATAAATATTTGTTCTTCTAGTCCAATTCCATTCCAAAATAGTTTGTTACAATTTAATATAGTTCTCGATCTAGTCTAAAAAAATATAGATCCATTCCAAATAAATTTAATGATAAAATTCGATTTGGTTCTAGTGAAAAAGTAAACGATGCAGTTAGATCCTAAATCTTTTTCTTTTGTATTTTAATTAGGTTCAGAAAGATTCAGACCTATATATATCCTTATCAACAATGAAAATAATTTAATTTGGTAGTTAAATTCCAACTTTTAACAACATTTAATTAAATGATATACTTTTGTCTTTAAAACTTTTACTACAAGAAAATGCACATTTACCGATGGAATTTAATTCCATTGCTAATTATTGACGAAAATCAATTTTCACTAGTAAAATTTTTGGAAATTTTTATCTTTTATAATGAAAAAGGAAATCATTGTCTTTCGTCATTAAAAATGGAGGCAACTGTTAGCACCAAAATTTAACAACGAAATTTTGTGACAAAATGTTATTATCATCATAAATTAAAGATCCAATGGAGTGTGAAATTTTTTTTCAACAAAATATACCAACATAAATAAATTTTCATAAGTAATTTACTAATGAAAATAATTTTCCATTGGAAATTTATCGATGAAAAATAAAATTCATAAGGAAAAATAGATTTAACGATGGAAATAATAATTCTATAGGGAAAAGTAACAACGAAAAATTACAATTCCTTAAAAAAATGATAAATGCCACATATTTCCAGATGAAAATATTTTTCCATTGTAAAAGCAATGATGTTGATGAATGTTAGGTTTTGAAAAGGAAAAATAAAACAAAATTGTAGCAAATAAATGAAACTCACCAGGATCCATGGGATCCAATTGATTCAATGAAGAGAAAGTAACAATTACTAACCTCTTGAAATGTAAAATCGTCTTGTAGATGTTGCCTCACACGAAATGAACATCTTCTATCAGTATTCACACTTGAACATAACAAACAGATTTTATCGGGGTGCTAGCTCCCTTCCTTGGCGACTAGGGTAAAAAAATGATTTTCTCTTTTCAGTCTCTTAAGCATGATGGCTCACACCTTTTAGTATGTCTTCTTAGGGTTTTTTTTTAAATCATATATATCATATATATATTGGTGACCTAACCTTAATTAAGAGAGAGAGAGAAAGAGAGAATTTTGGGCTCACATTTCTTATTAAAATAAGAAATACTTTATTTCTTATTTAAAATAAGAATTATAATATTAATCTTAACTAATATTTATTTATTTTATTTATTTATTTTGAATTTTAATTTATCACAAAATAAATTTCAAAATGCATGAATTAACCCTTAGTCCATTCATCATATTCTATCTGTGTAATCCAATAGGTTCATATTAAATTGGCTACGGGCCCCAATCCCATCACTTGTCCATAAGTCATAAACAACCTCTAGCAAGACATTACAACTACCTAAATAATATGAATATCGATAATTTGATTTTAACCTAATAGAACATGTTATAATCCATTTGTCACATGATATCTTGTTTAAACTTAAGTCATAGTCCATGTCAAATTTATTTTGTTCAAACATATAATTTCTTGATCACAAAGTAGACTGATAATATCAAATGACATTAATCGCTCCATTAATTCATTTAAGCATGACTATGCATTTCTCGGTCCTACTTTTCAAGGGGCCCAATAGATATCTCTCTTATAAGAGAGGGATAAATTCCATTTTGATTATCCACTATCCTCTACATGATTCTCATCATGTCCAATCACAACCTTTTTTATTATCCAATTAAAGATAATGTTTAATTATGTCAAAACATAATGTTTGTCATGTAGGATACTATGATAATCTTAGGTCTAAGGATCAATAACATAACTATTATGAGATCACTGATATCATTAATCTATGTAGTGTCTCATAGGGGATCTATATAGTACTCTGTTCTCCAATAAGTACCTATAAATCTGATTTATATCACCATATATAATCATCCCATGATTATCAATCAAACTCGTACTAGTTTTTATTTATCATTATTCTTTAATGACAAATAACTATAGATAGTCAAAATAACATTAAATTATTTTTTACAAGCATCATTATATTGTAACATGCCAAAAAATATAATAACATAAATAAAACCCAATCTTATAAAAGGAAATGTGGTATTACATAAGGAACCAAATATATGGTCCAAGGTATAACCACTAACAATCTCTCACTTGCACTAGGCCTAATCACGTAAGTGTTTAATACCTATAAACCTAGTATGATTATAATGTTTGGCTTATAGGAGAGCCTTTGTAAATGGATCAACAATGTCAGCATCTTTTGTTACTCTACATATTTTGACATCTTATCTTTCAATGATTTCACGAATGAGATGAAAGCACCTGAGTATATGTTTGGATCTTTGATGGAATCTAGGCTCCTTAGCCCATGCTATAACACCATTATTATCACAATAAAGGTTTATAAGATTTGTGATACTAAAAACTACTCCCAATTTAGCAATAAATTTCTTGATCCATACTACTTCCTTAGCTGCATCTGATGCTGCTATATACTCAACTTCTATTGTATAATCAGCGATAGTGCTTTGTTTAGAACTTTTCTAGCTAATAACACCTTAATTTAACAAAAACACATATCCAAACTATGATTTATAGTCATCTTTGTTAGATTGGAAGCTTGCATCTATGTAACCATTTACTACTAGCTCATCTTCCAATCCTCTATACACTAAGAATGCATCCTTAGTTCTTCTTAAGTACTTAAGGATATTTTTAACAGCTATCCAGTGACTTTCACCAGGATCTGACTGGTATGTGTTTTTCATACTCAAGGCATATTGAAACATATGGTGTAGTACATAACATGGCATACATGATAAATCCTATAGTTGAGTCATAAGGAATCACACTCATACGGTCTCGCTCATCAGATGTCATAGGACATAAAGTCTTGCTAAAAGTAATGCCATAAGACATTGGCAAAAATCCTCTTTTAGAATTTTGCATGTTGAACCTATTAAACACCTTATCTATATAAGTACTTTAACTTAGACCAATCATTCTTTTAGATCTATCCCTATAGATCATAATCCCAAGGATATAAGTAGCTTCGCCTAGATCTTTCATTGAAAAGGATTTCCCTAACCAATCTTTGGTCTTTTGCAATGTAGGGATATCATTCCTAATGAGTAATATGTCATCGACATACAAGATGAGAAACATTACTGGACTCCTACTAACCTTCTTATACACATAAGGTTTATCTTCATTTTTGATGAGTCCAAACTCTTTGACTGTTTCATCAAAATGAAGATTTCAGCTCTGAGAAGCTTACTTTAATCCATAAATGGATCTTTGCAGCTTGTATATCTTCTTGGAATTCTTCGGATGAATAAAACCTTTAGGTTGTGTCATATACACATCCTCAAGTATGTTTCCATTAAGAAATGTTATTTTGACATCCAATTGCCATAGCTCATAGTCAAAATATGCAGTAATGGCAATTAAAATTCTTATTAATTTAAGCATTGCAATTGGTGAAAAGATTTCATCATAGTCAATACCATAAGTTTGCTTGAAACCTTTTACAACAAGTCTTGCCTTAAAGGTATGCACTTTCCCATTTATATTAGTTTTCTTCGTGAAAACCCATTTGCAGCAAATGGTTTTAATTCCTTCAGATGGATCAATGAGGTTCCAAACTTAATTGTCATACATGGATTACATTTTAGATTTCATGGTCTCTAGCCATTTCTCAGAGTCTGGACTTCACACAGCATCTTGATAGGTAGTAGGCTCATCTTGATCCATAAGCATTACTTCATGACTATCTATAATGAGAAATCTATATCTCTTGGGTTGATGTCATGCCCTATTAGATGTTTGCAATTCTTATGTAACTTATACAAGTTGCACAACTATTTGTGAAACTTGTTGAGTTTTCATCAATGGTCCTATGCCATCTTGTGGTTCTAAAACTTCTTTGATTTCTATTTTACTCCCACTGGTTCTTTTAAAAATAAATTCTTTTTCTAGAAAGAAACCATTTTGAGCAACAAACACTTTATTCTCAGAGGGATTAAGGAAATAATATCCTTTTGTTTCTTTAGGAAATCCCCAAGAAAGGCATTTATCAGATTTTGGTGCTAATTTATTTGATACTTGTAATTTGACATAAACCTCATAGCCCCAAAACTTTATAAAAGATAGACTAGGAGTTTTCTTAGTCCAATCTCATATGGTGTCTTTTTAACCACGTTGATGGAACTCGGTTTAGAATGAATGCAGTTGTTAGACCCAAAAGGATAAAGGAAGATCTGTTTAACTCATCATTGATTGAACCATATGTAATAAAGTTCGATTCCTCCTTTTAAAAATACCATTCCATTATGGCATCCTTGGTGGAGTTAATTGTGAGACAATTCCATAATTTCTTAAATGATCATCAAACTATTGGCTCAAGTATTCACCACCCCAATCAGATTGAAGTGCTTTAATAGTTTTACCAAGTTAATTTTTAACTTCATTTTGAAATGTTCTATACATTTCAAATGATACATATTTATGTTTCTTTTAATAGACATAGCCATATCTACTAAAATCATCAGTAAAAGTAATGAAGTATTGAAATCCTCCTCTAGCATTTATGCTTAATAGGCCATATACATCAATATATATAAGGCCCAATAAATCAGTGGCCCTTTTACTATGTCTAGTGATGGGATCTTTTGTCATCTTGCCTAATAAAAAAGATTTGTAATTTTTAAATGATTCAAAATCAAATGATTCTAAAAGTCCATCTTGATAGAGTTTTGATATGTGTTTCTCATTTATGTTACCAAGGCGACAATGCCATAAATATATTTTATTCGAATCATTAGGTTCATATTTTGTTTTAGTTATGTTATAGACATCCTGATTGTTGGATATTTCTAGATTTATAAGATAAAGGCCATTATATGAATAAGAAATACAATAAAGTATATCATCATAATAAATAGAATATTTCTTATTTTTAATAAGAAAAGAAAAACCTTAATCATCCAAATAAGAAACTGAAATAATATTCCTACTTAAAGTAGGAACATAAAAGCAATTGTTCAAAACTAACAAAAGCCCATTGGGCAAAGTTAATTCATATGTCCCTACAGCTAAAGCAGCAACTCTTGCTCTATTTTGAACTTGTTGGTCTACTTGATCCTTTTTAAGTTGTCTACTCTTTTTGAGTCCCTACACATTTGTACAAATGTGAGATCCACATCCAATATCTAATACCCAGGAAGTAGAAGTAGATAAATTAATTTCTATAACGTAAATACTTGAAGATGTAGTCTCATTACTCTTTTTTTTTCTTTAATTCTTCCAAGTAGAGCTTGAAATTCCTCTTCCAATGGCTAGGTTCATTGTAACAAAAGCAAACTCCATCCTTTGGAGCTTTTACCTTGGGTTTGGGTCCAGCTTGTCCTTTAAGCTTACCAATAACTTTTACCTTAGCCCTAGCCTTACCCTTACCCTTATTTTTCATCTCCTTTCCTTTATTAACTATAAGAATATGATTGAGCCATTTTTTAATTCTTTGCTCAGCTATTTTAAGCATCGCATGCAGCTCAACAATGGATTTATCCATATTATTTATATTATAGTTCATAACAAACTAGTTATAACTATCTGGTAATGAATTAAGGATCAAATCCGTGGTTAGTTTTGGAGTGATAGGACATACAATCCTTTTAAGGTGATTAACGTAGCTTTTCATTTTCAGAACATGATATCTCACTGATGCAGCTTCAGTTATTTTACAAGAATGTAAAGCTTTGGTAGTCTCATACCTATCTTACCTTGCTTGTTGTTGGAATGTCTGCTTGAGATGATTGCTCAACTTATAAGCCTCCAAATGCTTCAGATCCTTCTGAAGTTCTGGGCACATTATGGCTAACATAAGACATCCCACATCAATCGAATCATCAGTGTGTTTTTTTGTTTTTCTTTCACTGCCCTTTGGGCATCAGCAGATAGGATAGGAGGAATAGGGTCATCGAGCACATATAACTTCATCTTTTATTTAAAAAACATTCTCAAGTTCCTAAACCAATTAAGGAAGTTAGTGCCATCTTCATTTAGCTTGTAATTCTCAAGTACTGATCATAGAGATAGTGTGGAAGTGTTATTTGAACCCATTTATCTATAAATATACAAAATAAATATTAAAATTAGTACCAATTTCATTTTAGGGTATTTCTTGAAACAAACTCCCATTAAAATATTCACCCTCAATATTAATTACAACAATTGTAATGATTTTAGTGGGTTAAGATCCATATTTCACTTAACTCTAAGTCAACTTTGGCATGACACTTAAAATCAAATTATTTCGACAGTTAACTCCTTACCAATTACATCTCATGTAACTCTTAAATTCTTTATGGGATTTTGACATCATATATCCCGACATGTTATAATTCCATCTAATGCCTTAGGCCCAAAACCATTTTGATAGCTTAATTAATTCTAACCATTTTTTAGCATATTATAGCATCATTACCCATCTTGTCTTACTATGATAACCTAATGTACTTTGCTTTGGAATAACCTACATTTTGGCTATCATAGTCTTGACAAGTGTTATAATTATGGGTGGCATATGACTTAAAATTATGGCAAGGGAATTTTAATTTTAATTTATGATGTCTATTTATTTACATATCATTCATCATCCCATACATGGTATCTCATACACATATATAATCATTCATCGCATCACATATCAATATAATATGTATAATATATAAAATGTGTCATAGCATGGCCAAAACTATATGATCTTCATAAGACAATATGAAGACTAAAGGTCAATCCTAGGTGGAATTACATAAAGTTATCTTGATCAAAGCTCCCACTGTACACCTCCATCATCATGGAATTGGATTGATCCCTTTCATGGTCTTCGTGAAATTCCTTCATCTTCATTACAATAATGAAATAAACTATTCTACTAAAACTATTAGTAAAATAAAATTACAACAAAAGAACAACACGTAGGTCGTATTTAAAATTACAACCCATAAAATGAATGAATATAATAAATACAGTAAATACCATCAAAGGGTCTCAATTGGCCATGCTATGCACCATACAAAGGCATCATACATATATCAACTAAAATCAAGTTCTGTCATATCATGCTCAATAGATCACATAGATTGATGTATTAAATTGGCATATAATAGCAATGACAATATTTAATATGCTACGATAAGATAACGTGGCGCTTTCGCTAGCCGATTAACGTGTGGGGTTAAGGGGCGGTGCCCTTTATGGGGTTTTGAAGGGGCAACGCCCCTAGATGGGGTCAAGGGGTAGTGCCTCTTGAAGCTTTGAGGCAATGTTAATCTCATTAACAATTTTTTACCTTAAAACCCTATTTTGTATCCATGAAAATCGATTGTGCCAATCATATCGGCAGTTATTTAATCATATTAAATATTCACAACAGATACAAAATACCACCACAATCTCATGATAGTTCGTTTAATCATATTAAAATAGAATTAACACACACATGTTAATCATATTAACATCTATCAATTTCATAGCTAATGAACATAATATTATAACTATCAAATAATCAATTATGTTCATATCTCATATAAATAGATTCATTTTCTTCATATCACATACAAACATAATTATTTCGTTCATATCATACATAAATAGAATGATAAAAATCGATCAAAATAGTAATTTATTCGTCATGTATCAACATACATACTGCTTATATAACATATAATGGATTTTATATACATCACATACATATAAAACATGATAATTGAATCAACTGAATTTGCAACCTATCTTTGATACCACTGTTGAGTTTTGACAAGGAAAAATAAAACAAAATTGCAGCAGATTAATGAAACCCATCAGGATCCATGCGATCCAATTGATTCAATGAAGAGAAAGTAATAATTACTAACCTCTTGAAATGTAAAATCATCTTGTAGATGCTACCTCTCACGAAATGAACACCCTCTATCGGTATCCACACTCGAACACAATGAACGGGTTTGCCTAGGGTGCTAGCTTCCTTCCTTGGCGAATAGGGTAAAAAATGATTTTCTCTTTTCACTATCTCAAGGATGACAACCCACATCTTTTATTATGTCTTCTTAGGGTTTTTTTTAAACCATACATATCATATATATATTGGTGACCTAACTTTAATTAAGAGAGAGAGAATTTTAGGCCCATATATTTTTTATTAAAATAAGAAATAATTTATTTCTTATTTATAATAAGAATTATAATATTAATCTTAATTAATATTTATTTATTTTAATTATTTATTTTGTCACAAAATAAAATTCAAAATGCCCGAATTAACCCTTAGTCCATTCATCACATTTTATTTGTGTGACCTTATAGGTTGATATTATGTTGGCTGTAGGCTCCAATCCCATCATGAATCCATAAGTCATAAGTAGCCTCTAGAAAGACATTACAACTGCCCAAATAATATGAATATTGATAATTTAATTTTAACCTAATATAATATGTTATAATCCCTTTGACACATGATATCTGGTTTGAACATAAGTCATAGTCCATGTCAAACTTATTTTGTTCAAACATATAATTTCTTGATCACTAAGTAGATTGATAATATCAAATGACATTGATCGCTCAATCAATTCATTTGAGCACGGCCATGCAATTCTCAATCCTACTTATCTAGGGGCCCAATAGATATTTCTCTCATAAGAGTGGGACAAATTCCATTTTGATTATTCACTATCCTCTACATGATTTTCATTATCTCCAATCATAACCTTTATTATTATCTAATTAAAGATGATGTTTAATTATGTCAAAACAAAATGTTCCTCATGTAGGATACTATGATAATTTCAGGTCTAAGAATTGATAACATAACTATTATGAGATCACTAATGACATTAACCCATATAGTGCTCATGATACGACCATAGGGGGCAAGTCATGATGATTTCATCAATCAGCATCACAAGCATAAAGTATTCAACCTTTTAGAAGCAAATAAAGAATTGGGCCAACTTAAGTCATAAAGGGCTTAAGCAGCTTTGGGCTTTAATTGTACAAGTCATGTGCTTCATTTAAAAGTCACATGACTCATTTAAAGTTGCATCTTCATGGGTTTAAGGGGCTATTTTGTTTAGTTTTTAGTTAGGGCTTTTAATTCATTAAGTTTAGTTGGATTATTGAATAAGTGAGGCCTTATTTAAGTAGGCTACATGCCACCTTCACTAAGGTCCATCATTTTGGTTTTGTTTTAATTCTTTAAGTAGAAGAATAGGCTTGTTTTGTCTTGTAAAGCCTAGTGAAATTCGGCCACACCTTGTTTAAGGCCTTTTTAGGGGTTGTTTTAGCTTTTAAGGGTGATCTATTACGTTTTAAAGAGGTTATTAGACTTGTTTAGGAAGTAAAGTGTCTTTAGAGTTCCTAAAGAGGTTATTTGGCTTGTTTAGGGAGTAAAGTGTTCAGGGTTTTAGTATAAATAGCTTGTTATAAGTTGTAACAAAAGATGTTTGAATCAAATTATAAACTTTGAGAGTTTTTCTCTTGGCTTAGCCAAAATTCTTTGGAGAGATTGTGAGATTGCATGCTTTTTTTTATTGCATCAAGAATTAGGATTACTTATCAATCATTTGATTGTGGCATTTTCTTATTCTTTTTATCCCAATTATTTGCGTTTCCATTCATGTGTTGTTTGGGGGTTCAATAGGGAGGGTGTTTATCTTGTTTGCATTTTGAGATCAAAGTGTGTGTTCAAGGGGTTTCAGGTTCTTTAACCTAGGGGTTCTGCATCATTTAGTATCAGAGCCAAAAGTAAGGTAAATTCCTATTTATCTTAGTGTTAGGTTTGTGTTTCTTTCTTTGATTTTCTTTATATGCATGCCAAAATTAGTATTAGTAACATTCTAATTTTTGTGTTCTTTGTGTGTTAAATTTAGCCTTGTTCTTTCATTACCTTTTGTTTTGATTCTTAAAAAAAATTGTGTTACTGTTCATATTGTTCATCGTTACTGTTTATTTACTATTCATTTTTACTGTTCACATACTGTTCATAAAAAAAAAAGAAAAAGAAAGAAGAGAGAAAAACGTGAAAGTGAAGAAAAATAGAGGAAGAAAAAAATTAAGGAGTAATTGAGCAAGGGTAATTTATATAGTCTAAAAAAAATCCTAATCCTTTCATAAGTGGAAAAAATTAATCCTTTTTGCTTTAGCATTGGGAGGGGCAACATTTACACATTTTCCAAACACATTTGGGAATCCTTTAAAAGGTAAGAAAATTAAAACTTATTGCTTTGGGTTTAGGCTTTCAAAAAATTCTAGTCCATATCTAAATTGGAATTACAATCCTAATTTTAGTTAGATAAGGATTTCTATTTGACAAATATTTGTGCTATCCATTTATTATCCATTTGTGCCAATCATTTTTATCATTTGCTATCCATTTGTGTAACCATTTTTGGCAACTTTTCCATCATTTGTGTAACCATTTTTGGAAACTTTACACCATTTGTGCAACCATTTTTGGTAACTTTTCCATCATTTGTGTAACCATTTTTGAAAACTTTTTCCACCATTTTTGCTATTATTTTTGGAAACTTTTGTCATCATTTTGCTATCACTTTGCCATCTTTTTGCCATCATTTTGCATACAACTTGACACACTAATCAAGCTTGTTACATCATTCATCATAGTAAATAAATTGGCTCTAAATTGATTTGTTTTGCATGTTTTCTACTTTATTTAGTTTAATTTGGTATTCTTGTTGATCTCTTTTCTTTGTTGGGTAGAACAACTAGGTTCTAAATTTGGTTTACTTTGTAGTGAATCAAATTCATCCATTTTATCCATATTATCATTTTCCTTGATTCTTGTTGCATATTTCTTTGTTTTAAGCTAGCTTTTGTTCCATTTACATTGTTAGGGTATCATTGCTTGTCCAATACTCTAATTTGATTATCATTAAGTGGTACACCACTCTTATCCGTGTATCACCTCCATTGTGTCTTGAGTCTTCTTTTCTAGTTTTGAGCTATCTTTTTGTTGTTTGTTATTATTTCCTTATTTCTAAAATGTGTTCAAGTTTTTGGTTTGTGATTTATATTCTGAAGTGCAATTTAAAGTTGCAAGCTTGAGAGGAAAAAGGGAAGAGAGAGAGAGAGGAAATTAAGAGGGTAAAAGCTAAATTTCAAGTGAAACACGAGTGAATGTGAGGATGTCTTATTACAAGTCCAAGCGACATTTACATCAAGATGAAAGGAATGCATTTAAGGAAGAAATAAAGTTGTTAAGGAAGTAAAGTGTCTTTAGAGTTCCTAAAGAGGTTATTTGGCTTGTTTAGGAAGTAAAGTGTTTAGGGTTTTAGTATAAATAGCTTGTTATGAGTTGCAACAAAAGATATGTGAATCAAATTATAAACTTTGAGAGTTTTTGTCTTAGCTTAGCCAAAATTCTTTAGAGAGATTGTCAGATTGCTTGCTTTCTTCTCTATTGTATCAAGAATTAGGATTACTTATCAATCATTTGATTGTAGCATTTTCTTATTCTTCTTATCCCGATTATTTGCATTTCCATTTACGTTTTGTTTGGGGGTTCAATAAGGAGGGTGTTTGTCTTTTTTGCATTTTTAGATCAAAGTGTATGTTCAAGGGTTTCGGGTTCTTTAACCTTGGGGTTCCGCATCAGCTCATAGTGGGTCTATCCAATGCTCTGCTCTCCAACGAGTACCAACAAGTTTGATTTATATCATCATATATAATCATCCTACGATTATCAATCAACTCATACTAGGTTTTATTTATAATTATTCCTTTAATGATAAATAACTAAGGATAGTCATAATGACATTAAATTGTTATTTAAAACATCATTATATTGTAACATGCCAAAAATATAATAACATGAAGAAAATCCAATCTTATAAAATGAAATGTGACATTACATAAGGAAACAAATATATAACATAGGGCATAACCACTAACAATGAATTCTATTGGGAGTTTAGGGAAAAAAACCTTAGCCTTTAGCCCAAAATAAGGATAATCACGGGTTAAGGCATGGGCGGCGAATACGTCCGCACCCACTGCCCTACTAGGGGTGAGGATTCCTTATCCTTGCCCCTGATGATTGATTAACGGGGAGAAAATCTCCCCTATCCTTACCCCATAGGGATGCCTACCCTCCGCATAGAGGTAATCTAAAATCAATCAAAAATTAAATTAATGTAAATTTAACAATTTACAAATCTAAAATTAACTATAATTTAAAACTTGATAATCCTAAAATTAAATATAAATCAATTCAAATATAAATTTTAATGATTAATAACTTAAAATAAAAAATATGCCATACAAATAACTAAAAGTTAATCAAGTTACATTAACATAAGAAACAAATAATGCAATTGGTTGCCTTACCTTCAGACTTTGTTGGTTTGTAAATCAAAAGCACTTATGCTTTCAACTTCTTCTGCCAGCTTAGAAGTTTTTTTTGGAAGAAAATGATTTTGCTTAAATTGTTTCTATTTATAAAGTATAAAGTGATAATTCCATCAAAAAGTAAAAAGGACTATTGTACATTTCCACTAGTGCAAAAAAAAAAATCAAAGCAGAGAAGTATAATGGAGTATAAGCCTAACTAAATAAAATATTCTAAAACTAATGAACCCCTGCTTCAGCAAATTATACATGCAGGGTTTCATACCACCATTTAAAATAAATTCAACTAACCATAAATGACACAACCAACTTCAAAACTTTTAATAAATGCACAAATCATGACATTTTTCAAAATTCCTTATTTCTTTATGTTCTTGGTACTTAAATAAAGCTACTTTCATTTAGGATATTGCTTTTAAATGCCAGAAAAATTGAGTTTTGTTTTTTTTGAATTGAATGTTTGCATACACACATACATAAAATGAAGGCTTATAAATTCCATTGATCTAATCAAATTATGGATATCCTCTTCCAATTAGCTCAAACATATATTATTTCTGCTAAATCAAAAGCACAAGAAATTTACTTGCATTTTCATATACGATCTCAATCATGTCAAAATATTTAGAATCATCAATCATATACTCTTTGTGAATATTGGCAAGAATAGTAAGGGAACCTAGCATTTTCAAATGGGAACATAAAAATAAAAGTTGATCTCTACAATTCCAGCCATTAAAGAAAGCCCATGACATATCTCCTGCATATGCTTCCTAGCCTCTAAAATCCCTCTCATGGGAGTACCGCTAGAAAATTCAAAATTGACTATAAATAATGTATAAATTAATTTTGTAAATAGTTACCATAGTTGTTTTAAGTTCCAATATCTTTCCATTGTGTGAGTCTTTAATTAAAAAAAATCCAAATAAGAACTTTTCAATAAATATGAGGAAACAAAACCAAAATTCAATATTTATATACATGCCAAGATAGTGGTTAGTAGTTAGTTTGATGAACAAGAAATTGGTAACAATTAACACTTATAAGGAGTCCTATTTGCCTTTATGGACCACTTTTGGATCAATATCTACAGCCTTTTACTGTCATAATTACCACTCTTTTGTATTTAGCACATCAATAAACCATAAACAATTTCAAACCATTTTTTCAAAGTAACTAGTAAAAAAATAAATTGAAAAAAATAAAAAATACAAATAGAGATACATAAGTTAAACCTGATTAAAGACCTTCAGCTTTATCGAATTCTAACAAATAGACTAACTTATCCTCAAGGCTTGTGTAGATCTTAGTAAATCCTACATCAGATCGCTATAAAACTTAAGATGACAAGCAAAAAATAATTTAGAGTAAGGTTTTTGGATTTAACATTCTCGATACAACAAGAAAAGATTGAAAAGAATTACTTCATAACAACAAAAAAACAAATAAAAGTAAAGATAATAAGTATCACTAATGAGAAATGAAGATTTTAAAGCTTGATCAAGTAATAAATAAACATGAAAAAAGAACACCCGAAAAAATTCAAACGAATTTGTAAAGAGTTAGATCTATTCATACAATTCTCTCTAAGTAAAAATTGAAATTAGAAGTGGAGAAACTCATAAGGTGCCTTGGTTGTAGATATCAATAGAGACGAAGATGTGTTCAGCACCAAATTTGAGCCTGTTGAGAGTGGCCTTCTTATAAGCCACAATAAAAGGGACATCATTCTAGCAAGCAATGATGGAATGATGGAAAAAGCCACCAGCAAAGAAATTAATGGCTTAATTATTAGGTTTGCCATTAGTGATAATAGTCGAGGAGAAGGACGATGATTGAAAAATCAAAGTCGAGTAGGGCAGTGGTGGAATGAATTAAAGTAAGAGAGAGAGGAGAGATTGTAAGGGAGAAAAGAAGAAAATGACAGAGTGTAGTGGAGAAGAAAATTAAATTTGGGGTTTTTCTTGCTTTATTTATATATAATGGCATATATGTAAATAACTAAAAAACTAGGGATATATTTGGTATTATACTTTAGCTAGGGGATATGCACGGGGCATATACCCCATTCCCTACCCTAGGCCCGAAATCAAAATCGAGGATTTTTTTTATCCCCATCGCCATAGGAGAAAAATTTTAGGATTCCTCATCTTGTTCGGGTTGGGTCCCTATCGGGGTTGGGTATTCCCCACCCTATGATCATTCATAGTCCAAAATTGCTTGCTAATTTTCTCCATCTATTTCCATTGCCGCATACCTCTGACTGTAATGCTCTTTCTAATTTTCTCAATTTTATTATTACCATGCATATTATATTACATATATTATTCATGTCATAGTCTATTTATGCACACATTATGATAACATTGAGTCATTCGTATATACACAACATCATATTCAATACTACCTTTAATATGTACTCTTGTACATTACAAAATTTATAAATTTTTTGTTTTCTTCGCATTTCATCATTATTTAGTATGAAACATTATTTACAATAATAAAAGCAAACAATAAAAACTTTGTACTTTGACTTTTCCTAATTTTTGTGTGGGAGAGTCCTAGCTTGAACACCCGTGCTAAGGTATACAACTTAGTGGGGAATAATTAATATAATGTGTGAACAACCGCTCATAATGTCATTCCCAGGCACACAAGCAAGCATGAAATACATAAGAATAATTCCACCATAATAAGGAAGAACAATATCAACACAATATTCACAAAGTAAGCTCAGTCATACATAGTACCTTATTTCTTAGCATTTACTTTATCTTTAAAATCAATTTCGATTAATTCCTACCTATGTTCTGTGGGTGTGGATAATGGAAGCTATGGATACCCATAGGTATTAATCATATGAATACCCATATGTATTGTTTATGTGGATTCCCAAAGGTATCAAACTTGTGAACCTAATAAAAGGTGAAAACTGTGGTCCCAAATAAAGATAAACTATGGACCCAAATGGGATCAAACTATGGCACCTACAACTGTACCCTATAAGCATGCCTATCTATCCACAACCAAGTTCTATATGCAGGTATTACATCATCTTTCCATTATCTCATTCATCATTCAACCCATTTCAATGTACATTATGTAATACAAATATCCATAAGTGTTCATAAGAGTGGAACATTGAACATTAATGTGTGTTCTTATGAGTATGAACATATATACACATATTCATTACTTAATTGAAACATCTTTAATCATATATATATATGTGTGTGTGTGTGTGTATTTATAGGGATCCAATCAAGGTGTAAATCAATTATCAATCATATATTCACCTAAGATCCATTACATTGTTAGAATTCTATAATGATATAGTCTATTTGAAGGTTCTTTTATCATAATTGATGTTTAGAATGCATTTAGTTACTTTGAACTAAAAGGTTAGTGTTTAGAAAGCAAGAAAAAAAGGTTTGGATCTTAGCTAAGTGATGCGAAATCCTAGGATCCAAGAATTCTAAAACTCTTTATTGATTCAGTTGTTCTTAAACTTAGTATGCAATCCAAAAGATAAATACTTTAAAACTTAATTTCGAAGAAGTTTAAAACCTAAAGTAGAAATAAGATGAAGAATAGAACTACACAAGTAAAACTTGAATAACCTTAATTCTTAAAACAACATCAAAGTAAGAACACTCACCTTGACAAGAAATTCCAAAGAATCAATTCAATTCAAATTAATCAAAGTACAATAATTATTAGCTACCCAAGTTATAGCTTTACAAAAGTATTTATAGGCAAAGAATTAACCTAGAGTCATTAGGATAATGGACTGGGTTAATTCAACCTTTAATGCTTCCTAGACTAGGAAAACTTAAATCAACTTAAAGACCAAATGAATGGGCTGCCTGTAAGGTCCAAACAATAAACCAAAAACTAAACATTATTAACTTAATTAAGTCTTACTTAACTTAAAACAAAGCCCAACTCATAAATAGCCCAAATTTAAAACATTGCACATGTAATGCAAATGCTCAAGGCTTCTCTCCATGGTCAACTTTAATTGCTAGCATATACACCATAATCAAGCCCTGATTAACTCTTCCAAACCGGTTCTTTACAACTCCAAAGTCGACATTTTCCATATGCGTATTGTTGTGCTTGCGATATAGAGCTTCTTTCTCTATGAAAGCTTACATAAAAGCCATCAGTTTCTCTATGATCCTTTTGGATTTGCTCCTTATGATTGATCCCTCTGGAAACCTTAATGGATCCTTATAATTATCCAATCTCTGAGCAGTATCTACATCATTCCCTCTTTCTTCAAAAATATTCATCCTCAAATCTGTATCCATATCAAATGAAGACAAATCAAAAACATTAAAAATAACACAAACTTGATACTCACCTGGTAGATTAATCTTATAAGCATTGTCATTGATCTTTTCCAACACTTGAAAAGGTCCATCTCCTCTCACATCAAGCTTAGACTTCCTATGAGTTGGAAGCCTCTATTTTCTTAAATATACCTAAACCCATTCACCTGGTTCAAACAAAATCTTTCTATGCCCTTTATTGGCTTGGTCAGCATATGTTTTGTTCCATTTCTCTATATGAGTACGAGTCTTCCCATAAATAGATTTAACAATTTTAGCCTTTTCTGTCTATCTAAATTAGATATCTCATGCAAAGGTAAAGGTGTTAAATCCAAATAAGTTAAAGGATTAAAACCATAAAATATCTTAAATGGTGAAAAACCTGTTGAAGAATGAACAGTTCGATTATATGCAAATTCAATCAATGGTAAACATCCTTCTCACATTTTCAAGTTCTTACCAATAACAACACATAATAAAGTTCCTAAAGTTTGATTAACTAATTCAATTTGTCCATCCATTTGAGGATGAAAAATAGTTGAAAACAATAATTTAGTTTTCAACTGTCCCCACAAAGCTTTCCAAAAGTAACTCAAGAACTTTATATCTCTATCTGACATAATTGTCCTAGGTATGCTATGCAAACATACAACATCCTTAAAGAATAAATTAGCAATATTTGTAGCATCATTGGCTTTATGGCAAGAAATGAAATACACCTTCTTACTAAACATATCAACTACAACAAAAATACTATCTTTATCCCTTTTTATTCTTGGTAAACATAACACAAAATCCATAGATATGTCTATCCAAAGTTCATTCGAAATAGGCAAAGGAGTATATAAACCATGTGGTTTAACTTTAGACTTGGCTTGCCTACATGCAATACATTTGTCACAAATTCCTTGAACATCTCAACGCATACAAGGCCAGTAAAAATGTTCATGAAACATATCTAAAGTTTTAAGCACACTGAAGTGTCCCATCAAACCTCTATTATATGCTTCACGCACTAGCAATTCTATTAAAGAACATATAGGCACACATAATTTTCCTTCTCAAAGCAAGTATCCATAATGCTTATAAAATTTCTTAAATGCAACATGCTTGCATACATCAAGCACATTACCAAAATAGAAATAGGTATCATACAAATCCTTAATATACTTAAATCCTAATAACTTAGAACTTAAAGTAGAGAGTAAGGAATACCTTCTCGAAAGTGCATCTGCTACCACATTTTCTTTACCATTCTTGTAATGGATTACATATGGAAATGTGTCCACAAATTCCATCCACTTTGGTTGTCTTTTGTTCAGCTTACTTCGAGACTTTAAATGTTTTAGTTATTTATGATCGATATAGATCACAAATTCTCTTAGCAAAAGGTAATGTTGCCAAACCTCCATAGCTCTCACCAAAGCATAGAATTCTTTTTCATAGGTGTATTACCTCGATTTAGCTCCATTAAGCTTTTCACTAAAGTATGCGATCAATTTCCTATCCTGTATTAAAATAGCACCAATACCTAATCCGAAAAAATCACATTTAATTTCAAAATCTTTATCAAAATTAGGCAAACTTAAAACTGGAGTAGTATATAGCTTTTCCTTAAACATCCTAAAGGCATTTATCTGACTCTTACTCCATTCAAAAGGCATATCCTTTTTAACTATTTCATTTAATGGAGCAGCTATAGAACTAAAATCTTTCACAAACCTCCTATAAAAAGTAACAAGTCCATGAAAACTCATAACCTCACTAACTGTCTTAGGTATAGGCTACTCTCAAATGGCTTTAATCTTCTCCTCATCTGCTTCTATAAAATGGTCTGATACTACAAATCCTATAAATTTCAACTTGTCACAACAAGAGGAACATTTACTCACATTTGCATATAGCTTTTCATCCCTTAGCACTTTTAATATAGCTCTAATATGTCCTATATGCTTATGTAAAGATTTACTATAAATGAGTATATCATTAACATAAACAACAACAAATTTACCAAAGAATTCATGCAAGACATGGTTTATTAATCGCATAAAATACTAGGTGCATTAGTTAGTCCAAAAGGCATAACTAACCACTCATACAAACTATACTTTATTTTAAAAGCTATTTTCTATTCATTCCCTAACTTCATCCTAACTTGATAGTATCCACTTTTAAGATCGATTTTAGTGAAATAGTAGGCACCATGCAATTCACCTAACATATCATCAATTATTGGGATAGGATATCTATACTTTACCATGATTTTGTTGATTGCATGATAATCAATGCACATTCTCCACGTCCTATCCTTCTTTGGCACAAGTAGTATGAGAATCGCACATGGACTAAAACTCTCTCTTATTAGTCACTTTTCTAAAAGCTCATCAACTTGCTTTTGAAGTTCCTTCGTTTCTTCAGGGTTATTTCTATAGGCTGGTTTATTTGGAATGATTGCTCTTGGAATAAAGTCATTTAATGCTCAATCCGTCTCAAAGGTGGTAATCCTTTCAAAATCTCCTCGGAAAGACATATTTGAATTCCTGTAATAAAGAAACATCACCAGTAAGAAAATCTTGGTTAAGGTTAAGCAAATGTAAGAAGTTCTTTTTGAACCGAAGTATTAAGAGAAACTTTAGTGACTCAACAGCTCTCTTGATGTCCCTATCTTTTCCATAAAACATATTTTTTTTCTCTCTGCGCTATTTGTCATGCTCTCGATGGATGTCACGCCATCGACATAACCCACATCCTCTATACTTTTCTCTTTTATGCATCTCTCTTTTTTTTTCTCTCCTGTAGAGTCACTTACCAATAATCTATGTTCTTTATTTTCTCTCTTAGCCTTTTTTCTATGTTTTTCTTTTGTATTTTCAACCTCATTACCCTTTTCCCCCTCAAGTGACCTTTGAAGCTTTAATTTTTCCACATGCACTTCCTTGGGTGTTAAAAGAACTAAAGTGATATCTTGTCCATTTAGCTTAAATGAATACCTATTCCTATACCCACCATGAATGGCTTTCCTATCAAATTGCCAAGGTCTCTTAAGTAAAATATGTTTAACATACATTGGCACCACATCACAAATCACCTCATTATGATATTTCCTAATTGAAAAAGCAACAATGACCTATTTTTGTGACCCGTTCTTCCCCACAATCATTCAACCATTGTAACTTATAAGGTCTAGGGTGTTTCATCCATTTTAAGCCTAATTTGTTAACTAGTGTAGTACTAGAAATATTAGTACAACTACCCCCATCAATAATCAAACTACACACCTTGTTATGCACCTTACATCTAGCATGAAAAATATTCTCTCTTTGATTATCGTCAGATTCTTCCTTAATTTGTAAATTTAAAGCATGCCTAACTACCAATTATTCAACATGTTTAGTAAATTCAATATCATCATTAGACAGTTTCTAAACTAAGTATAGAATTAGAATCACTCTTATGATTAGACTTAATCTCTCTATTCTTTATAACTAGCATAGTCCTCTTATTAGGACATTGAGATGCTATATGCCCTAATTTTTGGCATCTAAAACACTTAATATCTCTATGCTTAGTATTAGAAGGGGTTACATTAGAAATACCTTTTGTTTCAGGAGTTCCACTTTTATTGTCTTTGACTTTCTCTTTTGTATCAATAGATTATTGAATAGCTTTGCTATCTCCTTTGCTCCATCTTGAATTCCATTAGGATGTGGAACTCAAAGTGTTACTCCTGGTACTTCCTTTATACTTTAATAATCTCATCACCTTCATAGCCATATTCACCAGCTCTTCCATGTCAAAGAAGTGCTGTAATTACACTACATCAGCTATTTCTCTATTTAATCCACTCAAAAATTAAACCATTACTGACTCTTCTTCCTCTTCCAGGTTGGCTCTAATCATCAACATCTCCATCTCCTTATGGCACTCCTTTACGAATCTAGTCCTTTGAGCGAACCTTTATAATCGTTGATGTATTTCTCTTTAATAATAACTAGGCACAAACCTCCTCTTCACTATCCTTTTCATCTCTTCCTAATTGGCAACTAGTAATTCCACATTCCTCCTCCTATTTTCATTCAAATCAGACCACCAAATTAATGCATAATTGGAAAACTCAATAGTAGCCAATCTAACCTTTTTATCTTCAGAATAATGATAACACTCAAAGATCATTTCTACTTTCCTTTCCCATTTGAGATATTCCTCAGCATTATTCTTACCTCTATAGGGTGGAATATTCATCTTGATAGCACTCAAGTTGCTATCCTTTCTATCCTCATTTCTTCCTCATCCCCTCACGGAACTTCTTATTCTTCTTCTTCCAAATCATCAAGCTCAACATCTCCATTGTCATTAATCCATCGACCCTTCCTAGCCATCTTTCTAGAATTACTTGCCGTGCTTACTTCCAGCCATTCTAACCTATCATTCACACTACCTATAAATCTCTCAAATGTTCCATGCATTACTTGTGCCAAATATGCTACCACTTTAAGAGTTATTCCCTTTTTGTTAGTCTCTTTAGTCATTGTAGAAATCCATAAAAAGTATTAGATAATACCTCACAAACAGTCCCTCATGTGTTTACACTCAAGTAATGTCGCTATTCTCTCGTGTTTCACTCAATATTAGCTTTTACCCCCTTTGATATCCTCACACACTCTTGCCTTTTTCCATCTTATTCCCACTATAGAGTTGTTCTTCAGAATCAAGAGGTATTTCAAGAAAAACTTATGTAAAGAAAACAAGGAAATTCAATAAAACATAAAAAAGAAAGTTTTCACAAAAATTTTAGAGGCAAAGTTACATTTTTCTCAAGCACGATAGACATTAAGAGCTACAAAACTTTTGAAAAAAAGATTTCAGAATGTTACAAACAAAATGAAAATAATGTGTATAATCAATTTTTATATGCTAGTGAGCAATACAAAGCAAATTTATCACTCAAACAATATTTATGGAAGTAAAGATAAGCAATTAAACAATAAAGATAACTAAAAATGCAAGAAAGACAAATCTAGAACTAAGTGTCGCGAATTTGGCTCCTCGTAAGGAAGAAAACCAAACTAAAGTCCTAAATTCTCTAACTCGACCCATGCTAGCTCTACCTAATTTTTAAAAAATAAAACCTAAAAGGTTTCCATTGGATTACAAATCTTTTTAATTTTCTTTCAAGTGAATTTCAATAAAATATAAAATTTTTGACTATGCTGATATCAACGTTTTTTTGCTAACACCGCGTGAACAGTACCCTGATGAATAGTGCCAATAAACAGTACCTATGTTTTTTTATGAGGTAATATCCAATTTAACTATGAATATATTAAAAAATTAAACTAATAATTTTTGAAGAGCAACCTTAGGCTCTGATACCAAAAGACATGAAACTCTAAGATCTAAGAATCTTAAAACCCTTTATCTATTTAGTTGTTAATAAACTTAGTATGCAATCCGAAAGATAAATACTTTAAACCTTAATTTCGAAGGAGATTAAAACCTAAAGTAGAAACAAGATGAAGAATATAACTACACAAGTAAAACTTGAATAATCCTAATTCTTAAAATAGCATTAAAATAAAAACACTCACCCATGCTAGCTTTAACTAATTTTGCTTTAAAAAAACCCAAAAGCTTTTTGTTGGATTACAAATCTTTTCAATTTTCTTTCAAGTGAATGTTGGTAAATATGAAATTTTTGACTATGCTAATATCAATGATTTTTTTTTTTGTTAACAGTGCATGAAGAATACCCTGATGAATAGTACCAATGGATAGTACCTATATTTTTTTATCAGGTAATATCCAAATTAACTATGAATATAACAAAAAATTAAGTTGATAATTTTTGAAGAGCAACCTTAGGCTCAGATACCATAAGACACAGAACCCTAAAATCTAAGAATCCTAAAACCCTTTATCGATTCAGTTGTTCATAAACTTAGTATGCAATCCGAAAGATAAATACTTTAAACCTTAATTCTGAAGGAGATTAAAACCTAAAGCAGAAACAAGATGAAAAGTAGAACTACACAAGTAAAACTTGAGTAATCCTAATTCTTAAAACAACATCAAAATAAGAACACTCACCTTGATAAGCAATTTTGAATAATTAATTCAATTCTAATTAATCAAATTCTTATAATTATTAGATACTAAAGTTACAGCTTTACAAAAATATTTATAGGCAAGGGATTAACCTAGAGTCATTAGGATAATGGACTAGGTTTATTTAACCTTTAATCCTTCCTAAATTGGGAAAACTTAAATCAACCTAAAAACCAAATGAATGGGCTACCTGTATGGCCAAAATGATAAACCCAAAACTAAACTTTATTAACTTAATTAAGTCTTACTTAACTTAAAACAAAACCTAACTAATAAATAGCCCAAATTTAAAATATTGCACATGCAATGCACAAGCTCAAGGCTTCTCTTAATGTTCCATTTTAATTTTCAGCATATGCTCCATTATCAAGTCCTGATTAACTCTTCCAAACTGGCTCTCTATAAATCTAAAGTCAACATTTTCCATCCGCATACTCTCGAACTCATGAAGGCTATCGTGCTCATGATAAAGAGCTTCTTTCCCTATGAAAACTTGTATAAATGACAACAATTTCTCTATGATCCTTTTGGCTTTGATCCTTGTGATTGGTCCCTTTGGAAACCTCAATGGATCCTTGTAATTTTCCAATCTCTTAGGAGTATCTACATCATGAAGTTGGCATGTGTGATGCTAACTCGTTAATGAGGCCAAGGGTACCGACTTGTCACATGATAACTTCTTTGGTTCATTTTTTTACATTTTTGATTTGTTTCTAGCTATATTTAGTTATATAGTCTTTTAGATTTTTGTTCCGTTATGTCTTTTATTTCAAAATCATTAAAAATCCTTCTATTGAAGCTTCTAAATCTTAAGATATTTATAAAACATTGCAGATTAATCTTAATGGCAGGGTAGTATATAACATCATAATTCAGGCCAAATTTTTAAAATCTTAGGAGCAAATCAGTCTTTGACTTCTTTATATGAAATTTAGGTATATGAGTCTAATTTTCATATCAATATAAATTACTTAATTTGCAATTCTACAACTCATTTTATAGGCAAAATAGTTCTATTGGGTCATAAGAACCCTATGATAGATTTTTACTATTGTATGAACAACTTCTATATTTCGGTTCTTAGGCACTATTAAGCATAATTTACATGGTCATATGTCATTTCAACATCTAATATTCCATTCAACATATCACATATAGATGCAAAATGATAAGAAGTTCCCATACCTCTTTGGCAAGCAAAAACACCTTCTTTACTCTCTTTTCCCTTTCTCTTTCCTTACTTTAGCTTGCTTCTCCTTTTACATAGAATGAATTGTAGATATAAACATTTATCTATTTCCTTAATTTATTGCCTAATTATCTATCCCTTGTATCCAAAAAAGAAAAGAAGAAGAGGTTAATGCCTTCAGATTTACTAACCACTAAATTCTCTCTCCTTTCCAATGCTTTGCTTAGAATTGAGGGTTATTTAGGGAGAAGAGTGATGCCCTTTTTGCTTTAGAGTGGTCAGCCATCCTTCCTCTTAAATTTATATGTTTTCTTCTATTCTTAAGAGAAGTTTGGAGAGGCTAGGTGTCAACATATCATCAGTCCACTTTGTTATCCCTAGTTAAATTACGCTTAGCCCCCTAATTCTTTTCAATTTGTCATTCTTACCCTTAAAATTTAACTCTTTTTTTTCATTTAAGCCCTTATAATATGTTTTCTTTCAATTATGCACATGTATGACTTAAGATGAAATGACCATTTTTCCTTTTCTTTTAAAACAATTACCTTTAGGTCCCCAACCTACAATACATTGACTAACCAAGCCTATATCAATCATATTACCAATTGAACTCACATAAATTCTCCTAGGGCATAAGTAGGAGCCTTACATTTCTCTCCCCTTAAAAGAATTTCATCCTTGAAATTTATATCCAATTTAAACAATTGTGGATATTATGTTCTTATGACTGTTTCGATTTTCCAAGTGGCTTCATCCATGCCATGATGTTGCTATAATACCATACACAAAGGAATTTGCTTATTCCATAACTGTTTGACTTCTCTAGTCAATATCTCCGTTGTTTTTTCATCATATGAGTAATCAAGTTAAACTTTTAACTTTTGCAATGAAATTATATGAGACTCATCCGATCGATATCGTAAAAGCATGGAAATACAAAAGACATCATGTAACTTAGATAACTCTAAAAGGCATGCCAATTTGTATGCAATGGGTTCGAATCATTCCATAACTTCATATAGACCGATAAATTTTAGGCTAAGCTTTCGTTTCTTTCCAAATTGCACCACCTTTCTTTAAGGTGACACCTCTAAGGATATCTTGTCACTAACTTGATACTCAATATTTTTCCTCTTTAGATCCACATATGATTTCTATCTATCACTAACTGCTTTCAACCTCTACTTAATAATTCTTACCTTTTCCTCAATGTCTTTGATAATATTAAGTCCAATCATCTTATTCTCAGCTAAGTAGGTCTAATAGATTGGAGTTCTACACTTCTAACCATACAAAGCTTTATAGGGTGCCATAGAGATAATAGCATGATAGCTATTGTTGTACATAAACTCCATCAAAGCAAGGTACTTATCCCAACTTCCTGGAAAGTCTAGGACACATCCTCTCAACATATCCTCTAGTACCTGTATAATCCTTTTGGATTACCCATATGTTTATGGGTGAAATGCTATACTGTAATATGGTTTTATACCTAAAGCTTGATGTAAACTTTTTCAAAATCTTAATGTGAACCTTGAATCTCATAAATTATCGAAACTATGATTTTATGCAATCGAACAATTTCATTTACATGTAATTCGGCTAACTTATCCATCGAGTAATCTAGTCGAATTGGTATGAAATAGGCTATCTTAGTCAATCTATCCATAATCACCCATAAGACATCATGTTTCCTTTGGGTGAAGGGTAGGCCTATAACAAAATCCATAGTGATGTTATCCTATTTCTACTATGGAATTGGGATTGAATTCAACAATCTTGAAGGAAATTGGTGCTCAGCTTCTACTTGTTGACAAGTCAGGTAATTAGAAACATATTTCACCATATCCGTTTTCATTTGAGGCCATCAATAAAACTGTTTAAAGTCTTGATGCATATTTTTACCACCAGGATGCATGGTGAAAACTGTGTTGTGTGTTTCATGCAACAAAAATTTCTATAACTCTTTATCATCAAGAACATATAAACTATTTTGATGGTACACAGTTCCATCTTCTCATATTAAATACTTTGATTGGATTTCTTTGTGTGCAAATTGAGTTATCCACTGTAATTTTTCATCACCTTTTTGACCATCAATTATCACTTGCCTCACATTAGGTTGTGCTTTCAATTAAGCTATCAATGCTCCATTTAGTACAAATCTCCGTCTACATTGCTGTAACATCAAGGGTGCCACCATTTTCATACTCAAAGCATCCAATGCCATATTTAATCCTCGCTTGGGTAATAGTTCATGTAGAATCATAGTCTTTGAATAGCTCCAACCACCTATGTTATCTCAGGTTAAGGTCTTTCTATGTAAGAAGATACTTTAGAATTTTATGGTTTGTATAGACCCTACATCTTTCTCCATATAAGTAGTGTCGCCATATTTTCAAAGTAAATACTACTGCAACTAATTCTAGGTCATGTATAAGATAATTTTGCTCATGAGGCTTTAATTGCCTTGATACATATGCTACCACCTTACCATCCTTTGTCAATACACAACCCAATCCATTTTTGGAGGCTTCACTATACATGAAATATTCTTTACCCAAAGTTGGTTGTGTTAAGATCGAAGATTCTATTAACATCTTATTCAATTGCTAAAAACTTGCTTGGTATTTTTTTATCCATTCAAATTTGGCACCTTTTCAAAGTAATATAGTGAGTCAAGAAGCAATGATTGAAAGTCCCTTTACAAAGTGATGATAATACCCAGCTAAACCCAAGAAACTCCTCACTTCTTGCACAGTTCAAGGCAGCTTCCAATTAATGATAGCCTCAAATTTATTAGGGCCCACTCTAATGCCTTCCAATGATACAATATGCCTAAGAAAAAAAAATTTCTTGAGCCAAAAGTCCCATTTACTTAATTTAGCATATAGCTACTTCTCCAGTAGTGTCTGCAACATAATTCTTAAGTACTCTACATGTTTTATTTTATTTGGATAATAGACCAATATATCATCAATGAACAATGTAATAAATCGATCTAAATAGGGTCTAAACACCCTATTCATTAAGTCCATAAAAGCTGCTGGCGTATTGGTTAACCTAAAAGGCATAACCAAGAATTCATAATGGATATACCAGGTTCTAAAAGCAATTTTTGTGATGTCCCCATCCTTCACTCAATGTTGATAATATCTTGATCATAGATCAATCTTTGAGAACACACCGATACCCTTTAATTGGTTAAACAAATCTTTTATTTGGGATAATGGATACTTATTTTTTATTGTTACCTTGTTAAGCTGTCTGTAATCTATACACATCCTCAATATGCCATCCTTTTTGTAACACCCCAGAAATTACATCTTTCATGCATGTTAGATTTTAGGATATGAAAAATAACCCTAGGATAATTTTTGGAGAAATAAGGATATGATAACAGGGAAAAACATAAGGGTGCATAAAGGTTAAACATGCTTGGACTGGGGTAATCCTAGGATGGGTGACCCAATAGGCAGCTTAACCTAACATGATAATATGAAAATAGGTGTTAAATATAATGGTACAATTTGAAGCAAAATTGAGCTTAAATAGGCCTTTACATCAGACATAGAAGTTTTACCCGATACCGTATAAAGGTTTGACCACAACTTTGATCGGGTCTTAGAGGGGTCAAATGACCTTTGAAAATTATTCCAATGATATAGACATGTTAGGAATATCATAAGGACACCTCATAAATTGAAAAGTAATTTTTTCAATAGTCCCAAAATTTTCTGATTTTAATTGTCTAATTTTCTGTCGAATCTATAAATATATCAAAATGATGTCGAAATGACTTGAAATCTTAACCATGAGCTACTACATATGTAAGTGCACTCAAGGAAATATTTCATGGCATTCTGATATTGGAAACATTATTTTCATAATAAACGACCAAATTGGTGAAAAACAAAAATAAAATTAATTAGGGGGTATAAAAGGCTTAATAAATTCAGACAAGGGTATTTTTGTCCATCTAAAATAGCCAAGAACCTGTTGTAAATCCAGCACATGCTGGAGATGTGTAGAAATCCTTGAGAGTGTGATAAGTGGCTTAAAATTAAGTCATTGGATCAAATAGTTAGGGGAAGAATTTGGGCCATTGGATTTGGAAATATTTAGGCAGCTGAAAGAAGTCTAGAATCCTCTAATTTTCTCCTAAAAATTCTGTAAATACCTCCCCTTTCTCTTTTTAAAACTGGCCAGCCTTTTAGAATTATATTTTCTCATTTTTCTCTTCATTTCTCTCTCCTTTCTTCACTACTTCAGCTCAAATTTCACCCCAAGGTACATTAAGATATTCTCTCAATCCTGAATTTAAGTTACAGTAAGAAGAAGTTTTAAGAAGAAGAAATTTGGGTAGAAAGAGATTGCACACTTTAGGTAAAGTATGGTGTTTTTGTGAATTTTTGTTGGGAATTTTTGTGTAGTTTGATTAGGCATGCTAAGTAGGATTATTATATGTTAATTAGAAGCTAGAAACATGAAAGAAAACTCATGGAATGACCCCTTAATATTTGGCCATAGGTGGAGAAAAAAGAAAGGAAAAGTAGAAAGAGGAAGGAAGTAAGGAGGAAGAAGCCTATGTGTGTTCAAGCTTGAATAACGTTAGTGGATACTAAACCTACACTTAATTTCATTTATACATTAATTTCTCTATAAATCACACATTATGTAATTATAAGATTTAATGAAATAATTTAATTTAGCTTAAGAGGAATGTGTACCATGATGAGATAAGATGAAATAAACTTGAAATTACATGAGAATTAATTAATTAGGGCGAGAAATGGAAGTGGCCGAATGGTTACCTAAGTATATTACTATGGAATTTTGTTAGTTAATGATGGATTAAATGTAATTTTAGCCTTAGCACAATAAATTGATAACTTTAGATGAATTAGACATGAAAATAATATAGAAATGTAAAATTAGATATGATACATAATAGTGAACAATTACGAAATGAAAAGATAATGAGTAAAAATATACATTGATGAACATATACATATATAAATTAATGTTAATAAGGTAAATTACATAAAAAGAAGAAAGATAAAGCATGGTATTGTGATGGCTGAATGGAATTAACATGGTGAATGCTTGATTAAATTTATATCTATGTGTTATATATTATATATATGTGAAGTCATCTGTGAAAAAATAATAGAATTTTATAAGTATGACAATGAATAATTGAATAAATGATGATATGCTTAAGTAATTAAAGTTTAAATGTAATCCAACATGTGACATTAAGTTGCCCTTAGTATTCAGTGGCTAATCAAGGACACTAGAATATAATGGCTAGCCATAGGGACTTTATATCGTAGTAAAATCAAACAGGCAGATAAACAGAATATCTAGACAGTTAATTAGTATAAAGGCCTCACAATTACAGACAATCAGATAGAATATTCAGATAGTCCTCATCTCGCATATCCGATTTGAGAATTTCCACTGTCTACTACTAGGGGCATTTGGGTAATTGTATAAGAAAATGAATTTAAATAGCAAGTATAATGTAAAAGATAGTAAAAATGCAATTAAATTAAGCAAAAGGTGAAAAATAAAATAAATAAGTTTAATAGGGGTAAAAATATAATTACTTGATAAATTATTGATAAGATGGTAATTAAGTATAAAATGAGTGAATAAAATGATTAAAATAGTCAATTAGTGCAATAAGAGCAAAAGTGCAATTAACAAAAGGTTCAGGAACTAAAATAAAATTTTCCATTTAAAGAAGAATTTTAAAGACGAAAATGTAATTTTTATAATTAAATTAACTTAAAAATTAAAGAAAATCAACCTGGTAAAAAATTGAAGTTAAACTGACTAGAAATTAGAAAAGTCAAACAAAAGGTCAAAATTGGTCAACATTAAGGAAAAAGTCATACTTAGGGCTATAATGGTAATTTTGCAACTGAACAGAGAAATTCATGAAATTAAGCAAGAAAGAAGATTTTCGGAATCATTAAAGAAGAAATTTGATAAATAGGGAATAAATTTGGAATTTATTTGGTGATGGAAATTAATTAAAATAATAGTGAATAAATTAATTTAAGTCCACAAAATGAATTAAATGAAATTATTTGTAGTAGTATCCACCACTAGGCAGCACGAATGCTTAGTGCGTGGTTTATTGACTACGTGCAGGGACGAGTACTCAGGAATTCAAAGACGCTCGAGGATGACAATGGCATGTACATTTGTGCACTATGAAGTTATTGTATTACGTAATAGAATAGTTGTAAATTAAGTTATGTAAATTAATTGTGGAACATATTGTTGTAATAATTTTTACTAATTACCTATCTGTAAATTAATATGTGTGTGAATGTGATGGAATGAATGGGAATGTTATATGTTATGCTGTGTTGTGATGAGATGAATTGATGAGTAATATAGAAGTGCAATGTATGTTATGAAGTATTGAAGGAGGAGTATACATATTGGGTGTGTTTAAATCTAAAATTGCAGGTTTGGATAGCATAATTTTTAAGCCATTATGCTGCCGAAACTGTAGCAAAATGAATAGCAATATAGATGGTAACACAGCTTCGGTTTTCTTTCAGGTGAAAGTCCTGGCAACTCTTCGGGGGAACACAATAGGAAATTCATTAACTACTAGTATATCATGAAGTTTTACTTTCTCCTTTTTATAATTAAGCACCAAAGCCAAAATGTTTCACACCCTTTCTTAAGAAAATGTAGCTGATATTACATTGGTAAGGGGTTTAGGTTGAATACCTAGTACTATTATTTCTTTACCATTTGTATCTTTAAGCATCATTGTCTTTGCCCCACAATTTACTACTGCTTAATGCATGGTTAACCAATCCATACTCAATATTACATCAAATTCATAGAATGAAAACTCAATTAAATTAGCCATAAATTTTTTCCCTTGTATCATGATAGGGCAATTCCTAAACACTCTATTCATACAAAAACTATAGCCCAAAGGGCTTGTAACACATATATCAAAATCTAGCAAATCCATAAATAAATAAATTTTCTATTTTGAGTTTTTTGCATTGTTTTGGTGTAAAAACGATTTTAATTGATTAGATAGGTATTATAATTAATATGACATGTTAATATACTGTCCTAAGATGTTATTAGGGCTGGTAATGGCCAGATTTAATTATTTATACCTGATGGTACATGTTAATTATGAAACTAGGTGCTAGTTGGCATGTAAATTACTAGTTTAACAACTAGTTTTCAAAATTAAATGTAAAAACGTTTTTGGCATTTTTGTAAGTGATATTTAAAGATTAATTATCAGGTCTGGACATTTTTTAAATTTGGTTTTAATTCTGGTCCATGACAATTTAATTGATTAATTTTAAAATCACTTAAAACTATGACTAGTTTGTGTTTGTTACATGTTTAATCAAGATTGTTTGTTTTGTTTTGATTAAAATGGTAAAAACACATTTAGATCAGATTTGTACAGAATATTAAATCAATATTTATGGACTTATTTATAATATTAAATGACTCATAAAATTGATTTAAATGTTTGTGCATTTCATGGCATTACATAAGCATTAAACAACTAGTTTTGTTGTTTGTTTGTTTTTGCATGAATGCCTTGTGTTATTATATGTGTTCTTCATGATTTTATTTTTAATTCATGTTAGCACATATTATATGTATTTTTAATGTTTATGGGCTGTATGACATAAAATTAAAAATGGCAAAATTGGAAATTATACTATAGTTGATTTATGGCACAAATCTAACTAGTTTGTGTTTTGGGCTTTTAAGAGAACTTATTCAATAAGAGGATTTAGTCCATTGGGCTTCGGCCCAGGCCCATCACGGGGTCTTCTCTTAAAGGTTCAAGTACACAATTTCCATTAATGGTCTTGGCTAAATTAATTAAAATTGGACTTTGTTTGATCCATGAATGCTATGTATATTTATTTGCTTGTTTGGTGTGATGAATGGATATGCATGGTGCATTCATGGGCCCTGGGTTTTTGTAATTAAATATGGCCTGCGTGCCATTATATTTTATTGTAAAAGTTTCATTTATTTCTTAGAATAGAATTTATTTGAAGACTTTGTAAATCAAGACGAAGCCCACCGGAGTGGAGAAGCCCAACTCGAAGATTCTTATGTAATAGTATAGAATCTTAGTTGTAGGTTTTTGGGCCCATGTTTGTCACGCTTTACTTTATGCAATTATATATATATGCATGATATGTATGGATGACAAAGCGTATGCCATGTAAGCCGTAATAAAATGAATCCCTAAAAATAGTAAGTCACAAAGTTGCCTTCCTAATTCGAAACATGTCAAGGCATCGATCATCGGTCACGTAGACTAGGAGTCCTAGATGCGCCTGATTATCTTTGTGAGGCATGGGTTGTGAATGTAGGTTGGACTTAACATGGAAAGGGATGCCTGGACCTAGGCAACTAATAAATGGGTTGTGCTATAACATCTTAAAGATGTTAGCCCATTTGATCCAAGAGTCATGTATGAGACATGATTGGAGTTTTCCTACCTAAGTAACTTAACTTATTAGGTTTACAGGCTCAGCTTGACTAATAAGTTGTTGTGAAAAGTGGATCTTGGCCCACATTAAATCACTAACGCGAATTATTTAAGGGGATAATAATTCGGTTTGTGGGATCATTAAGACCTCATTTAATCTTGCTAAATTTTATTATAGATTGAAAATGGCATCTTCAAACAACAATTTCTCATTGCGATCGGTCCTTGCAAAGGACAAATTGAATGGCACCAATTTCATAGACTGGTCTCGAAACTTAAGAATAGTTCTTAAGCAAGAGAAAAAGTCGTATGTTTTGGATGCACCCTTGCCTGAAGAACCAGGAAGGAACGCCTCTGCGGTTCAAAAGGAAACTTTTGAGACCAAAAAGAGCGACTCCAACGATGTGACCTATCTGATGCTGGCCACTATGGTGCCTGACTTGCAAAAGCAATTTATGGACCATGAGGCTTATGCGATCATGGTGCACCTCAAGGAGATGTTCCAAGAGCAAGCTCGTCACGAGAGGTTCGTGACAACAAAGGCTTTAATTTCCTGCAAGATGGCTGAGGGTACTCCTGTTAGTACCCATGTACTCAAGATGAAAGGGTATCTTGATACTCTTGAGAAGCTTGAGGTACAAGTTCCAAAGGAATTGGCCATTGACTTGATCTTAGGATCATTGCCTGGTGCTTATGATCCATTTGTGATGAATTATAACATGCATGCAATGAACAAGTCAGTCACCGAGCTTCATGGGATGCTTAAGAATGCTGAAGAGAACATTCGAAAGACCAATCCCATTCTAATGGTTCAAAAGGGAATTAAGAAGGGACCCGCTAAGGGAAAGGGAAAGGGAAAGGCAAAACCCAAGTTAAGTGGGAGTGCACCTCAGGCCCAATCCAAGCCCAAGGCGCCAAAACTCAAAGAGAGTGAGAGCACTTGCTTCCATTGCAACAAGATAGGGCATTGGAGGAAGAATTGCGCTCTCTTCAAGGAAGAACAAAAGAAGAATGGAGCCAAGGCGTCCAGTTCTGGTATTTTTGTTGTTGAAATTAACCTTTCTATTTCTACCACTTGGGTATTGGATACCAGTTGTGGTTCTCACATTTGTTCAAATGTGCAGGGGCTAAGAAATAGGTGGTTACTTGGGAAGAATGAAGTGGACCTTCGTGTGGGGAATGGAGCACGAGTTGCTGCCATGGAGATAGGCGACTATCACCTCACTTTACCTTCCGGACTTTGTATTGTTTTGAATAATTGTTATTATGTGCCTGCTATGAGCAGAAACATTATTTCAGTTTCATGTTTGGATAATGATGAATTTGATTTTGTTATTAAAAATGACAATGCTCATATTCGTCGCCAAGGCATTTCTTATGGCAATGCCATGTTACAAAATGGCCTTTATATCCTTGATTTACAAAACAAAGAGTCGATATAAAACATTAATACAAAGAGGGTTAAATCAAACGAATTGAACCCTACTTACTTTTGGCATTGTCGTTTAGGACATGCAAACGAAAAACGCATTTCAAGACTCCACAAAACTGGAGTGCTTGGGTCATTCGACTTAGAGTCTTATGACACATGCGAGCCATGTTTGCATGGAAAAATGACAAAGAGTCCTTTTAATAAAAAAGGTGAAAGGACTAATGGCTTATTGGAACTAATACATACCGATGTATGTGGACCTTTAAGTACACATGCTAGAGGTGGTTTTAGCTACTTCGTGACATTCACAGATGACTTCAGTAGATATGGCTATGTCTATCTAATGAAGTACAAGTCTGAAACTTTTGAGAAATTCAAAGAGTTTAAGTACGAAGTAGAAAACCAACTTGGAAAAAGTATAAAAGCCATTCGATCAGATCGAGGTGGCGAATACGTAAGCCAAGAGTTTGACAGTCATCTAAAGGAGTGTGGTATTATTTCACAGCTCACTCCTCCTGGAACACCTCAATGGAATGGTGTGTCCGAAAGGAGAAATCGAACTCTGTTGGACATGGTTCGATCTATGATGAGTCAAGCAAATCTTCCTATCTCTTTTTGGGGTTATGCATTAGAAACTGTTGCGTTTCTATTGAACCGTACTCCAACTAAAGCAGTTGAGAAGACACCATACGAGGTATGGACTGGGAAAGAACCCAATATGTCTTTTCTCAAGATTTGGGCCTGTGAAGCACATGTTAAGAAATTAACATCTGACAAACTAGAGTCCAAATCGACTGTCTGCTTGTTTGTGGGTTATCCCAAAGAAAAAAAGGGATACTACTTTTACTCACAAGCCGAGAACAAAGTATTTGTTGCTCACAAGGCTGTTTTCTTGGAAAAGGAGTTCCTTCTCAAGAAAGACAGTGGGAGTAAAGTAGAACTTGGAGAAATTCAAGTGCCACAAGCTCCTATAGAGGATGAGTTGGAAATGGGATCAAGTTCACAACCAGTTGTGGACCAAGAACCCATTACACAAGTACCTAGAATGCTGGTAGGGTACGTCAGGAGATTGAGAGACATGGATTTCTAATCACTGACAGTGACACTATTGAGTTAGTAGATCGTGAGGATCCTACTACTTACCGAGAAGCTATTGAAAGCCCAGACTCGAAAAATTGGCTTGAAGCCATGAAATCCGAGATGCAATCAATGTACGATAACCAAGTTTGGACCTTGGTTGATACACCGAAAGGTGCTAAGGTAATTGAATGCAAGTGGTTATTCAAACTAAAAGCTGATAAGACCTACAAAGGTAGACTAGTAGCAAAAGGTTTTCGACAAACACATGGTATAGACTATGACGAGACCTTTTCACCTGTAGTCATGCTCAAGTCCATTAGGATCTTGCTTGCCATAGCTGCATATCATGATTATGAGATATGGCAAATGGATGTCAAAACTGCTTTCCTCAACGGAAATTTACTTGAGGATGTGTATATGACACAGCCTAAAGGTTTTGTCAATCCTAAACATCCTAAGAAGGTTTGCAAGCTTCAAAAATCCATTTATGGATTAAAGCAAGCATCCCGAAGTTGGAATCTTCGTTTTGATGAGGCAGTCAAAGAATTTGACTTCATCAAGAACGAAGATGAGCCTTGTGTGTACAAGAAGGTTAGTGGGAGCATAGTAGTGTTTCTGGTCCTATATGTGGACGACATCCTTCTCATTGGGAATGACATTCCAACATTGCAAAAGGTTAAGCAATGGTTGGGAAAATGTTTCTCAATGAAAGACTTAGGTGAAGCCGAGACAATACTTGGTATTAGAATCTATAGAGATAGATCGAATCGGCTTTTGGGACTAAGTCAAGAAAAGTACATAGACAAAGTACTAAAGCGTTTTAGTATGCGAGACTCAAAGAAAGGGTACATACCTTTGGCTTTTGGAGTTCCTTTGACTAAAGAACAGTGCCCTAAAACCAAAGAGGAAAGGGACAACATGAGTAGAATCCCATATGCATCTGCTTTTGGATCTATCATGTACGCTATGTTATGTACTAGGTTGGATGTTGCTCATGCACTGAGTATAACCAGTAGGATTCAGCAAGACCCTGGTGAGAAGCACTGGTCTGCTGTAAAAGGGATCCTTAAGTACCTGCGAAGGACTAAGGATCACTTCTTGGTGTATGGTGGTCAAGAAGAGCTCGTCATACACGGTTATGCTAATGCTGCTTTTCAGACCAGCACTCAGGATTCTAGATCGCAATCTGGGTTTGTTTTTGTTTTGAACGGTGGTGCTGTCAGCTGGAGAAGCTCAAAGCAAGAAACCGTTGCCGACTCAACTACAGAATCTAAGTATATTGCAGCAAGTGAGGCTGCAAAAGAGGCTGTTTGGATTAAAAATTTCATTAATGGATTAGGAGTGGTCCCAAGCATCCTAGATCCATTAGAAATTTTCTGTAACAATAACGGGGCCATCGCACAGGCCAAGGAGCCCCGGTCACACCAGAACTCCAAACACATACTCAGAAGGTACCACCTGATCAGAGAAATCATTGATCGTGGGGACGTCAAGGTTAGCAAGATAGCAAGTGAAGACAATGTAGCAGATCTTTTGACAAAACAGTTACGTCCAAATCTGCACGAAGCTCATTTCAGAGCGTTCGGTCTTAGGGCTATGCCCAATTGGGACTAGTGCTAGTGGGAGATTGTTATTGTAAGCCCTAGCCCCAATGCATTGTAACGAAACAATTGAAATTAATAAAATGAGGCATTTGTTTTACCCTTTGTATTCTTGTGCATATCAATTGATAAAACTATCCAAGAGTGTTGTTTCGGTTTAAGTTATCATGTGTGAGGCACATGAATTGTAAGACCTTGAAACAAATGAGACATCATTCTAAATATCCCTAGTCAGTCATTGTTATGGGAATAACAAATGAATTAAGACTAGTATGCTCTATCTAATCTTATGAGTTATGTCTTACGGATCATTAGGACAAGAGTGTCAATCAGAGATCATAGATACATGTTAAAGAACATGGTATCTGGATTCGATCCGCTCATGAGAACACTACATGGTACAAGTCATAAGTGTTTCTCATATGCAAGTTTTGTATCGGAGTTCTTAGACCTGAAATCTCTATGAAACTCTTTATGAATTACTGTGTACTTTGAAATACACCTAACGTGATCGTAACAGAGTGACAAGTACGGGTATGATTGGGTATACATTGATTCATGTTAGAGAGCATGAGAGAAGTGAAGGGATTACCCCTCTCAATAAGAGAGAAAATATCATCGGCCACTTGATCAGTGAACTGAGAAGTGTATGGCCATACCGAGATGAAATAATGAGTAATCATTATTTATCTGAGAGTTCAGTGTCACTGGAATATCAAGAAAGGAATTAATATATATAAGGATGACTAGTTCCATGCCTTATATTAATTCTGATATTTATGGGTAAGGGACTATGCAAAATTGCATTAGGTCACTTAATGCCATATGCATTTTCATTTAATTTGGAATGCTATAATATCTTGCTAGAGAATATATATAGCCTTTGAATTAATTTATTAATTCATTGCCAACATTAAATGGACCTATAGGATCGCACACAAAGCATTGGGCTTAAAATGTTTAAATTAAGTATTGAGCATTAATTTGGGCTTTTAATTAAAGTCAAATTAATGTATGTAATGGGTTATAATATTGCTATTGGGCTTTGGTCCATGAGAGAGAGATATTCAGCCCACAAGGTTTAATTTCAATTAATTAATTATCTTGTGTTAATTAAGTTAATTGAGTATTAAAGCCTAAAGGAATTTAAATTAAATCAAATCACTTAAATATATAATGAAGTGGCCGAAATTCCAAGATGGAATTCAAGGAATTTCGGCACATGCAATTAAGTTATATTAAGTGATTTTATTTAATTAAATGTCTTATGTTTTATTTCAAATTTGAATTTTAAATTCAAAGCATTTTTAATTCAAAATGTATTACTTATCTTTAGGAAGTGATAGAGTTTGAATTACTTATCTTAAGGTAGGAAATTTAGATCAAAACACTTGCCTAAGAGATAATGATATAAAAGAAATAAAACCCTAGGAGACATAGAGAAAAGTTGGCGCAAAAACCTAGGGTTTTCTGTGAAAATTGCGTGACCTTCATCTCTCTCTCTCTCTCACTTCTTTTGGCCCAATTTTTCACAAGGAGAAAGGATAGTTCCTCATTCTCTTGTGTTATTGGGTAGTAATAGCAACCTAAAAGAAGTACAAAATCAGATTTTGTAGCTTCAATCCATAGCCATTATTCAATATAGAAAATAGAGAGCTAGCAATCTCGATTTTAAGCCGACGGTGCAATTGTGTGTGTGAAAATAGAGGGATTGGCGAAAAAGGCTATTCCTTGGCATTAGAGATTGAGATCTAAGGTGGATAAAGGCATCTTGGTTGCTGGACATCACAAAATCAAAGAATAAAAGGCATCATCTATTGTAAGTTTCAAAAACCCTAAAAATTGCATGTTTTCGTTCCTAGTTTTGGATATGTATGGTATGCATGATAAAATTTTTGTTTTTCCGCTGTGCTATCATGATTATCATACCATGTCATATTCCATCAGTTTCTACCTATATCCCCAGTGTAAATATAAGAATGAGTATACCTGGATCAATTAATGCATGCACATCGGTGTTAAAGAGAGAGACCATACCCTCTATCACTTCAAGGGCATCGATTTCTTCATGAGCTTTCATTGCATATGCTCAAACATAAGTCATAAAAGCCTTAGATTAATAAACTATCTCAGATACATTTCTAGAATGAGTTTTAAATTGATCGGTTTGACCTCTACCTCTTCTATGCCCTCTGCTTGCTGAGGGTGTATTAGAAGCTCCCCTACTATTTAGTTGTGAAGATCCCTATTCTTTTTTCAATAGATAGTTGGCCATAAAATGATTAGTGCTACCATATCTAAAGCAAGCACATGTTAGTATCATACATATGCACCAATATCTCCTAGAACAACAGTACACTCTGATGGTTATCTTTCACCCTATCCTATTCATGTCCCTCTACCAGATCTAGATGTTGTAGATGATCCCTATCATCCTTCCCTTGTTGCAGGATTGTTACCAAATTCAACTGGTTGATTTCCTTACTTAACCCTTGGTCTCTTTCTTATCAAGGAACCACCACTAGCAAAACTTCTCTTATACTCTCTTTCCCTCATAGTCAGTTCATTATTTTCTACTTAAATAGCTGCTTGCACCAATTAACAAAAGTTCACAGGTTGTAATGATGTAGGTCCTATCAATTATTGCTTAATTTGGTCATTTAAACCATCCTCAAACTGTTGGCATCTTAAAGCTTTAGTCAACATCAATTTTGGGATATATTTACTCAAGCTAATAAACTCTTTTTCATACTCAGCAAAGGTTATACTCCTTTATTTCAGATTCAAAAATTGCCTCAACTTTACCTATTTATAAGCTTCGATAACATATTTCTTTTTAAACTCCTCTTCGAAGAACTCCCAAGTAAGTGGATCAAGTAATTGAGGCTGCTTTAACACCAACTTCCACCAATTGTATGCCGCCCCTCATAGTAAGGACATAACACAAGTCACCTTATGATTAGCTGGACACTAAATTTCATCAAACCCTCATATAATCTTCTTTAGACAAAATTTTACTTTCTTGGACTTCTCCAAAGTGGTACCCAAAAACTCTTTTGCACCATGCTTTTTAATTTTTGCAATGGGAGCTTTAGGTGTGGTCATTCTTTGTAAAATTTGAGCCATATCTTGTGAAATTTTCAATAATGCTTCCCCAGGAATAGCAGCGGGTGTAATACCCTTGGTAGAAGCAAAAGATTTTGGGTTGGAGGGGTTTGACCGGACAGGTAAATTACTTTTAGCCGTTTCCCAAAAAATTTCCTTAGATCCCTTAATCTTTTACTATTTATAAGGAAACAGGGACATTTGCGTTAGGCCAACATAAATAATATTCTATGCATACATGTCCTTAAACTCATATTGGCCAAAATTTACTAAACTATGCGTTGATACAAAAAAATTTAATGCTCTTTCTAATTTCCCCAATTCTACTATTACCATACGCATTATGTTACATATATTATTCATGTCATAGTCTATTTACGCACACATCAAGATAGCATTGGGCCATTCCTAAATATGCAACATCATATTCAGTACTACCTTTAATATGTACTCTTATACATTAAAAAATTTATAAATGTTTTGTTAATATAAAACATTATTTACAATAATTAAAGCAAAAGACAACGACTTCATACTTAGACTCTTCCTAATTTTATTGTTGGCCTTGTTATTGTAGATCTTGTCCCCATGGGAGAGCCTTAGTTTAAACACCTGCATGGATGAACACTTGTGGTAAGCTATACATCTTAGTGGGGAATAATTAAAATAAAGTTTGAAAAACCACTCATAGTGGTCATTTTCAGGCACATAATCATGTACGAAATACATAATAACAATTTCACCCCAACAAGAAAGAACAATATCAATACAATTTTCACAAAGTAAACTTATTCATACATAATACAATATTTCTTAGCATTTACTTTATCTTTGAAATCATTTTCTGTTAATGCTTGCCTATGTTCGTAGGTGTTGATAACAGGAGTTGTGTATACCTATAGGTATCAATCATGTGAATACCCGTAGGTATTAGTCATATGGATTCTTGAAGGTATCAAACCTTTGGACCTAATAAGGCATCAAAATTATGGTCCCAAATGGGGATATACTATGGACCCAAATAAGGTTAAAATATGGCAGTTGCAACTATACCCTATAGGCATGTTTATTTATCCACAACCAAGTTGTTTATACAGGTATTGCATTATCTTTCCCATTATCTAATTCATCATTCAACCCATTTCAATGTACATTATGTATATGTAGATATCGAGAAATGTTAATAAGTGTGGAAAATTGAACATTAATATTTGTTCTTATGAGTATGAACATATATACACATATGCATCACATCATTGAAACATCTTTAATATATAGGGATCTAATCAAGGTGCAAATCAATTACCAATCATATATTCACCTAAATTACATTATATTGTTAAAATTATATACTGATATAGTCTAATTATAGGTTCTTTTATCATAATTCATATTTAAAATGAATTTGCTCACTTTGAACTGGAAGGTTGGTGTTTAAAATAAAAAAAAGGTTTGGATCTATGCTAAGTTTGCACGGGTGGTTTTGAATCATTACAAAGTCTACGAGTGTCAACTTGTCACAAAGGTGGTGACTAGTGACAGGATAGCTTCCCTGGTTCATTTTATTTTTCATTTTTGACTTGTTTCTATCTAGAGTTAGGTTAAATTGTCTTTTAAAACTTTTGTTCCCTATGTCTTTAGTTTTTAAATAATGAAAAATCATTCTATTTGAGTTTATAAATCTCAACATATTCATAAAACATTGGAAACTACTCCCAATGAAAGGGTAGCAGTGTAATGACTATACTAGATAATTCTAATTACTATTAATAATTACCTTCCATTTACCTTGTGAGTCATCGGTTAATAATGCATATAGGTATACACACATATACTTTACAAATCATATAAGATTAAGTTTGTTACATTAGCATGCTACTAGTTATTAATTACAAAACTTGATCATGACATGATTTTAATACAGAATACACCATCATATAACCAAAAAGACATAAAATTGAATCTCATACTTGAAAATGATTCTTCCTAGTCTGATGTTGGCTTCAGAGATTGTTGGCTTTGTCCCTGAAAAGAAGGTCTAACCTGCAAACCTACACGGATAAATACCCGTGTTAAGCTATAAAGCTTAGTAGGGAGCAAAATAACATGTTGATAAACAGTCACAGTGGTTATCACCAAGCATACAATAATAATATTTAATAAAATATATTATTTCATTAGGAAAAATAATACTAAGTACATTATTGGAAAATAAAAAAATAATTATATCATTTAATCATAAAAATAAAAGAATGCAAACTATGTATACATATCATTTATTATAAGCTGCTTGCTTAAATTTCGGTAGGTGTGGATAACGGGTCAGACTATAGCAGCTGCGACTGTAACCCTATAGGCATGCCTATCTATCCACCATCAAGTTTTTATATGCAGGCAAAACAAATCATATCACATTTATCATCAATTATCATTAATGCATTTTGATACAAGATAAACTAACTCAACTTTATCATCATATAGCTTTGTAACTAACAGTTATCAAGTAATAGCCATTATTAATATTTATACATCCATATAAAAGCCATCATATACATATAGTACCAGGATTTTCCTTTATATTCCTTTTAATTCATATGGTCAAAGGGGTATATTACCCTATACTTTTATATTCAAATTGATTTATTAGCTTAGAAAGAGCTTAGGTGGGTTTAGGCACCATATGGAATCATAAAATTCCAAGTATCAAAATATAAGGAGGGGTCACGGTTACTACAAAAATCATGGTAACCATGAGCCAAGTTATTCAATAGGGGTCACGGTTACTACCCAATTCGTAGTAACCGTCACATAGGTTGCTCTTCGGTTTTGGAATGAAAACTAACTACCTCACGGTTACTAAGCCTTGGGTGGTAACCGTGAAGTACAACTATGAGAAGGGGTCACAGTTACTATGAATTCTTTTGTAACCATGAGCTAGGACAGGTTTTGGTTCTAGGCAGAAAACTAGGGTGGCTCACGGTTACTACCAAAAAGCTAGTAACCCTGATGCCCTACTTTGCCCAATGACCGATTTCTAGTTCTGGATTCTAATCCCATTTTGACCTTTAAAACAACATTTACAGCCACAATGTCCTTTTATAAAGTTGTAGGCCTATGTTTCTAGTTTCCAAAACGCCAAAAATCATCTCAATAAGACCTGTAAATCTTAAGATATACAGATAAAACCAGAAGTTGCTCATAAAAATAGGGTAATAGCCATAACCAGATTTCAACACAAATTTTCACTATCATGTAGTGAAAATCAGTTCTTGGTTTCTTCTAAAAAAATCAATATATGTGAGTCTAGTTTCTATACCAACTATAATTTCCTCATTTGAACAACTATAACTCAAGATATGGCCAAAAGAGTACAGACTAGTCCTTTGATTCTTAAAACAGATTTTTATATCTTTCAACAAAACTTGCATCTTTCATCTCTAAATCACTTTCAAGCTTAGGATCAACATATACAACATATAATAGCTGCAATAAAGACATCTCTCATTTCCATAAAGCTCAAACACACACACACAAACATGTATGTTCCCATACCTTTTAAAAGCTCCAAATCTCTTAAACCTTGATTAGCCTCTTTTCCTTTATTCTTACATGTTTCTCCTTCTATAAAAAAGCATCACCATGAAAAATCATCACTATATTTGATGAGCAACACATAGAAAAAATAAAAGACAAGGATACCTTATAATTAAGTTAACTAAATCTTCCTTCTTTTGTCAAAAATCCAAGAGATCATAGAGAGAGATTTTAGAGGTTGAGAGAGGTTAAAGATGAAGAAGGAGACCCTTGCTTGGCTGAACACCACTCCAAAAATATCCTCTTTTTCCCCTCTTTTTTATTGGTCCAAATGTCATATACATTGACAATTTGCTATTTGTTCCCTTATCTTTCTATATTTCTACTTATGCCCCAAAACTAACCCTTTCTCTTTTCAATTAGGTCCCTCTATATGAAATTACACTTAATTCAACATATAACCTAATTATTAATTATTGAAAATTCTCCTAGGATATAATAAGGGGCATTAAAAGCAAATAACATCACTATTCAACCCAGATTTTGACAATCTTAGGAGTAGAGTCAGTCTCTGACTTTGACATGTGAAATTTAAGTCTATGAGTCTAGTTTCAATAAATAATGGAATTACTTAATTTGTAATTCGATAACTCATGTTATAGGCAAATAGTCCTACTGAGTCAAATGAACCCAAGGATAGATTTTTTCTGTCCTAAGAACAACTTCTATATTTTGGTTCTTACGCACCATTAAGCATAATTTACATGATCATAAATAATTTCAACATCTAATATTCCATTCAAAATATCACATACAAAATGGATATACATGCAAAATGATGAGAAGTTCCCATACCTTTTTAGCAAGCAAAAACACTTTCTTCACTCATTGTTTCCTTCTCTTTCCTTACCCTTGCTTGCTTCTCCTTCTGCATATAACATGTTGCAAATATAAACATTTATCTATCTCCTTAATTTATTATCTAATTATCTATTCCATGTATCAAAAGAATAAAAATAAAGAGGCTATTGCCTTAAGATTTACTAACCATAAAATTCTATCTCTTCAATGAGGCCATGCTTTGAATTAAAGGTTATTTAAGGTTTGCTTAAGAGTTATTTAGTGAAAAGAGTGGCTGCCTTTTTGCTTTAGTAGTCAATCATCCTTTCCTTTAAATTCATATGTTTTCTTCTTTTCTCAAGAGAAGTTTAGAAAGGCTAGGTGTCAACATGTCATTGATCCACTTTGTTGGCCCTAGTTATATTACACTTAGCCCCCTACTTCTCTTTAATTTCTCATTCTAACCTTAAAACTTTCACTCTCTTATTTTAATTGAGCCCCTATATTATGTTTTCTTTCAATTATGCATATGTATGACTTAACGTGAAATAATCATTGTGCCCATTTCTTTTGAAACAATTACCTTTAGATCACCAACCTATAATACATTAACTAACCAAACCTATATCAATCATATTACCAATTAAACTCACATACATTATCCTAGGGTATAAGTAGGGCCTTACACTTACTCTCTCTTTCCTTTTCCTTACTATCTCATTCTCCCTCTCCTCTCCAAAGCTAGTTCATTCCCCCCCCATGGCTCTGCCTCACCATTTTTTGCCATCCCTTTCTCATCCTCTCTCTCGCTACCTTCTCCCTGCTTTCTCTCGTTACCATTGTTTTCTCTTTTTACCCTACTGCTGTTGCTACAAACTTCACACGAAGGGAGTTAGCTACTACTAAGAGAGGTTATTCTAATTCATTGATAGATTTTAGTTCTAATTAAGCGTTATGTATTTTGACTAACTCATGCAGATCGGATTGGGCTCGTTAAGGCTTGGTAACCTTTGATTGGTACACTCCTAACTTATTTGAGTTTGACCAATACACAAAGGTCCACATAGCAAGCAAAAGTTATTATGGTTATACAATCTAAGGGAAGTAGCTATTGTCATTACATGGATTTGAGTTAGGATGATGAAAATTTAGGGCTACCTAAGCATGTTTCTTGCTAATAGGTCTTGCTCATTATGAGGATAACTACTAATGGATCACCATTTTATATACTAATTGGTACTATACTTGGGATGGTGGTTCTCCTTGATACCTTCCAACATTGAGTGAATGTATGGCATATTTTAGGATAACACCGGGGTTAAAATAGGGATGACTAACTTAATTCTAAGGCTCTAGAATGTATGCAGAGGATGTAATTTTGAAAGGAGATAGGATTAATAAAAAAACTTAATTATAAATAACTTAATTGAGATGCTTTTAAGAGCAAGATCTCGTAGTCTCTAGCAGAGTTGCCATTGTGATGTATGATAAACCCCTTTAGATATCCGATTGGGTTCTTGAAGGCCCACTTTTAGGGTCCAAGATCGGATAAAGCTTATTAAAACTTATAAATTGACCACTTCATAAAAAAATGGTTAGGCCCAAATTATTGTTGATAGTCAACCTATGATGGCATCTAATATGTGCTTAAAGAGGTAAGTGTTATAAAATTGCCAGCCAATAGAACGTTGGGAAAACCTTTTGATGCCTAAACTAAAAATGGTATTTGGGACATCACTCTTACTTTGTACTTTGGTTAGTTTTTGTTTTATAATTAATTTTTAAGTATTGATCCACTATCTCCCTTCTCATCGGATGAATTATGATAAATAAACACTCCAATAACATAAAAGAAGTACATAAAAGCCCTACATAAATTATTACATAGGAACATCTTCCCAAAGAGAAGAATAATATACAAAATGAAATGGCATCCATAAAAAGGGGAGTTAATTGAATTTTGGGAACATTGGATCCCTTATGTATGATTTTTACAAAGAAGGATAAAGAGCATTTGTTTGATTTTTATGAAAATGCGTGATGAGTGATCCCATTTTGAAGAAATAAGGTTACTTTTTTATGGCACGATTTTAGGTTAAAGTTGGACATTGGTCCTGTAACACCCTAATCCACTAACAATGGATAATCATCAATCGTCATCATAAACCCAGTAAAGATCAGGTAGAAATAATAATAATTGTAGGACAGGCCATAATTACATGCCATAATAAAATAATCAAGCTTATAGATAATTAATCATAACATAAATGGCCATTAAGTATCTTGAAATCCTAAAGGCAACCACATCTTGCCTGATCCTCTGGAGCTTAGTCGAACCTACACGGATAAACAACCCATGCTAAGCTATAAAGCTTTGTAGGGAAACAAAACACCATGGATAATCTCTTATAATTATAGTATATCAAACACTTTCACCATATCATAGAAAAACATATGAGTCTATCATAGCGGTTATATCCTAATAAAAATCAAGGAGGAGTCCTCAAAACTTACTAAATAATACCATGTTTACAATAATTTAATGCGTTATATGACTCATCTCAATTTCCTAAAAGCTTAGCCATTCATCACTTTCACCATCGTCTTACCCTTTTCTTTTCTTACATTAGTATAAATCATGCATTTTATAATCCTTTTATTCATGAGTCTAGACATTAGAGTTATTAATAGTACAAGATTTCCACTAATGCATTAAATCACATTGTTCACATATGATAGGCATTCGACAGTAATTCATAGTATAAGGGTGTACTTAAGTCATATAGCATCTACAAGTAGTCTTGGTAGGCATAATTACTTCACATATATCATACAATTCTCATATTAGTTTCATAAACTTTACATCCTTCATGTTATCTTAGCATGGTAACCTAATTCCCTTACAATCATCATTTTATGTCATGCATTGAACTTGATTAAATGAATGTTATCATTATGCCTACATGTGTGTAAACATTTATATATAAATAAACAGACTGACGGAGTTCCATGTGATAAAAAAGAACAAGAATTATATATCATGATTATAAGACAAATTCTTAATTTCAAATGTATGCATTTCATAAACATAGTACATGAAACTTAGTGCACATATTATAGTCCATATAACTCATAACACAATATTGTATGCTTAAGGGTCCATATATTCTATGTGGAATCCCATCGGTGGAATCAACTCACACCAGTACTCATACGGAACCTTCCTTAATTGATGTGAGACATCTCAATCATGTATTACAAAGCATGACATTTCATTTCATAAAAACAATTTATAGTCGAAAGGAATTTAAGACAATCAAAACAATAGGTCATTCATCATGCTTACATTACATAAGTGGAGCAATTAATGCATATTTTACTTCATCTTGTGTACATTTTATCATCTTTAATTGCCTGTCTAAGTACTAGTTCAAAAGGTGGATAACGAGAGCAATGGATACTTGAAGGTATCAAACTATGGATATCCAAAGATATCAAACAATGGACCCAAATGGGGTCAAACAATTGTTCAAGTAAAGGAACAAACTATGGACCCAAATGGGGTTGATCAATGGTTCAATTAAGGAACAAGACCCAAATGGGGTCAACTATGGTAACTGCGATTGTATCCCTCTAGGCATGCCTGTCTAATCCACAACTAAATTAAGACCCATAGGATTAACCCTTTAAGAACATCGTTGACTCATCATATTCTTCATTACCTAATACATCATTTGGATTCAAGCCACCATTCATAAAGAATACATATCATTCTTATCATACATCAATGTTGAGCTTTAGGCTCTATTACACATGGATACAGGTCATGTAGTCTCATAGTTTCATTATCATTTATTCATAGCTAGCATTAAGCATGATTTCAATGAAACAATATGGCAGTGCAGATCTTGTTACTAAAAGCCTTCATATAATCATATGCATGTCCTCACACATATGTATACATATACATAAATGCATCTTAAATCATGGAAATTCATTCTTTTATTTCTCATATTTGTTCAAATATTAAATCCAGCTACCCATCATAGCATGTTCATGTCAATTGTATAATGTATACTTACAAGACTCATGGATAGTTCTCAACGACATACCTTTTTGCTATTTGCTGTGAGCAACTTCCATACAATATCATAAATAGTCATATCGATACATAATTAGTTGAATAACATTTAAACATTTTATGATCAATACAATAAGATGAATAATTATTTCCATCCTAAAGTCAACACTTGTTCTTAATTAACTCTTCAGTTCAGTTTTATAGTCTATTAGATCATGGACAACAAGTTATATACCCTAACATGATCATATGTTTACCAATTCATCTTAATTGTACTTTTATCTTATAGTATCTTACATTTAGGTATGTTTATGCAAGATTATTCTATCATATATGTTATCCCACTACTTGCAGTTATGAGTTTTTTCATAATAAAACACATGGCATGATCAAACAGACAAGCATGTTTCTTTTTATCAAGGCTAACCATCATTTCCCATTATAACTTGAAGTATAATCAAGCTTTTATTGTTTTATAATTAAGTATCCATTATGACATTCCTTCTCTTTTAACTTAGACATATTACATACCTTATATCAGCAATACAAGATACATAGATTAGCATGTATGTTTAAAGTTACTAGGTTACATCTTAGTGTCCTTAATTATGTGCTTATCATACACCGAAACCCATTCCGACAACATAATTCCATATAAGCATTCCCTTATACAACCCCCTCTAAAATTAGTTTTTAAAGGAAACCCCCCTACCATAATATAGTGGGTGAATTATTCGAATTCTCAATTCTTTATATACATACATAGGGGTCCTTTCATTTATTGACCACTCTATAATAACATAATGGTGGCTTTAGATTACTTACACAACTTAGTTCAAATTTAATTCTAATTATCATAACCTTTATGTCATCTAACTTCCGATAATGCTTCATCTTATTTTCCTACTTTCCTAAATTATACCTCCATAGATTTTAACATGGAATATCGACTTTCATAATTTATTAATCTATTAGTATTCAACTTGCACATTGACAATTACTTAATAAGCAATCATCATCCTCACATTCACGACCAACTTTGTTTATCCTGATTATGTGGCTCTTTTAATAACCTTAAGATAACACCAAACTCATGATTCTAGGTGATTTATTTTTTATGAGCATGTATACAGAAAGTATATGTGGCCATATATTGGAGAAGGAACAAGACACTTGGACATGTGATAAAAACAATAGGCTATACTTGACCGTATATATCAAGAAGGATAAGGGTAATTGGCCATGCATTTCCAATAAGAAACATAGTGATTGGCCGTGCATTACCAAAGAACAAATATGATTTACCGCGCACTCACAAAGAACAAACATGCTTGGTCGTGCATTCACAAAGAACAAGGCATGCTTGGTCGTGCATTCTCTAAGAACAAGGCAGGCTTGGTCGTGCATAAAGAAGAAGAAAAAGAACAAGTGGCCATGCACTTTAAGAAACAAAGGCTACTTGGCCATGCACTTCAAGGAAGAAAAGCTAATTGGCCGTGTACTTCAAGAAACGAGAAGCATAATTGGCCATACATCTAAGGAAGAAGAAGGTTGCATGGCCATACATGGGAGGGAAGCAAGCAAGTGTGGCCATGCATAGGTGAGAAGCAAACCATGCTTGGTCGTGCATGGGAGGGTAGCAAACCATGCTTGGGCGTGCATGGGTGAGAAGCAAACCATGCTTGACTGTGCATGGAAGGAAGGCATTCCATGTTTGGTCATGCATCCATTCTCATCAGACATGAACACCTGGAAGCCTGGTTATGCAAAAACCCAAATTATGCATGATTTTTAGAGAGTATGCCCCTAGAGCCCATGTAAAAGGGATGTATTTCATATGTATGAATTCATATTCTTAATAAAATTCATCATTCATTTATTAATTCTATGTCTAAATACATGAGTTTGTAAATCTTAAATTAATAAATGAAGTCCTAGATATTATAAACATAGTGTAAAGGCAATCATGAAAGTGTTCATGATATGAGATGTCTATTGCATGCAAATGTGTTAATATCTAAATATCCCTAGTGATAAAATTAACAAGATAGGGCATTGTTAATTCGGATAGACTAGTACATATTATGCTTCTTGAATGGTTTAAGCAGTGGTTCTCATAACTATAATTATGAAAAATAATCAAAGCTAACATGTGGATGATTGTTAGAAGAACAAGTTCAATGGAGACCTACAAAGAGAATCCTCACATGGATATTAAATCTATGTCAGTGAGGAATAACTTCATAGCAGTTGTGCAAGTATCCTTAGACTTGAGATCACCAAAGATATCTTAAGTAGCAAGTAGTATACTTTGACTCCATAACTGATTACTTCAAACTAAAGGTGAACATAGTTAGGAGGTTGGGCATATCATGACCTACTTGAAGTTAGTTGAGTGATCGATAAAGGATTCACCATCACATATTTATTAAGGGAAGTTATCTCGCTTGATTCTATAATTGCCTTGTTCAGAGAATCTCTGGCCAGAGTAATATGCCGAGATGGATAGGGATGCATGAAGGGTATTTTAGGAATAATGGTTAAGTTAATAGAACATACATAATTAGATTTATATGAGTTGATAGAAATCCATACTCAGAATCTAATTGAGATAAGAGTGGTGAAAGGAGTACTATGGAATGGTATAGTCAAACTACTTAAATTTCCTGACATTTGGGTAGTCAAGATGCCTAGCTAGAGGCTATTTATGATTTGTATAATAGTGTATCAAAAATATCAATAGGGATTGATAAAAGGATTTAAAGAAGTTTAAATCATGTAAGTTTTGAATAGAACTCACAATTACATATTATACTGCGAATTGTTAGTGTAAGCCCTAGCCCCAATGCATTGTAATAAAGCACTTCGAATTAATAAAAATGAGGCATTTGTTTTATCCTTTGTATTCCTGTGCATATCAATTGATAAAACTATCCGAGAGTGTTGTTTCGTTTTAAGTTATCATGTGTGAGGCACATGGTTGTAAGACCTTGAAACAAATGAGACATCATTCTAAATATCCCTAGTCAGTCATTGTTATGGGAATAACAATGAATTAAGACTAGTATGCTCTCTCTGATATTATGAGTTCTGTCTTACGGATCATTAGGACAAGAGTGTCAATCAGAGATCATAGATACATGTTAAAGAACATGGTATCTGGAAACGATATGCTCATGAGAACACTACATGGTACAAGTCATAAGTGTTTCTCATATGCAAGTTTTGTATAGGAGTTCTTAGACCTGAAATCTCTATGAAACTGTTTATGAATTACTGTGTACTTTGACATACACCTAACGTGCTCGTAATAGAGTGACAAGTACGGGTATGATTGGGTATGCATTGATTCATGTTAGAGAGCATGAGAGAAGTGAAGGGATTACCCCTCTCGATATGAGAGAAAATATCATCGGCCACTTGATCAGTGAACTAAGAAGTGTATGGCCATACCGAGATGAAATAATGAGTAATCATTATTTATCTGAGAGTTTAGTGTCACTGGAATATCAAGAAAGGAATTAATATATATAAGGATGACTGGTTCCATGCCTTATATTAATTCTGATATTTATGGGTAAGGGACTATGCAAAATTGCATTAGGTCACTAAATGCCATATGCATTTTCATTTAATTTGGAATGCTATAATATCTTGCTAGAGAATATATATAGCCTTTGAATTAATTTATTAATTCATTGCCAACATTAAATGGACCTATAGGATCGCACACAAAGCATTGGGCTTAAAATATTTAAATTAAGTATTGGACATTAATTTGGGCTTTTAATTAAAGTCAAATTAATGTGTGTAATGGGTTATTAGATTGCTATTGGACCTTGGCCCATGAGAGAGAGAAATTCAGCCCACAAGGTTTAATTTCAATTAATTAAATGTCATGTATTAATTTAATTAATTGAGTATTAAAGCCTAAAGACATATTTATCTAATTAAATCATCTAAATAGAATTTGATGTGACCGAAATTCCTAAGAGAAATAACAAGGAATTTCGGCACATGCATAGCTTTATTTAAGTGGTTTATTAGATTTAAATGACTTATCTTTTATCCTAAATTAAGTGATTTTATTTGATTAAATGTCTTTTGTTTTTATCTTGGATAAATTAAAAGAGTTTTTATCAATAAATATTACTTATTTTAATTAAGTGATAAATGCAAATATTAATTATCTTTAGCTAATATTAATTATCTTAAGGTAGTATATTTGAGATATATCACTTAAAGGAAAAAGAGATATATATTTTGTAGTGGGAAAAATGTAAAACCCTAGTCTTTATTCTAGGTTTTGCGTGAACTTCATCTCTCTCTCACAATATTTCTTTTAGTCAATTTTCACAAGGAGAAAGGATAGTTCCTCATTCTCTTGTGATCTTGGGTAGTAATAGCAACCTAAGAGAAGTAAAAAATCAAATTTTGTAGCTTCAAACCATTGCCTTTAAACAATACCGAAAAGAGAGCTAGCAATCTCGATTTTAAGCCGTCGGTGCAATTGTGTGTGTGAGAATAGAGGGAGTGGCATAAAAGGCTGTTCCTTGGCATTGGTGATCGAGATCTAAGGTGGAAAAAGTCATCTTAGTTGCTGGCCATCACCTAATTCAACATTAAAAGGCATCAAAAGTTGTAAGTTCTACAACCCTAAAATTGCATGTTTCGTTTCTAGCTTTGGATATGTATGGTATGTATGATAAAACTTTTTGTTTTCCGCTGTGATATCATGATATTCATACCATGTCATATTCCATAAGTGGTATCAGAGCCTAAAAATGCTTATTTTAGTGCTTTAGATGCATTAAAAAATTAATTAAAAATTGTCATTATGAAAACATGCAAATCTGAAATTTTCTGTTTTGAGTTTTTTGCATTGTTTTAGTGTAAAAATGATTTTAATTGATTAGATAGGTATTATAATTAATATGACATGTTAATATACTGTCCTAAGATGTTATTATGGCTGGTAATGGTCGGATTTAATTATTTATACCTGATGGTACATGTTAATTATGAAACTAGGTGCTTGTTGGCATGTAAATTGCTATTTTAACAACTAGTTTTCAAAATTAAATGTAAAAACGTTTTTGGCATGTTTGTAAGTGATTTTTAAAGATTAAATATCAGGTATGGACATATTTTAAATTTATTTTTAATACTGGTCCATGACAATTTAATTGATTAATTTTAAAATCACTTAAAACTATGACTAGTTTGTGTTTGTTACATGTTTAATCAAGATTGTTTGTTTTGTTTTGATTAAAATGGTAAAAACACATTTAGATCAGATTGGTACATAATATTAAATCAATATTTATGGACTTATTTAGATTATTAAATGACTCATAAAATTGATTTAAATGTTTGTGCATTTTTATGGCATTACATAAGCATTAAACAACTAGTTTTTGTTGTTTGTTTGTTTTTTGCATGAATGCCGTGTACCATATATGTTTTCTTCATGATTTTATATTTTTAATTCATGTTAGCACATATTATATGAATTTTTAATGTTTATGGGCTGTATGACATAAAATTAAAAATGGAAAAATTGGAAATTATACTAGAGTTGATTTATAGCACAAATCTAACTAGTTAGTGTTTTGGGATTTTAAGAGAACTTATTCAATAAGAGGATTTATTCCATTGGGCTTTGGCCTAGGCCTGTCATGGGGTCTTCTCTTAAAGGTTCAAGTACACAATTTCCATTAATGGGCTTGGCTAAATTAATTAAAATTGGAGTTTGTTTTATCCATGAATGCTATGTATATTAATTTGCTAATTTGGTGTGATGAATGGATATGCATGGTGCATTCATGGGCCCTGGGTTTTGTAATTAAATATGGCCTGCGAGCCATTATATTTTGTTGTAAAAGTTTTTCATTTATTTCTTAGAATAGAATATACTTAAAGACTTTGTAAATCAAGACGAAGCCTACCGGAGTGGAGAAGCCCAACTCGAAGATTCTTATGTAATAGTATAGAATCTTAGTTGTAGGTTTTTAGGCCCATGTTTGTCACGCTTTACTTTATGGAATTATTTCTATATGCATGCTATGTATGGATGACAAAGCGTATGCCATGTAAGCCGTAATAAAATGAATCCCTAAAATAGTAAGTCACAAAGTTGCCTTCCTAATTCGAAACATGTCAAGGCATCGATCATTGGTCACGTAGACTAGGAGTCCTAGATGCGCCCGATTATCTTTGTGAGGCATGGGTTGTGAATGTAGGTTGGACTTATCATGGAAAGGGATGCCCGGACCTAGGCAACTAATAAATGGGTTGTGCTATAACATCTTAAGATGTTAGCCCATTTGATACAAGAGCTATGTACGAGACATGATTGGAGTTTTCCTACCTAAGTAACTTAACTTGTTAGGTGTACAAGCTCAGCTTGACTAATAAGTAGTTGTGAAAAATGGATCTTGGCCCACATTAAATTACTACCGCGAATTATTTAAAGGGATATTAATTCAGTTTGTGGGATCATAAATAAGACCTCATTTAATCTTGCTAAATTTTATTGTAGATTGAAAATGGCATCTTTAAACAACAATTTCTCATTGCGATCGGTCCTTGAAAAGGACAAATTGAATGGCACCAATTTCATAGACTGGTCTCGAAACTTAAGAATAGTTCTTAAGCAATAGAAAAAGTCGTATGTTTTGGATGCACCCTTACCTGAGGAACCTGCTAGGAATGCTTCTGTGGTTCAAAAGGAAACTTTTGAGACCAAGAAGAGCGACTCCAACGATGTGACCTGTCTGATGCTGGCCACTATGGTGCCTGACTTGCAAAAGCAATTTATGGACCAAGAGGCTTATGCGATCATGGTGCACCTCAAGGAGATGTTCCAAGAGCAAGTTCATCATGAGAGGTTCGTGACAACAAAGGCCTTAATTTCTTGCAAGATGGCCGAGGGTACTCCTGTTAGTACCCATGTTCTCAAGATGAAAGGGTATCTTGATACTCTTGAGAAGCTTGAGGTACTAGTGCCAAAGGAATTGGCCACTGACTTGATCTTAGGATCATTGCCTGCTGCTTATGATTCATTTGTGATGAATTATAAAATGCATGCAATGAACAAGTCAGTCACTGAGCTTCATGGGATGCTTAAGAATGCTGAAGAGAACATTCGAAAGACCAATCCCATACTAATGGTTCAAAAGGGAATTAAGAAGGGAACGGCTAAGGGAAAGGGAAAGGGAAAAGGAAAACCCAAGTCAGTTGGGAGTGCACCTCAGGCCCAATCCAAGCCCAAGGCGCCAAAACTCAAAGAGAGTGAGAGCACTTGCTTCCATTGCAACAAGATAGGGCATTGGAGGAAGAATTGTGCTCTCTTCAAGGAAGTACAAAAGAAGAATGGAGCCAAGGCGTCCAGTTCTGGTATTTTTGTTGTTGAAATTAACCTTTCTATTTCTACCACTTGGGTATTGGATACCGGTTGTGGTTCTCACATTTGTTCAAATATGCAGGGGCTAAGAAATAGGCAGTTACTTGGGAAGAATGAAGTGGACCTCCGTGTGGGGAATGGAGCACGAGTTGCTGCCATAGAGATAGGCGACTATCACCTCACTTTACCTTCCGGACTTTGTATTGTTTTGAATAATTGTTATTATGTGCCTGCTATGAGCAGAAACATTATTTCAGTTTCATGTTTGGATAATGATGAATTTGATTTTGTTATTAAAAATGGCAATGCTCATATTCGTCGACAAGGCATTTCTTATGGCAATGCCATGTTGCAAAATGGCCTTTATATCCTTGATTTACAAAACAAAGAGTCAATATACAACATTAATACAAAGAGGGTTAAATCAAACGAATTGAACCCTACTTACTTTTGGCATTGTCGTTTAGGACATGCAAACGAAAAATGCATTTCAAGACTCCACAAAACTGGAGTGCTTGGGTCATTCGACTTAGAGTCTTATGACACATGTGAGCCATGCTTGCATGGAAAAATGACAAAGAGTCCTTTTAATAAAAAAGGTAAGAGGACTAATGGCTTATTGGAACTAATACATACAGATGTATGTGGACCTTTAAGTACACATGCCAGAGGTGGTTTTAGCTACTACGTGACATTCACAGATGACTTCAGTAGATATGGCTATGTCTATCTAATGAAGTATAAGTCTGAAACTTTTGAGAAATTAAAAGAGTTTAAGGACGAAGTAGAAAACCAACTTGGCAAAAGTATAAAAGCCATTTGATTAGATCGAGGTGGCGAATACTTAAGCCAAGAGTTTGACAATCATCTAAAGGAGTGTGGTATTATTTCACAGCTCACTCCTCCTGGAACACCTCAATGGAATGGTGTGTCCGAAAGGAGAAATCGAACTCTGTTGGACATGGTTCGATCTATGATGAGTCAAGCTAATCTTCCTATCTCTTTTTGGGGTTATGCATTAGAAACTGTTGCGTTTCTATTGAACCGTACTCCAACTAAAGTAGTTGAGAAGACACCATATGAGGTATGGACTGGGAAAGAACCCAATATGTCTTTTCTCAGGATTTGGGGCTGTGAAGCACATGTTAAGAAATTAACATCTGACAAACTAGAGTCCAAATCCAGTGTCTGCTTGTTTGTGGGGTATCCTAAAGAAACAAAGGGATACTACTTTTACTCACAAGCCGAGAACAAAGTATTTGTTGCTCGTAAGGCTGTTTTCTTGGAAAAGGAGTTCCTTCTCAAGAAAGACAGTGGGAGCAAAGTAGAACTTGGAGAAATCCAAGCACCACAAACTCCTATAGAGGATGGATTGGAAATGGAATCAAGTTCACAACCAGTTGTGGAATAAGAACCCATTACACAAGAACCTAGAAGGTCCGGTAGGGTACGTCAGGAGATTGAGAGATATGGATTTCTAAACACTGATAGTGACACTATTGAGTTAGTAGATCGTGAGGATCCTACTACCTACCGAGAAGCTATTGAGAGCCTAGACTCGGAAAATTGGCTTGAAGCCATGAAATTCGAGATGCAATCAATGTACGATAACCAGGTTTGGACCTTGGTTGATCCACCGGAAGGTGCTAAGGTAATTGAATGCAAGTGGCTATTCAAACTCAAAGCTGATAAGACCTACAAAGGTAAACTAGTAGCAAAATATTTTCGACAAACTCATGGTGTAGACTATGACGAGACCTTTTCGCCTGTAGTCATGCTCAAATCCATTAGGATATTGCTTGCCATAGCTGCATATCATGATTATGAGATATGGCAAATGGATGTCAAAACTGCTTTCCTCAACGAAAATTTACTTGAGGAGGTGTATATGACACAGCCTGAAGTTTTTGTCAATCCCAAGCATCCTAAGAAGGTTTGCAAGCTTCAAAAATCCATTTATGGATTAAAGCAAACATGTCGAAGTTGGAATCTTCATTTTGATGAGGCAGTCAAAGAATTTGACTTCATCAAGAATGAAGATGAGCGTTGTGTGTACAAGAAGGTTAGTGGGAGCATAGTAGTATTTCTGGTCCTATATGTGGACGACATCCTTCTCATTGGGAATGACATTCCAACATTGCAAAAGGTTAAGCAATGGTTGGGAAAATATTTCTCAATGAAAGACTTAGGTGAAGCCGAGACAATACTTGGTATTCGAATCTATAGAGATAGATCGAATCGGCTTTTGGGACTAACTCAAGAGAAGTACATAGACAAAGTACTAAAGCATTTTAGTATGGGAGACTCAAAGAAAGTGTACATACCTTTGGCTTTGGGAGTTCCTTTGACTAAAGAACAGTGCCCTAAAACAAAAGAGGAAAGGGACAACATGAGTAGAATCCCATATGCATATGCTATTGGATCTATCATGTACGCTATGTTAGGTACTAGATTGGATGTTGCTCATGCACTGAGTTGATGGAATATGACATGGTATGAATGTGATGATAGCACAGCGGAAAAACAAAAATTTTTATCATACATGCCATACAATTCCATGACAAGAATCGAAACATGCAATTTTAGAGTTTTAAACTTACAACTTTAGATGCCTTTAAAACTTGATTTTGATGATGACCAGCAACCAAGAAGGATATTTCCACCTTATATCTTCACCACCAATGCCAGGGAACAGCCTTTACGCCACTCCCTCTATTCTCACACACACACTTGCAAAGATGGCTTAAAATCAAGAGTGCTAGCTCTATGATTGTGTATTTGGCAATGGGAATGATTTGAAGCCACAAGATCTGATCTTGTTCTTCCTATAGGTTACTGTTTCAGCCCGAGAACACAAGAGAACAAGAAAGATTTCTTTCCCCTTGAGTATTTCGGCCAAGAGAGAAAAATAGCAAAACGGCATCCACTTTTTATTCATTTAATTCATTAATATATATCACTTAATTTAGGTCAAGTGTAAGTGCCAAAATTTAAGTGTTAATTTCAGCCTCCATCACTTCCTAATTAAGAGATATATTTTAATTTAAATTTTATTAGAATTTAAATTCAAATGGCATTAGTCATTTAATCAAAACAAACTTACTTATTTAAGGTGATAAGTTGCCGAATTCAACTAGTATTTTAGTTTGAATTTTGGCTACGTTAATTCCCTCTCAAGTATTATATTTTGATTAAATACAAATTAGGATTTAATACTCAATTAACTTAATTATACATAGATAATTAATCAATTGAAATTAAACCTAGCACATGCCAACAAATTTCTCTCGTGACCAACTGTTAACAGATTTGCCTAAAACAGCAAGCTGTTTTAGGCAAAAAGATAGTTCAATATATTTGCCTAAAACAGCTAGCTGTTTTAGGCAAAAAACTCATTTCACAGATTTGCCTAAAACAGCTAGCTGTTTTAGGCAAAATCGTGGCTTAACAGATTTGCTGTTTTAGGCAAAATTACACCTTGACAGTTTTGCCTAAAACAGCTAGCTGTTTTAGGCAAAAATCTATTTACCCATTTTATGCATTAATTTGACTTTAAATAAAAGTCCAAATTAATTCCCAATACACAATTTAAATATTTTAAGCCCAATGCTTTGTGTGTGATCCTATAGGTCCATTTAATGTTGGCAAAGAATTAATAAATTAATTCAAAGGCTATATATATTCTCTAGCAAGATATTATAGCATTCCAAATTAAATGAAAATGCATATGGCATTTAGTGACCTAATGCAATTTTGCATAGTCCCTTACCCATAAATATTAGAATTAATATAAGGCATGGAACCAGTCATCCTTATATATATTAATTCCTTTCTTGATATTCCAGTGACACTGAACTCTCAGATAAATAATTATTACTCATTATTTCATCTCGGTATGGCCATACACTTCTCAGTTCACTGATCAAGTGGCCAATGATATTTTCTCTCATATCGAGAGGGGTAATCCCTTCACTTCTCTCATGCTCTCTAACATGAATCAATGCATACCCAATCATACCCGTACTTGTCACTCTGTTACGAGCACGTTAGGTGTATGTCAAAGTACACAGTAATTCATAAAGAGTTTCATAGAGATTTCAGGTCTAAGAACTCCAATACAAAACTTGCATATGAGAAACACTTATGACTTGTACCATGTAGTGTTCTCATGAGTGGATCTAATCCAGATACCATGTTCTAAACATGTATCTATGATCTCTGATTGACACTCTTGTCCTTATGATCCGTAAGACAGAACTCAACTTATCAGAGAGAGCATACTAGTCTTAATTCATTTGTTATTCCCATAACAATGACTGACTAGGGATATTTAGAATGAAGTCTCATTTGTTTCAAGGTCTTACAACCATGTGCCTCACACATGATAACTTAAACTGAAACAACATTCTTGGATAGTTCTATCAATTGATATGCATAGGAATACAATAGATAAAACAAATGCCTCATTTTATTAATTTCAAGTGTTTCGTTACAATGCATTGGGGCTAGGGCTTACACTAACAATCTTCCACTAGCACTAGTCCCAATTGGGCATAGCCCTAAGACCGAACGCTCTCAAATGAGCTTCGTGCAGATTTGGATGTAACTGTTTCGTCAAAGGATCAGCTACATTGTCTTCACTTGCTATCTTGCTAACCTTGACGTCCCCACGATCAATGATTTCACTGATCAAGTGGTACCTCCTGAGTATGTGTTTGGATTTCTGGTGTGACCGGGGCTCCTTTGCCTGTGCGATGGCCCCGTTGTTGTCACAGAAAATTTCTAATGGATCTAGGATGCTTGGGACCACTCCTAATCCAGTAATGAAATTTTTAATCCAAACAGCCTCTTTTGCAGCTTCACTTGCTGCAATATACTCAGATTCTGTAGTTGAGTCGGCAACAGTTTCTTGCTTTGAGCTTCTCCAGCTGACAGCACCACCGTTCAAAACAAAAACAAACCCAGATTGCGATCTAGAATCCTGAGTGCTGGTCTGAAAAGCAGCATCGGCATAACCTTGTATGACGAGCTCTTCTTGACCACCATACACTAAGAAGTGATCCTTAGTCCTTCGCAGGTACTTCAGAATCCCTTTTACAGCAGACCAGTGCTTCTCACCAGGGTCTTGCTGAAACCTACTGGTTATACTCAGTGTATGAGCAACATCCAATCTAGTACATAACATAGCGTACATGATAGATCCAATAGCAGATGCATATGGGATTCTACTCATGTTGTCCCTTTCCTCTTTGGTTTTAGGGCACTGTTCTTTAGTCAAAGGAACTCCCAAAGCCAAAGGTATGTACCCTTTCTTTGAGTCTCCCATGCTAAAACGCTTTAGTACTTTGTCTATGTACTTTTCTTGACTTAGTCCCAAAAGCCGATTCGATCTATCTCTATAGATTCGAATACCAAGTATTGTCTCGGATTCACCTAAGTCTTTCATTGAGAAACATTTTCCCAACCATTGCTTAACCGTTTGCAATGTTGGAATGTCATTCCCAATGAGAAGGATGTCATCCACATATAGGACTAGAAATACTACTATGCTCCCACTAACCTTCTTGTACACACAAGGCTCATCTTCTCTTGATGAAGTCGAATTCTTTGACTGCCTCATCAAAACGAAGATTCCAACTTCGGGATGCTTGCTGATAATCTTGTTTTTAGTGTTTATTTTCTGGATAATTTTATGCGTTTTAGTGTCTCATCTTGCTTGTTTTTAGTGTTTTAAGACTTTATTATTGTTTCTTATATGTATTTTAGTTATTTTGTTTAATTTAAAGTTTTTAGGTGATTAATGGTCTTAAATTTTTCTTTTTGTAGAAAATTTTGCTAAGGCACGGCTGAGACAAACTGTCCAAGCCGTGTCCAGTGCAGATGGCAAAGCGCACCGTTTCACCAATGGCCACGGCCGAGACAAACTGTCCCAGCCGTGCCCCATCCAGGAGTCAAAGCGCACCGTTTCATCAAAAGTCGCGGCTGAGACAAATTGTCCCAGCCGTGGCCATTGCAGATTTCAAAACACACCGTTTCATTAAAGGTCGCGGCTGAGACAAAGTGTCCCAGCCGTGTCCATGGCAGCCTGCGAAGCACTTTTGATCCAGAAGCTTGACACGGCGGAGACAAACTGTCTCAGCCGTGCCCTTTCCTTCTCTCGCGGCTGAGACAAAAGTGTCCCAGCCGTGGCCTCTTGGACAGCTCTATAAAAGCTGCGAATTTTTCTGCTTAAGGGAGTCTTTTTCTAGGGTTTCGTGCTTTGAGTGTTTAGGGAGAGTAGAAAACGCAGTTTTTCATACTTTGTGGGTTTTTCATCCTTAGATTTTGAGTTTTACTTGTAAAAATTACACTTTTAACTTAGTTTTACTTCAAGAACACAAAGATAGTTATAGTTTTAGTCTCTAGCTTGAAGATTACTGCTTACAATCAAGTTGCTGTTTGGAGAAGAAGAGGAGGAGCTTCATCAACTTCAAATCTTTAGCTTTAAATGGGTTTTATAGTTTTCACTCGTACTTTGTTAAATTTTTACATTATGGATAGTGAGTAGTTGTTTTTGTTGCTTGGGGGAGCTTTGAATCCCCTACTCACAATGTGAATATTGAGCATATTTTTAATCTTTACATGAATGAATGGTCTATTTTGCTGTTACTTATTTATATTTCATGGGTTTTCAATCTATTGAGTTAATTTTCATACATGGATGAATGATGTTTATCATATATCTTTGAATGTGTATTAAGTCTAGTGGATTGAAGTCCATGTATAATCTTGCTCGGTTTTTCCTTCATGAATGCTGTATTATTTTAGACGGCTCCGGAATGGGATTCTAAATGTGCAGTAATTGTGAATTTAGGACTAGAGTGTGGAGTGAAATGGATGAGATTTGGGTTGTTTGGCTCCGGAATGGGAAGGCAAACCAAACTTAGGATGTTAGACCCGTGCATAGGCTAGTTGTTAAGTTGGCTCCGGAATGGGAAGTTTAGCAACTAGAATAGCTGGCTCCGGAATGGGAAGCTTGGGTTAAGAGGGTTATCCCGAGTTCATTCATGTATACTTTTATGTAAAAAATTTATTCACATTTGGGTATGGGGTGGATAAGTGAACCCGAGTAATGCTTTATTTCTATAGATTTTTATATTTGCTAATTTCTCAGAATTTACTACACTGCATTTAAATTTCTCTATTTTACATACTTAGGCTTTTAAGTTACATTTTATAATTCGAACAATTCATACACACAAACCATTGGAAATTCTTTAGCATACAATTAATCCTCACGGTCTACACACACACATTTCCCTTGGGTTCGATATTGAGGGTCTTAAATATACCCACTTTATTACTTGTCGATCTAGTGCACTTGCTAGGGTCGCAACACTTGCTTTAATCCATAAATGGATTTTTGAAGCTTGCAAACCTTCTTAGGATGCTTGGGATTGACAAAAACTTCAGGCTGTGTCATATACACCTCCTCAAGTAAATTTTCGTTGAGGAAAGGAGTTTTGACATCCATTTGCCATATCTCATAATCATGATATGCAGCTATGGCAAGCAAGATCCTAATGGGTTTGAGCATGACTACAGGCGAAAAGGTCTCGTCATAGTCTACACCATGAGTTTGTCGAAAACCTTTTGCTACTAGTCTACCTTTATAGGTCTTATCAGCTTTGAGTTAAACGAGTTGGAAAATGTAGGTCCTTGCAGTTAAACGAGTTGGAAGAGATTCGATTCTGGGCCTATGAACATGCGAAGAAGTACAAGGAGAACACGAAGAAGTGGCACGATCGTAAAATCGCGAAGAAGGAATTTGTGCCAGGAATGAAGGTACTTCTTTATGATAGCAGACTAAGGTTGTTCCCTGGGAAGTTGAAATCAAGGTGGAAAGGACCATTTGAGGTTGTTGAGGTCTCTAGCTATGGAGTAGTAACCATCCGACATCCGGAAGAAGGTCATGGGCGAGAGTTCAAGGTAAACGGTCACCGATTGAAGCCATATCTCGATTCCAAGTATGAGGCTGCATCAGTGATCCTCACTTTTAAAGATGATCCATGAGAGCTATGAAAGTCGAGCTGGCGACTTGTTAAACCCAGAACTTTTTCTCATCCTTGAACTCAATTTCTTTTCTTTTCGATTTCTCTTTAATTTCTTACAAGTTTAACATGTTTAGTGTTGTTTATTTTGTCAAAAGTTTGGTTTTTAGTTGTTGTTGTTAGGTTGACTTATTTGAGGAGAGAAAGTATTTTAATAGGGCAAATTAGTAAATGGGCACGGCTGAGACAATTTGTCCCAGCCGTGTCCCTTTAAAATTTTTTGAGAGACAGAAGGGTGCCACGGCTGAGACAAATAGTCCCAGCCATGTCCAATTGTGAGTTTTAGATCCAGAAGGTGGGCACGGCTGAGACAAATCGTCCCAGCCATGGCCTTCTCCGTGCCAAATTCTAGATGAAGTCCAGAAGGTAGGCACGGCTGAGACAAATAGTCCCAGCCATGTTAAAAAAAATGAAATTTCAAATTTAAAAAAAAAAAAAATTTAAAAAAAAAATGTTTAATTAAATAATTAATCTAGTTAGGACACGGCTGAGACAAATAGTCCCAGTCGTGCCTTTTGGTTTGTTTCGAATCCAGTAGGGTGGCACGACAAAGACAATATGTCCCAGCCGTGCCTTTCATTTTATCAAAACGGGGAGTTTTGATTTTAAGCTGGGCACGGCAGAGACAAATAGTCCCAGCCGTGCCTCTTTGCACATCTGTCGAATGTGTTTCATTTTTAACCAGTTTTTTTTTGCCCCTCTTTCTCATTTCCTCTCTTCTCTGCATTTTTTTTCTTCTTCACTCCGACCTTCTCTCCCTATTTTTTTCTCTCTCTCTTTCTCTCTCTCATCAAGCAACAGGTACATCTCCCTCCACTCTTCTCTTTATTTTTTTTGTTTAATTTTTGTCGTTTTCTTTGAGTTTTGTTGTTTTTGTTCTCCTGTGTTTCTTATGCCATTTTGTGTTCCTACCCTCATGTTCTTGCATTTCTTTCGTTGTATTTAATTGTTGTGTTGTTTGTGTTTTCTTTTTGGTTAGTTTTATGCATGCTTGTGTCTTTTTTGTTGCAAAAATGCATTTGCCCACCACATGTTCGATGAAATGCTAAAGAGAAGTAAATGCAATTTTGTTTTCTTCAATTGTCACGAATTCTTGCTTCCTTTCTTTAAAATTATGGATGGTTATGCATGTTGGCATGTGCTTGGTTAGTTTTATGCATCATTTTGTGTATTTTATGGCCAAACGCACTTCGCCCGCCACCTGTTCGATAAATTGCCAACGAGAAGCAAGAAACAATTTCTGTTTTAGTTACTTTGTTGCTTACCCTTGTTTGCCTCACACTCCTGCCCAAGAAATATTTGCCATGTTTTTATGTTTCACAAATAATTGAGAGGATTAATATAGGAGTTAGGCAATTATTTGTATTCGGGCCATTTTGTTGAGTTTTTGGTTGTCCCTCGCTCAATTGCATATGCTTTAAGTTGTGTTTTGGTTCTGTTATTCGTGTGCGTAATCTACTTGCGTTTGTTTATGTTTGTTGCTTATGTTTTAGGCAGGGTATTTGTTTTATTTTATCGTTCATGTGCTATGTTTTGTCTTTAAGGCTTATTCGTTGTGTTGTTGTGTTGCAGGCAAAATGGCACCCAAAAGATCTCGTCCTGATGCTGGTGCTTCATCATCTGCCCCTCAAGGGTCCTTTAAAGTTAAGGTTCCAGCATGGGTACCCTCAGAATTTATGAATCAGTGGGCCATATTTTGCAAGCAAGAGTATCTAGCTACCCCTCGCCTAAATATGGGAGATATGGCGGAGTTTGGCTTCCAGAATGAATTAGAGAGATTGTTTAATGGTGTAGGTTGGAAAGTCTTTTATGAGCGGAATGAGCAGGTCTACCCTCATTTGGTCCGTGACTTTTTGAGCACAGCCAATATCAGAATGGGAGCGGATAGTCACGATGATCCGGGCCATGTGAGTTTTTGGCTTGACGGCAGTCCATATCAGATGACCTTCAATGCATTTTCTGAAGTCTTGGGTTTCGACCAACATGCTTCCCGGGACATTACCCATCTCAACAAACAAGAAATCTGGATGGGCATTTATGATCCCGATGATCCTACCTATTTTAACCCCAAAAATACCAAGGCACATCACCTGAGGGATCATCCACTGCGAATTATGCATCGGTATTTAGCCCTGGCCTTCTTTAGCCATCTTGGTGGGCCCAGAAATGTTAATGCTAGCGAGGCCACCATTTTGTATGCGATGCATAATGGAATTAGGTTAAATGGGGCTGCTTTCATTGCCCATAAGGTCTTGGATTTGCGTTCATTCCCAAAGCGGGATTCGAAGCTAGCCATGGGAGGGTTTGTAACTACTTTGGCCCGTTTCTTTAACCATACAAGATTGGGTGTTGCAGCTGACAAGCCAATGATTATTGATCGGAAAATGCTGAGGAACATGGCTGTACTGATTGACGACCCTCGCTTTCCAGGGCAAGGAAATTTGGTAGTTTCGGTGCGGGCTTTATATCGTGCAGCTATGCACAAGGGAGCCACGGAATTGGACGACCTGAAGCTGAAGCTTCTGCCTTGTCCTCAGAGCAGTACAATGCTCTTAACACCCGACTTGACAGCATCTCTCAAAGGATGGACTCCGGGTTCACATCCATCAAACAGCGGATGGATGACATTGTTACAGCTCTCGGCATGCTGCAATCTCGATTCGACAGCCAGTTTCCGCCTCCACCACCGCCCTCCTCACCATGATTTCAGGGATTTTTTCTCCACTCATCACTCCATTGTTGTTTATATTCTTTTGGCCTTTTGCTGAGGGCAGCAAAAGTTTTAAGTGTGGGGTGAGGGTTTGAGGATGAAGATTGTTTAACTTAGTTTTTCTGTTTTTGCTTTTGATGTTTCTTTTAGTTGTGGGATGTTTTTAGTTTTTGCTTTTGTGATATGACTGTAGTTTGCTAAGTGGATTTCTTTCTTGTTTTTCCATTTTCTTTATATATAGTTTTTATCTTGATGTAGATTTTGATATTAGTTCTCTTCTTTTGTGTTTGAAAGTTGTATTACATTATGCATTTCTTAGTGTCGACTTAGTTTAATTTTTTTTAGATTGTTAATTACTCTTGCAATTAGCCTAAATTTTCCAGTTAATCTTGTTTAGAATCAATTTGAACTTAAAATTTGAACTGCTTATTTAGGAGGTTTGAGTAGCCAGAGAGTAGTAGTATTGTTCAGGAAAGTTCTTCTTTTGAATTGATCTCGATTAATTTTATACCATTCAATTTCTAACTTAATGAGCACGGTAGGCTAAGTTTTATGAAATTAAAACCAGTGAGTAAAAGCATTTGAGTAAAAAAAAAAATTCTGGAATAGTTAGAACCTTCCTCATCACCCTTCGAAACAAATATTCAACTCAAATAAGATTAGGATATGACCCAGGCAACCTTCTTTGGTAACTAATTTTTGACTGACTTTTGACCTACCCTTAGTAAATTTTACCATTGTTAGCCCCTTTGAGCTTAATTGGTATGCTAAAAGCGTACTATTTAATTTTTTCTTGATTACACTTATGCTAAACCATGCAGCCTAAAATGCCTTTGTCTATCCCATTTCGGAATTGGCCACTCTAGGTTGGGAAATGAAATTTGCATGTTAGGTTTGATAAACTTCTGATTATCAGTTGAGAAGAAAAGGGAAGTTGAAGTTTAAGGTTGATAAACAATTAGTGTTTTTGGTACCCTTCTTAGTAGTGAATGAAAATTTCTCTGTTAAAAAAAATAATAAAAATAAATAAATAAATAAAAAAAATCAGTTATTATGTTGCAGAAAATAAGTGTGGGGTACCTAGCATTTATAGGAAGTATCATTTATCTTGCTTCCTACAATTTTGAGGATCCAACTAATGTCCTGAGATTAGTTTCCCTTCTTACAATGATAGAGTATGAATTTTGAAGGGGTTATTTTCTTGAGAAAGTTAGGTGAGTTGTATTTTGGATAGTGTGGCTAATTCTGTTTTGCTAGCCTTATCAAATTTTTTGGAACCTTTGACCTATCCCCATTACAACCTTAATGTAAGCCCTGGTGATCCAGTTTTGTTTTGAGTTGTTTAGTGGAGATGACCCTTGTGGTTCAGGTGCTAAAGGAGAGGCTTATGACTGTTCTGATTTGCAAGCGCCAAATTGTTGCAATGCTCTGTTTGCTTGATTGCTGGAATTTACTGGTAGTTTTGGTTTTTGAAAGAAATTAAATCAGTTTTAGCCTCGCACACATACACAAGAAATTGTATGGTATAGTTCAGTTTGAGTCTTTTTAAATGAATTCTTCATCTGAGTGTCTTCTACTAAGTGTTGCTAGAATCTCTCTGAATTTGCTTGTTCTTATATGAAGTTTGAATTTTCAAGATTGTGGATGATTCGTTTGCTCGAGGGCAAGCAAAAAGCTAAGTGTGGGGTAGTTGATAATCTTGTTTTTAGTGTTTATTTTCTGGATAATTTTGTGCGTTTTAGTGTCTCATCTTGCTTGTTTTTAGTGTTTTAAGACTTTATTATTGTTTCTTATCTGTATTTTAGTTATTTTGTTTAATTTAATGTTTTTAGGTGATTAATGGTCTTAAATTTTTCTTTTTGCAGAAAATTTTGCTAAGGCACGGCTGAGACAAACTGTCCGAGCCGTGTCCAGTGCAGATGGCAAAGCGCACCGTTTCACCAATGGCCACGGCCGAGACAAACTGTCCCAGCCGTGCCCCATCCAGGAGTCAAAGCGCACCGTTTCATCAAAAGTCGCGGCTGAGACAAATTGTCCCAGCCGTGGCTATTGCAGATTTCAAAACACACCGTTTCATTAAAGGTCGCGGCTGAGACAAAGTGTCCCAGCCGTGTCCATGGCAGCCTGCGAAGCACTTTTGATCCAGAAGCTTGACACAGCGGAGACAAACTGTCTCAGCCGTGCCCTTTCCTTCTCTCGTGGCTGAGACAAAAGTGTCCCAGCCGTAGCCTTTTGGACAGCTCTATAAAAGCTGCGAATTTTTCTGCTTAAGGGAGTCTTTTTCTAGGGTTTCGTGCTTAGAGTGTTTAGGTAGAGTAGAAAACGCAGTTTTTCATACTTTGTGGGTTTTTCATCCTTAGATTTTGAGTTTTACTTGTAAAAATTACACTTTTAACTTAGTTTTACTTCAAGAACACAAAGATAGTTATAGTTTTAGTCTCTAGCTTGAAGATTACTGCTTACAATCAAGTTGCTGTTTGGAGAAGAAGAGGAGGAGCTTCATCAACTTCAAATCTTCAGCTTTAAATGGGTTTTATAGTTTTCACTCGTACTTTGTTAAATTTTTACATTATGGATAGTGAGTAGTTGTTTTTGTTGCTTGGGGGAGCTTTGAATCCCCTACTCACAATGTGAATATTGAGCATATTTTTGATCTTTACATGAATGAATGGTCTATTTTGCTGTTACTTATTTATATTTCATGGGTTTTCAATCTATTGAGTTAATTTTCATACATGGATGAATGATGTTTATCATATATCTTTGAATGTGTATTAAGTCTAGTGGATTGAAGTCCATGTATAATCTTGCTCGGTTTTTCCTTCATGAATGCTGTATTATTTTAGACGGCTCCGGAATGGGATTCTAAATGTGCAGTAATTGTGAATTTAGGACTAGAGTGTGGAGTGAAATGGATGAGATTTGGGTTTTTTGGCTCCGGAATGGGAAGGCAAACCAAACTTAGGATGTTAGACCCGTGCATAGGCTAGTTGTTAAGTTGGCTCCGGAATGGGAAGTTTAACAACTAGAATAGCTGGCTCCGGAATGGGAAGCTTGGGTTAAGAGGGTTATCCCGAGTTCATTCATGTATACTTTTATGTAAAAAATTTATTCACATTTGGGTATGGGGTGGATAAGTGAACCCGAGTAACGCTTTATTTCTATAGATTTTTATATTTGCTAATTTCTCAGAATTTACTACACTGCATTTAAATTTCTCTATTTTACATACTTAGGCTTTTAAGTTACATTTTATAATTCGAACAATTCATACACACAAACCATTTGAAATTCTTTAGCATACAATTAATCCTCACGGTCTACACACACACATTTCCCTTGGGTTCGATATTGAGGGTCTTAAATATACCCACTTTATTACTTGTCGATCTAGTGCACTTGCTAGGGTCGCAACACTTGCTTTAATCCATAAATGGATTTTTGAAGCTTGCAAACCTTCTTAGGATGCTTGGGATTGACAAAAACTTCAGGCTGTGTCATATACACCTCCTCAAGTAAATTTTCGTTGAGGAAAGGAGTTTTGACATCCATTTGCCATATCTCATAATCATGATATGCAGCTATGGCAAGCAAGATCCTAATGGGTTTGAGCATGACTACAGGCGAAAAGGTCTCGTCATAGTCTACACCATGAGTTTGTCGAAAACCTTTTGCTACTAGTCTACCTTTGTAGGTCTTATCAGCTTTGAGTTTGAATAGCCACTTGCATTCAATTACCTTAGCACCTTCCGGTGGATCAACCAAGGTCCAAACCTGGTTATCGTACATTGATTGCATCTCGGATTTCATGGCTTCAAGCCAATTTTTCGAGTCTGGGCTTTCAATAGCTTCTCGGTAGGTAGTAGGATCCTCACGATCTACTAACTCAATAGTGTCACTGTCAGTGATTAGAAATCCATATCTCTCAATCTCCTGACGTACCCTACCAGACCTTCTAGGTACTTGTGTAATGGGTTCTTGTTCCACAATTGGTTGTGAACTTGATCCCATTTCCAACTCATCCTTTATAGAAGCTTGTGGCACTTGAATTTCTCCAAGTTCTACTTTACTCCCACTGTCTTTCTTGAGAAGGAACTCCTTTTCCAAGAAAACAGCCTTGCGAGCAACAAATACTTTGTTCTTGGCTTGTGAGTAAAAGTAGTATCCCTTTGTTTCTTTGGGATAACCCACAAACAAGCAGACAGTCGATTTGGACTCTAGTTTGTCAGATGTTAATTTCTTAACATGTGCTTCACAGCCCCAAATCTTGAGAAAAGACATATTGGGTTCTTTCCCAGTCCATACCTCGTATGGTGTCTTCTCAACTGCTTTAGTTGGAGTACGGTTCAATAGAAACGCAGCAATTTCTAATGCATAACCCCAAAAAGAGATAGGAAGATTAGCTTGACTCATCATAGATCGAACCATGTCCAACAGATTTCGATTTCTCCTTTCGGACACACCATTCCATTGAGGTGTTCCAGGAGGAGTGAGCTGTGAAATAATACCACACTGCTTTAGATGACTGTCAAACTCTTGGCTTAAGTATTCGCCACCTCGATCTGATCGAATGGCTTTTATACTTTTGCCAAGTTGGTTTTCTACTTCATTCTTAAACTCTTTGAATTTCTCAAAAGTTTCAGACTTATACTTCATTAGATAGACATAGCCATATCTACTGAAGTCATCTGTGAATGTCACGAAGTAGCTAAAACCACCTCTAGCATGTGTACTTAAAGGTCCACATACATCGGTATGTATTAGTTTCAATAAGCCATTAGTCCTCTCGCCCTCTTTATTAAAAGGACTCTGTCATTTTTCCATGCAAACATGGCTCGCATGTGTCATAAGACTCTAAGTCGAATGACCCAAGCACTCCAGTTTTGTGGAGTCTTGAAATGCGTTTTTCGTTTGCATGTCCTAAACGACAATGCCAGAAGTAAGTAGGGTTTATTTCATTTGATTTAACCCTCTTTGTATTAATGTTGTATATGGACTCTTTGTTTTGTAAATCAAGGATATAAAGGCCATTTTGCAACATGGCATTGCCATAAGAAATGCCTCGGCGACGAATATGACCATTGCCATTTTTAATAACAAAATCAAATTCATCATTACCCAAACATGAAACTGAAATAATGTTTCTGCTCATAGCAGGCACATAATAACAATTATTCAAAACAATACAAAGTCCGGAAGGTAAAGTGAGGTGATAGTCGCCTATCTCCATTGCAGCAACTCGTGCTCCATTCCCCACACGGAGGTCCACTTCATTCTTCCCAAGTAACCACCTATTTCTTAGCCCCTGCACATTTGAACAAATGTGAGAACCACAACCGGTATCCAATACCCAAGTGGTAGAAATAGAAAGGTTAATTTCAACAACAAAAATACCAGAACTGGATGCCTTGGCTCCATTCTTCTTTTGTTCTTCCTTGAAAAGAGCGCAATTCTTCCTCCAATGCCCTATCTTGTTGCAATGGAAGCAAGTGCTCTCACTCTCTTTGAGTTTTGGCGCCTTGGGCTTGGTTTGGGCCTGAGGTGCACTCCCAACTGACTTGGGTTTTCCTTTTCCCTTTCCCTTTCCCTTAGCAGTTCCCTTCTTAATTCCCTTTTGAACCATAAGTACGGGATTGGTCTTTCAAATGTTCTCTTCAGCATTCTTAAGCATCCCATGAAGCTCAGTGACTGACTTGTTCATTGCATGCATGTTATAATTCATCACAAATGGATCATAAGCAGCACGCAATGATGCTAAGATCAAGTCAGTGGCCAATTCCTTTGGCACTAGTACCTCAAGCTTCTCAAGAGTATCAAGATACCCTTTCATCTTGAGTACATGGGTACTAACAGGAGTACCCTCAGCCATCTTGCAAGAAATTAAGGCCTTTGTTGTCACGAACCTCTCGTGACGAGCTTGCTCTTGGAACATCTCCTTGAGGTGCACCATGATCGCATAAGCCTCTTGGTCCATAAATTGCTTTTGCAAGTCAGGCACCATAGTGGCCAGCATCAGACAGGTCAGATCATTGGAGTCGCTCTTCTTGGTCTCAAAAGTTTCCTTTTGAACCCCAGAGGCGTTCCTTCCTGGTTCTTCAGGCAAGGGTGCATCCAAAACATACGACTTCTTCTCTTGCTTAAGAACTATTCTTAAGTTTCGAGGCCAGTCTATGAAATTGGTGCCATTCAATTTGTCCTTTTCAAGGACTGATCGCAATGAGAAATTGTTGTTTGAAGATGCCATTTTCAATCTACAATAAAATTTAGCAAGATTAAATGAGGTCTTATTAATGATCCCACAAACCGAATTAATATCCCTTTAAATAATTCGCGTTAGTGATTTAATGTGGGCCAAGATCCACTTTTCACAACAACTTATTAGTCAAGCTGAGCTTGTACACCTAACAAGTTAAGTTACTTAGGTAGGAAAACTCCAATCATGTCTCGTACATGACTCTTGGATCAAATGGGCTAACATCTTAAGATGTTATAGCACAACCCATTTATTAGTTACCTAGGTCCGTGCATCCCTTTCCATGTTAAGTCCAACCTACATTCACAACCCATGCCTCATAAAGATAATCGGGCGCATCTAGACTCCTAGTCTACGTGACCGATGATCGATGCCTTGACATGTTTCGAATTAAGAAGGCAACTTTGTGACTTACTATTTTAGGGATTCATTTTATTACGGCTTACATGGCATACGCTTTGTCATCCATACATAGCATACATATATATATAATTGCATAAAGTAAAGCGTGACAAACATGGGCCCAAAAACCTACAACTAAGATTCTATACTATTACATAAGAATCTTCGAGTTGGGCTTCTCCACTCCGGTGGGCTTCGTCTTGATTTACAAAGTCTTCAAGTATATTCTATTCTAAGAAATAAATGAAACTTTTACAATAAAACATAATGGCTCGTAGGCCATATTTAATTACAAAAACCCAGGGCCCATGAATGCACCATGCATATCCATTCATCACACCAAATTAGCAAATAAATATACATAGCATTCATGGATAAAACAAAGTCCAATTTTAATTAATTTAGCCAAGCCCATTAATGGAAATTATGTACTTGAACCTTTAAGAGAAGACCCCATGACGGGACTGGGCCAAAGCCCAATGGACTAAATCCTCTTATTGAATAAGTTCTCTTAAAAGCCCAAAACACTAACTAGTTAGATTTGTGTTATAAATCAACTCTAGTATAATTTCCAATTTTGCCATTTTTAATTTTATGTCATACAGCCCATAAACATTAAAAATGCATATAATATGTGCTAACATGAATTAAAAATAAAATCATGAAGAACACATATATAATACACGGCATTCATGCAAAAACAAACAAACAACAAAAACTAGTTGTTTAATGCTTATGTAATGCCATAAAATGCACAAACATTTAAATCAATTTTATGAGTCATTTAATAATCTAAATAATTCCATAAACATTGATTTAATATTCTGTACCATTTTAATCTAAATGTGTTTTTACCATTTTAATCAAAACAAAACAAACAATGTTGATTAAACATGTAACAAACACAAACTAGACATAGTTTTAAGTGATTTTAAAAATAATCAATTAAATTGTCATGGACCAGAATTAAAACAAAATTTAAAACATGTCCAGACCTGTTATTTAATCTTTAAAAATAACTTACAAACATCCCAAAAACGTTTTTACATTTAATTTTGAAAACTAGTTGTTAAACTAGCAATTTACATGCCAACTAGCACCTAGTTTCATAATTAACATGTACCATCAGGTATAAATAACTAAATCCGACCATTACCAGCCCTAATAACATCTTAGGACAGTATATTAACATGTCATATTAATTATAATACCTATATAATCAATTAAAATCGTTTTTACACCAAAACAATGCAAAAAACTCAAAACAGAAAATTTCAGATTTGCATGTTTTCATAATGACGATTTTTAATTAATTTTTTCATGCATTTAAAGCACTAAAATAAGCATGTTTAGGCTCTGATACCACTGATGGAATATGACATGGTATGAATGTGATGATAGCACAGCGGAAAAACAAAAATTTTTATCATACATGCCATACAATTCCATGACAAGAATCGAAACATGCAATTTTAGAGTTTTAAACTTACAACTTTAGATGCCTTTAAAACTTGATTTTGATGATGACCAGCAACCAAGAAGGATATTTCCACCTTATATCTTCACCACCAATGCCAAGGAACAGCCTTTACGCCACTCCCTCTATTCTCACACACACACTTGCAAAGATGGCTTAAAATCAAGAGTGCTAGCTCTATGATTGTGTATTCGGCAATGGGAATGATTTGAAGCCACAAGATCTGATCTTGTTCTTCCTTTAGGTTACTGTTTCAGCCCGAGAACACAAGAGAACAAGAAAGATTTCTTTCCCCTTGAGTATTTCGGCCAACAGAGAAAAATAACAAAATGGCATCCACTTTTTATTCATTTAATTCATTAATATATATCACTTAATTTAGGTCAAGTGTGAGTGCCAAAAATTAAGTGTTAATTTCAGCCTCCATCACTTCCTAATTAAGAGATATATCTTAATTTAAATTCTATTAGAATTTAAATTCAAATGGCATTAGTCATTTAATCAAAACAAACTTACTTATTTAAGGTGATAAGTTGCCGAATTCAACTAGTATTTTAGTTTGAATTTTGGCTACTTTAATTCCCTCTCAAGTATTATATTTTGATTAAATACAAATTAGGATTTAATACTCAATTAACTTAATTATACATAGATAATTAATCAATTGAAATTAAACCTAGCATATGCCAACAAATTTCTCTCGTGACCAACCGTTAACAGATTTGCCTAAAACAGCTAGCTGTTTTAGGAAAAATCGTGGCTTAACAGACTGTTTTAGGCAAAATTGCACCTTGACAGTTTTGCCTAAAACAGCTAGCTGTTTTAGGCAAAAAAACTGTTTTTACAAATTTGCCTAAAACAGCTAGCTGTTTTAGGCAAAAATCTGTTTACCCATTTTATGGATTAATTTGACTTTAAATAAAAGTCCAAATTAATTCCCAATACACAATTTAAATATTTTAAGCCCAATGCTTTGTGTGCGATCCTATAGGTCCATTTAATGTTGGCAATATATTAATAAATTAATTCAAAGGCTATATATATTCTCTAGCAAGATATTATAGCATTCCAAATTAAATGAAAATGCATATGGCATTTAGTGACCTAATGCAATTTTGCATAGTCCCTTACCCATAAATATCAGAATTAATATAAGGCATGGAACCAGTCATCCTTATATATATTAATTCCTTTCTTGATATTCCAGTGACACTGAACTCTCAGATAAATAATGATTACTCATTATTTCATATCGGTATGGCCATACACTTCTCAGTTCACGGATCAAGTGGCCGATGATATTTTCTCTCATATCGATAGGGGTAATCCCTTCACTTCTCTCATGCTCTCTAACATGAATCAATGCATACCCAATCATACCCGTAATTGTCACTCTGTTACGAGCACGTTAGGTGTATGTCAAAGTACAAAGTAATTCATAAAGAGTTTCATAGAGATTTTAGTTTTAAGAACTCCGATACAAAACTTGCATATGAGAAACACTTATGACTTGTACCATGTAGTGTTCTCATGAGTGGATCTAATCCAGATACCGTGTTCTAAACATGTATCTATGATCTCTGATTGACACTCTTGTCCTTATGATCCGTAAGATAGAACTCAACTTATCAGAGAGAGCATACTAGTCTTAATTCATTTGTTATTCCCATAACAATGACTGACTAGGGATATTTAGAATGAAGTCTCATTTGTTTCAAGGTCTTACAACCATGTGCCTCATACATGATAACTTAAACTAAAACAACATTCTTGGATAGTTCTATCAATTGATATGCACAGGAATACAATAGATAAAACAAATGCCTCATTTTATTAATTTCAAGTGTTTCGTTACAATGCATTGGGGCTAGGGCTTACACTGACATGAGTATAACCAGTAGGTTTCAGCAAGACCTTGGTGAGAAGCACTGGTCTGCTGTAAAAGGGATTCTGAAGTACCTGCGAAGGACTAAGGATCACTTCTTGGTGTATGGTGGTCAAGAAGAGCTCGTCATACAAGGTTATGCCGATGCTGCTTTTCAGACCAGCACTCAGGATTCTAGATCACAATCTGGGTTTGTTTTTATTTTGAACAGTGGTGCTGTCAGCTAGAGAAGCTCGAAGCAAGAAACTGTTGCCGACTCAACTACAGAATCTGAGTATATTGCAGCAAGTGAGGCTACAAAAGAGGCTGTTTGGATTAAAAATTTCATTTCAGGATTAGGAGTGGTCCCAAGCATCCTAGATCCATTAGAAATTTTTTGTGACAACAACGGGGCCATAGCACAGGCCAAGGAGCCCCGGTCACACCAGAAATCCAAACACATACTTAGGAGGTACCACCTGATCAGAGAAATCATTGATCATGGGGACGTCAAGGTTAGCAAGATAGCAAGTGAAGACAATGTAGCAGATCCTTTGACGAAACAATTGAGTCCAAATCTGCACGAAGCTCATTTGAGAGCGTTCGGTCTTAGGGCTATGCCCAATTGGGACTAGTGCTAGTGGGAGATTATTAGTGTAAGCCCTAGCCCCAATGCATTGTAATAAAGCACTTTGAATTAATAAAAATGAGGCATTTGTTTTATCCTTTGTATTCCTGTGCATATCAATTGATAAAACTATCCGAGAGTGTTGTTTCGTTTTAAGTTATCATGTATGAGGCACATGGTTGTAAGACATTGAAACAAATGAGACAGCATTCTAAATATCCCTAGTCAATCATTGTTATGGGAATAACAATGAATTAAGACTAGTATGCTTTCTCTGATATTATAAGTTATGTCTTACGGATCATTAGGACAAGAGTGTCAATCAGAGATCATAGATACATGTTAAAGAACATGGTATCTGGATACGATCCGCTCATGAGAACACTACATGGTACAAGTCATAAGTGTTTCTCATATGCAAGTTTTGTATAGGAGTTCTTAGACCTGAAATCTCTATGAAACTCTTTATGAATTACTGTGTACTTTGACATACACCTAATGTGCTCGTAACAGAGTGACAAGTACGGGTATGATTGGGTATGCATTAATTCATGTTAGAGAGCATGAGAGAAGTGAAGGGATTACCCCTCTCAATAAGAGAGAAAATATCATCGGCCACTTGATTAGTGAACTGAGAAGTGTATGACCATACCGAGATAAGATAATGAGTAATCATTATTTATCTGAGAGTTCAGTGTCACTAAAATATCAAGAAAGGAATTAATATATATAAGGATGACTAGTTCCATGCCTTATATTAATTCTGATATTTATGGGTAAGTGACTATACAAAATTGCATTAGGTCACTAAATGCCATATGCATTTTCATTTAATTTAGAATGCTATAATATCTTGCTAGAGAATATATATAGCCTTTGAATTAATTTATTAATTCATTGCCAACATTAAATGGACCTATAGGATCGCACACAAAGTATTGGGCTTAAAATATTTAAATTAAGTATTGGACATTAATTTGGGCTTTTAATTAAAGTCAAATTAATGTGTGTAATGGGTTATTAGATTGCTATTGGACCTTGGCCCATGAGAGAGAGAAATTCAGCCCACAAGGTTTAATTTCAATTAATTAAATTTCATGTATTAATTTAATTAATTGAGTATTAAAGCCTAAAGACATATTTATCTAATTAAATCATCTAAATAGAATTTGATGTGACCGAAATTCCTAAGAGAAATAACAAGGAATTTCGGCACATGCATAGCTTTATTTAAGTGGTTTATTAGATTTAAATGACTTATCTTTTATCCTAAATTAAGTGATTTTATTTGATTAAATGTCTTTTGTTTGTATCTTGGATAAATTAAAAGAGTTTTTATCAATAAATATTACTTATTTTAATTAAGTGATAAATGCAAATATTAATTATCATTAGCTAATATTAATTATCTTAAGGTAGTATATTTGAGATATATCACTTAAAGGAAAAAGAGATATATATTTTGTAGTGGGAAAAACGTAAAACCCTAGTCTTTATTCTAGGTTTTGCGTGAACTTCATCTCTCTCTCACAATATTTCTTTTAGCCAATTTTCACAAGGAGAAAGGATAGTTCCTCATTCTCTTGTGATCTTGGGTAGTAATAGCAACCTAAGAGAAGTAAAAAATCAAATTTTGTAGCTTCAAACCATTGCCTTTACACAATACCGAAAAGAGAGCTAGCAATCTCGATTTTAAGCCGTCGGTGCAATTGTGTGTGTGAGAATAGAGGGAGTGGCATAAAAGGCTGTTCCTTGGCATTGGTGATCGAGATCTAAGGCAGACAAAGTCATTTTAGTTGTTGGCCATCACCTAATTCAACATTAAAAGGCATCAAAAGTTGTAAGTTCTACAACCCTAAAATTGCATGTTTCGTTTCTAGCTTTGGATATGTATGGTATGTATGATAAAAATTTTTGTTTTTCGCTGTGCTATCATGATATTCATACCATGTCATATTCCATCACGAATATGGACAGGAACCCAATAGGTCACACACATTTAGAGAAAAGGATAAAATTATAAAATGACAAGGATAATAATATTTTATTTTATTATAGGAATAGAGAAGTGAATAAGAGAATAATTAATTAAAATTATTTGTAGAACTTTTTAGAAATGTTCTATAAAATGGACCTAATTGAAATATTGTATTTCATAATTAATTATTATTGGACTATAAGTGTTATAGGGCTGATATAATAATTAATAGATCCATTGCAGAAATTAAAAGAGGCCCAGAAGAATGGTTTTGGCGCAGAAACCCTCCAGAGGATGGGTTACACACCAAACCCTGGTAAAAGGCCTTAGAGGCCTAATTCTTGGATCAAAATAAATTAAATATATTTCATAAGTGTTATAAAGCCTACATATTTAATTTGGATGGATTTGGAATTCATTTGGGTGATTAAATCCAAGTGTGTGCATGAAGGGCCTAGTTTGTGGGTTTTGTGCATAGTCTTTTATGAAAGGATTTAAATTGGATTTAATTGAGCCCAAATAAATTATTAATAATTCCATAATCCCATTTGACATTTATCAAGAAATATTGAAGAGCCCAATCCCATTATGAAGGTGGATTTTTAACCTAACTATAAAAATCCAAGTGATAGGGATTTTAGGGTTAAGTGAACATTAAGAGAAAAGAAACACTCTCTCACTCTCTCAACCCTAGCTGCCACCCCCATTGCTAGCATCAAGGGGATTTTGGCCAGCCCTTGTGTTCCTCCATTGTTGGTTCATTCAATCCTTCTCTAGTGTAGATTACTGATTGGAGGTATTCAATTTTGGACACTGTGGTTTGCGATAACCCGGTGAGAAGGAAAATCAATTGGTCAACAAAAATTAAAGGTGATTTTTATTATTCTCATTAATATTTATATTGTAAAGTCATGGAAAGATCAGATCTAATGGTTAAAAATTTTAAATTCTGCTTATGTATGTGATGCATGTAACCGATAATTCCCACCATGGTATCAGAGCCACGGTTTTGCCATGAATTTACAATTCTATATTTTGTGGAATAGTTTTTATTTTGAGTTATTTATTTCATGAACTTTAAAATATCAGATTTAATTGTTCATGAATAAGAAATATTGATTTCTAGATGTATGTGATGAAATATTTAAAATGAAAAATAAAAACAATTCTTTTGAGAAAAGAATCATAGTGTTTAACGTGAATGGTTTTTATTTTTCAATAAAGTTTAGGGGCTGTTCTAAATTAAAATTTTATTGATCCACTCTAAAATTATTTTAATGATAATTTATGTGTTTAATATGTGATATTAAGTCATAGGATCAAACAAAATTTAAATCGAACAAGTTTTGCATAAAAACTAGTTTAGTCGAAAAGTTCGATAAATTAGTGTTTTTCGTGTGTTCTTGGTGAGTTCATGTTTAGAACGACTTTTAATCTTCTAAATCTAATATATCTGATATATGAATGTGTTTTTAATTAATCAGATTAATTAAAATGGGCCTTGAATTAATTAGATTAATTTTAATTCATTAAAACCACTTAATGGGCTTAATTATGTTTACGGACTTGATTTAAATTAGTGAATGATGGTGGGCCCAAGGAGCTGTTTTAAATTAAATATTATAAACTAAAATTTAGTTTATTAATGGTTTTTAAGGCTGGAGTGGGCTTGGCTCATTCCAAAAGGCACAAATGATCCAATAGACACAAAATTAGTTTGTATGTGAACACACTTTAGGGTTTATAGTGTGGGTTTTAGCCTACCATTTGTTTTAAGCCCAAAATTAATTTTTTAATTATTTAATGTGATTAATTAATTAAATAATCAATTTATAATTAATTAATAATCAATTGGATTGATTATTAAGGTAAGAACACATGCATGCATAAAGGTTTCCTAAAATGAAAGTTTCCAAAATGGAATAAAGTTTCCTAATTTGATCACATTATTAAAATAACTCAAAAGTATGTTTCAAGAGTTGAAACAAAGTTAATATTCCATTGTATGGTTTTACTTTATGCATTATAAATGTATATAAGGGTGTATGATTGGCATGATGGATAGTTATGGACAAAGGCCCAATGTGATTGAGCATAATGCATGTTTCGGCCCAATGAGAACTTTCATATCCCAGCCACTTATTTTTGGTTTGTATTTCTTTTCCAAATTGTAATATGTAATTAGATTACTTAGATTATAATTAGAGATAGAGATGGAGACCATTATCAAGGGGCAAGATGGGCTGGATGGAGATCCAACAAGTTTGAAGATAATGTAATTATTTTTACTTGTTTGAATCATGCATATTACCTAGGTGTGACCTTTTGATTTCCCTTTTCGCTTGGGGAAATAAATGTAGTAAAGTCCATAACTATACCATATTTGTATGCTTATATTTATGTGATAGACATAGGATGCATACTAATGTATGCCAACCATGTATGATGAGACTTAATTAACTAAAATCCCTCAAACTAATAATAAGGTATATAAGCCTTCCATTAATTTGAGGAGAACCAGAGTTCTTTATAGTGTGGGTTGTTGACCACAATCAAGCTCACATTATATCGAATATGTTTGAATCAAATTAAATGGGTCATCTTAGCTAGCCCATTAGCTTGTTGACCATAGTCAAGGCTAATGGTTCAAGAGGCAAGATTAGGTAATGCATATATGATACGCATGTATCAAGAGTTGATAACCTAATGATCCAATAGTTGTGTAGAGACACAATTGGTATAGAGATACCTACCTTTCAAGGGTATGGATTTTGATTTTTTGACCACAGTCAAGGTCAAATTTCATATCAAGGATTGGATATTGGCCCACTAAGAAAACCATAGGGTTTTCTTGGATTAAATAGTGAGGGATATTGATTCGCAATAAAATAGTGGGAGTAAATGGATTAATTAAAGACCTTATTAATGCATACATATATATGAACATACTCTCATATGGTTTTTTTTCACATCTAGGTCATCATCATGAGCACATCAAACATTAATATATGATCAATCTTGGATAAAAAGCTTGTTGGCAGTAACTATTCTGACTGGATCAGGCAAGTGAGAATTGTTCTCAGAGCTGGAAAGATCCATTATGTCTTGGATAAAGATCCACCACCACTTCTATCAGATGATGCCATTGATGAGATCAAGGGCATTTATCGAAAATATATGGAGGATAGTGAAGCAGCAGCATGTCTGATGCTAGGTGCTATGTCCTTAGAGCTTTAGAAGCAATATGAGATGATGGATGCTAGAACCATCATTTTGCATCTAGAGGAGATTTATTTTTCTCAGTTTAAAAATGAGCAATATGAGATTGCTTGAGCTCTATTTAGCTGTAAAATGGTGGAAGGCACTTCGGCTGCTGCTCATGCAATGAAGATGTATGGGTATATTGAGCATTTGAGTAGACTTGGCTATGTAATGGATAATGATCTATACATAGATTTAATCTTGTACTCACTGGGTCCAAGTTATGCACCTTTCGCGCTTAACTTCAACATAAACAATATCCAAGTAACCATTCCCGAGTTAATCAACATACTCAAAATAGCTGATGGATCCTTCAAGAAGGATTCAAAACGTATCATGGTTGTCACTTCTGCTAAAGGCAAGAAGCAGAAGAAAAAGATGATGACCAAGGTGCAACCAAAGCATTGTGGGTTTTCCAAGAAGAAGGATGCCAAGAAAGAGAATCCCAAAGGAACTTGCTTCCATTGTGGAAAAAATGGTCATTGGAAGCGTAACTGCAAGACCTATCTAGATTCTCTCAAGGAGATGAAGCAAGCTAATGCTTCTACTTCAGGTATTCATATGATTGAAATTAATACTTATTCTATTGCTTTAAAACAATATTAGGTATTAGATACCGGATGTGGATCTCATTTGTGTAATAATCTATAGGGGCTTAAAAGCAGTAGAAGAGTTGGAAAGGCATAAATATGTCTACAGTTAGTTACTGGACAAAACATCTCTACAACAGTTGTGGGGACTTACCATTTGCCTCTTCCAAGTGGATTAATACTGGAATTAAATAATTGTTATTATGTTCCAGCTTTATCCAAAAGTATTATTTCTTTTAGTTGTTTATTGAACGATTATGACATTTCTTTAAAAGACAAGTGTTGTTATATTTTTAAGAAAAATATGTTTTATGCTAAAGCTAACATTAAGAATGGTATATTTGTTCTTGATTTAATTAAAGAAGTGCATAATGTGGATATCAAGAGAATGAAACAAGATAATCTAAATACCTCATATTTATGGCTTTGTCATTTAGGCCATATAAATGAGAAATGCATGACCAAATTACACAAATTAGGTGATTTGGAATCATTTGATACATGTGAATATTTTTTATTGGGAAAAATGACAAAAGCTCCCTTTATTGGTAAAGGAGAATGAGCTAAGATGGTTTTGTAATTAATACATTCAGATGTATGTGGTCCAATGACAACACATGCCAAAAGAGGTTAGTCCTACTTCATTACTTTTTTATAGATGATTATTCCAGGTTTGGATATATCTATCTAATTAAATATAAATTAGAAGAATTTGAAAAGTTCAAAGAATTCAGAAATAAAGTAAAGAAGCAACTTGGCAAGAGTATTAAGACAGTTAGATCAGATCGAGGTGGAGATACTCAAGTCAAGAATTTTAAGATTATCTCAAAGATAATGGGATTTTATCTCAATGAACTCCACCATATACATCACAACATAATGGTGTATCTGAAAGGAGAAATCGAACACTATTAGATATGGTTTGATCCATGATGAGCTGAGTAGACTTGCCTAAGTCCTTTTAGGGATATGCACTGGAAACAACTGTTTATGTGTTAAATAGAGTTCCTAGTATATCGGTTGATGTTACTCTATATGAGATGTGGAATAACAAGAAATCCACACTTTCTTATATGAAAGTATGGGTTTGTCCTGCTTATGTGAAGAGGACAGTGTCAGACAAACTAGATGTTAAGTCTGACAAATGTTTATTTATGGAATATCCAAAAGAAACATTTGGATATTTTTTTTATGATCCATTAGAACAAAAAGTGTTTGTTTCAAGGCATGCTATCTTCTTGGAAAGAGAAGTTCTCCTATGAGAGGACAGTGGGAGTAAAATTGACCTTGGTGAAATTTAAGACCCACAAATAGAAGTAAATCATCCGATTGGACCCGAGACTGAATTTCATAATGATGAGATTACAATTGAACCTGATTATACACAAAATCCTAGAAGATCTACTAGGATATGTTCTATCCCTATGAAATATGGATTTCACATTGATTCAGATAGAGGCATAACTGTAGTAGAGGAAATGAACCTACAAGCTATCAAGAAGTTTTGAACAGTTCAAAAAGTGATTTATGCTTAAGGCTATGCAGTCTGACATGGACTCCATGTATGAGAATAAAGTATGGACTTTAATTCAACCACCTGAAGGGATAAAACTCATAGGGTGCAAATGGGTCTTAAAAAAGAAGACCGACATGGAAGGTAATATAGTTACCTATAAAGCTCGCTTAGTAGCAAAAGGTTATCATCAAAAAGAAGGTATTGACTATGATGAAACCTTTTCTCCTATGGCAATGCTTAAGTCTATAAGAATACTTTTAGCCATTGTAGCTCATTATGATTATGAGATTTGGAAAATGGATGTGAAGATAGATTTCCTAAATGGAAATCTGACTGAGGATGTGTATATGACAAAACTAGAAGGGTTCACATCAGGTAATGGCGAAAAATGTATGCAAGCTTCAAAGATCCATTTATGGATTGAAGCAAGCCTTTAGGAGTAGGAATATACAATTCAATAAGACAATCAAAGAGTTTTGTTTCTCATAGAATGAAGATGAACCTTGTGTGTATAAAAGGGTCAGTGGGAGTGCAATTGTCTTCCTAGTTCTATATGTGGATGACATATTGATAATGGGAAACGATATGTAACACCCTTATCCCCTACATATTTGTAAACACTATATCCTGCATCATTAAGCATGCTTGCTAGGTTTAATGCTCGAAATATTTTTTTTTTGTAAAACTTCAAACATAAATCCAACATATAAACTATACTATTAACACTTTATTGCATACTTAAGAGTATTTTTAAACAATACAATATTTACATCTATTAATCATCTGTACATCACATCTTTGTCAAAGTAAATAAGAATCTTGTAATTAAAATGCATTCAACAGTAGACTATACTTTCAATCTCTCTCTTATGTTGGCCATCCCGCTGTAGATATCATACTAGGAAAAAATCCTTGCTTGTAATCTACACGAATGAAACACCCGTGCTAAGCTATAAAGCTTAGTGGGGAACAAAAACATGTAAAAGGGGTTATCAAGAAGAAAACCCATATATACATATCTTAAAGCAAACAAATCAATCACTATAAATAATATTCACAATAATCTCCCACCTTGTATGCTCTTTTTCTATACTTAAAACCAATATCAATACCTATTGATATTTCATTTGCTTATGAATTTATTACCTTTATCATTATTCATTCAATACTTTGAATCCTATACATCAAGCTTACTTTCTGGATTTCTATATGTTACTCTTGACCAATTACTTAGAATTATTAGTTGTTAAACATTGATTACTTTATTATTCATGTATTAATATCAATTGCCAAACATTTTAATAATTATGCCATATTTCTATCGCTTATTTACAAATATTTATATATACTTCATCTATGCATTATGAAATCGCACATTTTGATTTTAGTGATCACTTTGATATACTTAACTATCTTAGAAACATGGTACTGTATTCAGATAAATTATCTTCCTTATACATATGTATAATATATTCCATGTATAAGATGCATTCTCATTCGGTTGAATACTTACTATTTTATTTAAACTATTATATCTTTACCTTGTATATTTTTCAACTTTTAAAGCATTTCGATATTGCCATTGCTTCATCATTAATCACACTCAGCACACTTTATATATATAAATTTATTTAACATGTAATCAATGGATTAGAAAATCTTGACAAATCTAACAACCTCATGTAGTAAACAATAAAAGCTTTTGAAAAGCTTAACAGTTAACTTAGCATGCTTATATTGTATACTGACCGAGAATTCTTCATGCATTCAACTCATTTAAGCAATTTCGAACATTTGGAACCAACTATAAATAGCATACATATCATGTGTTACTTGGTAACCTCTATTTATTTAAACTTATGAAACAATATAAGTAAATCATGTCAGACATGTAATCAAGCAATATCCATAACTCTTATATGATGCTTGCTTTGTACTTTATAGTTTAATGTCTATACTATACTTATAGTTTAGCCTACCTAAGTTCGAAAGGTGGATAACAGGATCGGTGGATACTTGAGGGTATCAAAATGGTGGATATTCAAAGATATCAAAATTGCAAACCCAAACGAGATCAACTGTACGGTGGACCAGTCAAATGGACCCAAACAAGGTCAACTAACAACCCAAATGGGGCTGTGCATGATCCAATACGATCAACTATACTTTAGACCTAAAAAGGTCAATGGTGGCAGCTGTAAAATCCCTATAGACACCTATCTATCCACAATTGAACTCTAATTACAGGCAATACTCTATTTAATTTTGTTTTAATATATCATGCTTGCACTCAACTAGTCAATTTGCACATGTATAACCATAAAATAAACATATTATTGCCATGGCATAATTATATATGCAAGGTTCCCATAATGCTTCACATACTTTATTAATCATGCTATCATCAGATTTCACATATTAACATGATCATAATATGACAATCATGTAGTGTGTCGTACCAGTTCAAATGCTCATCATAAAACTTGCCTTGTTATAAGAACTTTGCACTATAGCACATCATATGGATGTGATCATGTAAAAAGATTCATAATCACAAGTGTGTATATATATATTTATTTACAAATGTATTAATATAGGTATATAACAAAATAAGTACTTACAATTAAGCATATGTCATAACATTATGTACTTTAACATGTTATCAATAAGGCACTATATGTGAACATGATATCACAAACATGTATGAGCATAAATAAGTTGTACTCTTAATCAATTCAAATGCATGTAGTTCATTCACATGTATGTGATAACGATACTTATCATCATGCTATCTTAGATTCCAATATCCATTTATTATATACATACATACCAATATTTCCCATTACTTCAAGATATATAGTAAAGTTTAGAATCATATATTGAGTATGCATATCTTTTTTACACATTTTTCTATCATACTCGTATATCACATTCATAGGAATCATAGTTATATGGAGATAAATGTACACATGTATGTTATCATTGTATAATTGTATATTTATACAATTCACTATGAAAACATGCTTTATATCATTACTCTTAAACATATTTCACATGACAAGCACAATCAATTAGCATAATATAAACAAGTAAAATTTATCATCCATATTTACATTTCAAATATAAATGCCCGCATATCTATATTTTTATATTTCTATTAAACATATTTTATGCTTAATAAACCTTTTGTTTATGATTAAAATTTCATACTTGTATAAGCTTTATATTATCATAATTATATTATAAATTTATAGGAACAATAATTATATGTAAATGCATATGCATGTATATGTCATAATTAAGTAAAAGAATATTTCAAGATTTAAACCCAAACATGTATAATCATGCCATGTTTATGTTATACGCATGTATATACTTTATTAATAGCATTACTTCTTTATATAAGTAAAGTTGACATTTTGACTATACACAACATCAACCTCAATAGATTAATAACAAATATGTATATTCTTTAGTATAATGTCATATAGACATTCAGGTATATATATATATAATGAAGTAATACAATACATAAACTCTTAGGCTTAGGTTATGACATTACATCTTATTAGATGACCACTCGTGTAAGTTTTCATAATTATTCGTTGTGATATTACTTAACTATTAATGCATAATTTCAATGATGTATAGGTATATATTCATAGACAATTTTCAATGTAAATGATACAAATCATGCAAACCCATAAATATACTTTAATACTAATTTTTATACACACGAATTTATAGCCCGCGTATACTTGCATTCAAGGCCTATTTTGTTCAGTTATATGTGTAACACATGGGGGTAGCCTAATATAATGATAAAGGGGAATAAAAAGAAAATTTATGGGTGAAATCATGATGTCTTGCTCGTGACAAATGTCGTGCTTGTGACAGTAGCCTTTTTGGCCATACGAATTGTTCTTAGAATCCTGTAAACTGCTTAACAAACTCCTTTTGTACTTCATATTTGACACAATAAACGACCTTTTTAGAAAACGTTTTCTTCTACAAAGTTGTAGATAAACATTTCTGTTTTCTATAAAATCAAACCTCATCTCAATATCCATTCTAAATTGAAAGATATCATCCAAATACTGAAGACTATTCATGAGCATGAGACTGCACACTTATCCGATTTTCAAGCTAGGTTATGGCCCCTTTAGAAGCAGAATTAGAATGTTATTTTCATCTTATGAAATCTTTGTATTGAAGTCTATTTTAAAACCTTATTAGAATCATCTAATTGTCTATTATAAAACTCAAGATATTACCAAAAGAATACAACTAGGTCCAGTGAACCCAAACCCAGAATTTTAGAACTTACATGCATGTAGTTTTAAACATCAAATATTGATGTTTTATGTCCAAGTACTCATCAAATATAATTTCATACATTTTATTATAACCTTTCTATAATAACATCACTTTAATATAATCTCAAATCAAGCTTTTAACAATTTATTTATCCCAACTTTATCAATTAACACATGTAAGAGGTAAATCTCTAAATATCCTATTTTGTAGCTATAAAACTATATCAAAATGCATCCATCTCATATTGTAATCACATATTTCACTCAAGTAAAACACATGCATGAAAAGTAAGTTCCCAAACCTGAATATATAACTCAAATATTCTTCAAAATCCTCCTATTTCTTTCTCTTCTTTTTTCTTCCAATCTTCTAGTTCTCTTATACTCTTGTAAGCCTCTTTAATCTAGCCTTCCATCCATGCATACAACTTGAAATAAGAGAGTTTTACTTACGAAAAGTGACCGAATTTTACAAGAGAAGAGGAGGAATGTTTTTACTAATTTTATTAAAGAAGAGAGAAGCTAAATTCTAGATTTTTGTAGAGAGAAAAGGGAAAAGTTTTTCTTTTTATTTTCCTCATGCTATGGCCAGCTACAACTTCTTTAAATACATGGCTTGCACGGAGACTTAAGTGGAAGGTGACATCCTCAAGGACCCACCAAAATCAACTTTAAATCCTCCAATAATTTGCATGTCATACATTGACCCCCACTTAAACCTTCTTTTCCACATTGGCCCCAACTTTTCTATCTTCTTTTAATTGCATCCCAATTTACTATTCTATTATTACAATTGGCCCAATATTTAATTGTATCTAAAATTGACCCCTTAACTAATACTTCATACTTTAATTACAACCTTGAATATTATTATACCAACATAATAATTTAATTATGCTATTATAAAATTCATATCATATAATTCACACATTTATCACATAATTAATGATAACTTAATAACATTTTTTCCCCAATCAATATCTTAACTCTTAATAATTTGTCCCATAATGCTTAATTAGACTTTAATAACATGTAATTGCCCTTGAATTCTACTAGGGCCTATTTTGGGTCCTAATAAATCTCTTCCCCTTAAGGAATTTCATCCTCGAAATTCATACCTGTATCTTTTGCTCAAATGTATCACTATCAATTCTTAGATTTCTATGTCTAGCACTATAAACTTTCATTCCATGCTATCTTGATAACTTTTTCCTTGATTCTTACTTTGACTTAATTCGCTTCTCTTATAACTCAATCTCCATAAGGAGCGATCTTATCATATAATTACATCATTACCATACTCAACATATATCCTATCAGTTTTCTTTATTAGTTGGGGCCTTTACATGTAATATGATGCTTGATGCTATGCTATGCGTGCATGATGCTTTCGTGTATGCAGTAAAATGCAAATGCATTTTCTCATGTGCTGTATACGTTTTTCCCCCATCCCATGTATAATGTTTCGTCAATTGCTCGTACTCGATAAGGAAAAACTGATAGGTATATAGAGCATATCATCACTCCTCAACTTGATATCTTAAAACCTTTAACTATAGATATTTTCGTCAACTAAAAAAAATCTCCATCTCATGTATCATAATTAAATAATCACTACTTATTTTATTAACACACCTATTTCATAATCCTGTATATTTTCATATGCACATATTATGTACTATTCAATCCGAATTTTTAACAATACCCGAGTCTATTTTTATAATTTTTCTTGCTTTATTCTATTTTAGACTAAAAAGAAACGATTGAGATTCGTACCCAGCTTTGTGCTGAGCTTGAACAAGAGTTCGAATAGGATAAGCGGGTCAGACAGATCCAGCAGCAGGTGCAGGTACAACAACTTTTCCAACAATGGATTGAGGAACAAATGAGCTGATTCACTTCTTATACTATTTGTACTAATGGTTCAAGTTTGCTTCACTACATGATCCACACATCGGGTTATAGATACTTTTTACTTATATTATAGTGTTATATTATACATATTAGGACATCTTATATATCTTTTGTTTTTGTTATATATGCATGTATATATTATTTTGGATATGTTCCTTCTATACATGCACACATATATTATTTTGGATATGCAATGATATGCACTTGTAAATAATAGTTTATTTATGAATATATATATTTTTATATTAAGTATTGAGTACTCTATAAATATTATTATTATTATTTAGTTTATTATTTAAATAATAAAACCTCCATAGTAAATTAAAAAATTTCATTTTAAATTTAGAAAGTGTAATAAATAATATTATTATCGTTGTGATACTCAAAATAATATGTAGCGAGGACCAATCTCGTACTAAATTTAGCAATAACAATATTTGTCACAAAATTTATGCTAAAATTTAGTAAGGAATTTGTCGTTGCTAAAATTAAAAGTCCTAGCAAAATTTAGCAAGGATTAAAGTCCTCGTTAACATTTAAATTTCTTGCAAAATTTAGCGAGGAATTCAGACCTCGCAAACATTAGCAACAAAAAAGTCCTCGCAAACGTTACCGAGGGCTTTAGCCTTGCAAAATTTAGTGAGGATTTTAGCACTCGCAAACATTAGCAAGGAATAGATCCATCGCAAAAGTTAGCGACGAAAAATCCTAGCAAAAGTTAGCAAGGGCTTTAGCCCTCGCAAAAATTATTGCAAAAGTTAGCGATGATTTTAGTCCTTGCTAAAATCAGCTTGGATGAGTTTTCTTACAAAATTTTTGTCCTCACTAAATCCTCGCTAAATTGATTTAGTGACGAAAAGGCATCATTTAGCAAGGATTTTTGACCTCACTATTTTGCATTTTTCTTGTACTGTAAGTGAATCTATAATGGCTGCAAGAATCATATGTTAGGAGTGATGTATAATGGATGATGCATGAGCATGGTATGAATATGATGGATGGATGCAATGAATGCTTTTGTTAGATGTCAATTGCAATCACACATAAGCATAGATAAAACCTTCCAACCTTATAACTCCCACACTAAAAGTTGTGCAGTCTTTTTCCTAGGTGGGCTTAGCCCATGGTTCAATAGGGTACCAATGGATACGTATGGTGTATGGTGCGAAATCGACAGCATAACCTCTTTTAATTTAAAGCATAAACGTATGGATTTTTTACTTTTATATATTTTAACTAACTTATATAGATCAAGTTGGACTCATCGGGATATGATAGCCTTTGACTAGTACCCTCATAATTTATTTAAGTTTGGTCAATAGATAAAGATCCACATAGCAAGAAAAAGTTATTATAGATATACAACCTAGTGAAAGTGGCTATTGTCATTACTTGAGCTTGAGTCAGGGTGATGAAACTTTAGGACTACCCAAACATAGTCCCTGCCAATAGATATAGCTTTTATAAGTATAACAACTAATGGATCACCATTTTATATACCAATTGGTACTAAACTTAGGCCAGTGGTTCTCCTTGACAGCTCCCCACATTGAGTGAATGTAGAGTGTGTTTTAGGATAGCACCGAGGCTAAAATAGGGATGCCTAACTTAATTCTAAAGCTCTAGCATGTATGTAGAAGATTTAATTTTGAAAGGAGATGGGATTAATAAGAAAAACTTAATTATAAATAACTTAACCGAGATGCTTTTATTAGAAAGGTCTCTTAATTCCTAGTAGAGTCGCCACTGTGATATGCATCGGAGCTCTCTTAAGTCTAGTTGGATTCTTAAAGGCCCATTTTTAGGGTTTAAGACATGATGAGGCTTACTATAACTTATAAATTAACCACTTAATAAAAAAGGGTTAGGACCAAATTATTATTGATAGTCAACATATAAAAGAATCTTATATAGGCTCAAAGAGGTAAGTGTCATGGGGCTACCACCCAACAAAACGTTGGGAATTAAATCTCAACGTTTTGATGCCTAAATAGAGAATGGTGTTTAGAAAATCACTTTTACTTGGCATCTCAATTATGTGTTAATTTATAATTGAGTTTTAAGTATTGATCCACTATCTTCCTTTTCACATGATACATTATGATAAATAAACACTCCAATCATATAAAAAGTAGTAAATAAAAGCCCTACTTAAATTAGTACATAGTCAAATCATCCCAAAGAGAAGAGTAATATACAAAATGAAATGGCATACATAAAGTAGAGAGTTAATTTAATTTTGGAAACATTGGTTCCCTTATGCATGATTTTTACAAAGAAAGATAAAGAGCCATTATTAGATTTTCACAAACATGTGGGATGAGTATTCCCATTTTTAAGAAAAGAGGCTCTCATTTATGGTGCAATTTTGGGTTAAAATTTGACATTGGTTCATTTCATTAAAAAAAATCCAATTAATTAATAAAAATGACTTTCAAGTGAATTTTTCATTTAATGTGCAAAAATCATTTTATTACTACCTATTACATCCCAAAAAATAAATACAATTGAAATTAACAAAATATCAAAATCGAATAAATAAAGCCAAAATTATGATAGCCATAATCATAAATGCAGAATAATTAAAAAAGAGACGGTAATAGAATCAATTGGGGTATGACTTTCAATGCATGAAAACCCTCGAGAACTCCATAAGTCATAAAATAAATTGCTCACACACAAAAAAAAGGCGATTAGTTAGTATTTTTATTTGAAAATGAGTACTAAAAAAATAATAAACAAATAAGCAAAATAAAGATACAAAGTAGAATAGATGTAAACAAAATACAAAAAATAAACTAATATAAAAAAATGAACTTAGTTACAAAATAAACCTTAAAATACATTAAAAATAAAAGGAAGTCAAGCCATGAATGCCCCTGAAAGTTGACAGATGCCTATGGCAAGAGGAGGGATGGGACAAGAAGAAAGTACCATGACATCTCACCTATTGTATTGATAGACGGACATCTATTGTGCTTTTGTTTTCCATATGTCACTTGAAAGATAGACATAGAAAGCAGGTTTAAGGCAATAAAATGTACAAAGATAAAAAAACCTAAATATATAGTTTTATGGCCTTAAAGCATGTCAAATCTAAATATTATCCCTAAATCATATTTTAATTAATTAATAGCAATAATCAACATACAAAATAAAATTTTAATATAAGAAATAATACGTGCATCTATGGAGGAGAAAAAATCCTAATACATTAACCTGACATACTAGGCACCTTTAGACCATTGTGGTATCTCTAAAAACATGCAGGTTTAAGTAAATAGTATAAAAACATGTATTAAAAAATCATTAAATAGCATACATATTCGTATGTTATAAGAACAAACTAGGGAGAGAGAGAGAACTTAGAATATTACCCTTATGAGATATTTAGATTGTGTAGGATTAGAAACATCCATCTCTACTTCGATCCTTAATATTTTGTGTTGAAGAAACAAAGAGTTTTTTTTTTGTTTAAATGAAATCTAAATTTCAGTTTTTAAGAGAAGAAAATTTGTTTTTTCTCTCTAAAAAATCCTATTCTTTTTTCAAAGTCTCCCCATTTAAAGAAACCCTAATTTTGGCTTTTATACCTGGAGAGGAGTTTGAAACCCACTCCAACTCCAATTCTTCAAATATGAAAGGATCAAATCCCCTTCAGATTTGGGAAAATCTTTAAATCATCCTTATGTTAGATTTTAAAACTAGAAATTATGGGAAATATGAAATAACCCCACAGATGGGCATCCATCATGGACAGACAACCATCCCTCACATGATTCCTCAATAATTACACAAATACCCCTTATCTAATATGTATTGAAGGGAAGTGTCCATAGACAATCATCCCTCACATGACTATCATCCGCCTATCATGGCTAAAGGCCAAATTTAATATTTTTATGCTCTTTTATTGAAACTCGAAAAAAATACACTTAGAAAACCATAAAGTTTATATAAAAATGCAAAAAAATAAAGTTGAAGATTTAAGATTATTATTTTTTATCAGTATATTATTTCTTCATCATTGAGTTATCTTGATCTAGGTTGCCTCTGGTCATGATGTTTACAATGCATATGGGAACTAATATTCTCAACTTAAAAAATACCCCATTTTATGGATGATATTTTCTTTATATTTGGATGGTCTTTTATGTTATTTTATTTATATGGTGCTTTATTTACTTAATTTAGTGCTTTCTTATGTGCTTTATTATTTATGTTTGTGCATCGTGTGAGAAGGGAGATAGTGGATTAATATTAAAAACTCAATTATAAAAATAAATAACTGAGGTATAAGTAAAAGGGGCATTATGAGGTTAAAATTATTTTCCTAACGTATTATTGGGTGGTTACCCTATAGTACCTACCTCTTGAGTGTACTTAGATGCCATCATAGGTTAACCACTAATAATGGGATTAAAGGTACCCTGAGTTGCTGTTTCATGCCTTTTGAGGATTGAAATATGGAAAACTGGGTCAAATCCCTTTTCCATTATGAAGTGGCTAATTTTAAAAAATTTATAAACCTTTTCTGGTCTTAGACCCTAAAAGCAAGCCTTTAAGAGCAAGCCAAATTCTGCCACGAGGCATTGAGGAGGTTCGGCATGCATCACAATGTATATCTAATACTAATTAGATATTGTGATACATGAACCATATGGCTATAATTTAACACATATAAGAATGCATACATGAAGTGCATAAACATGAATATAAGTATATATATATATTGTCTTGTACTGGGATAGACATTAGATGAAATACATGCAAAGCCTTTATAAATAAGTAAAAGACTCTATATCTTTATGATAGATCCTAAGTATATGTTATTTATACTATAATATGCATTAAAAACTTTATAATTGTAACTATATATACACTATTATGTTAAGGACTTAGGTGTTTGAGTTTATGTAAAGATAAAAGGAAATGATGCAATTATGTTTAGGTTATGGATAGATAGGCATTCTTATAAGGGTATATTGTAGCTGCCTTAGTCTTAACCCTATTTGGGTCACATAGCCAACTATATTTAGGTATGCCTGACTAGTTCACATGTTTGATCCAATTTAAATTTATATGATTGATACCTATGGGTATCCCTACTTGTACCTTAGGGTACAATAGTAACACCCATTATCCACACCTTTAGGGAGATGAAGGCTATTACAAGAATTAATTAAAGTATTGATATGAGAAATATGATGATAATGATATAAAAACACATGTGAAGAGTGTTGTTAAGCATGTACATTCTTTTGATTTATGCCTAATTGAGATTATAGATTATACATGAATTTGATGTCATATGTGAAGAGTGTTGTTAAGCATGTACATTCTTTTGACCTTGTGTTACATATTTTATACTTGTGATTTATGCTATGTTTCATAAATTATCTTACAAATAACTTCCCTTGATGCATGTAATGCTAAAATCTTAAAATGTAAAAAAGAACTATACTTATACAATTGACTAGAAAAAATATAATAATAATAATGGTAAATTAGTGACTTATTTGCATAAAGTTCATGAAGATATGATGTATGAAATTTGTACTAAAACAAGCTAATATAATATGCATGCATATTTGACTACGTAATAAGCTTAATTATACATAAGTTGATGTACGAATTGAATTAAAGATGTAAACTGCATTTGATATAAGGATGCATAAGAGTCACATGAATGTTTTGGAACTAATAATCTTTTAAGCAAGTGAAATTTAATTAAAAAACATCTCTGTGTAGTTATTTTTGAACCTACCAATTACACATCCATAATCAATATATGGTTAGACTTAATTTAGCATAGAAGATCTAAGTTTTGCTTTGCCTTGCAATGTTGTAAATCATATCATTTTTATGTGCACATATTTACATGTCTATATGTGTGTATAATGACAGGTTTTATGAGAGGTCATCTTCATGCTTTAGTTTCCAAATAATCTAGTTAGCTTAGCATGGGTTTTTATCCATGTAGGTTTAGGTGAAGGGAGCTAATATCACCAAAATTTCTCTTGGAAGGATGGAAATCAACAAACTTCACCTTTTCAACCACAAGCAAGAGCCCTTTACCACACAAATGCTTATCATAGTCATGCTCAACCCCACCAACCACAAGCCACCAATCCATACCAAGCACCTTATCCATCGAACCACCATCAAGGGTAAAGCTTTAATCATTCCCAACCTTAATCATACCACCCACCGGGATTCCAATCAAGACCACCCATTTAAGAAAAGAAGCCTAACTTGAAAGACATGTTTTCTAGCTTCATGAATAGCTAACAACAATTTATGACAAGTCAAGAATCAAGATGGAAATCTCAAGAGCAATGGAATCGAAACCAAGATGCTTTAATGAGAAATTTGGAGACTCAATTGGGTCAACTTGCAACTTCAATGTCAAACAGACAACCAGGGACATTTCCTTCAACTATGGATCGCAATCCCAAGGAGGAGGCCAAGGCAATTACTTTGAGAAGTGGCAAGGAAGCAACACGAGAGGAAGAAAGAGGTAAATCACCAACTTTATCAACTGATTTGGAGGAACCAACGTGAAAGGTAAGTATTTCTAACTCTAGAGTAGAGGTCGATGTGGATGCTCCAAGGAATGACAAGGGAAAGAGTATTGTGAACCAAACATAGAGGATTTTGATATCAATAGGTTGCCATTTCCTGCTGTAGCTAGGAAGGAGAAGAAAAATGAGCAATCGGCTAGGTTTCTAGAAATGTTTAAGAAATTACATATTAACTTGCCTTTTACTGAAGCCCTAGCACACATGCCCAATTATGCTAAGTATATGAAGGAACTTTGTTCTAACAAAAAGAAATTAAAATGGTATGAAACTGTGCAACTCACGGAAAATTGTAGTGCAATTATCATGAATAAGATCCTAGAAAAATTGAAAGATCCAGGTAGCTTTACTCTACCTTGTTAAATTGGTGAGACCTTTATTGGAAATGCTTTATGTGATCTAGGAGCCAGCATTAACTTGATGCCTTATTCCATGTGCAGGAAACTCAACTTAGGGGATCTCAAAGAAACATGAATAAGACATCAACTTGCGGATAGATCAATGAGAAAGCCAAAGGGAGTTATTGAGGACTTACTGGTGAAAGTGGGAAAATTTATTTTCCCTGTAGATTTCGTGGTCATGGAGATGGAAGAGGATAGGAAGACACCACTTATTTTTGGTAGGTCATTCCTGAACACTGCAAAAGCTCTAATTGATGTCCATAGGCAAAAGGTCACTCTTAGATTCAACAATGAAGAAATGGTGGTAGATATGAATAAGTCTCAGAAATATCCATCAAGTGATCTAGAATAATCAATCTATTTCATGGATAAAATTAATGAATGTGTAGAGGAGATATAAAAAAAAGTGTTGCTCAATGATCTAGTGAATTTAAGCTTGATGCATTCTTTAGAGAGTAAAGAGTTGGATGGAGTAGAAGAAAAATGGATAGCAGCTGTGGAGAAGGGATGCGAGGAGGAGAATCTAAAGCAAGAGAGAACTACTTTACAAGAGGGGGAGTTGAAATCTGAACTTAAACCTCTTCCTCCTCATTTAAAGTATGTATTTTTTTAAAATGAAGAAAAGCTAGTAATTATCTCTTCTTTGTTGACAGGTGTTGAAGAGGAGACACTGCTCAAGGTGTTGAAAAAGCATAAAGAGGCTATAGGATGGGAGACAGCAAAACTAAAGGGCATTAATCCAAGCTATTACACTCATCAAATTCCTATGGAGGAAGATTGCAAGCCAGTAGCTCAACCCCAAAGAAGGCTTAATCTAGCTATACAAGAGGTGGTAAAGAAAGAAGTACTTAAACTGCTTGATTCAGGTATAATCTATCCAATCTATGATAGTAAATGGGTTAGCCCAGTGCAATGTGTCCCTAAGAAAGTGGGAATGACAGTGGTGGAGAATGAATTAGATGAACTCATTCCAACTCGGACAATTATGGGTTGGAGGTGCATAGATTATAGGGGATTGAACCATGCCACCCGAAAAGATTATTTCCTATTGCCATTCATTGATCAGATGTTAGAAAGGTTAGCGGGGAATAGGTTTTGTTGCTTCTTAGATGGGTATTCAGGATACTTACAAATCCCTATAGCCCCTGAAGATCAGGAGAAAACAACCTTTACCTTCCCTTATGGCACATTCGCCTATAGAAGGATGCCTTTTGGCTTGTGTAATGCGCCGGCTAAGTTTCAGCGGTGCATGATGGCAATCTTTCAAGATTTTATAGAAAAATTTATAGAGGTATTCATGGATGACTTTACCATTTATGGGCTAGACTTTGAGAGCTTTTTAGAGCATCTTGATTTAGTATTGGGTAGGTGTAAGAAGACCAACTTAGTATTAAATTAGGAGAAATGAAATTTTATTGTAAGAGAAGGTATAGTTTTGGGACACAAAATTTTTGAGAAGGGGATTGAGGTACACAAAGCAAAGATAGAGGTTATAGAGAAGCTTCCACCACCAACCAATATCAAGGGAGTTAGGAGTTTTCTAGGCCATGCAGGTTTTTACCGTCGGTTCATAAAAGATTTTTCAAAAATTGCAAAGCCTTTATCTAATTTGTTAATGAAAGATGCTCCTTTCGAATTTAATGATGAATGTTTATTGGCTTTTGCATTGTTGAAGCAAAAGCTTATTTTAGCTCCGGTGATCATATCTCTGGATTGGAATTTGCCCTTTGAGCTAATGTGCGATGCAAGTGATTTTATAGTTTGAGCAGTACTCGAGCAGAAAGTATTTTGCACAATTTATTATGCAAGTCACACTTTGACAGGAGCTTAAGTTAATTACACTACAACTAAAAAGGAGCTTCTTGCTATTGTATTTTCCTTTGAGAAGTTTCGATCATATCTACTTGGAGCAAAAATTATAGTGTGGTCTGACCATGCAACATTAAGGCATCTCTTTGCCAAGAAGGAATCCAAGCCAAGATTGATAAGATGGGTACTCCTCTTATAAGAATTCAATTTGGAGATCAAAGACAAGAAGGGAGCAAAGAATTATGTGGCAGATCATTTGTGAAGATTGGAGAATGATCATGTTGAGAAAGGGGAGATTGTGGACTTATTCCCTGATGAGCGTATTTGTGCATTATTTGTTTATGAAAGCTCTGTACCTTGGTTTCCCAATGTGGAAAATTTTCTCGCAGGTGGTTATATGCCAAAGGACTTCACGTGGAAACAAAGAAAGAAGCTGCAAGCCGATGCAAAGCATTACATTTGGGATGATCCTTACCTTTTATGTCTTTGTGCTGACCAAGTGCTAAGAAGGTGTATCCCCAATGAAGAGCAAGCAGAAATTATTCTAGCCTTTCATAGTAGAGAAGCTGGTGGACATCATGGACCTAATAGAATGGTATCAAAAATCATCTCTTCTGGATTTTATTGGCCCACCTTATTTAATGATGTTAAATTGTTTATTCAAATTTGTGATCGATGTCAAAGGGTGGGAAATATAACTACGAGAGATGAGATGCCATTAACCAATATGCTTGAGGTTGAAATGTTTGATTTGTGGGGAATAGATTTCATAGGGCCTTTTCTGGTTTCTTATGGGTTTGGATATATCCTAGTGGCAGTAGATTATGTGAGTAAGTGGGTAGAAGCTGTAGCTACTAGGACTTGTGATGCAAATGTTGTCCTAAAATTCTTAAGGAAGAACATATTCACCTATTATGGAGACCCGAGTGCTATCATTAGTGATGGTGGGAAGCACTTTGTTAACCACCAATTCAAGGTCTTGTTGAAAAAATTTGGAGTGAGACATAAAATAATTACCCCATACCATGCGCAAGCCAATGGCCAAGTTGAAGTGTCCAACCGAGATTTAGAAGCCATTTCGGAGAAGACTATCAATGCATCTAGGAAGGATTGGTACCTTAAGCTAGATGAAGCTTTGTGGGCGTATAGGGTAGCCTTTAAGATACCAATAGGAATGTCACCTTTTGGGTTAGTGTTTGGCAAGTCCTGTTATTTACCAGTGGAATTGGAGCACAAGGCTTATTGGGCTACTAAGTTCTTAAATCTTAATCTTGAGAATGCAGGAAAATGTAGGTTCTTGCAGTTAAACGAGTTGGAAGAAATTTGATTCTGGGCCTATGAACATGCGAAGAAGTACAAGGAGAACACAAAGAAGTGGCATGCTTGTAAAGTAGCCAAGAAGGAATTTGTGCCAGGAATGAAGGTGCTCCTTTATGATAGCAGACTGAGGTTGTTTCCTATAAAGTTTAAATCAAGGTGGAAAGGACCATTTGAGGTTGTTGAGGTCTCTAGCTATGGACCAGTAACCATCAGACATCCAGAATAAGGTCATGGACGAGAGTTCAAAGTAAATTGTGATCGATTGAAGCCATATCTCGATTCCAAGTATGAGGCTGCATCAGTGATCCTCACTTTAGAAGATGATCCATGAGAGCTATGAAAGTCGAACTAGTGACTTGTTAAACCCAAAACTTTTTCTTATCTTTGAACTCAATTTCTTTTCTTTTCAATTTGTCTTTAATTTCTTACAAGTTTAGCATGTTTAGTGTTGTTTATTTTGTCTAAAGTTTGATTTTTAGTTATTGTTAGGTTGATTTCTTTGAGGAGAGGAAGAGTTTTTAATAGGGAAAATTTTTAGTTGGGCATGGCTGAGATAATTAGTCCCATTCGTGGCCCTTTAAAATTTTTTGAGAGGTAGAAGGGTGCCACGGCTGAGACAAAATGTCCTAGCCATGGCCAATTGTGTGTTTTAGATCCAGAAGAGGGGCACGGCTGAGACAATTAGTCCCAGCTGTGGCCTTTTTCGTGCCATATTCTAGTTGGAGTCTAGAAGGTAGGCACAGCTGAGACAATTAGTCCCAGCTGTGGCAAATAAAAAAAATTTAAAATTTTAAAAATTTAAAACTTTAATACTTAAAAAAAATCCAATTGGGACACGGTTGAGACAGTTAGTCCCAGCCGTGCCTTTTGGTTCATTTTGAATCCAGTAGGGTGGCACAACAGAGATAAACTATCCCAGTTGTGCCTTTCATTTTATCAAAATGGGGAGTTTTGATTTTAAGCTTGGCACGGTTGAGACAAACTGTCCCAGCCGTGCCTCTTTGAATAACTGTCAAATTTGTTTAGTTTTTAAACTGATTTTTGCCCCTCTTTCTCATTTCTTCACCTCTCTTATGCTTTTTTCTTCCTCATTCTAGCCCCCTCTCTCCATTTTTGCTTCCACTATCTCTCTCTCTTTTCAAGAAATAGGTAAATCTCTCTTCTCTCCTCTCTTTGTTTTTGGTTTAATTTTGTTGTTTTATTAGAGTTTTGTTGTTTTTTTTGTTCTCCTTTGTCAATTCTGAAATTTTGTGTTCCCATCCCCATGTTCTTGATTTTTTTTTCATTGTAATTCTTGGTTATGTGTTGTTTGTGTTTTATTTTTGGTTCATTTTATGCCTTCTTGGTTATTTATTTGTTGTATAATGCATTCGCCCACCAGTTGTTTGATGAAATGCCAAAGAGAGGTAAGTGCATTTTTGTTCTCTTTAATTGTCACGACTTCTTGCTTCTTTTCTTTTAATTTGTGGATGGCTATGAATGTTTGCATGTGTTTGGTTATTTTCATGCATCCTTGTGTGTATTTTGTTTCCAAATGAACTTTGCCTAGCACCTGTTCGATGAATTGCCCAAGAGAAGCAAGAAATTTTCTACTTTAGTTGCTTTATTGCTTGCCCTTGTTTGCCTCAAATTCATGCTTAAAAAACATTTGCACTGTTTTTATGCTTCACGAATTGTAGAGAAGATTAGTATAGGAGTTGGGCAATTGTATGTATCGGGCCATGTTTGTTGAGTTTTTGGTTGTCCCTAACTCAATTGCATGTGCTTTAATTGTATTTTTGTTCCAGTATTCTTGTGAATAGTCCACTTTTGTTTGTTTATGCTTGTTGCTTATTTTTTAGATAGGTTATTTGTTATATTTTACTATTCAAGTGCTTTGTTTTGTCTTAAATGATTATATGTTGTGTTGTTGTGTTGCAGGTGAAATGGCACCCAAACGATCTCGTCCCGACGCTGGTGCTTCATCATCTGCTCCTCAAGGGTCCTCAAAGGTTAAGGTTCCAGCATGGGTTCCCTCAGAATTTACGAATTGGTGGGCCATCTTTTGCAAGCAGGAGTATCTAGCCACCCCTCGCCTTAATATGAAAGATATGGCGGAGTTGGGCTTCAATAATGAATTGGATCAATTGGTTAATGGTGTAGGCTGGAAAGTCTTCTATGAGCAGAATGAAAAGGTATAGCCCCATTTGATTCGTGATTTTTTGAGCACAGTTAATATCAGAATGGGAGTGGATAGTTATAATGATCCGAGCCATGTGAATTTTTGGCTCGACGGCAGTCCATATCAGATGACCTTCAATGCACTTTCTGAAATCTTGGGTTTCGATCAACATGCTCCCTGAGACATTACTCATCTAAACAACCAGGAAATTTGGATGGGAATTTGTGATCCCAAGGATCCTACATATTTTAACCCCAAGAATACTAAGGCGCATCACCTGAGGGATCATTCATTGAGAATTATGCATCGGTATTTGGCCTTGGCCTTCTTTAGCCATCTTGATGGGCTCGAAAATGTTAATGCCAGCGAGACCACCATTCTTTATGCAATGCATAATGGTATTAGGCTAAATGGGGCTGCTTTCATTGTCCAGAAGGCCTTGGATTTGTGCTCATTCCTAAAGAGGGATTCGAAGCTAGCAATGGGAGGGTGTGTAACCACTTTGGCCCGTTTTCTTAACCATATGAGGTTGGGTGCTGCAGTTGACAAGCCAATGATCAATGATCAAAAAATGCTACAGAATATGGCTGTACTGATTGACGACCCTCGCTTTCCAGGGCAAGGACATTTAGTGGTTTTTGGAGTGGGCTTTATATAGAGCAGCTGTGCACAAGGGAGCCACGAAATTGGAGCGACCTGAAGCTGAAGCATCTGCCTTATCCTCTGAGCAGTACACTGCTCTTAATACCAGACTTGATAGCATTTCTCAGAGGATGGACTTCGGGTTCACATCTATTACGCAGCGGATGGACGACATTGTTACAGCTCTTGGGATGCTACAATCCCGGTTTGACAACCAGTTCCTGCCTCCACCGCTGCCTTCCTTGCCATGATTTCAAGGATTTTTCCTCTACTCATCACTCCATTATTGTTTTTACTCTTTTGGTCTTTTGCTAGGGACAACAAAAGTTTTAAATGTGCGGTGAGGGTTTGAGGATGAAGACTGTTTGACTTAGTTTTTCTGTATTTGCTTTTGATGTTGGTTCTTTCTAGTTGTGGGATGTTTTTTTTTAGTTTTTGTTGTTGTGTTATGACTGTAGTTTTCTAATCGAATTTCTTTCATCTTTTTCATGTTTTTCATAGTTTTTATCTTGGGTGTTTGTTTTTGGTATTAGTTCTTTTCTTTTGTGTTTGAAAGTTGCATTACATTCTGCATTCTTTTAGTGTCGATTTAGTTTAGTTTCTTAGGTTGTTAATTACTCTTGCAATTAGCTTGAGCTTTCCAGTTAATCTTGTTTTGAATCAATTTGAACTTAAAATTTGAACTGCTTATTTAGGATGTTTGAGTAGCTAGAGAGTAGTAGTATTGTTCAGGGAAGTTCTTCTTTTGAATTGATCTCGATTAATTATATACCATTCAATTTCTAACTTAATGAGCACATTAGGCTAAGTTTTATGAAATTAAAACCAGTGAGTAAAAGCATTCGAGTGAAGAAATTTTGGAATAGTTAGAACCTTCCTCATCACCCTTCAAAATGAATATTCAACTCAAATAAGATTAGGATATAACCGAGGCAGCCTTCTTTGGTAACCAATTTTTAAATGACTTTTGAACTACCCTTAGTAAGTTTTACCATTGTTTGCCCTTTTGAGCTTAATTGGTATGCTAAAACCATACTATTTAATTTTTATTTATTACACTTATGCTAAACCATACAGCCTAAAATGCCTTTGTCTATCCCACTTTGGAATTGGCTACTCTAGGTTGGGTAATGAAATTTGCATGTTAGGTTTGATAAATTTTTGATTATTAGTTCAGAAGTAAAGGGAAGTTGAAGTTTTTTTAGGGATTAGTGAGCTTAAACGTTTTAAATATCTTGGGACAAGGTTGATAAATAATTAGTGTTTTGGTGCCCTTATTAGTAAGTGAATGAATATTTCACTGTTATTTATAAAAAAAAGAAAAAAAGATAAAAAAATTCAGTTATTATGCTGCAGAAAATAAGTGTGGGGTACCTAACATTTATAGAAAGTGTCATTTATCTTGCTTCCTACAATTTTGAGAATCCAACTAATGTCCTAAGGTTAGTTTTCACTTCTTACAGTGATAGAGCATGGATTTTGAAGGAGTTATTTTCTTGAGAAAGTTAGGTGGTTCGTATTTCTGGATAGTGTGGCTAATTCTGTTTTACTAACCTTATAAATTTTTTTTGGAACCTTTGCCCTATCCCCACTACAACCTTAATGTAATCCCTGGTGATCCTATTTTGTTTTGAGTTATTTAGTGCAGATGACCCTTGTGGTTTAGGTACTAAAGGAAAGGCTTATGACTGTTCTAATTTGCAAGGGCCAAATTGTTGTAATTCTCTGTTTGCTTGATTGCTGGAATTTACTGGTAGTTTTGGTTTTTGAAAGAAAATAAATCTATTTTAGCCTTGCACACACACACAAGAAATTGTATGGTATAGATAAGTTTGAGTCTTTTTTAATTGAATTCTTCATCTGAGTGTCTTCTACTAAGTGTTTCTAGAATCTCTATGAATTTGCTTGTTCTTATGTGGAGTTTGAATTTTAAAGATTGTGGATGATTCGTTTGCTCGAGGGTGAGCAAAAAGCTAAGTGTGGGGTAGTTGATAATCTTGTTTTTAGTGTTTATTTTTTGGATAATTTTGTGCATTTTAATGTTTCATCTTGCATGCTTTTAGTGTTTTAAGGCTAAAATATTATTTCTTATGCTTATGTTAGTTATTTTGATTAAATTAAAGTTTTTAGGTGATTAATGGTCTTAAATTTCACTTTATGCAGGAAATTTTGTTAAGGCACGGATGAGACAAACTGTCCCAACCGTGTCCAATGCAAATGGCAAAACTCACTGTTTCTTTAATGGCCACGACTGAGACAAAGTGCCCCAGCTGTGCCCAATCCAGGAGTTAAAGCGCACCGTTTCATTAAAGGTCGCGGTTGAGACAAACTGTCCCAGCCATGGCAATTGCAGAATTAAAAACGTGCCATTTCATCAATGGTCGCGGCTGAGACAAATTGTCCCAGCCGTGGCCATGGCCGCTTGCGAACACACTTTGATCTAGAAGCTTTCCATGACTGAGACAAACTGTCCCAGCTGTGCCCTTTCCTTCTGTCACAGCTGAGACAAAAGTTTCCTAGCCATGGCCTATTACACAGCTCTATAAAAGCTACAAAATTTTTTGCTTAAAGAGACTCTTTTCTAGGGTTTCATGCTTAGAGTGTTTAGGTAGAGTAGAAAATGTAGTTTTCATATAGTTTGTCCGTTTTTCATACTTAGATTTTGAGTTTTACTTGTAAAAATCACTCTTTTAGTGTAGTTTTACTTCAAGAACACAAAGATAGTCATAGTTTAGCTTCTAGTTATGAAGATTTCAACTTACAATTAAGTTGCTGTTTGGAGAAGAAGAGAAAGAGCTTCATCAACTTCAAATCTTCAGCTTCAAGTGGGTTTTATAGTTTTCACTCTTACTTTGTTCATTTTTTACATTATGGATAGTGAGTAGTTATCTTTGTTGCTTGGGGAAGCTTTGAATCCCCTACTCACAATGTGAATATTGAGCATGTTTTGATTTTTACATGAATGAATGGTTCATTTCACTGTTACTTATTTATATTTCATGGATTTTCAATCTATTGAGTTAATTTCCATACATGGATGAATGATGTTCATCATATATCTTTGGATATGTATTGAGTCTAGTGGATTAAAGTCTATGAATAATCTTGCTCAATTTTTCTTTCATGAATGCTATATTATTTAGATGGCTCCGGAATGGGATTCTAAATGTACAGTAATTATGATTTTAGGACTAGAGTGTGGAGTGAAATGGATGAGTATTTGTGTTGTTTGGCTCCGGAATGGGAAGGCAACCCAAACTTAGGATGTTAGACCCATGCATAGGCTAGTTGTTAGGTTGGCTTCGGAATGGGAAGCTTAGCAACTAGAATAGTTGGCTCCGAAATGGGAAGCTAAAAAGGGTTATCCCGAATTCATTCATGTATTCTTTAAGATAAAATTAATTGACATTGGGTGTGGGGTGGATGAGTGTACCTAAGCAACGATTTAATATCTATATATTTTCATACTTGTTAATTTTTTTGAATTAAATACATACTCAATTCTTTGTCATTAGAATTAATTTTGCTTCATTGTATATTTTAGTTTTTAAAGTTGCACTATAGAAATTAACAGCTCATACGAACTAAATTGAGAATTCTTTAGCATACAAATTAATTTCCACACTTTTCACACACATTTCCCTTGGGTTCGATATTGAGGATCATAACTATACCCCACTTTATTACTTGTTGATCTAGTGTACTTGCTAGGTTCGCAACACCAATATTAGATACTCAAAGGCATCAAATCACTAGGCACTATTAAGGTGCCAATATTAGATACTCAAAGGCATCAAATCACTAGATACCATTAAGATGCCAACGCTAGATACACAAAGGTATCAAATCACTATCCCATATATGTCCACCACTATATCAAATTCAAGTACAACATTAAGGCTTCACTCACAATTAACTTTATCACTCTAATCACTTATGCATGCACTATATACTTTATTAATATAATTAATCATGTCAATTACACTTCACTACAGTTACTTATCAATATAGTCACTCACGATAACGTACTAACTTATTACACTATTGTTTATATGATCATCACTCAATCATATAACATGCAAAACTATCTATATAATCATCTTTACTCAATTACATTTAACACTCATGGTACAAGTTTAATAGTTCATGCTACAAGTTTATGACTAGCACAAACGTGTACCACTATTGTTATATCTTTATAAATATAGTACTCATAGTCAATTATGCCTAATCACTAAAAATACACTTCATACTTTATCACTTAATAACTCATTTCATGTTCATTATATCATACTTTAATCATAAACATGTGCTGGTAACTTCTAGCAAAAATTTGAGGATTTTTGTTTCAAGTTCGAAAACATTTGAAGGCAAAAAACTCATTAACATATTTGAATGATGCTTTATGTACATGATTTATTGTATTCATGTTTAGCATGTGTGCTCAAAAGGTTCTAAAAATATTCAAGAAATTCTAAGTAAGTTTCGATAAATTTTCGATGGATAACATTCAATAATAGGCTACAAAAAAGGGGGTGCCTGACTAGATTGAAGTCAATTTTGGTAGGCAGGTTGCATTATATCCAGTCTAGAATGCATCTACATGATTGGATTGAAAACCACCATAGTCAAGTAGAGTTAAACGCCCAATGTTTTGCAGGATAGTCTCTCGGGTCTATTTTGTATAGATGTTTTCACTTAATAAACAAGGTTTTAAGGCAATAATTTCTTCTAAAAATTATTTTTCTATGTCTCTAATTTTAATAGAAATAAAAATCAAGTCATTCGGAAATTTGTATTCTAAGTTATGACTAAAAGAGCCCAAATTGCTCTATTTGAAAGGTTCACTACCGTCAATATATTTCAAGCCAATTTTCATTAGTTTTAAGGGAAAAACTAAAATTTGTCCTTTTTCATAGAAAATCAATATATAGATGTCTAATTTATTTTAAATTTATAATTTCCAAAATTATATTTCTCTAACTCAAAATATAAGTAAAACACTATCTATAGGTCATTAGGATCTTACACAAGATTTTCTCCATCAACATCCTTCTCTCTACAATTTCATCTTTTTTGTATATTTTCACCTTAGAATTCATCCACATATTATTTAGGCATTCAATCACACATTCCAGTAATTAAAATAATTATATATAAAAAAATAAACACTCTGATACCATATAGATTGTCAAAACCTCTTCTTCACTTCGTACTTCCTCTTTTTCCTTAACTTTAGCTTGATCAAAAACTAAAACCCAATCATATTCAAATCAATATCAACTTTACATGAATAGATTCATTCCAACATTTTAGATGAAGAAGAGAAGAATAAGAAGTTAATCCCCTGCTAAAAAACATAAATTAACTTACCTTGTTCTCTTTAATTACATTAAATCTTTGTTTTCTTTAATAATTCTTTTTAGAGTCCAATTTGTGTGAATTTTTATATGTGAGGCGGAGAGAAAGCATTATTTCTAGCTAAGGAATCTTGTTCTCCTTATCCCTTGCTTTAATTAATATTATCTTGAATTCTTTTAGAAGCCCAGATGTCATGCTCCTATTGATTCATCTTTTCCAATTTTGTTTATTTGCAAATTGTCCTTTAAACTTAACTTAATCATTTAATTGCATGCATGCTTATCTCATTCTCCACATCTTCAACTTCACCCTAAACCTCTTTTTCCCCATCAAACTCATCAACAACATCCTCTTCATAGTTTTGAGTAACCTCACTACAAAAGCCTATATCTATATCACCCCTTTTAGGTTCACAAATTATTTCTTCTATGATAACTTTCTTTTTTTTTCTCTTCACTTTGCTCTCCTCTATTCTAATGCATGGTTCGAAATATTGTCTAACCAACCATTCTATATTATTAAGGTCTTGCCTTAACAACTTTATATCTTCCTTAAACATATTCCTTTCATCTTGATGTAAATGTCGCTTGGACTTGTAATAAGACATCCTCACATTCACTCGTGTTTCACTAAAAATTTGGCTTTTACCCTCTTAATGTTCTCACACTCTCTTGCCTTTTTTCCTCTCAAGCTTGCAACTTCAAAATTGCACTTTAGAATTTAAATCACAAATCAAAAACTTGAGCACATTTAAGAAAGCAAGGAAATAATAACTAACGACAAAAAGATAGCTCAAAAACTAGAAAAGAAGACTCTAGACACAATGGAGGTGATACAAGAACAAGAGTGGTGTACAACTTGATGGTAATCAAAGTAGAGTATTGGATAAGCAATGATACTCTAACAATATAAATGGAACAAAAACTAGCTTAAAACAAAGAAATAAGCAACAAGAATCAAAGAAAATGACAATATGGATAAAATGAATGAATTTGATTCACTATAATGTAAACCAAATATAGAACTTAAATATTCTACCCAACAAAGAAAGGAAATTAACAAGATACCAATTTAAACTAAATAAAGTATAAAACATGCAAAACAAATCAATTTTAGAGCCAATTTATTCACTATGCCGAATGATGTAGCAAGCTTGATTAGTGTGTCAAGTTGTGTGCAGAACGAGGGCAAAAAGATGGCAAAGTGATAGCAAAATGAACGAAAAGCTTCCAAAAATGATAGCATAAATGGTGGAAAAAGTTTCCAAATATGGTAACACAAATGATGGAAGAGTTGCCAAAAATGGTTGCACAAATGGTGGACAATTTCCAAAAATAGTTGCACAAATGATGGAAAAGTTACCAAAAATGGTTGCACAAATAGATAGCAAATGATAGAAATGATAGGCATAAATGGATAGCATAAATATATGCCAAGTAGAAATCCTTGTCTAACTAGGATTAGAATTGTAATTCCAATTTAGATATGGACTAAGACTTTTGAAAGCCTAAATCCAAAGCAATAAGGATTAATTTTCCTACCTTTTAAAGAATTTTCAAATGTATTTGGAAAAGGTGTAAATGTTACCCCTCCCAATCCTAAAGCAAAAAGGATTAGTTTTTCCCACTTATGAAAGGATTAGGATTTTCTTTAGGCTATATAAACTACCCTTGCTCAATTGCTCCTTAATTTTTTTCTTCTTCTATTTTTTTCTTCTCTTTCATATTTTTCTCTCTTATTTCTTTTTCTTTTTTTTGATGAATAGTAACAATGAACAGTTCATGAACAGTAACGATGAACTGTAATGATAAACAGTAATGATGAATAATATGTGAACAGTAACGATTAAAAGTAACAATTTTTTTTTAAGAATCAAAACCAAAGGTAACGAAAGAACAAGGCTAAATTTAACACACAAAGAACACAAAAGTCATAATGTTACTAATGCTAATTTTGGTATGCATATAAAAAAAATCAAAGAAAGAAACACAAACCTAACACTAAGATAAAAAGGAATTTACCTTACTTTTGGCTCTGATATCAAATGATGCAGAACCCCAAGGTTAAAGAACTTGAAACCCCTTAAACATACACTTTGATCTCAAAAACACAATGAAGACAATCACCCTCCTTATTGAACCCCTAAACAACACGTGAATAGAAATCCAAATAATTGAGATAAAAAGAATAAGAAAATGCCACAATCAAATGATTGATAAGTAATCCTAATTCCTGATGCAATAGAAAAGAAAGCAAGCAATCTCAAAATCTCTCTAACAAATTTCGGTTGAGCCAAGAGAAAAAAACTCTTAAAGTTTATAATTTGATTCTAATATTTTATTTTTGTTTACAACTCATAACAATCTATTTATACTAAAACCCTAAACACTTTACTTCCTAAACAAGCCAAATAACCTCTTTACGAACTCTAAAGACACTTTACTTCCTAAACAAGTCTAATAACCTCTTTAAGAAGAACTATATCACCCTTAAAAGCTAAAAAAAAACCTAAAAAGGCCTTAAACAAGGTGTGGCCAAATTTCATTAGGCTTCACAAGATAAAATAAGCCCATTCTCTTACTTAAAGAATAAAAAAAAAACCAAAATGATGGGTCTTAATGAAGGTGGCGTGTAGCCCACTTAAATAAGGCCTCACTTATTCAATAATCCAACTAAACTTAATGAATTAAAAGCCCTAACTAAAACCTAAACAAAACAACCCCTTAAACCTATTAAGATACAACTTTAAATGAGTCATGTGACTTTTGAATAAAGCACATGAATTGTAAAATTAAAGCCCAAAGTTGCATAAGCCCTTTATGACTCAAGTTGGCCCAATTCTTCATTTGCTGCCAAAAGGATGAGTACTTTATACTTGTGATGTTGTTTGATTAAATCATCATGACTTGCCTCCCTTATAATCGTATTAGATACCAAATTGAAACACCTAAGCCTATTGCCTTTATCAAATACCATGCCATACATTTTAATTATATCTTATTAGGATTTTAACCCAATTAACCAATATTAGTCATTAAAATGATTCATTAATTTAATCATCATGCATATCAATTAGACACAACTCTAATTGTTTGCATTATTGTGAGCAATATAAGTGTCTCTTACACCTTCACATTAATATACTTCATATACTCAATAGCCCATTGCATATATGTATCATAATCATGCTAGGTATATCTACACTAGTTTTCATATTAATACTCACACATAGCATCATGCATTTCAATTATCATATGATCAATCTACCCCTAAGCAGATGCACATACAACTCATTTTCATAGTTAGTTTAGTATAACCTTATCCTTGCATATGTTATATAGCTTACAAATATAAATTAAGCATATTAATTAACTTATACAAAATTAACCAAAAGTCCCTACCTCAACTTCTACGAATTAGTGTTGGCATGTCTTAATGCAGAGTACATTCCTGAGATAAAGCTTTGACTACAAAAGAACCTACATGGATAAAATAACCCCTACTAAGCTATAAAGCTTAGTGGGGAATACTAAACATGGAAGACAACCACTGATAGTGATTGTTAAAATGTTATATATCATACATCAATTGAAACATTAAAGAAAACATGTTAAATATGGTATATGATAAGGTATGAAATTTTAAATGCCAACATAATCATACTTTTACTTCAGCATCCATAATTATCATCACCACATAAATGATCTGTACAATGATATATATATATATATATATATATATGTATGTATGTATGTTTATACACGTGCATTGGATACCATGGTTAAACAAGCTATTCCATATAACATATGCAAGAGTTATACATTATACTATAATTAACTATGAAGTATTTATACTCAAATTTGGCCTGCCTAAGTTCTAAAGGTGGATAATGGGAATAGTGGATACCTAAGAGTATCAAAACGATGGATATTTGAGGATATCAAAATTATAGACCCAAATAGGGTCAACTATACCACTACAAGAAAATCATCAAATAGCAACGGAAATTAGCAACCGAATTTGTTGAATTTCCGTTGGTAATCAAAATTAGCAACCGAAAATAGCAACGGAAAATTCGGTTGCAATTTTGGCGGTTGGTATTTTTAGCAACCGAAATTAATTTCCGTTGCTATTTTTAGCAACCGAAATAAATTTCCGTTGCTATATTTAGCAACCGAAATAAATATCCGTTGCTATTTTTGTTGGATTTTATGGTTACATGCATCATATACATGAGCGGAATTTTAAAATTTTTTAACCATATGATCTGATCTTGCCATGAATACACAATATAACTATATGAGAATAAGAAAAATCACCTTTGATTTTTGTTGAAGAGTTGATTTTACTTCGCACCGGGTTGTCGCAAACCACAGTGTCCAAAATCGAACACCTCCAATGAGTAATCCACACTAGAGAGGGGTAAATTGAACCAACAAATTGGTGTTCAACTAGGGCTGGCCGAAATTCCCAAGAGCTAGCTTGGGAAGTGGCGCAAAAGTGGAGAGAGAATTAAGAGAAAAAGACTTTCCTTTTGTTTTAATCACTTAACCCTAATTCTCATTAGTTGGCCTTTTATAGTTAGGTTAAAATTCCAACTCCTTAATGAGATTGGGCTCTTTAAAATTGCTGGAGAATTATTAATTGGGCTTCTGGAATTAATTATAATCATTTGGGCTTAATTAAATCCAAATTAAATCTTTTCATAAAAGACCATGCACAAAATCCACAAACTAGGCCCTTTGTGCATCTAATTGGATTTAAATACCCAAATGGATTCCAAATCCAACCAAATTAAATATGTGAGTTCCATAACACTTATGTAACATATATAAATTAATTTGGTCCAAGAAAAAGCCCTCTAAGCCCTTCTGTATGGAGTTGGCGTGTAGCCCTCTTCTCGAGGGCTTCCTCCAACTTCTTCATTCCTTTGGCCCTCTATAATTTCTCCAATGGTCCTATTAATTATTATATCAGTCCTATAACACTTATAGTAGTCTTATAACACTTATAAGACAATAATAATTAATCATGAAATACATTATTTCATTTAGGTCCAATTTACAGAACATTTCTCAAAAGTTCCGCGGACAATTTTATTTGATCATAATTAATTAAACTCTTTAATTAATTATTATCATATTCTCCTCTCTACCTTTATAATAATATCAAATATTATTATCCTTGTCATTTTACCATTTTACCCTTTTCTCTATATGTGTGTGACCTATTGGGTTCCTGTCCATGTTGGCAGTATAATATGTAATTGTGAGTTCTATTCAAAACTCACATGATTTAAACTCCTTTAAATCATTTTATCAATCTCTATTGATATTTTGATACATCATTATACAAGTCATGATTGACCTCTAGCTAGGCATCATGACTACCCAAATGTCAGGAAAGTCATGTGGTTTGACTGTACCCTTCCATAGAAACAGTTACCGTGCAATTACTCCTTTCACCACTCTTATCTCAATCAGATTCTGAGTATGGATTTCTGTCAACTCATATAAATCTAATTATGTATGTTCTATTAATTTAACCATTGTTCCTAAAATGCCCTTCATGGATCTCCATCCATCTCGGCATATTACTCTGGCCAGAGATTCACTGAACAAGGTAATTATAGAATCATGTGAGATAACTTCCCTTGTTAAATCTGGGATGGTGAATCCTTTGTCAATCACTCAACTATCTTCAAGTAGGTCATGATATACCCAATCTCCTAACTATGTTCACTCCCAGTTGGAAGTAATCAGTTATGGAGTCAAAGTATACCACTTGCTACTTAAGATAACTTTGGTGATCTCAAGTCTAAGGATACTTGCACAACTGCTATGAAGAGATTCCTCACTGACATAGATTTAATATCCATATGAGGATTCTCTTTGCAGGTCTCCAATGAACTTGTTCCTCTAACAAGCATCCACATGTTAGCATTGATTATCATCCATAATCACAATTATAAGAACCATTGCTTGAACCATTCAAGAAGCATAACATGTGCTAGTCTGTCCGAATTAACAATGTCCTATCTTGTTAATTCTATGACTAGGGATATTTAGATATTAACACATTTGCATGCGATAGACATCTCACATCATGAACACTTTCATGATTGCCTTTGCACTGTGTTTATAATATCTAGGACTTCATTTATTAATTTAAGATTTACAAACTCATGTATTCAAACACAGCATTAATAAATGAATGATGCCTTTTATTAAGAATATAAATTTCATACATATGAAAAACATCCCTATTACATGGGCTCTAGGGCATACTCTCTAACAATCTCCCACTTGCACTAGATCCAATCACTCATATGTCTCAGACCCATGCTATTTATATGGTGATCATGCTTTATGTGGGAAAGTGCTTTAGTGAGGGGATCCGCCACATTGTCATCTTTGGGAACCCTTTCTATTTTCACATCATTTCTAGCTACTATTTCCCTTATGAGATGGTAGCGTCTGAGAACATGCTTGGATCGCTGATGAGACCGTGGTTCCTTTGCTTGCGCAATGCTCCATTGTTGTCACAATATAAAGGAATCGGATCAACAATGCTAGGCACCACTCCTAGTTCGGTTATGAACTTTTTGATCCAGACTGCTTCTTTGGCTGCTTCTGAAGCAGCAATGTACTCAGCTTCCGTCGTGGAATCAGCAGTTGTTTCTTGTTTGGAACTTGTCCAACTAACTGCTCCTCCTCCCATTATAAACACATAACCAGATTGTGATTTACAATCATCTTTGTCAGATTGGAAGCTGGCATCTGTATACCCATTTACTTCCAAACTGCCCTCTCCATATACCAAGAATATATCCTTAGTCCTTCTCAAGTACTTAAGAATATTCTTGACAGCTGCCCAATGTTCCTCTCCAAAATTAGATTGGAATCTGCTTGTGACACTCAAAGCAAATGCTACATCTGGACGTGTACATAACATAGCATACATGATAGAACCAATTGCAGATGCATATGGTATTCTATTCATGCTCTCTCTATCCTCCAGTGTCTGTGGACACATAGACTTAGAAAGTTGTTTCCCATGCACCATGGGTATAAACCCTTTCTTAGAGAGATCCATATTGAACCTCTTCAATACTTTATCTATATATGTACTCTGAGAAAGACCTAGCAACCTATTGGATCTATCTCTATATATCTTTATTCCCAGAATATAGGATGCTTCTCCAAGGTCTTTCATGGAGAATTGCTTGGATAACCATATTTTAACAGATTGGAGAAGAGAAATGTCATTTCCCATGATCAATATGTCATCTACATATAGAACTAGGAAGACAATTGCACTCCCACTGACCCTTTTATACACACAAGGTTCATCTTCATTCTGTGAGAAACCAAACTCTTTGATTGTCTCATTGAATCGTATGTTCCAGCTCCTAGAGGCTTGCTTCAATCCATAAATGGATCTTTGAAGCTTGCATACCTTTTCGCCATTTCCAGATGTGAATCCTTCTGGTTGTGTCATATACACATCCTCAGAAAGATTTCCATTAAGGAAAGCTGTCTTCACATCCATTTGCCAAATCTCATAATCATAATGAGCTGCAATGGCTAAAAGTATTCTTATAGACTTAAGCATCGCCACAGGAGAAAAAGTTTCGTCATAGTCAATACCTTCTTTTTGACGATAACCTTTTGCTACTAAGCGAGCTTTATAGGTAACTATATTACCTTCCATGTCAGTCTTCTTTTTGAAGACCCATTTGCACCCTATGGGTTTTATCCCTTCAGGTGGTTGAGTTAAAGTCCATACTTTATTCTCATACATGGAGTCCATTTCGGACTGCATAGCCTTAAGCCATAAATCACGTTCTGAACTGTTCAAAACTTCTTGATAGCTTGTAGGCTCATTGTCCTCTACTACAGTTATGCCTCTATCCGAATCAACGTGAAATCCATATCTCACAGGGATAGAACGCATCCTAGTAGATCTTCTAGGATTTTGTGTATAATCAGGTTCAACTGTAATCTCATCATTATGAAATTCAGTTTCGGGTTCAATCGATTGATCATCTTCTATTTGTGGGTCTTGAACTTCACCAAGCTCAATTTTACTCCCACTGTCTTCTCGTAGGAGAAATTCTCTTTCCAAGAAGACAGCATGCCTTGAAACAAACACCTTTTGTTCTAAGGGATGATAGAAATAATATCCAAACGTTTCTTTTGGATATCCCACAAATAAACATTTGTCAGACTTAACATCCAGTTTGTCTGACATTGTCCTCTTTACATAAGTAGGACAACCCCATACTTTCATATGAGAAAGCGTGGGTTTCTTGTTATTCCACATCTCATATGGAGTAACATCAACCGATTTACTAGGAACTCTATTTAACACATAAACAGCAGTTTCTAGTGCATATCCCCAAAAGGACTTAGGCAAGTCCGCTCGGCTCATCATTGATCGAACCATATCTAATAGTGTTCGATTCCTCCTTTCGGATACACCATTGTGTTGTGGTGTATATGGAGGAGTCCATTGAGATAAAATCCCATTATCTCTAAGATAATCCTGAAACTCTTGACTTAAGTATTCTCCACCTCGATCTGATCTAAGTGTTTTAATACTTTTGCCAAGTTGTTTCTCTACTTCATTTCTGAATTCTTTGAACTTTTCAAATGCTTCAGACTTATATTTCATTAGATAGATGTATCCAAACCTGGAATAATCATCTATGAAAGTAATGAAGTAGGAGTAACCTCCTCTAGCATGTGTAGTCATTGGACCACATACATCTGAATGTATTAAGTCCAAAACCATTTTAGCTCGTTCTCCTTTACCAATAAAGGGAGCTTTTGTCATTTTTCCCAATAAACAAGATTCGCATGTATCAAATGATTCATAATCAAATGATCCCAAATCACCTGACTTGTGCAATTTGGTCATGCGTTTTTCATTTATGTGGCCTAAATGACAATGCCATAAGTATGAGGTATTTAGATTATCATGTTTCATTCTCTTGGTATCCACATTATGTACTTCTTTAATTAAATCAAGAACAAATATACCATTCTCAATGATAGCTTTTGCATAAAATATATTGTTCTTAAAAATGTAACAACATTTGTCCTTTAAAGATATATCATAATCGTTCATCAAACGACTGAAAGAAATAATACTTTTGGATAAGGCTGGAACATAATAAAAATTATTTAATTCCAGTACTAATCCACTAGGAAGAGGCAAATAGTAAGTCCCCACAACTGTTGTAGAGATGTTCTGTCCAGTAGCTGACTGCAAACATATCTCTACCTTTCCAACTCTTCTAAAGCTTCTAAGCCCCTGTAGATCATTACATAAATGAGATCCACATCCGGTATCTAATACCCAAGATAGTTTAGAAGCAATAGAATAAGTATTAATTTCAATCATATGAATACCTGAAGTAGATGCAACAGCTTGCTTCTTCTCCTTAAGAGAATCTAGATAGGCCTTGCAGTTATGCTTCTAATGACCATCTTTTCCACAATGGAAGTAAGTTCCTTTGGGATTCTCTTTATTGGCAACCTTTTTCTTGAAAATCCCACCATCCATTATATCATGTTGCTTCTGAAGCTCTGAGGACATAGCACCCAGCATCAGACATGCTGCTGCTTCACTATCCTCCATGTATTTTCGATAAGTGCCTTTGATCTCATCAATGGCATCATCTGATGGAAGTGGTGGTGGATCTTTATCCAAGACATAATGGATCTTTTCAGCTCTGAGAACAATTCTCACTTGCTTGATCCAGTCAGAATAGTTGCTGCCAACCAGTTTGTTATCCAAGATTGATCCTATATTTGATGTGCTCATGATGATGACATAGATGTGAAAAAGAAAAGATATGAGAGTATGTTCATATATATGTATGCATTAATAAGGTCTTTAATTAATCCATTTACTCCCACTATTTTATTGCGAATTAATAGCCCTCACTATATAATCCGAGAAAACCCGATGGTTTTCTTAGTGGGCCAATATCCAATCCTTGATATGTAATTTGACCTTGACTGTGGTCAACAAGCCAAATTCCATACCCTTGAAAGGTAGGTATCTTTATACCAATTGTGTCTCTACACAACTATTGGATCATTAGGTTATCAACTCTTGATGCATGCATATCATGTATGCATTCCCTAATCTTGCCTCTAGAACCATTAGCCTTGACTGTGGTCAACAAACTAATGGGCTAGCTAAGATGACCCATTTAATTAGATTTGAACATATTCGATATAATGTGAGCTTGACTGTGGTCAACAACCCACACTATAAAGAACTCTGGTTCTCCTCAAATTAATGGAAGGCTTATATACCTTAGTATTTGTTTGAGGGTTTTAGTTAATTAAGTCTCATCATACATGGTTGGCATACATTGGTATGCATCCTATATCTATCACATAAATATAAGCATACAAATATGGTATAGTTATGGACTTCACTACATTGATTTCCCCGAGCCAAGAGAGAAATCAAAAGGTCACACCTAGGTAGTATGCATGATTCAAACAAGAAAAATAATTACATTATCTTCAAGCTTGTTGGATCTCCATCCGGCCCATCTTGCTCCTTGAAAATGGTCTCTATCTCTATTTCTAATTCTAATCTAAGTAATCTAATTACATATTACAATTTGAAATCAAATACAAACCAAAAACAAGTGGCCGGGACATGAAAGTCCTCATTGGGCCAAAACATGCATTATGCTCAATCACATTGGGCTTTGTCCATAACTAACCATCATGCCAATCATTCACCCTTATATGCCTTTCTAATGCATAAAGAAATGGATTACTAACTTTGTTTCAACCTTTGAAACTATATCTTGAGTTATTTTAATGATGTGATCAAATTAGCAAACTTTTTCCATTTTGGAAACTTTCATTTTAGGAAACCTTTTTGCATGAATTTGTTCTTGCCTTAATAATCAATCAAATTGATTATTAATTAATTATAAATTGATTATTTAATTAATTAATCATATTAAATAATTAAAAGAATCAATTTTGGGCTTAAAATAAGTGTAGGCCGAAACCCACAGAAGAAAAACCCTAAGTGTGTTCACACACAAACTAGTTTTGTGTCATTTGGACCATTTGGGCCTTTTGGAATGAGCCAAGCCCACTCCAGCCCTTAAAACCCATTAATAAACTTAATTAATGTTTATAATAGTTAATTTAAATCAGCTCATTGGGCCCACCAAGTCATTCACTAATTTAAACCAAGTCCGTAAACATAATTAAGCCCATTAAGTGGTTTTAATGAATTAAAATTAATCAAATTAATTTAAGGCCCATTTTAATTAATCCAATTAATTAAAAACACTTTAATATATCATATATATCAGATTTAGAAGATCAAAAGTCGTTCTAACCATGAACACATCAAGAACACTTTTGGGGTTAGGACATTTTTTTAGTGGATGGCCAATAGCCTCTATGAAGCAATGGAACATAATACTATAATGGACATCTCATACTCTAAATTTGACCATTCCCTCCTCTGTATTGGATCACTCGAAGCCTCTATAATGAAGCATGGCTAAGAACTCTCTAGTGATATCGAGGTAGGTTTGAAAGGATGGAGCAAAGAATGCAGTCCATCCTACAACAGGTAGAAGCATGTCAAACTCTTCAGTCATCCCATTAATCTCCAGGAACTATCTTGACATAAACATTTCTAAGCAAAAGTGCACTTTGCATAAGGCCCGATATCTCCTGACCTTTCATGGGGTTATCTATCCTTAAGTGGGTGGAGCTAGTATGGCCTATGATTCTCTTCATGACATCATGCAAAAAGTTAAGTTCTAGTTTTTTGAAGTGAAATTATGCTGCAATAAATGGTAAAAATTAAATTCTTAAAAATTTTGGTGGCACGCATGCTTAAATCAATGTTGCCAACCTGCATGAAAGTGTGTTTTAAGCACCACATAACAATTTCCAATAGCCTAAGGTTGTTAATGGGCAATTTAAATATTAAGCATAATAATCAAGGTAATTTAAAAAATAAAAATATCAACAAAATTTTAACAAACTTTTGGCAGCATTTCGGCTAGAAATGTGCCTAATCTCTGCATAAAAAAGCATTTTAAGGCAACAATGCAAGCTGTAAGTGGCCAACAAGCATGTTATTAGAATCATTCATTGCATAATTGATTCGAAGTTCTCCGATTCCATTAGCAAAATTTTACCACATTTAACAATCTAAAGAAGTAGAGTTAAAAAATTAAAGAAAGTTAAGCATTGCACATTTGAAGGTATAAGTTATAACACACATAGAGTAAATAGGCAGTAACTATGACTTAAAGGATATCTACCAAATATCTATACAAGAACAAAACTACATGGCATTACATAGGCATAAAAAAAATATACAAATTAAAAGAAAATATATAATTGGATACTAAATTCAACTAACAAAAACAAAAAATATATATATATATATATAATGAAAGAAGAGAAGTGTAAATTACAAAAACTTACTTGAAGTGAAGAAATTGAAATTATAAAAATGTCACAAAAAGTGAAATTAATGACACCCTAAGATGCCCATCATTTTTGAAAGAAAATCTAGATTAACAGCTCACCAAATAAGAGAGAAATGGAGAGAAAATTGAGAGTAAGGAATTAAAAATTTTTTTTGAGTGACTAATAGGAATGGCATATGTCGCTAGCAACAGATGGTCGCCACTTACAACCTGTCTGTCAATACTTTTTTGCTTTTTTAATTTTTAATTTTTTTCTTCTATTTATTTATTTATTCATTTGTTTTTTCTTTCTTACTTATTCTCTCATTTGTTTCCATTTTTACCTTTATCTTATTTTTACATTATTCATTTATACATTATATTTTTACATTATCATCAACTACTAGTTTTTTTTTTAAATATTCACAGTATTTAAGCACTTTCTAAATTCTTGAACTCCTAAAATTTGATTTCTCTAATAAGCCTTGTAGTGTCAGAGTGTCCTTTGGATTCCCTACAAAATAAAAACAAAGAGAATGCAAAGATGTACGTGCAGAGAAAGATTAATTAGGGCAAATCATGGGTAGCAGATGACTAGACTGTGACTTATTTCTCAAGGTACGAGCATCTGTCACATTTTTTATATAAATAACTTTATTTCTCTTTGGTCTTTGTGCCTTTTGACATTCCTCTTCAAAGAGAGCTCTCCTTTATATATGTTTTCTTCTTCCCTTCTTCTTTTATTGCCTATCAAATTCAAATTGTCATTTTATTATTTATTTTTTTCCATGCATTTCTTCTTCTTTATTTCTTATTATTATTATTCTACACTTTTGATAATAAAACCTTTTGAATATCTCTACCATGTTAGCCCGAACTATGACCATACTAATAGGTTACTAGATAGAGCCTTAGTTTTTTCTACTGCTCGATACTAAGAAACAAGATTTCATATTTTTAGGTTTACACACCAGGAATTATGCCTTTTGTCCGAGGAGTTTGCTAAAATTGTTAATATGAGATTTACACCTAGCATGCAACCATGGTTACCTTTTGTTATTTTCAACTATCATAGAGATGAGAATAGGGCTTTGGGTGTCCTTCCTTTTAATCCTAGAGGCTTAGTAGCTTGAAGGGGTACCTTTCTATTTGATCTATTTGTTGAATTTTTTTGTGAACTCGATGATGTGCTTACATTTCAAATATGTGTGGTCTTACTATATTTCTTTGCCCGGTGCTTATTAGTTTGCATAGAGGACATAATTGGAGACTATGGACTTTTTAGCATAATGGATAGTGTAAGATCATTGGCCTTGATGCTATCCATATTGATATTGCTGACAATTTTATTTGTAGCCCTTTATTGTTAGAGAGTATGACGTAGAGCCTATGTAAAAGTGATGTATTCCATATATATAAATTTATGTTATTAATGAAGGGCATCATTTATTTATTAATGTTATGGTCAAAAACATGTGTTTGTATATCTTAAATTAATGAATGAAGTTTTAGATATTATAAACACAGTGCAAAGGCAATCATGAAAGTGTTCATGATATGAGATGTCAATGCATGAAAATATGTTAATATCTAAATATCCCTAGTCATAGAATTAATAAGATAAGACATTGTTAATTCGGAAAGACTAGCACATGTTATGCTTCTTGAATAGTTCAAGCAGTGGTTCTCATAACTGTGATTATAGAAGATAGTCAAAGCTAACATGTGGATGCTTGTTAGAAGAATAAGTTCATTAGAGACTTACAAAGAGAATCTTTAAATGGATATTAAATTTATGTCATTGAGGAATCTCTTAATAGCAGTTGTGCAAGTATCCTTAGACTTGAGATCACCAAGGTTATCTTAAGTAGCAAGTGATATACTTTGACTCCATAACTGATTACTTCTAATTGGGGGTGAACATAGTTAGGAGGTTAGGTATATCTTGACCTACTTGAAGATAGTTGAGTAATAGATAAAGGATTCGCCGTCCCAAATTTAATAAGGAAAGTTATCTCACATAATTCTATAATTACCTTGTTCTGAGAATCTCTGGCCAGAGTAATATGTCGAGATTGATAGGGATCTATAAAGGGTATTTTGGGAACAATGGTTAAGTTAATAGAACATATATAATTAGATTTATATGATATGTTAGAAATCCATACTCATAATCTAATTGAGATAAGAGTGGTGAAAGGAGTAATTGCACGGTAACTGTTTCTGTGCAAGGGTATAGTCAGAACCACTTGACTTTCCTAATATTTGGATAGTCATGATGACTGGCTAGAGGCCGCTCATGACTTGTATAATAGTGTGTAATAAATATCAATAAGGGATTGATAAAATGATTTAAATAAGCTTAAATCATGTGAGTTTTGAATAGAACTCATAATTTTATATTACACTAGCAATATGGACATGAACCCAATTGGTCACACACATATAGAGTAAAGGACAAAATGGTAAAATTATAATGATAATAATATTTGATATTATTATGGGAGAAGAGAAATAGATAAGAGAATAATTAATTAAAGAGTTTAATTAATTATGCTCAAGTAGAAATGTTTTGCAAAATGGACCTAATTGAAAATATTGTATTACATAATTAATTATTATTGGACTATAAGTGTTATAAGGATTATATAATAATTAATAGATCCATTGGAGAAATATAAGATGCCCAAAATAATTGGTTTTTGCATAGAAACCCACTAGAGGATGGTTTTCACGCTAACTCCAAATAGAAGGGCTTAAAGGCCTAATTCTTGGACTAAAATAAATTAAATATATTTCATAAGTGTTATGGAGATTATATTTAATTTGGATGGATTTAGAATTGACTTGGATGATTAAATCCAAGTATATGCATAAAGGGCCTAGTTTACGGGTTATGTGCATAGTCCTTTAAGAAATGACTTAAATTGGATTTAATTGAGCCCAAATGAATTAATAATATTTCCATAAGCCCAATTAATATTTCTCCAGAAATTTTAAAAATCCAAATAGCATTATGAATTTTGATTTTTAACCTAACTATAAAAATTCAAGATAAAAAGAATTAGGGTTAAGTGAATTTCATTAGAAAATAAATTCTTTATTCTTCTCTAACCCTAGACGCCACCCTTTCTCCTTGCTAGCATCAAAGAATTTTGGCCACCTTGTTGCACCAATAGTTCTTGGTTCATTTAATCCTTCTCTAGTATGGATTACGATTGGTTGTATTCAATTTTGGACATTGTGGTTTGCGACAACCCAATGAGAAGGAAATCAACTTTTCAATAAAAATCAACGGTAATTTTTCATATTCTCATTAATATCTATATTGTATATTCATGAAAAGATCAGATATATTGGTTAAAAATTTTAATTTTCACTTATACATGTGAAGTACTTAACTGATTAATTCCCAACATGGTATCAGAGCCACAGTTTTGCCATAAATCTTCAATTCTATATTTTTGCGAAATAGTTATGATTTCTTTTAGTTATTTATTTCATGAACTTTAAAATATCATATTTTATTATTCATGAATGAGAAATATTGATTTCTGAATTTATGTGATCAAATAAATAAAATGAAAAATAAACGATTCTTTTATGAAAAGAAACATTCTTTTGGCGTGAAGAATTTTTATTTTTCAATAAAGTTCAAGGGCTATTCTAAATTAAATTTTTATTGATCCACTCAAAAATTTTGCTGATGATAATTTATATGTTTAATATGTGATATTAAGCCGTAGGATCAAACAAAATTAAAATCGAAGAAGTTTTGCATAAAAACTAGTTTAATCGAAAAGTTCGATAAATTGGTGTTCTTCGTGTGTTCTTGGTAAGTTCATATTTAGAACAATTTTTAATCTTCTAAATATGATATATTAATGTGTTTTTAATTAACTGGATTAATTAAAATGGGCCTTGAATTAATTGAATTAATTTTAATTCATATTCAAAGTCACTTAATTGGCTTAATTATGTTTACGGTTTGATTTAAATTAGTGAATGACTTGGTGGGTTCATTCGAAAAGGCCGAAATGGTCAAAAAGACACAAAACTAGTTTGTGTGTGAACACACTTTTAGGGTTTAAATTGTAGGTTTCAACCTGCCCATTATTTTAAGCCCAAAATTAATTTTTAATTTTTTTAATATGATTAATAATCAATTGGATTGATAATTAAGGCAATAACACATGCATGCAAAAAGGTTGCCTAAAATGGAAAGTTTCCAAAATGGAAATAGCTTTCTAATTTGATCACATTATTAAAATAACTCAAAAGTAAGTTTCAAGAGTTAAAACATATTTTATATTCGTTTATATGATTTTACTTTATGCATTGGAAATGCATATAAAGGTGTATGATTGGCATTATGGATAGTTATGAACAAGGCCCAATGTGATTGAGCATAATGCATGTTTTGGCCTAATAAGGACTTTCATGTCCCAGCCACTTGTTTTTGGTTTGTATTTTCTTTTCAAATTGTAATATATAATTAGATTACTGAGATTAGAATTTGAGATAGATAAGGAGACCATTATCAAGGGGAAAGATGGGACGGATGGAGATCCAACAAGATTGAAGAGAATGTATTTATTTTTACTTGTTTGAATAATGCATATTACCTAGGTTTGACCTTTTGATTTCCCTTTTGGCTCGGGGAGGTAAATATAGTAAAGTCCATAACTATGCTATATTTGTATGCTTATATTTGTGCAATAGATATATGATGTATACCAATGTATGTAAACCATGTATAATGAGACTTAATTAACTAAAATCCCTCAAATTAATACTAAGGTATATAAGCCTTCCATTAATTGGATGAGAACTAGAGTTCTTTATAATATGGGTTGTTGACCACATTCAAGCTCACATTATATCGAATATGTCCAAATCTAATTAAATGGGTCATCTTAACTAGCCCATTAGCTTGTTGACCACAATCAAGGCCAATGGTTCTAGCGGCAAGATTAGGGATGTATATATGATATGCATGCATCAAGAGTTGATAACCTAATTATCCAATAGTTGTGTAAAGACACAATTGGTATAGAGATACCTACCTTTCAAGGGTATAGAGTTTGACTTGTTGACCACAGTCAAGGTCAAATTTCATATCAAGGATTGGATATTGGCCCACTAAGAAAACCATCGAGTTTTTTTGGATTATATAATGAGGGCTATTTATTCATAATAAAATAGTGGGAGTAAATGGATTAATTAAAGAGCTAATTAATGCATACATATATATAAACATACTCTCATATGTTTTCTTTTCCACATCTAGGTCATCATCATTAGCACATCAAATATAAATATACAATCAATCTTTGATAAAAAGCTGGTTAGCAGCAATTATTCTGACTAGATCAAACAAGTGAGAATTGCTCTTAAAGCTGAAAAGATCCATTATGTCGTTGATAAAGATCCACCACCAACTCGATCAGATGATGCCATTAATGAGATCAAGGGCACTTATCAAAAATACATAGAGGATAGTCAAGCAGTGGTATGTCTGATGCTGGGTGCTATGTCTTTAGAGCTTTAGAAGCAATATGAGATGATGGATGCTAAAACCATGATTTTGCATCTAGAGGAGCTTTATTCTTTACAAGTTAGAACTGAGCATTATAAGATTGCTCGAGCTCTGTTTAGCTACAAAACTGTGGAAGGCACTTCAACTACTACTTATACATTAAAGATGTATGGATGTCTTAAGCATTTGAGTAGACTTGGCTGTGTAATGGATAATGATCTATACATAGATTTAATCTAGTACTCGTTGGTTCCAAGTTTTGAACCTTTCATGCTTAACTTTAACATGAACAAGATCCAAGTAACTATTCTTAAGTTAATCAATATGCTCAAAATAGCTAATGGATCCTTCAAGAAGGATATAAAAAGTTTCATGGTTGTCACTTATGCTAAAGGAAATAAGCAAAAGAAGAAGATGAAGATGACCAAGGAATAACCAAAATATGGTGGGGTTTCTAAGAAAAAAGGTTGCCAAGAAAGAGAATCTAAAAGGAACTTACTACCATTATGGAAAAGATGATCATTGGAAGTGTAACTGCAAGGCCTATCTAGATTCTCTTAAAGAGAAGAAGCAAGCTAATGCTTCTACTTCAGTTATTCATATGATTTAAATAAATACTTATTTTATTACTTCAAAACAATCTTTGATATTAGATACCGGATGTGGATCTCATTTGTGTAATGATCTACATGGGCTTAAAAGCAATAAAAGATTTGGAAAGGTAGAAATATGTCTACAATCAGCTACAGGACAAAACATCTCAACAACACTTATGGGGACTTATCATTTACCTCTTCCAAGTGGATTAATACTGGAGTAATAACTGGAGTAATAATTGTTATTATGTTCCAACATTATCTAAAAGTATTATTTCTTCTAGTTTTTTGTTGAACGATTATGACATTTCTTTAAAGGACAAATGTTGTTATATTTTTAAGAGCAATATATTTTATGCTAAAGCTATCATTGAGAATGGTATATTTGTTCTTGATTTAATTAAAGAAGTTCATAATATGGCTACCAAGAGAATGAAACAAGATAATCTAAATACCTCATATTTATGGCATTGTCATTTAGGCCATATAAATGAGAAATGCATGACCAAACTACATAAGTCGGGTGATTTGGGATCATTTGATACATGTGAATATTGTTTATTAGATAAAATGACAAATGCTCCCTTTATTGGTAAAAGAGAACGAGCTAGAATTGTATTGGACTTAATACATTCAGATGTATGTGGTCTAATGACTACACATGCCATAGGAGATTACTCCTACTTTATTACTTTCATAGATAATTACTCAAGGTTTGGATATGTCTATCTAATGAAATATAAATCAAAAACATTTGAAAAGTTCAAAGAATTCATAAATGAAGTAGAAAAGAAACTTGGCAAGAGTATTAAGACACTTAGATAAGATCGAGGTAGAGAATACTTAAGCCAAAAATTTCAAGATTATCTTAGAGATAATGGGATTTTATCTCAATGGACTCCACCATATACACCACAACATAATGGCGTATCTGAGAGGAGAAATTGAACACTATTAGATATGGTTTGATCTATAATGAGCCGAGAAAACTTACCTAGGTCCTTTTAGGGATATACATTAGAAACTATTGTTTATGTGTTAAACAAAGTTCCTAGTAAATTGGTTGATGTTACTCCATATGAGATATGGAATAACAAGAAACCCGCACTTTCTCATATGAAGTTATGGGGTTGTCCTGCTTATGTAAAGAGGACAATGTCAGACAAACTAGATGTTAAGTTTGACAAATGTTTATTTGTTGGACATCCAAAAGAAACGTTTATATATTATTTCTACCATCCCTTAGAACAAGGGTTGTTTGTTTCAAGGCATGCTGTCTTTTTAGAAAGAGAGTTTCTCCTATGAGAAGATAGTGGGAGTAAAATTGAATTTGATGAAGTTTAAGACCCACAAATAGAAGTCAATCAACCGATTGAACCCGAGACTGAATCTCATAATGATAAGATTACAATAGAACCTAATTATAAACAAAATCCTAGAAAATCTACTAGGATGAGTTCTATCCCTATGAGATATAGATTTCACATTGATTCAGATAAAGGCATAAATGTAGTAATGGATAATTAGCCTACAAGCTATCAAGAAGTTTTAAACAATTCAGAACGGGATTTATGGCTTAGGGCTATGCAATCTGAAATGCACTCCATGTAAGAGAACAAAATTTGGACTTTAGCTCAACCACCAGAAGGGATAAAACCCATAGGGTGCTAAAGGGTCTTAAAAAAAAAGACCGACATAAAAGGTAATATAGTTACCTATAAAGCTCACTTAGTAGTAAAAGGCTATAGTCAAAGAGAAGGAATTGACTATGATGAAACCTTTTCTCCTGTAGCGATGCTTAAGTCTATAAGAATTCTTTTAGTCATTGTAGCTCATTATGAATATGAGATTTGGCAAATGGATGTGAAGATAGCTTTTCTAAATGGAAATCTAATTGAGGATGTGTATATGACACAACCAGAAGGTTTCACATCAGGAGATGGCGAAAAGGTATGCAAGCTTCAAAGATCCATTTATAGATTAAAGCAAGCCTCTAGGAGCTGGAACATATGATTTAATGAGACAATCAAAGAGTTTGGTTTCTCACAGAATGAAGATGAACCTTATGTGTATAAAAGGTTCAATGGGAGTGCAATTGTATTTCTAGTTCTATATATGGATGACATATTGATCATGGGAAACAACATTTATCTTCCCCAATCTGTTAAAATATGGTTATTCAAGAAATTCTCCATGAAAGACCTTGGAGAAGCATCATATATTCTTGGAATAAGGATCTATAGAGATAGATCCAATAGGTTACTAGGTCTTTCTCAAAGTACATATATAGATAAAGTATTAAAGAGGTTAAATATAGATCTTTTTAAGAAAGGGTGTATACCCATGGTGCATGGAAAACACTTTTCTAAGTCTATGTGTCCACAAACATTAGAGGATAGAGAGAGCATGAATCACTACAAGAAAATTGCAGAATAGCGATAAAATTTAGTGAGTAGGAGAAAAATCATTGCTAAATCACTGATATAGTGATAGAATTGCGACAACAAATGAATTTTGTCACAAATGTTGGTGGGTATGCAAATGAACATATATTTTCCAATAATTTAGCAAGAACATTAACAATTTGTCGCTAATTCGGGTGCCTAAATTTTGGCATAAAATTTAGCGAGAATTTTGCGAGCACAACAGTCAAGCAAACTAATTAGTTTAGCATAGAACAGTAAGTCCTCGCTAATTAACAAGAAATTTCATCCTCGTTAATTTAGTGAGAACAGTTGTCCTCGTTAATGCTTAATTCAATTGGCATGTAAGGTAATTAGCGAGGAAAATATTGCTCGCTAATTCTTGGTTAGATAGGCAAATTACATGTGAACTAATTAGCGAGAAATTTAATCTTCGTTAATTTAGCGAGAACAATTGTCCTCGCTAATACCTAATTCATATGGTACATGAGGTAATTAGTGAGGATGCATTTCATTCTAACTTAACTATGAATATGTATCTCGCTAATTATTGAGGAAAATGTTCCTCGCTAATTCTTTGTTAGGTTTAGATGTTACATGAGAAATATTTAGCGAGAAATTTTATTCTCGCTAATTTAGGGAGAACAATTATCCTCGCTAATGTCTAATTCAGGTGGCATATAAGGTAATTAGCGAGGATCCATTTCACGCTAATTTAGCTACAAATATGTCTATCACTAATTAGCGAGGAAAATATTCCTCACTAATTGTTGGTTAGGTTGGGATGTTACATGAGAACTAATTAGCAAGAAATTTTATTCTCGCTAATTTAGGGAGAACAATGGTCATTGCTAATGCCTAATTCATGTGACACATAAGGAAATTAGTGAGGATCCATTTCATGCTAATTTAGCTACAAATAGGTCTCTCGCTAATAAGCAAGGAAAATTTTCCTCGCTAATTCTTGGTTAGGTTGGGATATTACATGAGAATTAATTAGCGAGAAATTTTATTCTCACTAATTTAGCGAGAACATTGGTCCTCGCTAATACCTAATTCATGTGGCACATAACGTAATTAGCAAGGATCCATTTCACACTAATTTAGCTACGAATATGTCTCTTGCTAATTAGCGGGAAAAATGTTCGTCGCTAATTGTTGGTTAGGTTGGGATGTTACAAAAGCCAAGAAAAATGCTATATTTAGCAATAGAAATATTTCTCACAAATTAAGTGAGAGCTTGAATTCTCGCTATGCAACAAAGTTACAATTTGTGAGGGAATAAGTCCTCATTAAATTAGCGAGAGAAAAATTCCTAGCTAATAGCTAGAGAAAGTGTTCTTGCAAAATTAGCGAGGTTTAATGGCCATGTGAATAACGTAGCACATGGACAATGGTAAGTAAACATTGGCGAGGGGTGTTTTACTTGCTAAATTAGCGAATGGTGAATTTCTCACAAAGTTACCGAGGTTTGTATTTCTCATGAATGGTGATATAGGTAGGCCACACAATTAAACGACCATTATAGAGTTTTTCTCCTTAAATTGGTGAGAAGTCTGGGCCTTGCTAATTAATAAATAGATGTGGACAATTGGCAAGAAGTCTGGGCCATGCTAATGGATAGATGTGGACTAGGGCTAATTAATAGCAAGAAAAAAAATTTTAGCACGAGTTCAAATAAGAAAGAAAGAAGTGAAAGTGTAAAGGGGTAGTTTCTGAGAGAGAGTGAGAAAAAACAAAAGGTCTCATGCCGCTAGTTTCTCACCCTTACCCCAAATTTTATGCCATTCCACCATACATTCCTTCCTCAATGGTGGATCCAAGCGGTGGCTCAGCCTTTTAGCTCATCAACTTTACTTACGATAGAGTTTTTGTAGGTTTTTTTCTTTAGAGTTTGTACAGTTAATTTCAAATTTCAATTTTTTCCATTTTCATTTATTTTTAAAGATGAAAAATTATGAGTGAGAGTATGTTAAGAAATATTAAATTAATTGTTCCATCAACTTTGTTCGAAAAATTTTTTAATTTTCTTTTCAAGTATGGATTAATGCCAGCATCTCATCTCTATCTGTATTTCATATTTTTATCCCATTTGATTTGTACATCTTTGGTTCTCTTCACATTTTTGTTCCTCGATTCGCAATTATTTATATTTATTTTGATGTATATAAAATTGAATGGATTATTCTTATGTGTTTACAAAGGTATTGGAAATGAAAATCTTCAAACCCTTAAAATCAAGTTGATGGCCTGGCATAGTCACTAAAGTTCTCTTTTGTTTTTTAGGTTGTTTTTCATGCTAAGATGATTCCCCATTGAATCTCTTGGTCAACAAAAGAAGCTTTATAAGGTTGGTATTAGAGATATCTATTTGATTCATGCTGTAGCTTGAACTAAGTCATCTATATTTTGGTCTTTGTTAATGTGGTTGAATTGGGAAATTTTCCACAAAACTTTGGCTTTTCTCTTAATCATATAATTCTATTTTTAGATGAGATATAGAGAGCTGCTTTAATTTTGCAGCTTTATTTGTATGTCTTGATTATTGATTTTTGTTGTTATAGGTTGCCTTCGTAATAGGAATATGTTGTACTTGTTTCTTGATAGGATGTATTATTGTGAGTTTTATTTGATTGAAGGTTAAAATTCTGACTTTAAACTTCTGTATCTATGAAGCATTTTATGGGTCTATATTTTAGGTTACTGTCTTAGCCTTTCACAAGAAAGCCGATCTTGATGTCTTGGATCACCCCTTTTTAATCTTATTTACTACATGGTAAGTTCCAAACTCCTATTATAGGTGATTACCATATGACATTTTTCTTTGTTACTGAGCATTGCTTGTTCAAAAATATTCAAAATTTGGTAACAGAAATTTATTATTTCCAAAGTATTGTAGTTGTGATCAATAGCCTATGACTTATCAACACAGAATGCTAAAGATATGTATAGTGAAATTTGATGGCCAGAATTTCACTTTTAGCATAAAGAAAAAACTGCCATGCAATACAAATAATATTGTTACCAAGCCCACATGAAATCTAGTCATCAGTTTTTTCTATGAATTTATCATAAACCTGGTCTAGGTAGGTATCTATTTGATTACCCTATCTCTTTGCCTCAAACAACATAGATCCATATGTTTATTTCCATCCTCCAGGAACTTATGTTCCTCTATGCGTGATCTCATTCCTATTCAAGGTTAGATATCATGTCTTTCGGCCTCTGGTATTTGACGCCATTTCCTTAGCAATGGACAGTTGAATTAAACCCGCATACATTTTAGCTATATGCCTACAAGTGTTAGGGATAAGGTGGTCAGCTATCTTTTACGTTGAAAGTATAGCTAGAGTGAAGAGGCTCTCTTTAATTGGGTAAAGGCTCCTTTCTTGATTTCATCTACAATTTTGAAAATATAATTTCCAGTAGTGTTTTGTTTATTGTTGCTCAACTTGAGTTGCTAATCTGAAGTAGATATATTTATGCACAAAGAATGTCCAACAATGGAACCAATTAGCTTTAATTTAGTGATAAAGTTCTTTGAAGAAAGTAAAATTGTTAGTGTTAATTAGCATTAAGTTATTATCAAATGAGTATACCTTTTTACCAAATTTTTCTTTAGACATTTTGGCTTCAGTTCCTTAATATACCTCCCAAGCCTAATGGTAATTAGGTTATTTCTTATAGATTGGATGTTATCCTCTATTGAAGAGCCATTAAATTTTGATTTAAAGATGGAATTAAAATTACAGAGAATTATTAAAATGGTGTAGGATACAATGTAACCAAGCATCGGTTGGTTCAAATAATTTGGCACTTGTTTTTTAAAGTAAGATTTCAAGTTCAAGTTTTGTGACTAGTAAAATCGTATAATGCGAGCATATCAAAATTCCATTCTCTTTTTGTTCTTTGAAACCATCCAAGTTGATGAAGTCAATCCAACTTTAGCCACCTCAGAAAGCACTGGGCAAACACTGCAACATAAAAGGATCAGCAACTATTGATTGATGTCTCATGCCTAGCTAGTACCTAAGAAATTCCATTTAACTATTTGAAATAATCCAACTTTTAATTGTTATATCTCAATAAGAAATGAGCTCAGTCTAATTAGGTTTCTTTTACTATGCTAAGTGTTAGAGAGTATGCCCTAGAGCCCATGTAATAGGGATGTTTTTCATATGTATGAAATTTATATTCTTAATAAAAGGCATCATTCATTTATTAATGTTGTGTTTGAATACATGAGTTTGTAAATCTTAAATTAATAAATGAAGTCCTAGATATTATAAACACAGTGCAAAGGCAATCATGAAGGTGTTCATGATGTGAGATGTCTATTGCATGCAAATATGTTAATATCTAAATATCCCTAGTCATAGAATTAACAAGATAGGACATTGTTAATTCGGACAGACTAGCACATGTTATGCTTCTTGAATTGTTCAAGTAAAGGTTCTCATAATTGTGATTATGGATGATAATCAAAGCTAACATGTGGATGCTTGTTAGAGGAACAAGTTCATTAGAGACCTGCAAAGAGAATCCTCATATGGATATTAAATCTATGTCAATGAGGAATCTCTTCATAGCAGTTGTGCAAGTATCCTTGGACTTGAGATCACCAAAGTTATCTTAAGTAGCAAGTGGTATACTTTGACTCCATAACTGATTACTTCCAACTGGGAGTGAACATAGTTAGGAGATTAGGTATATCATGACCTACTTCAAGATAGTTGAGTGATTGACAAAGGATTCACCATCCCAGATTTAACAAGTGAAGTTATTTCACATGATTCTATAATTACCTTGTTCAGTGAATCTCTGGCCAGAGTAATATGCCGAGATGGATGGAGATCCATGAAGGGCATTTTAGGAACAATGGTTAAATTAATAGAACATATATAATTAGATTTATATGAGTAGACAAAAATCCATACTCAAAATCTAATTGAGATAAGGGTGGTGAAAGGAGTAATTGCACGGTAACTGTTTCTATGGAAGGGTACAGTCAAACCACATGACTTTCCTGACATTTGGGTAGTCATGATGCCTAGCTAGAGGCCAATCATGACTTGTATAATGATGTATCGAAATATCAATAGAGATTGATAAAATGATTTAAAGGAGTTTAAATCATATGAGTTTTGAATAGAACTCACAATTACATATTATACTGCCAACATGGACAAGAACCCAATAGGTCACACACATATAGAGAAAAGGGTAAAATGGTAAAATGACAAGGATAATAATATTTGATATTATTATAAAGGTAGAGAGGAGAATATGATAATAATTAATTAAAGAGTTTAATTAATTATGATCAAATAAAATTGTCCGCAAAACTTTTGAGAAATATTCTGTAAATTGGACCTAAATGAAATAATGTATTTCATGATTAATTATTATTGTCTTATAAGTGTTATAAGACTACTATAAGTGTTATAGGACTGATATAATAATTAATAGGACCATTGGAGAAATTATAAAGGGCCAAAGGAATGAAGAAGTTGGAGGAAGCCCTCCAGAAGAGGGCTACACGCCAACTACATACAGAAGGGCTTAAAGGGCTTTTTCTTGGACCAAATTAATTTATATATGTTACATAAGTGTTATGGAACTCACATATTTAATTTGGTTGGATTTGGAATCCATTTGGGTATTTAAATCCAATTAGATGCACAAAGGGCCTAGTTTGTGGATTTTATGCATGGTCTTTTATGAAAAGATTTAATTTGGATTTAATTAAGCCCAAATGATTATAATTAATTCCAGATGCCCAATTAATAATTCTCCAGCAATTTTAAAGAGCCCAATCTCATTAAGGAGTTGGAATTTTAACCTAACTATAAAAGGCCAACTAATGAGAATTAGGGTTAAGTGATTAAAACAAAAGGAAAGTCCTTTTCTCTTATTTTCTCTCTCCCTTTTTGCGCCACTTCCATTGCTAGCCTCTTGGATTTTGGCCAGTCCTAGTTGAACACCAATTTGTTGGTTCAATTTACCCCTCTCTAGTGTGGATTACTCATTGGAGTTGTTCGATTTTGGACACTTTGGTTTGCGATAACCCGGTGCGAAGTAAAATCAACTGTTCAACAAAAATCAAAGGTGATTTTTCTTATTCTCATATAGTTATATTGTGTATTCATGGCAAGATCAGATTTTATGGTTAAAAAAATTTAAAATTCCGCTCATGTATGTGATGCATGTAACCGTTAAATTTCAACATGGTATCAGAGCCTGGTTTTGCCATGGATATACAATTCTATATTTTTTCTGCGGAATAAGTTTTGTTTTGTTTTGAGTTATTTATTTCATGAAATTTAAAATATTAGATTTGATTGTTCATGAATGAGAAATATTGATTTCTGGTTGTATGTGTGATCAAATAAATTTTGTGGAAACAAAAACGAAATTTTTGAATGATTAAGATTTGGTTTTGGCGTGAAACCCATTAGGGTTTGGCATGAAACCCTAGGTAATGTAGGGGCTGTTCTAATTTAATTTCTTATGGATCCATTTAAAAATAATTTAGATGATATTTTATGTGTTTAATATGTGATATTAAGCTATAGGATCGAACGAAATTAAAATCGAACAAGTTTTGCATGAAAACTAGTTTTGTCGAAAAGTTCGATAAATTGGTGTTCTTCGTGTGTTCTTGATGTGTTCTTGGTTAGAACTACTTTTGATCTTCTAAATCTGATATATATGATATATTAAAGTGTTTTTAATTAATTGGATTAATTAAAATGGGCCTTAAATTAATTTGATTAATTTTAATTCATTAAAACCACTTAATGGGCTTAATTATGTTTACGGACTTGGTTTAAATTAGTAAATGACTTGGTAGGCCGAAGGAGCTGATTTAAATTAACTATTATAAAAATTAATTAAGTTTATTAATGGGTTTTAAGGGCTGGAGTGGGCTTGGCTCATTCCAAAAAAGCCCAAATGGTCCAAATGACACAAAACTAGTTTGTGTGTGAACACACTTAGGGTTTTTCTTCTGTGGGTTTCGGCCTACACTTGTTTTAAGCCCAAAATTGATTCTTTTAATTATTTAATATGATTAATTAATTAAATAATCAATTTATAATTAATTAATAATCCATTTGATTGATTATTAAGGCAAGAACACATTCATGCAAAAAGGTTTCCTAAAATGAAAGTTTCCAAAATGGAAAAAGTTTCCTAATTTGATCACATCATTAAAATAACTCAAAGTATAGTTTCAAAGGTTGAAAAAAAGTTAGTAATCCATTTCTTTATGCATTAGAAAGGCATATAAGGGTGTATGATTGGCATGATGGATAGTTATGGACAAAGCCCAATGTGATTGAGCATTATGCATGTTTTGGCCTAATGAGGACTTTCATGTCCCGGCCACTTGTTTTTGGTTTGTATTTCATTTCAAATTGTAATATGTAATTAGATTACTTAGATTAGAATTAGAAATAGAGATGGAGACCAATATCAAGGAGCAAGATGGGCCGGATGGACATCCAACAAGCTTGAAGATAATGTAATTATTTTCTTGTTTGAATCATGCATACTACCTAGGTGTGACCTTTCGATTTCCCTCTTGGCTCGGGGAAATCAATGTAGTGAAGTCCATAACTATACCATATTTGTATGCTTATATTTATGTGATAGATATAGGATGCATACCAATGTATGCCAACCATGTATGATGAGACTTAATTAACTAAAACCTTCAAACAAATACTAAGGTATATAAGCCGTCCATTAATTTGAGGAGAACCAGAGTTCTTTATAGTGTGGGTTGTTGACCACAGTCAAGCTAACATTATATCGAAAATGTTCAAATCTAATTAAATGGGTCATCTTAGCTAGCCCATTATTTTGTTGACCACAGTCAAGGCTAATGGTTCTAGAGGCAAGATTAGGGAATGCATATATGATATGCATGCATCAAGAGTTGATAACCTAATGATCCAATAGTTCAATTGGTATAAAGATACCTACCTTTCAAGGGTATGGAATTTGGCTTGTTGGCCACAGTCAAGGTCAAATTACATATCAAGGATTGGATATTGGCCCACTAAGAAAACCATCGGGTTTTCTCGGATTATATAGTGAGGGATATTAATTCGTAATAAAATAGTGGGAGTAAATGGATTAATTAAAGACCTTATTAATGCATACATATATATGAACATACTCTCATATCTTTTCTTTTTCACATCTAGGTCATCATCATGAGCACATCAAACATTAATATACGATCAATCTTGGATAACAAGCTGGTTGGCAACAACTATTCTGACTGGATCAGGCAACTGAGAATTGTTCTCAGGGCTGAAAAGATCCATTATGTCTTGGATAAAGATCCACCACCACGTCCATCAGATGATGCCATTGATGAGATCAAAGGCATTTATCGAAAATACATGGAGGATAGTGAAACAGCAGCATGTCTGATGCTGGGTGCTATGTCCTCGGAGCTTCAGAAGCAACATGAAATGATGGATGCTAGAACCATCGTTTTGCATCTAGAGGAGCTTTAATCTTCTCAGGCTAGAACTGAGCAATATGAGATTGCTCGAGCTCTATTTAGCTGCAAAATGGTGGAAGGCACTTCAGCTGCTACTCATGCATTGAAGATGTATGGGTATATTGAGCATTTGAGTAGACTTGGCTATGTTATGGATAATGATCTATACATAGATTTAATCTTGTACTCGTTGGCTCCAAGTTATGCACCTTTCGTGCTTAATTTCAACATGAACAAAATCCAAGTATCCATTCCTGAGTTAATCAATATGCTCAAGACAGCTGATGGATCATTTAAGAAAGATCCAAAAAGTGTCATGGTTGTCACTTTTGCTAAAGGCAAGAAGCAGAAGAAGAAGAAGAAGATAACCAAGGCGCAGCCAAAGAATGGTGGGATCTCTAAGAAGAAGGTTGCCAAGAAAGAGAATCCCAAAGGAACTTGCTTCCATTGTGGAAAGGATGGTCATTGGAAGCGTAACTGCAAGGCCTATCTAGATTCTCTCAAGGAGAAGAAGCAAGCTGATGCTTCTACTTCAGGTATTCATATGATTGAAATTAATACTTACTCTATTGCTTCAAAACAATCTTGGATATTAGATACTGGATGTGGATCTCATTTATGTAATGATTTACAAGGGCTTAGAAGCTTTAGAAGAGTTGGAAAGGCAGAGATATGTTTGCAGTCAACTACTGGACAGAACATCTCTACAACAGTTGTGGGGACTTATTATTTGCCTCTTCCTAGTGGATTAGTACTGGAATTAAATAATTGTTATTATGTTCCAGCTTTGTCCAAGAGTATTATTTCTTTCAGTTGTTTGATGAACGATTATGATATTTCTTTAAAGGACAAATGTTGTTACATTTTTAAGAACAATATATTTTATGCAAAATCTATCATTGAGAATGGTATATTTGTTCTTTATTTAATTAAAGAAGTACATAATGTGGATACCAAGAGAATGAAACATGATAATTTAAATACCTCATACTTATGGCATTGTTGTTTAGGCCACATAAATGAAAAACGTATGACCAAATTGCACAAGTCAGGTGATTTGGGATCATTTGATTATGAATCATTTGATACATGCGAATCTTGTTTATTGGGAAAAATGACAAAAGCTCCCTTTATTGGTAAAGGAGAACGAGCTAAAATGGTTTTGGACTTAATACATTCAGATGTATGTGGTCCAATGACTACACATGCTAGAGGAGGTTACTCCTACTTCATTACTTTCATAGATGATTATTCCAGGTTTGGATACATCTATCTAATGAAATATAAGTCTGAAGCATTTGAAAAGTTCAAAGAATTCAGAAATGAAGTAGAGAAACAACTTGGCAAAAGTATTAAAACACTTAGATCAGATCAAGGTGGAGAATACTTAAGTCAAGAGTTTTAGGATTATCTTAGAGATAATGGGATTTTATCTCAATGGACTCCTCCATATACACCACAACACAATGGTGTATCTGAAAGGAGAAATCGAACACTATTAGATATGGTTCGATCAATGATGAGCCGAGCGGACTTGCCTAAGTCTTTTTGGGGATATGCACTAGAAACTGCTGTTTATGTGTTAAACAGAGTTCCTAGTAAATCGGTTGATGTTACTCCATATGAGATGTGGAATACCAAGAAACCCACGCTTTCTCATATGAAAGTATGGGGCTGTCCTGCTTATGTGAAGAGGACAATGTCAAACAAATTGGATGTTAAATCTGATAAATGTTTATTTGTGGGATATCCAAAAGAAACGTTTGGATATTATTTCTATCATCGCTTAGAACAAAAGGTGTTTGTTTCAAGGCATGCTGTCTTCTTGGAAAGAGAATTTCTCCTACGAGAGGATAGTGGGAGTAAAATTGAGCTTGGTGAAGTTCAAGACCCACAAATAGAAGATGATCAACCGATTGAACCCGAAACTGAATTTCATAATGATGAGATTACAGTTGAACCTAATTATACACAAAATCCTAGAAGATCTACTAGGATGTGTTCTATCCCTGTGAGATATGGATTTCACGTTGATTCGGATAGAGGCATAACTGTAGTAGAGGAGAATGAGCCTACAAGCTATCAAGAAGTTTTGAACTATTCAGAACGTGATTTATTGCTTAAGGCTATGCAGTCCGAAATGGACTCCATGTATGAGAATAAAGTATGGACTTTAACTAAACCACCTAAAGGGATAAAACCCATAGGGTGCAAATGGGTCTTCAAAAAGAAGACTGACATGGAAGGTAATATAGTTACCTATAAAGCTCGCTTAGTAGCAAAAGGTTTTCATCAAAAAGAAGGTATTGACTATGACGAAACTTTTTTCTCCTGTAGAGATGCTTAAGTCTATAAGAATACTTTTAGCCATTTCAGCTCATTATGATTATGAGATTTGGCAGATGGATGTGAAGACAGCTTTCCTTAATGGAAATCTTACCGAGGATGTGTATATGACACAACCAGAAGGATTTACATCAGGAAATGGCGAAAAGGTATGCAAGCTTCAAAGATCCATTTATGGATTGAAGCAAGCCTCTATGAGCTGGAACATACGATTCAATGAGACAATCAAAGAGTTTGGTTTCTCACAGAATGAAGATGAACCTTGTGTGTATAAAAGGGTCAGTGGGAGTGCAATTGTCTTCCTAGTTCTATATGTAGATGACATATTGATCATGGGAAATGACATTTCTCTTCTCCAATCTGTTAAAATATGGTTATCCAAGCAATTCTCCATGAAAGACCTTGGAGAAGCATCCTATATTTTGGGAATAAGGATCAATAGAGATAGATCCAATAGGTTGCTAGGTCTTTCTCAGAGTACATATATAGATAAATTATTGAAGAGGTTCAATATGGATCTCTCTAAGAAAGGGTTTATACCCATGGTGCATGGGAAACACCTTTCTAAGTCTATGTGTCCACAAACACTGGAGGATAGAGAGAGCATGAATAGAAAACCATATGCATCTGCAATTGGTTCTATCATGTATGCTATGTTATGTACACGTCCAGATGTAGCATTTGCTTTGAGTGTCACAAGCAGATTCCAATCTAATTTTGGAGAGGAACATTGGGCAGCTGTCAAGAATATTCTTAAGTACTTGAGAATGACTAAGGATATATTCTTGGTATATGGAGAGGGCAGTTCGGAAGTAAACGGGTATACAGATGCCAGCTTCCAATCTGACAAAGATGATTGTAAATCACAATCTGGTTATTTGTTCATAATGGGAGGAGGAGCAGTTAGTTGGAAAAGTTCCAAACAAGAAACAACTGCTGATTCCACGACGGAAGCTGAGTATATTACTGCTTCAGAAGCAGCCAAAGAAGCAGTCTGGATCAAAAAGTTCATAACCGAACTAGGAGTGGTGCCTAGCATTGTTGATCCGATTCCTTTATATTGTGACAACAATGGAGCCATTGCGCAAGTAAAGGAACCACGGTCTCATCAGCGATCCAAGCATGTTCTCAGATGCTACCATCTCATAAGGGAAATAGTAGCTAGAAATGATGTGAAAATAGAAAGGGTTCCCACAGATGACAATGTGGCGGATCCCCTCACTAAAGCACTTTCCCAGATTAAGCATGATCACCATATAAATAGCATGGGTCTGAGACATATGAGTGATTGGCTCTAGTGCAAGTGGGAGATTGTTAGAGAGTATGCCCTAGAGCCCATGTAATAGGGATGTTTTTCATATGTATGAAATTTATATTCTTAATAAAAGGCATCATTCATTTATTAATGCTGTGTTTGAATACATGAGTTTGTAAATCTTAAATTAATAAATGAAGTCCTAGATATTATAAACACAGTGCAAAGGCAATCATGAAGGTGTTCATGATGTGAGATGTCTATTGCATGCAAATATGTTAATATCTAAATATCCCTAGTCATAGAATTAACAAGATAGGACATTGTTAATTCGGACAGACTAGCACATGTTATGCTTTTTGAATGGTTCAAACAATGGTTCACATAATTGTGATTATGGATGATAATCAAAGCTACCATGTGGATGCTTGTTAGAGGAATAAGTTCATTGGAGACCTGCAAAGAGAATCCTCATATGGATATTAAATCTATGTCAGTGAGGAATCTCTTCATAGCAGTTGTGCAAGTATCCTTGGACTTGAGATCACCAAAGTTATCTTAAGTAGCAAGTGGTATACTTTGACTCCATAACTGATTACTTCCAACTGGGAGTGAACATAGTTAGGAGATTGGGTATATAATGACCTACTTGAAGATAGTTGAGTGATTGACAAAGGATTCACCATCCCAGATTTAACAAGGGAAGTTATCTCACATGATTCTATAATTACCTTGTTCAGTGAATCTCTGGCCAGAGTAATATGCCGAGATGGATGGAGATCCATGAAGGGTATTTTAGGAACAATGGTTAAATTAATAGAACATACATAATTAGATTTATATGAGTTGACAGAAATCCATATTCAAATTCTAATTGAGATAAGAGTGGTGAAAGGAGTAATTGCACGGTAACTGTTTCTATGGAAGGGTACAGTCAAACCACATGACTTTTCTGAAATTTGGGTAGTCATGATGCCTAGCTGGAGGCCAATCATGACTTGTATAATGATGTATCAAAATATCAATAGAGATTGATAAAATGATTTAAAGGAGTTTAAATCATGTGAGTTTTGAATAGAACTCACAATTACATATTATACTGCCAACATGGACAGGAACCCAATAGGTCACACACATATAGAGAAAATGGTAAAATGGTATTTTAACCTAACTATAAAAGGCCAACTAATGAGAATTAGGGTTAAGTGATTAAAACAAAAGGAAAGTCCTTTTCTCTTATTTTCTCTCTCCCTTTTTGCGACACTTCCATTGCTAGCCTCTTGGATTTCGGCCAGCCCTAGTTGAACACCAATTTGTTTGTTCAATTTACCCCTCTCTAGTGTGGATTACTCATTGGAGGTGTTCGATTTTGGACACTGTGGTTTGCGATAACCCGGTGCGAAGTAAAATCAACAGTTCAACAAAAATCAAAGGTAATTTTTCTTATTCTCATATAGTTATATTGTGTATTCATGGCAAGATCAGATTTTATGGTTAAAAAAATTTAAAATTCTGCTCATGTATGTGATGCATTTAACCGTTAAATTCCAACACTAAGTTGCATGTATTTTCTTCTTTTCTTTATCTGCCTTGACTGAAAAGTTGCTTGTATATTTATAGCTTAATCTTAATAAAAAGTTGTCATCTTACTAACATGAGTTTTTGCAGCTTCTAGTGGACAGAAGCATTTCTAATACTAACTCTGCATCTACTCCAGCTCATGTTCAATGCAGAAAAGGTAATTATTTATGTTCTTTACCCAGAATCTTATTTCTTGTGGAATTAAGTATAAAAATATATCTAGACAATTTAGGGCTCTGGCCTCCTCTTATTTTTTTTTTAACAATTCAATAGTACATTTCATATTTTATTATGTATGATTTTACATAATATCTCCCTCATATATCATAAGGCAGGTACAATTCTAGGAAGATGCTTATGAACAATAGAGAGCCATTTTCTTTTACATGCTCGATGATGTGAATTTTCTTGTTGCTTCTACATGCGATAAGAATGCCAACATCCTAACAAGTGTTAAATAAATACCTCTATCCTTTGCTTCAACCCCCAAATGCTTCTACATGCGTTTGTTATGTTAGCATTTTATTGGAAGAAATGTAGAACAGTTTGTCATATGGAGTTTACATATAGAGTTTTTAGAGTGGAGGGAGTTCGCATATAGAAATTAAAGGGAGGGATTTCATAGATACGAATTGAAAGGAATTTAAGGGGAATATGACATTAAGTTGAGGGGTGGTTTGTGAAAATTATCCAACAGTTTACCAAAATATCTAGAGTAACAAGTTACAAGGACTTTAAGAAAAAAAAAATATATATATTGAAGCTGAGGGATTTTGTGTATAGATGGATTGAAGTTGAGTGATGTTGCGGTTATATTCACAGTAGTTGAGGGACTATTTGTACAAATTTACCCATAAAGCTAGTGATGATAGTCAAATATGATCAGCAACCAAATTAGCACTAAAATTGTTGTTTAGTACTCTTTTCTCTTGTGCATAATAATCTATCCTTTTTGTTCAACAGTAAAAAATCCAGAGCAATAAAATTAACTTGTATTTGCCATGTTATAGAATGCTTTATAATTCATTATAATTGTTGATTGTTATCACTCACAATTAATGGCAGGCCATCACTATTGGAATTTTAATAAGCCTTTACCATATGAGAGAAATTTAAATATATATATATATATATTTGAGTATTAGGGGTCTAACATATTTTTAAGTATTATAACATCCCACTGTCAAATGTAAGTATTTTTATTGATATGGATAGTTGAATTAAAAAATTATATATTTTTTTATATTTTTTTAATGATTTATATTTAATGTATTCAATGTACTAAATTATTTAGATAATGAAAGAAAGAAGAAAAGTAGTGATTGCACGATTGTTAACTACATAAAAATTTAAATTAATGATTATTTATATTTCATTATTGATTAATAATTCGTAATCCAATTCAAACTATATAACATGAAAAGGTACATATTTTTTTGATGTAGTTGGTCATCATCCAATTCTATTTCTTTTCAAGTTCAATTGTACAATAAATATTTATTGCAATAAGTAGGCATACACTTGTGATATATATTTCCATATGTTGAGATTTTAATTTGTCAATTAATTAGTGTAAGAAGAAGAAAAGAAAAAGGAGAAAGGCCAAGAAAAGGTAAAAAGCTAGAAGAGGTGGAGAGAGACACGATAAGTGCAAACACCTTCATTAATTACATTTATTATATATATGTCAAAAAGAAAGTTTGTGTGAGTAGCATTGGTTCGTGGGGTTAATGCGTCTACTCGCATCTCGTACTAACTAGGTTAATGGCTTAAGTGCTTCACAACATGATCCATCCACAGGGTTATAGATACTACTTACATTATAGTTGTTAGTGTATGTTTGGGCATCTTAGATATCATTGATTATTGCTATATATGTATGTGTTATTTTTAATATGCAATTAACTATGATATGCATTTGTAAATAGCTATTTTTGATATGCAATTAACAATGATATCGATTTTTGTGGTTTATTTTTAAAATAGTAAGATTTTTATATTAAATTAAGCAAAAGTAATTTTAATTTAGTAAGAAATTTTTATGTTCAAATAAGTGCTAATTAGCTACAAAGTAGCTGTAAAAAATTCAAGCTAATTTTACTACAATTTAGCTGTAGCAAATTTGAAGTTAATTTTGCGAGAATTTAATAGTGAGCATTTAGTGATGGATATTTTATAGCCAACTGATTATGAGATAGAGAAAAATGAGTAAAACAGCGACAAAAATAATCTCCTTGCAAAATATATAGCGACAAAAATGTCATTGCAAAATTCATGCTAGCATTTAGCGAGGATAATTTTCACGCTAAATTTTACGATAAAAATATTAGTTGCAAAAGTGCTTGCTAAAATTTAGCGAGGAATTAAACATTAGCGATTAAATTATGTCTTCGGTAAAAAATAGCAACGACATTTGTCCTCGCTAAATTATGCTAGGATGACTTTCGTTACAAAATTTTTTTCCTCGCTAAATCCTCACTAAACAGATTTAGCTAGAAAATAGTATCATTTAGCGAGGACTTTTTTCCTCGCTATTTTATGCTTTTTTTGTAGTGAATAAAGCACCATATGTAACAACAATTGGTTCTATCATGCATGTTACATTATTTATAGGTCCAGATATAGCATTTGATTTGAGTATCACCAGCAGATTGCAATCCAATTTTGGAGATGAACACTGGGACGCTATCAAGAATATCCTTAAGTACTTGAGAAGGACTAAGGATACATTCTTCATTTGTGGAGTGGGTAGTTTCGTAGTAAATGGACATACTAATGCCAACTTCAAATCTGACAAAGATGATTGTAAATCATAGTCTGGTTTTGTGTTCATAATGGGAGGAGCAGTAGTTAGTTTAAAGAGTTCCAAATAAGAAACAAATGTTGATTCTACAATAGAAGCTGAGTATATTGCTACTTCGGAGGCAGCCAAAGAAGCGGTATGAATCAAAAAGTTCATATCCAAACTAGGAGTGGTGCCTAGCATTGTTCATCCAATTCCTTTATATTGTGACAACAATGGAGCCATTGCAAAAGCAAAAGAACCATGGTCTCATCAGTGATCCAAGCATGCTCTCAGATGCTACCATCTCATAAGGAAAATAGTAGCTAAAAATGATGTGAAAATAGAAAGGGCTCCCACAAATGATAATGTGGCAGATCCCTTCACTAAAGCACTTTTCTTGGTAAAACACGATCAAAATATAAATAACATGGGTTTAAGACATATGAGTGATTGGATCTAGTGGAAGTGAGAGATTGTTAGAGAGTATCCTCTAGAGCCCATGTAAAAGGGATGCATTTCATATATATAAATTCAAGATATTAATGAAAGGCATCATTCATTTATTAATGCTATGTTTAAATACATGTGTTTGTGTATCTTAAATTAAATGAATGAAGTCCTAGATATTATAAACACAGTGCAAAAGCAATCATGAAAGTGTGAATGATATGAGATGTCTATTGCATGCAAATGTGTTAATATCTAACTATCCCTAGTAATAGATTAACAAGATAGGACATTGTTAATCAATACAGACTGGCATATGTTATGCTTCTTGAATGGTTCGAACAGTGGTTCTCATAACAGTTTTTATGAAAGATGATCAAAGCTAAAATGTAGATGCTTGTTAGAAGAACAAGTTCACTGAAGGTCTGCAAAGAGAATCCTTACATAGATATTAAATCTATGTCAATGAGGAATCTCTTCATAGTGGTTGTGCAAGTATCCTTAGACTTAAGATCACCAAGGTTATTTTAAGTAGCAAGTGATATACTTTGACTCCATAATTGATTACTTCCAACTAGGGGTGAACATAGTTAGGAGGTTGGGTAAATCATGACCTACTTAAAGATAGTTGAGTATTCAATAAAGGATTCACAATCCCAAATTTATTAAGGGAAGTTACCTCTCAAGATTTTATAATTGCCTTGTTCAGAGAATCTCTGGCAAGAGTAATATGTCAAGATGGATAGGGATCCATAAAGGGCATTTTAGGAACAATGGTTAAATTAATAGAACATATATAATTAGATATATATGAATTGAAAGAAATTCATACTCATAATCTAATTGAGATCAGAGTAGTGAAACGAGTAATTGTATGATAACTATTTCGATGGAATGGTATAGTTAAAACCACTTGACTTTCCTGAAATTTAGGTAGTCATGATGCCTAGCTAGAGGCCACTCATGAATTAGATAATAGTGTTTCATAAATATCAATAAAGGATTGATAAAATGATTTAAAGAAGTTTAAATCATGTGAGTTTTGAATAAAACTCATAATTATATATTGTACTAGCAATATGGATAGGAACCCAATAGGTCTCACACATATAGAGTAAAGGATAAAATGTTAAAATGACAAGGATAATAATATTTGATATTATTATGGGAGAAGTGAAATGAATAAGAGAATAATTAATTAAAGAGTTTTATAAATGATGCTCAAGTAGAAATGTTCGCAGGACTTCTTAGAAATGTTCTGCAAAATGGACCTAATTGAAAATATTGTATTTTATAATAAATTATTATTGGACTATAAGTGTTATATGGATAATATAATAATTAAGAGATCCATTGGAGAAATTAAATAGGCCAAAAATAATTGGTTTTTGCATATAAACCCACCAAAGGATGGGTTTCACTCCAACTCCAAATAGAAGGCCTTAGAGACCTAATTCTTGGACTAAAATAAATTAAATATATTTCATAAGTGTTATGGAGCTTAAATATTTAAGTTGGATGGATTTAGAATTGATTCGGATAATTAAATCCAAGTATATGCATAAAGGGCCTAGTTTATGGGTTTTGTGCATAGTCATTTAAGAAATGATTTAAATTGGATTTAATTGAGCCCAAAGAAAATAATAATATTTTCAAAATCCCATTTAATATTTCTCTAGCAATTTTAAAGAGCACAATCCCATTATGAAGTTGGATTTTTAACCTAACTATAAAAATCCAAGATAAAGGGAATTAGGGTTAAGTGAACATTAAGAGAAAAGAAAATTTCTCACATTTCTCTATGCCTAGCCACCACCCTCATTCCTTGCTAGAATCAAGGAATTTCAGCCAACCTTATAACTCCATCAATCTAGGTTCATTTGATCCTTCTCTAGTGTGGATTACTAATTGGAGGTTTTTTATTTTGGACACTATGGTTTGCGACAATCCGGTGAGAAGGAAAATCAACTGTTCAACAAAAATCAAAGGTAATTTTTTTATTCTCATTAATATTTATATTGTAAATTCATGACAAGATCAGATCTATTAGTTAAAAATTTTAATTTCTGCTTATACATGTGATGTATGTAACTGATAATTCCCAACACTATATAGCAAGTTAAATTGCAACATCTATTTAACCCATTTTATTTCTATCAGCTTAGCTTCTAAAACCACTCTTAATCACTATTGCTCAATTTTTATTAGCAATACAACTTTTATTTCATAAACCAAAGAAAATGGAGTGGCCTCTATTGAAGCCCTAGTGGTATTGTTATAACCACTGTGATGCACATCTGAGCTAGGTTCATTTTTTGTTTTCCTCTCAAAGGCCCGTTTTTAGAGTCTAAGACCGGATAGGGCTCACTATAACTGATAAATTGGCCACCTAACAATAAAATAGGATCAAGCCCAAGTTATTGTTAGTAGTAAACCCATGAAGGCATCTACAAATGGGCTCAGAGAGGCAGGTGTCATGGAGTCACCACCCAACCGACATTGGGAAATGATTCTTAACCTTTTTTATGCATAAATAGATATTGGTGTTCGTACAACACTCTTATTGGGCACCTTAGTTATATGTTATTTTATAATTAGGTTTCAAACATTAATCCATTCGTTTTTCTCTCACACAATGCAAAGTGATAAAAGTAAATAAACATCCCAATCAAAAAAAGTAATAAATAAGTAAAAATAATAAAGTCCTGCTTAAATTATTACATGAACAAATCATCCGACCAAGAAATAAATTACATACTTAAATTTGGGCATTCTTTTGGGTTAGGAACATTAGTTCCCTCATGCTGATTTTATAAAAAAAAATCTTTTATTTCTTTATTTGATTTTTGGGATAGAAAATTGGACATTGATCCATATTTTAAGAAAAATCCCAAGTTAATTAATAAAAACCAATTTAAATTTATTTTCCATTTAAGCATGCCGAAAAATCCTTTTTTACTAACTATTACCTTCCCAAAATGAATACATCAAATAAACATAATAAAAATGGGCCAAATAAAGCAAAATGATAAAATAAAATTAAATGACTTGAGTTAATAAGAGAAACAATCAGGGTATGACTCCTAATTCATAATCATTTCACAAGATCCTCCAAATACATAAAATATATAAAAATAGGCTTAAAATCATCCATGGATGCCCCTAGGTAGGGTGATGAAAGCCTTTGATTGAAGGAATGATGGTACGAGAAGAAATCCATACAATGTCCCATCTATCACGTTGAAAAATAGTAGTCTATAGGGGCTTCATCCCATCTATCGCTCAAATGACAAAACAAAAAGTTAGAAACTACATCAAATTCATCCAAAATCTCAAGCAAACTCTAGATATTTAAATAAAATTGCCTAAAATATGCAAAACTAAAATCCTTGACCTAAATCATATTCCAATTACACTATCTTCATTCTGATCTTAACATTGTGTTCCAAAAAAATAAAACATTTTTCTTATGCGTATTTTGGTAAATCAAAAAGATGTTAGAATTCTTTCCTTAGAGAGAGAAGAATTGATTTTTTCCACTCCAAACATTTTTCTTTCTTTTCCAATTATGATCCCCCTTTTTATAGCATAATTTTTATCTTTTATACCAAGGGTGGAGTTGGAATTGCATCATAATACTAACTTTCAAAATCTAGGGGGATTAGTCCCTCTAAATCTAGAGTGAAAATCCTAGAAACAATTTATCACTCCATTTTTCAAAACCAAAATGTGGGAAATCAAGAAATTCAACCGCAAATGGCCATCCCTTACAATAGACAGTTGGACCTTAGATGGAAATCAAAAAATTACATAAATACCCTTGATCAAACCTGGACAGGAAGGAGGTGACCACAAATGGTTATCCTTTACATGATCGTCTATCATCATTGAAGGCCAAAATCATGGTTTTTAGCATTCTTTTTTCATAACTTTCAAAAACCTTTAAAAAATATAAAATTTGTATAAAACCGTGAAGAATGAAAATCATAGCTTTGATATCTATACTTTTTATCAAAAATATACTATTTTCTCATCGTTAGGTAACCTTAATCAATGCTACCTCGGGTCATGGTGTCTATAGCCACTACAAGAAAAATCCCAATTTCCGACAAAAAATTACCAACAGAAAATTTTTCGTCGTTAATTACTGATAAAAATATAGTTTTCATAAGGAATATTGTCAAAACAAATATGTATTGCAATGAAATAACAAATTCGTCGTAAGTAATAGAGGAAAATTTTTCCGCCAAACTTTACCGATGAAAATTAGTGATGGAATTGAAAATTTTGTCTTTAAATTGAACTAATATTATTAGGTTGAAATTGTACACAAAATTTACCAATGGCATAAAAAATCTGTTGGTAATTTCCATATGAAATCGCCATTTCGTATTTAAATTACCTATGAAAATTGAATTGCATAGTGAAATTACCAACGAAATATTATTCTGTAGGTAAATTAACGCCAATATTACGCTGTTAAAATTATACATAAAATTTAATGATGAAATAAACATTTCATCGGTAATTTTCCTATAGAATCGCCATTCTATAGGTAAATTAACTACAAAAATTGAATTCCATAGGGAAATTACTGACGAAATATTATTCCGTAGGTAAATTACCTACAAAAATTGAATTTCATAGGAAAATTTTCGTTAGTAATTTTCCTACGAATTGCCATTCCATCATAGGAAATTTTCCTACATAAATAATTAAGAAAAAATTAAGAATACTTAATGTTTTTATCACTCTATTAAATCTATTTAACTATTTTATTAAAAAGAAACCCCAATTTTTAATAAAGAGTTAAATATTTTTGTATAAATGTATGAGAATTTGTAAGGAGATAGAAATGATGTTATGTACTCTATAATTTAACATTTTCCACAAAACTTTGGCTTTTCTCTTAATCATATAATTCTATTTTTAGATGTGATATAGAGAGTTGCTTTAATTTTGCAGTTTTATTTGTATGTCTTGATTATCGATTTTTGTTGTGGCAGGTTACCTTCGTAACAGGAATATGTTGTACTTGTTCTTGATAAGATGCATTATGGTGAGTTTTATTTGATTAAAGGATAAATTCTGAATTCAAACTTCTGTATCTATGAAGCATTTTATGGGTCTATGTTTTAGGTTGCTTTCTTAGCCTTTAACAAGAAAGCGATCTTGATGTCTTGGATCACCCCTTTTTAATCTTATTTACTACATGGTAAGTTCCAAACTCCTATTGTAGGTGATTTCCATATGATATTTTTCTTGGTTGCTGAGCCTTGCTCGTTAAAAAATACTCAAAATTTTGTAACAGAAATTTATTATTGCCAAAGTCTTATAGTTGTGATCAATAGCCTATGACTTATCAACACATAATGCTAAAGATATGTATAGTGAAATTTGATGGCCAGAATTTCACTTTTAGCATAAAGAAAAAGCTGCCATGTAATACAAATAATAATGTTACCAAGCCCACATGAAATCTAGTCATAAGTTTTTTCTATGAATTTATTATGAACCTAGTCTAGGTAGGTATCTATTTGATTAACCTATTTCTTTACCTCAAACCACATAGATCCATATTGTTATTTCCATCGTCCAAGAATTTGTGTTCCTTTATGCGTGATCTCATTCCTATTCAAGGTTAGATATCATGTCTTTTGGCCTCTGGTATTTGATGCCATTTCATCTGTAATTTTGAAAATATAATTTCTAGTAGTCTTTTGTTTATTGGTGCTCAACTTGAGTTGCTAATCTGAAGTAGATATATTTGTGCACAAAGAATGTCCAACAATTGAACCAATTAGCTTTAATTTAGTGATAAAGTTCCTTGAAGAAAGTAAGTTATTATCAAATGAGTATACTTTTTTACCAAATTTTTCTTTAGACATTTTGGCTTCAGTTTCTTGTTATACCTCCCAAGCCTAATGGTAATTAGGTTATTTCTTATAGATTGGATGTTTTCCTCTATTGAAGAGCCATTAAATTTGGATTTAAAGATGGAATTAAAATTACAGAGAATTATTAAAATGGTGAAGGATGCAATACAACCAAGCATCGATTGGTTCAAATAATTTGGCACTTGTTTTTTTAAGTAAGATTTCAAGTTCAAGTTTTGTGACTAGTAAAATCGGATAATGCGAGCATATCAAAATTCCATTATCTTTTTGTTCTTGGAAACCATCCAAGTTGATGAAGTCAATCCAACTTTAGCCACCTCAGAAAGCACTTGGCAAACACTGCAACATAAAAGGCTCAGCAACTATTGATTGATGTCTCATGCCTAGCTAGTACCTAAGAAATTCCATTTAACTATTTGAAATAATCCAACTTTTAATTATTATATCTCAATAAGAAATGAGCTCAATCTAATTTGGTTTCTTTTACTATGCTAAGTTGCATGTATTTTCTTCTTTTCTTTATCTGCCTTGAGTGAAAAGTTGCTTGTATTTTTATAGCTTAATCTTAATAAAAAGTTGTAATCTTACTAACACAAGTTTTTGTAGCTTCTAGTGGACAGAAGCATTTCTAATACCAACACTGCATCTACTCCAGCTCATGTTCAATGCAGAAAAGGTAATTATTTATGTTCTTTACCCAGAATCTTATTTCTTGTGGAATTAAGTATAAAAATATATATAGACAATTTAGAGCTTTGGCCTCCTCTTATTTTTTTTAAAGAATTCAATAGTACTTTTCATATTTTATGATGTATGATTTTACATAATATCTCCCTCATATATCATAAGGCAGGTACAATTCTAGGAAGATGCTTATGAACAATAGAGAGCCATTTTCTTTTACATGCTCAATGCTGTGAATTTTCTTGTTGCTTCTACATGCGATAAAATGCCAACATCTTAACAAGTGTTAAATAAATACCTCTATCCTTTGATTCAACCCCAAAACGCCTCTACATGCGTTTGTTATGTTAGCATTTTATTGGAAGAAATGTAGAACAGCTGGTCATATGGAGTTTACATATAGAGTTTTTAGAGTGGAGTGAGTTCGCATATAGAAATTAAAGGGAGGGAGTTCATAGATACGAATTGAAAGGAATTTAAGGGGAATATGACATTAAGTTAAGGGATGGTTTGTGAAAATTATCCAACAGTTTACCAAAAAATCTAGAGTAACAAGTTACAAGGACTTTAAGAATATATATATATATATATATATATATATATATATATATATATATATATATATATATATATATATATATATATTGAAGTAGAGAGATTTTGCATATAGATGGATTGAAGTTGAGGGATGTTGCGGGTATATTCACAGTAGTTGAAGGACTATTTGTACAAATTTACCCATAAAGCTAGTGATGATAGTCAAATATGATTAACAACCCAATTGGCACTAAAACTGTTGTTTAGTACTCTTTTATCTAGTAAATAATAATCTATCCTTTTTGTTCAATAGTAAAAAACCCACGGCAATAAAATTAACTCATATTTGCCATGTTATAGAATGCTTTACAATTCATTATAATAGTTGATTGTTATCACTCACTATTAATGGCAGGCCATCACTATTGGAATTTTAATAAGCCTTTACCGTATGAGAGAAATTTCAAAAAACATATATATATTTGAGTATTAAGGGTCTAACATATTTTTAAGTATTATAAGGTCTCACTATCAAATGTAAGTATTTTTTATTGATATGGATAGTTGAATTAAAAAATTATATATTTGTTTATATTTTATTTAATGATTTTTATTTAATGTATTCAATGTACAAAATTATTTAGATTATGAAAGAAAGAAGAAAAGTAGTGATTGCACGATTGTTAACAACATAAAAATTTAAATTAATGTTTATTTATATTTCATTATTGATTAATAAGTCATCATCCAATTCAAACTATATAACATGCAAAGGTACATATTTTTTTAGATGTAGTTGGTCATCATCCAATTCTATTTCTTTTGAAGTTCAATTGTACAATAAATATTTATTGTAATAAGTAGGCGTACACTTGTGATATGTATTTCCATGTGTTGAGATTTTAATTTGTCAATTAATTAGTGTAAAAAGAAGAAAAGAAAAAGGAGAAAGGTCAAGAAAAGGTAAAAAGCTAAAAGAGGTGGAGAAAGACACGATAAGTGCAAACACCTTCATCAATTGCATTTATTATAGATATGTCAAAAAGAAAGTTTGTGTGAGTAGTATTGGTTCGTAGGGTTAATGCGTCTACTCGCATCTCGTACTAACCAGGTTAATGGTTCAAGTGCTTAACAACATAATCCATCCACAGGGTTATAGATACTACTTACATTATAGTTGTTAGTGTATGTTTGGGCATCTTGGATATCATTGATTATTGCTATATATGTATGTGTTATTTTTGATATGAAATTAACAATGGTATGCTTTTGTAAATAGCTATTTTTGATATGCAATTAACAAGGATATCGATTTTTGTGGTTTATTGTTAAAATAGTAAAATTTTTATATTAAATTAAGCAAAAGTAATTTTAATTTAGTAAGAAATTATTATGTCCAGACAAGTGCTAATTAGCTACAAAGTAGCTGTAAAATAATTCAAGCTAATTTTACTACAGTTTAGTTGTAACAAATTTGAAGTTTTACGAGAATTTAATAGCAAGCATTTAGTGACGGATATTTTATAGCCAACTGATTATGAGATAGAGAAAAATGTGTAAACAGCGACAAAAATAATCTCCTCGCAAAATATATAGCAACAAAAATGTCGTTGCAAAATTCATGCTAGCATTTAGCAAGGATAATTTTCACGCTAAATTTTGCGATAAAAATATTAGTTGCAAAAGTGCTTGCTAAATTTTAGCGAGGAATTAATCGTTAGCGATAAACTTATGTCCTCGCTAAAACATAGCAACGACATTTTTCCTTGCTAAATTATGCTAGGATGAGTTTCGTTACAAAATTTTTTTCCTTGCTAAATCCTCACTAAACAGATTTAGCTACAAAATAGTGTCATTTAGCGAGGACTTTTTTCCTCGCTATTTTATGTTTTTTTTTGTAGTGAATAGAGTACCATATGCTTCAGAAATTGGTTCTATCATGCATGTTATGTTATGTTCAGGTCCAGATGTAGCATTTGATTTGAGTATCACAAGTAGATTGCAATCCAATTTTGGAGATGAACACTGGGCAGCTATCAAGAATACTCTTAAGTACATGAGAAGGACTAAGGATATATTCTTCATATGTGGAGAGGGTAGTTTCGTAGTAAATGGACATACTGATGCCAGCTTCAAATCTAACAAAGATGATTGTAAATCACATTCTGGTTTTGTGTTCATAATGGGAGGAGGAGTAGTTAGTTTGAAGAGTTCCAAACAAGAAATAACTATTGATTCTATGATAGATGTTTAGTATAATTGCCTTGTTCAGAGAATCTCTGGCAAGAGTAATATGTCAAGATGGATAGGGATCCATAAAGGGCATTTTAGGAACAATGGTTAAATTAATAGAACATATATAATTAGATATATATGAATTGAAAGAAATTCATACTCAGAATCTAATTGAGATCATAGTGGTGAAACGAGTAATTGTATGATAACTGTTTCTATGGAATGGTATAGTTAGAACCACTTGACTTTCTTGAAATTTAGGTAGTAATGATGCCTAGCTAGAGGCCACTCATGAATTAGATAATAGTGTTTCATAAATATCAATAAAGGATTGATAAAAAGAATTAATGAAGTTTAAATCACGTGATTTTTGAATAGAACTCATAATTACATATTGTACTAGCAATATGGATAGGAACCCAATAGGTCTAACATATATAGAGTAAAGGATAAAATAGTAAAATGACAAGGATAATAATATTTGATATTATTATGGGAGAAGTGAAATGAATAAGAGAATAATTAATTAAAGAGTTTAATAAAATATACTCAAGTAGAAATGTTCGCAGAACTTCTTAGAAATGTTCTGCAAAATGGAACTAATTGAAAATATTGTATTTTATAATAAATTATTATTGGACTATAAGTGTTATATGAACAATATAATAATTAAAAGATCCATTGGAGAAATTAAAGAGGCCCAAAAGAATTGGTTTTTGCATATAAACCCACCAAAGGATGGGTTTCACTCCAACTCCAAATAGAAGGCCTTAGAGACCTAATTCTTAGACTAAAATAAATTAAATATATTTCATAAGTGTTATGGAGCTTATATATTTAATTTGGATGGATTTAGAATTGATTCGGATGATTAAATCCAAGTGTATGCATAAAGAGCCTAGTTTATGGGTTTTGTGCATAGTCATTTAAGAAATGATTTAAATTGGATTTAATTGAGCCCAAAGAAATTAATAATATTTTCAAAATCCCATTTAATATTTCTCGAGAAATTTTAAAAAGCACAATCCAATTATGAAGTTGGATTTTTAACCTAACTATAAAAATCCAAGATAAAGCGAGTTAGGGTTAATTGAACATTAAGAGAAGAAAATTTCTCACATTTCTCTAAGCCTAGCTGCCATGCTCATTCCTTGCTAGCATCAAGGAATTTCTGCCAGCCTTGTAACACCATCAATCTTGGTTCATTTGATCCTTCTCTAGTGTGGATTACTAATTGGAGGTGTTTTATTTTGGACACTATGGTTTACGACAATCCGGTGAGAAGGAAAATCAACTGTTCAACAAAAATCAAAGGTAATTTTTTTATTCTCATTAATATTTATATTGTAAATTCATGACAAGATCGGATCTATTAGTTAAAAATTTTAATTTCTGCTTATACATGTGATGTATGTAACCGATAATTCCCAACACTATATAGCAAGTTAAATTGCAACAACATCTATTTAACCCATTTTATTTCTATCAGCTTAGCTTCTAAAACCACTCTCAATCACTGATGCTCAACTTTTACTAGCAATACAGCTTTTATTTTATAAACCAAAGAAAATGGAGTGGCCTCTATTGAAGCCCTAATGGTATTTTTATAACCACTGTGATGCACATCAGAGCTAGGTTTATTTTTGGTTTTCCTCTCAAAGGCCCATTTTTGGAGTCTAAGACCGGATAGGGCTCACTATAACTGATAAATTTGCCACCTAACAATAAAATGGGATCAAGCCCAAGTTATTGTTAGTAGTAAACCCATGAGGCATCTACAAATGGGCTCAAAGAGGCAGGTGTCATGGAGTCATCACCCAACCGACATTAGGAAATGATTCTTAACCCTTTTTATGCATAAATAGATATTGGTGTTCGTACAACACTCTTATTGGGCACATTAGTTATATGTTATTTTATAATTAGGTTTCAAACATTAATCCATTTGTTTTTCTCTCACACAATGCAAAGTGATAAAAGTAAATAAACATCCCAATAAAAAAAAGTAATAAATAAATAAAAATAATAAAGTCCTACTTAAATTATTACAAGAACAAATCATCCGACAAAGAAATAAATTACGTACTTAAATTTAGGCATTCTTTTGGGTTAGGAACATTAGTTCCCTCATGCTGATTTCATAAAAAGAATATTTTATTTTTTATTTGATTTTTGGGATAGAAAATTGGACATTGATCCACATTTTAAGAAAAAATCCCAAGTTAATTAATAAAAACCAATTTAAATTTCTTTTCCATTTAAGCATGCCAAAAAATACTTTTTTACTAACTATTACCTTCCCAAAATGAATAAATCAAATAAACATAATAAAAATGGGCCAAATAAAGCAAAATGATAAAATAAAATTAAATGACCTGAGTTAATAAGAGAAACAATTAGGGTATAAGTCCTAATGCATAATCATTTCATAAGATCCTCCAAATACATAAAATATATAAAAATAGGCTTAAAACCATCCATGGATGCCCCTAGGTGGGGTGATGAAAGCCTTTGACTAAAGGAATGATGGTACGAGAAGGAAACCATACAATGTCCCATCTGTCACGTTGATAAATAGTAGTCTATAGGGGCTTCTTCCCATCTATCGCTCAAATGATAGAACAAAAAGTTAGAAACTACACCAAATTCATCCAAAATCTCAAGCAAACTCTAGATATTTAAATAAAATTGCCTAAATATGCAAAATTAAAATCCTAGACCTAAATCATATTCCAATTACACTATCTTCATTATGATCTTAACATTGTGTTCCAAAAAAATAAAACATTTTTCTTATGCGTATTTTGGTAAATAAAAAAGATGTTAGAATTCTTTCGTTAGGGAGAGAAGAATTGATTTCTTCCACTCGAAACATTTTTCTTTCTTTTCCAATTATGATCCCCCTTTTTATAGCCTAATTTTTATCTTTTATACCAAGGGAGGAGTTGGAATTGCATCATAATACTAACTTTCAAAATCTGGGGGGATTAGTCCCTCTAAATCTAAACTGAAAATCCTAGAAAAAATTTATCACTCCATTTTTCAAAACCAAAATGTGGGAAATCAAGAAATTCAACCGCAAATGGCCATCCCTTACAATAGACAGTTGGCCCTTAGATGGAAATCCAAAAATTACATAAATACCCTTGATCAGACCTGGACAGGAAGGAGGTGACCACAAATGGTTATCCTTTACATGATCGTCTATCATCACTGAAGGCCAAAATCATGGTTTTTAGCATTCTTTTGTCATAACTTTCAAAAACCTTTCAAAAATATAAAATTTTTATGAAACAGTGAAGAATGAAAATCATAGCTTCAATATCCATACTTTTTATCAAAAATATACTATTTTTGATTCATTAGGTAACCCTAGTCTATGCTACCTCGGGTCACGGTGTCTATAGCCACTACAAGAAAAATCCCAATTTCCGACAAAAAATTTTTCGTTGTTAATTACCGGTAAAAAAGTAGTTTTCATTGGGAATATTGTCAAAAAAATATGTATTGCTATGGAATAACAAATTCGTCGTAAGTAATAGAGGAAAATTTTTCTGCCAAACTTTACCGATGAAAATTAGTGATGGAATTGAAAAATCTGTCTTTAAATTGAGCAAATAATACGAGGTTGAAATTGTACACAAAATTTACCGATGGCATAAACAACCTGTTGGTAATTTCCATATGAAATCGCCATTTTGTATGTAAATTACCTATGAAAATTGAATTGCATAGTCAAATTACGGACGAAATATTATTCCGTACGTAAATTATTGCCAATATTACACTGTTAACATTATACATAAAATTTACCAATGGAATAAACATTTCATCGGTAATTTTCCTACATAATCGCCATTCTGTAGGTAAATTAACTATAAAAATTGAACTCTATAGGGAAATTACTGATGAAATATTATTCTGTAGGTAAATTACCTACGAAAATTTAATTTCATAGGAAAATTTTCGTCAGAAATTTTCCTATGAATTGCCATTCCATCATAGGAAATTTTCCTGCATAGATAATTAAGAAAAAATTAAGAATACTTAATCTTTTTGTCAATTGGGATGTTTGTTTTTGCATTGTGCTGAATTTAGTGGTATTCTGCATTAATGAACTATTATCTCCAGTAGGCTGTAGTACCTCAGTATGTTAGCTATGCAGAACCTAAAGATTGTAGAGTTCAGAATAGGTATAAGGCTAATGGTCAGGTGAACAACCACTTTAACATTTGATTATTAAGTAACTCGGATAATATCGTTCAAGTGGTGTTTGTTTTTAATACTTCATCCATGAATTCGTATATCACTTAGCAGGATTTTGAAGTGTTATATTACCAAGCCTATATTGGTGGTGTGGATTTTGTTTTCATCGACTCAACCATATTTCCCAACATTGGTAATAACATATACAATGGAAATAGAGTGGTAAGACCACACGTCTCTATGGCTGCTCAACCTCAGCACCTATATTCGGAACTTTATTTATACATATTGCCTTCTTAACATATCAATATTTACTTCCTTATCCTAGCCCCTAGGACTTAAGTATCTCTATTTTGGTATTTAATTCATCAAAAGATGAATAATTTATATATTTTTTAATTAAAGTTCATACTTGTTAAATTCTTTTAGATCAATTTTGTTCTAATCAGTCATTTATATTAGTAAATTATGCATTATGGATTATAGATGTAATCTATTGATCAAATGAAAGTAAACCATTATTATAGTCCTCTCCTTTTTAACTAGATGAATAGGAATTCTTCATAAAATTTCTTGCTCATATAATTATAGCAGCGCTTGTTGAATTGATATGAATTTATCATGCATGCTCCTTTACATATTGTGTATATTGTTTTATGTTCCTTCATGGGTGGAGGATTTATATGTAAAAATCCATATTTTAGGCTTTCAAAGTTGTTGGTCTAATAAAGATATCTTGTGTTTATGTTACTATATTAGCCTCCAAGCTTTTGATATTTAAGTTTTTTTATTGACAATAGAAACAACAACAACAAATAGGCAATGCAACAATTTAAGAATCTGGAAATCAACAGTGGGATTCTTTAAATTAAGTAAGCATTTAATCCTTTTTCTAATTAGTTAATATGTTCCATTTATTGTGTCCTATAGGATAATGATATGTTTGCTAGATATTTCTTAATATTTATTTTATTAATTGTTTGTTTGTTTGTTTATTTGTTTGTTCTAATATGATAAATTGTATTCTAGCTCCTTATTTCTTTGTAATTTTAGTTATTGGCTATAGGTTAATATTACCTTTATGAAAAAATGGTTGTATTACTTTCTTTTTCCAATGCCTATGATCAACATCCATAGTTTACTAGTGATGCATCCTATTTTGACCACCAAACCCTACATCATATTTGTGAAATGTGTACTTTTTTATGGAACTTACTTGTCAGCATTGAATAATATCTTCCCTGATCATATATATAGAAATTTCAATAAGATATTCTTGTTTTTAGGTTGCCCCTATACAAACAAAAAATAAAATTAGTTTACTTGTCAGCAATCATACTAATGCTCATCACATACTGGATTAATATACTACACACTATAGTATTTAGAATACTTTTATTTTGAGAAAACTGAAAGATATTTATATTTTTTGAAAAATTTTATAAATAATCAACATGTCATCTTTAAGGGAGCAAGTTGATAAAATAAAAATTATATGGTTCATATGCTCTGCTACTTGCAAACAGTGGCAATTTAAACTTAATAAATATTAATAATAATAGTAGTTAGGGACTCATGTGTAGAGTAGGTCTACTGGTTTTAATTCTTAGTTGATATCTGAAGTAAATGTAATTTAGCATATAATGTTTATAGCTTTTAAAAGCACCCCATAGGCTAGTGCTTTTTTAAGGGCAATGCTTGATCTTTCTTTTAAGTATGCTTCTTTTAGACAATACATGATATCTATTAAGTTAGTGTTTAATTCAATTTACTTGATTTTATATGCATATAGTTATGATATGATAATGTCATATTCTTAATAAGATTGAATCATAGCGTTGATATTTTAAAGGTTAGATATTTTATGAATATTTGCTAAAATATTTTTAGATAATTGTTCTTTCATTGTCTTAAATTTTACTATAAAGTTTAAGGATCTAATAAATACTTTCATTGATATTTCACAAATATTTAAGGTATGAATTTTGTTTGATTTTTGCTTTGAAGAGTTTCCTAATTTGCCTTTGTTCTATTCTTCACAAGTTGCTATTATTTTCAAGTTGTTTAAGTTATGTCATTTCAGTTTTGCTCTATAATATTTTTATTTAGATTGTTGTTCTCTTATTGATTTTCTTAGGGTATGCAATCAATTTGTATTCTCTATAGATTAATGTGACAGAATAGTTATGGATAATTTTGTTGCTAATTTTTTCAGGACAAAATTTACCGACGGAAAAATACCATCGCTAATTTGCTTACAGAATACTTATTTCCATCGGGAAATTTACCTATGGACTACTTATAACCATCAGCAAATTTAATGATGGAATACTTAGTTTATTGGTAAATTTAGTGACGGAATACTTAATCCATCTGTACTTTCCAATGGAAACAATGACGGTTGATATTTTTTGTTTGTAAATTTACTGATGGAAATATTTTCATCGAAAAAAGTGCCTACAACCAATTCCCCTTTGTCAGTTTTCATTGTTAAATTCCATTGGTATTTTCATTTCCTTACAAAAATTTACTCATTTTTGTCGAAAAATTGCATTTTTCTTGTAACCTTTAATTTTTGGGAATTGGGGCGTCAGTGCTAAAGTGAGCTAAAATTTAGAGTAAAAGAAAAACATACACACCTGGGGTGGTGAATCTTTGGTTGATTACCTTAAAACACATACCATTTGAAGAAGTGAGTCTCTTGGTTGGTTATCTTAAACTATGTACCATCTGAGGTAGTGAGTCTCTTGGTCGGGTAGCTATCATTAGCTTGTCAATGCATTAACGCTGATTTGGATAGTTAACATCAGTTTATCAATGTGTTCACCAAAATTTAAGTAGTTAACATCAATTTATCAAGGTTCTAACAATAAGTTATTGTCTTATTAGTGCAAGCTTATCGATGTGTAGAATTAGGTTGTTTTATTGGATTTGATTGGTGCCAGCTTATCTACATGTAGCACAAAATTAAATTGAGTAGTGGTGGGTTAGTGCCATTTGTAGGCATACTTAACCTTGCAATTGTGGTGGCTGATGCCATCTGTAGGTGCATCAACCGCTCTTAAAATAAGATTTTTCGTAGGGATTTGTGAGGAGTAACTAATATACCTGAAACCTATTTATTCATATGTGAAAGTCTATCTCAGAGATATTTTAGTATAATTATTTCCTTCATCATTGAAAGTTAAAGCAACCTTTAGGGTGATAGGTCTATCTGCGCATTTCAGTTTAATACTATGATCTTGGTTAGATTCTATACCTTTCCTAATGACTGTCACCCCTTTTGTAAATTGGTATAAATGTAAGGAAAACCATCATATTCAAGGTTGTCCACCTGATTTTGCTCTATATTTACAAAGTTTACATTGTCATCAGGCTTTCACCTCTTGGCCAATAGTCCCTTGTTGTTAACATCAACCTTATAGGTCTTTGATGTGTTTATATCGAAACATCCTGCATTCCAAATTAGTATGGTTCATAACCAAAGAGTCCTCTTGGTTATAGCCTAAATTAACATCGAATGCTACAATGGTACCCTAGCCATTATAGAGCTCTAGTTTTTGTAGTGTTCCATTATAACCTCATGATAACCTAGGATTTTTAAGATAATCTGCAAGAAAAGTTAAAAAGGGGAAGCCTTTAAGAAAAGTGCAACTAGCGAGGCAACATATCTATCCTGATGTTAGGATTTATTTTGAAAAATCCCAATAGCCTGCTGAGAATGCTTTTGAGCGTGATGCATAACTCTTTATGCATAGTTATGATTGTAAGACAGAATAGCCCCATAGTTCAGACTTAATTGTTAAGACATGTCCAGTTCATAATAAATGTACTCTATAGCTTATTTCCCATCAACTATTGTCCATTAATGACTTTAGCTTGTGTAAATTCTTAACAAGCATAAGGAGGGTCTGAGACCCTCTTAAACTCATATAATATCAACATTTCTCTTTGTTGTGCTTCCCTTTTAATTTCAACCCATTCAGCAGATTTTATATGGTGAGGGCCCTTTCTTTCATTGAAGTGGTAGGTATATGATCCCTGATAGGGTTTTAGGTATGTGTGGGAAAGATTTCATGTTAACGTTCAATTTCTCGACTATGGCTTTGTTTTCTTCTTTTAAGTCATCTTATCTTTTATCTTTTCCTTTTTCTTTTTTTTACATTTAATTTTATTGCCAGTTTTGTAATGTCCTTTTTCAATGTTTAGGTTTATCAAGCATGAATAAAAATAATCAAAACATAAAGGAAATACATAAGTTAAATACATGTTTTAACTTTATATGCATCAAAAATATCCAAACAAAGATTTAGACTCCTTAAACATATAATTATAAAACTATTGGGATGGCCCTGGTACTCTGTAGTAGGCTGGCCTTGATGGAAGTCTAAAAGCAAACTGTTTAGAGGTCTGGCTGGTGTGCTACTGCTTATGGTACAAATGGTGACTACTACTCCTCATGTCTAAATCTAAAGTGAAACACTAGTAATATTGCTATTAGAGGCTACATAACATATGTTATCACCTTAAACAGTTGCTTTGAACCCTATACTACCCCAATGGCTACTCTGGTGTGCTACTCAAGGTATTATATACCTGATATATCTCCTTAATTGTTCGTTTGTCTAGACTATAACCTATCTCCCTCTAGAGACCTCATCCATAATATGACTATAGCCTATCACCCTCTAGGGTCCTCATTTATAATGCAACCATAGCCTATCTCCTTCTAGAGACCTCATCCACAATGCTACCACCCTGCTCTTTGATCTGGGAAAGTGACTCATCAACTACCTTTAAACATACATCTAATCTCTACCTTATAGTGACCAATTTAGCTTTGATACCTCACACCTTAGATTATAGAGATTGTACTACCACTAGCATTGATTATAGAGTTTGACCATATCACGTGATAACCTTCTCTATAGTAGATAATCTCCAAAATATCATCAAACAAAGGAGCTAATGGTGATTATGTTGGGGGCACAATGGATGTATATGTCTTTAGGTACCGTAATGGTGGTGGAGTAGTCTATATAGATGTCTCTGGGTGTTTATATGATAGAGGAGTAATAGAGGTGGATGCCTCTAGGTGTCATTATAGAGAAAATCACCCTAATCTCATAGTCAATGATCGTTGATGTCTATTCAGTGATCATGGATGCACTTATGGCTGAGATGATCCACCTAAAATATCATAAAGATCTATATGCATGTGAATCTTATAATTAGAGTCAATATATACCCTCTAATGCTCCCGTTGCTCATTTTCCTAGCCATCCCACTATACTGATTACATTAAAGGTGCCTACAGTGGTTGAGGCTGAGGCTAAGGCTACTAACCTTGATAATCCCTCTTTCTTAGCACATCTGGCAATATAGAATCCAAGCTATAGCTCTTTCTTGTGTCTGTGATAGTCAACAGTCTATACTAACCTTTCTGACCCTATATTGACTCTACCATGCTTATGGTGAGAGTGGCCTATATGTCAATGTAGATATCCTCCTAAAGCGACTACCTAAATTCCCCCTCATTTACCCCCAAAGTTAATAATAGTCAAGTCACAATACCTCATATGCAGATCTGAGTGGTGGACTGGGTGGCTATTCTGACTAGTGAAGCGATGATCTCATGGGTGATGTCTACCCTTATGTACTCATGCATCCTAAGAACCTGGTAATCTTGACCGCATTAACTTAACTAAAGCTCCCTATACGGCCTAGATATGATGTGAATAGTACTTATTGGATCTACCTATAGGCTTGAGTAGCCAACATAGCTCTCTTCATCATGTCCGACTACTATATAACTATCAAAAGTGCAACTACCATCCATCGGGTTTGATCCACTATCCTATTAGGTATCATAAAATTTGGCCCTATTGGAAGACCTATAGCTTTAGTGAACCACTAGTATGTAATGTTGGAGTAGGCACCTAGGCCCAAAATAGAACTACCAACTCCTCCATATCCGATCTCTAGTAGCCTCCACACTCAAGAGTAGCTAAAACCTCTCTGGTCACATGTGGGTAGGTCCGGAAGACTAAGACATATGTAGTAGCATATCAATCACAGTATATAGAAGCTATATAGACATAAAATGACTAGACCTGAACTAGACTCGTAATAAGGCCCGATACCTATTGGCCTACTAAGATGTCATGTACACTGGTGTAAATAGAGCCGAAGTAACATGATCGTTCCTACAAGGCATTCTATAAAAATAAAATGTTAATCTCTTGTGGCTGATTTAGGTCTCAAGCAAGTTAATACATAAAAAATTAATTTAACATTTCAACAGTAACCTAGCTTAAATTGGAGCTCACCAACTTATATAGAAATGTGTGCTAAGTGCTACAAGTTAAATTATAACAACCTAAACCCATCATTGGGCCATCTAACAAACATTTATGACAAATAAGGAAAAATATACATTTATCATTTTATAAAAATTCTAACAAAAATTCAACAACATTCTGGCTAGGAATGTACTTACCCCCTACACAAGAAAATAATTTTAACCAAACCACAGACCATCATTGGCCACCAAGTAATGGAATTTGAATCATATGACATGTTAAATAAAAATTATTTTCAACTTTGTTGTGAAACTATTTGTCTAATTACAACGAGTTTTAAAAAGCAAGTCTAAACAAAACTACCTATATTAGATACAAAAAAAATTCTACAAGTGACACTACTTACATACTCACAATTGATTGTTCATTCCTAACTATGGTATCATGCAATTAGAAGTTCATAAGTTTAAGTCTAATTCCTAAGGGCATTATACAAACCTAAACTACAAGGTTCTCATAAACAATAATGCAGGTAAACTAAACATGGCAACACTTATTTGTAATAGAGAAAATACAGAAATAAAAGTTAGATAAAAAGGTAAATTAAGTGCCATCACCATATACGTGTTGATTCCCAAAGTATTTCTACACAAACGACATGAAAAATAGATTAGAAACGAATAAAAAAACTAAGAAAAAACAAGAGCAAAACAATAAAAATCACAAATAATGATTATGGAGGAGTGAGGGAGAAGAAAATGAAAAAAAGTTTTTTATATTCAAATTTTTGATTGCCATACGAGCTCACTATTTGTCATTAATGATAGGTAGCTACATCTTACATCCCATTCATCACGCCTTTTTATCCTTTTTTAATTTTTTCTTTTCCTTTTTATTTTATTTCCTAATTTTTAATTCCCATTTTACATTATTCGTCATAAAAAACATTATTTTTTTTGTTACATATGTTTGATATTATTACATTTACATTTTAACATATAAATTTTTTATTTTAATTATACATATTTGCTAAAATTCAAATACCTAAAATTTGGCATGCTTTTTGAATTTTTTAACGTTTCATGTCTAGGACCTTTTGAAACTTTTTATTGTGGTCCCAGGACTTTTAGATTTCCTACAAAATGAAGACAAAAGGGAATTATATATGTAAAATGCATGTTAAAAGTAGAAGAAATGCATTTTGGTCATTCAGAGGTGATAGACGGGCTAGCCACATCTCACTCTTCAAGGGACACCATTTGTTAGCCCTTTTTCTATAAACAATGCCAATTCTTCCTTGGTCTTTGTGCCTTTAACTTCTATCTTTCCTAAGGAAGCTTTTATCAAGAATTTTCTCTCTCTTCTTTCTCTCTTTTTTACTTTGTGGCCATTTCTCATTTTAGTTATTTATTTTTCTCCATTATTCTTGCACTTAAGCCATTTGAATATTTTTGTCACAATGACCTCAATACATTCAAAATTAGTCCAATTGTTGGATGATCTGAGAACTTGAAAGGACCCTCTTTTAGCTCTATATTCTAACCTGAGGTTTATAAGGAGACTACCTTTTGATAGAAACCTGATATTTGCCGCTATATGACATTGGCACTCAAGGTTTCTTGTCTATAGGTTTACACATTAGGAGTTATATCCTTTGCTAGAGGAATTTGTTGAGATAATCAGCACTAGCTTTCTCCCGGTACTCAACCATATTTACCTTCTATTATGCCCAGCTATCCTAAAGAGGTGGTCCGTGCCTTAGGTATCCTTCCTTTTAAGGCCAAAGCTTAGTGATTTAAAGAATGACATTTTCATTAGAGCCATTGAGGGATGTCCTGGCTGCCTTCGATGACACGCCTACTTTCTAGTCTAACATTATATTACTTTGTTGTTTTTCCCAGTGTTTGTTGGTGTGTTCTAATGACCTGATGATTAGGGATTATGGATTTGTTAATGTTGTAGATGGTGTGCACAGAGGGCATAACCCATTCCTTTTGATTGTGGCAGAGACCCTTTTGGGCTTGGATGTTTTTCAGAAAGACCCTATTGCTTATTTTATTTATAGTCCTCTACTATTCTAGGTAGGTCATTATTTTGAAGTTAGTACACCCCTTGTGGATTTTTACACTGGCTTTTTTTTATTAGAAAATGTGTCATTTTTTATTTTAAAGCATTTCCTTGCCTTACTTTTTCCCAAGATGAATCCAATTCACCCCAGTAATATTCTTTATAGATATGGTTGCTTGAGAAGCTAAAGCTCTGGTCAGACCCTTCACCTCAGGCAAGAAAAATGGGCATTTACCCCATGAGATATGTTATCTTCAGATATATGCGATATGGATTTGAGTCAATCTAGGAGGGAGTTGACTGGATGGCATAACTGATAGATGATGATATTATTTTTAGTTACACTTGTCTACCCATCTCTTCTATAGTTTAAGATTGATCCCTGGATGCGTCCCTTTGTGTGGATTGCATGAGTCACCTTCCACATTACCACTCACTTTGCTCGTTAGTTTGGGAACCACCAGGACTTCATCATGTTCCTGTTGTGTTTTTTAGCTAGTTTATTTTTTTTCCTTTCTTCTCAGAACATTACTATAGAATTTGGACTTAGCTCCCTATGACGACTGCTATTTTTGAGATTACTACTTGTGACTTCACCACCTCCAGCTCCTACAAGAAGTGGGTTATAAGCTCAGCAACTGATAATGGGCTTTCTCATCTTAGGTATCTGGAAAGAGATATGATACAGATAGACTAGATTAGATATCATCATGGATTATGTTTTTGCTATTATTAGACCTTTTTACATTTCGAACATATGAAAAGGATGCTACTTTTAGATACATTAATAATGTTTTGAATACATGCATGGCATTTCTTTCTAATTTCAGTATACATGGTCATCATTTGATATTATCCCCAATAACATATATTATTTAATCTCAAAAATGCAACTTTAAAAGCATTATAACTGCTATCATCAATTAGCTTTTTCAAGTTTTGTTGATTGATTATTTTTACTCAGCCTCTAATTTTTGCTCAGGATACCTTTTTTTCAATTTTCACCCTAATGACATACCCAATTTTAGCAAGGCTACCATGTCTCATTTTCAACATGTAAGGCATTTATTATCTTTTTTCACTCTTTAGTTTTAGCCATGGAACCTTTTCGATCTATCAAGGTTTACTGGTTCTTTGAACTTTCTGCCGTCACTATCTGATAAAATTATAACTCCCTTGTATGAAAATTTCTTAAGCATAAAAGATCCTTCCCATATAGGCCTAAAATTACCTTAAATATTTTGTATTCTAGGCCTCATCTATCTGAACATTAGATTTCTCTCCTTCAGTGGATGCTTCTTAACCTTTATCTTAAATGAACAATCTAGTCTCTTCTGATAAATCTGATTGTGATAATATTCTAACATCCTAACCCCATCTAGTAAGTTAAGCTATTAGAATCTTTACCTAGCCCATTCTATTTGTGGTAGTTCTACCTCCAAGACAACCCTCAAAGATAGATGCCTAATTTCCACTAGCAGTATCGCTTCTATACAATAAATAAAAGAAAATAGAGTGGCTCCCATTGAAGTTCTAGTTGTGGCCCTATAACCACATATTGTGAAGGCTAGCTTATAGGCCCAGTCTTTACAAGTATAAACCATCTTAGATAAAATCCTTTTAACATTCTTATTAGCCACCTCGACTACTCTATTCGCCCATGATCAATAAGGAGAAGACTTATGATGTTGGATCCCATATTTGATGAGCATTTGTCTAGTTTCACCAGAGAACTATAACCCATTATCTAACACTATGTGATGAGGCAAACTATATCTGCATATCAAATTCCTGTCAATAAACTTAGCCATATGCCTTGCATCTATTTTCTTGAAGGATTCTCCTTTCACCCACTTGGTAATGTTAGCGATAGCTACTATAATGAATCTATATCCATTTGAAGCTGGTGGATGAATCATAACCATAATGTCTATACCCTATGCAGCAAACAACCATAGTGATGTAAGGTTACATAACTCTAAAATGAGAAAATGTCTTAAGTCTGCATACTATTGGTATAGTTGACATTCTTTAACATACTTAGAACATTTGATATCCATTATAAGCCAAAAGAATCCTTGGTGTATGATATTCTTTTTTTAGGCTAGACCATTCATATTAGCTGCACGCACACCCACATGTAGCTTTTCTATAACTCTTTTTACATCATTTTCATCTAAGCACCTTAACTGGATACCATCAAGCTGTCTCTCATAAAGCACTCCACTTAAAGTAATGAACTGAGTTGACAGCTTATAGATCATCCTTTGGTCCATTTCAATGGCTTATGAGGGAGCAAAAACAATTTGCTAGTTTGTTTTATTCTCTAGGCACATACCCAAAATTAAAAAGATCAAATTATTTGCCTAAATCTTTTAAACACTTGAGTTAGAGAAACAATTACTCTTCCTTCACTAACCTTTCACCTCTCACCTAATAAACTGCTAACAATGAATCTTTGAATACTTCTACAGACTTCACCTCTACGACCAATAAGGCTTCCAAACCAAAGATGCAAGCTTCATACATGGCTTTGTTAACCATGGCTTTATACCTCAATTTCTTAGATAGTGGCATTTTCTCTCCTTCTAAGGTAACCAAGATTACTCCTACTCTTGTTCCTTTATTGTTGATAGCCTTATCAAAGTGCATCTACCAACCTTGAACCTTTATGGCTGTAATGCTCTCATCAAGGAACTCATAGGTTATCTCTTCCTCTTTGAAGGGTTGATCAGCTAGGAACTCTATTATAACTCTCTCTTTAATGGCTTTCCTAGTGATGTATTCTATATCAAATTTATATAGGAGGATTAACCACCTTTAAATCTTCCCTAAGAGTGAGGGTGTTTTTTGTAAGTATCTGAGGGGGTTCTCTTTAGCCACTACTTATATTATGTAAGAATGAAATTATTGTTTCAATTTCTTCAATGCCCAAATAACCGCTAGACAAATCATTTTAACTTTTATGTACTTTTCTTTATAAGGGAGAAACTTCTTATTGAGGTAATACACTATATACTCAATCCTAGAGTCATCCTCTTAAGCCATCATTGCTCCCACTGAACTATCCTCTATGGCTAAGTACAAAATCAAAGGCTTACCTTCCTAAGGCAACCTTAGCACTGGTGGATGCAGTAGATATTCCCTTATGCTATCGAATGTCTTTTGACAATTCTTGTTCCAAACCACTTATTGATATTTTTAGCAGCTTGAAAATCGATTTGCAAATTGAAGTCAATTTGGCTATGAACCTACTTATATACTGAATCCTTCCTATAAATCCGCTTACCTCCTTTTTCCTTTTAGGGTATTGGCATTTCTTTAATGATTCTCACTTTATTAGCAACTAATTCCTAAAGTGACCCCAAAGATGTATTTCTTTGGGGTGAGGCAAAGGTTATACTTATCAATCCTTTAAAAGAGTTTCTCTAATGCCTAGAAGTAGCCTTCTTAGGTAGCCGACTTGATCATCATCTCATCCACATACACCTCCACTTCTTTGTAAATCAAGTGATCCAGTATTGTAGTTTCCATCATCTGATAAGTAATGCCTACATTTTTAGGCCTAAAAGGCATGACTTAATGAGTATAAGTACTCCATTCGATTATGAAAGCTATCTTAGTCTAATCTACTATCTTATTTAGAATCTAGTTATACGTAGCATACCCATCCACAAATTTGTACATGGCATAAGTGCCTGTGCTATCAACCAATACATCTATCTAAGGCAAAGGGAAATTATCTTTATGGTAAGCTTTCTTCATATCCCTATAATCTACACAAACCATGACTCTTCCATCTTTATTTACCATAGGAACTACATTTGCCAACCATGTAGGGTATTGAAGTTCCACTAGGAACTTAGCCTCTATTTGCTTCCTAACCTCCTCTTTAGTGTTTTTAGCCCACTTTTGCCTAAGTCTCTTAATCTTTTGATTAATTGATTTGTACCCTGGATAGGTTGGGCTGGTATGTTCAGCAATTTCTATAGGTCTTAACATATCTTTATAGGTCCAGGCAATGACTTTTTCATATTTTTTCAATATTCTCTCAAAATTTTCTCTCTCTTCAAAAGTTATGTCTTATACTACTAAAATTTCTCTTGGGTTTTCTTTTATTTTGAGATTAAATAAACATCTATTTTTTAGTTAATGTCAAATATGAATGATTCATGATCATGATTATGCATATTGAAATAAAAAAAATGTCACACAAGGAAGCAAAAATGTTTATCTTATTAATAAAATCAAAAGAGGTATCACTGTTCTCTACAAAAAATTTTAGAACACATAAATAATATCAACGAAAGTATCTTTTATAGTCTTAGTGACATTTGACGTCTCTCCAACTTCTAATTCAACCTTGGATGGACCTTTAGCATGAATCTTGTCCTTTCTTTTCAACTGAATAGCAAGTAGCTTCTCTTTCATAACCTCCTTAGGCACCTTTTAATCCTAAGAGAAATGATGTAGCAGGATCTCTTCATACCAGAAACCCTCACCTGGCTTGATTATCCCCTATTTAAAATCGAAGACATCATTAAATAACTCAAAACCTGGCATTATCTCTCCTTTTATCAACTAAGACTCATTCTCACCATAATAAATGCAGACACTTGAAGTTGGCATAAAACTATAATAAATATGGGGAATCTTTTTCACTTATTCCTTCCTCTTATTTTTTTAATTAGAACTAGTGAAACCTAATCCCTTTTTAACCTTTTAACCCTTGGTGTTCATAGCAATTTAAGGCCTCTAGGAATTCTTGCTTAACCCTGCCCTAGATAGGAAGTTCATCTTTTTTCGCATTTTGATCTCTTACTAGATATCAACAAAGCTACCTTCACCCTTTTTCATCAGTAATCATAGACACATAGAACCTACTGAAAGATTACTTAGCTATATCTAGCACAAACACCTAGTTTCTCCCTTGCATCTTTAATGGTTTCCACTTTATAGTTTTGAGGTATTTTGATCATCTGATGTAATGTGGATGGAACCCCACCTAATTTATGGAACCAAAATCGTCCCAAAAGTATAAAGAAGTTGACAGGAATTGGTAACACCATGAATTTAGCCTAGATTTCAATAGGTCTTATCTTCACTACAACCTTGAAGGTTCCAACAACTTACCTTTAAGAATTATCATATGTAAAGATGGACAAGTCAAACTTATTAAGCATATTTTCATTTAACCTAAAAGTTGAAATTACTGCTAAGGGATAGACATTGATAGAAAAGCCATCATCTACCATCACATAGGCCATGTGTTTTCCATTGACTTAACCCTTAATGTAGAGAGGAAGATTATGATTTCTTCTTTCAACAGGTAAGTATCATTAAAGTATATGAAATTCTCTCCTGTTCCCCCCTTGATAAAATCTAGTAGCTAGGAGGTTGAAATAGTATTTGTAGCAGTATATTCACTCAGAACCTCTACCAACTTCTTCCTGTGCAAGGGAGATTGCCTTAGTAAATCCCAAATCAAAATGTAGGCCTGTGTTTTCTTCAGTTGCTTGATTATCTAATCTCTATTAGTCTCTTTCTTTATCAATACAACAGCAGGAACTGACTACTTTTCAATTTTTAGGGACACCCATCCACTCCTAGTGAATTCTTTTACCTTTTTTTTGCATATTTCTTCCTCATTCTCGCTAGCTAAACTCCAAATATGATAGGCACCATAGTCCCTTCATCCTCACTTTAAGTGGGGGAATCCCAACATTCAAGCATTAAAACTAGCTAATTTTCCTTGCTTGGCTTTGTTACTTTAAAGGTGGAATAAGTAATGGCTATGTACTCATTTCCATATAGGTCTATAATAACATATAACTCAGGTAGGCTAAACCCAACCATGAACAACGGAGGTGGCACAGCATTACAACCTTTTTTCTTCTTCTTATCCCTTTTTTTAGGATTTGAAATCTATTTACTGTCTATCAGATCCTAAATTAGATTCCTCAAGGTGAAATAGTAGTTAGTTATGAGCCCAGTATATTGATGGTAAGTGCAGTGCAAATCCTTCTTGTGATGTGGCAACCCTTGACTCTTCGCATATCTTAATGGCAGTGGCTAAAGCTTCCCTTCCTTGCTCAACCGATCTAACACCTAAAATAGTAAATTACCTAGGTTGGAATAATACCTTTAAGTAGCCTCTATAATAGACATCTCACTATCTTTCCAATTTTATTTGATCCATTTCTATGCCTAACTATCATGTTGTTACCGAAATTCCTTCTCGCACCCTTATTACTTGCTCTTCTAGCTAAGTATTCTCTCTCTAATTCTATGGCTATATCTTTTAAGGCCTCCCAAACTTTCAAACCCTTCATCTTTAGGCTATCCCTCAAGTACGAACTTATATTTCGGATAAAAAGCCTAATCTGGTCAAGTGTATCGGGTTTCCTCTCATTTTCCACTTATCCCTTATCATTAAAGAAGACATTAACCTTCATGCCCTATCAATAACTCTTTTGATTTCATTTAACTGTTCACCATCCATTTCTGACCTTATTTCTTAACTACTTTCACTCAACTTTGAATGGACTTTTGAACCACTCTGAACTTAAGCTTAAACTTGGCAACTTCAATATTGGCCTTCGAATAATGTACCCATTTTACCCTTTATACAACCTAGATGAATCTGTGATGGCTATAAGAGTCATATTTTAGGAGTGATGCATAATGAATGATTCAAAAGCATGGTATATAAATGATGCATGAATGTAATGAATGCTTTTGTTAGAATTCAATCACAATCACACACAAGCATAACAAGAACCTTTCAACCTTATTACTCCTACACAGGAAATCATGTAGTCTCTTTCCTCAGTGGGCTTAGCCCAAAGAATAATAGGCTACCTAATGGACATGTGTGGTGTATGGTAAAAAAAATAGGTACATAATCTCTCTTAATTAAAAGCATAAACATATGGGTTTTGACCATTATGTATTTTAACTAACTCATACAGATTGGGTCAGGCCTATCAAAGCATGGCAGCCTTTGATTGGTATCCTTTTAATGTGTTTGAGTTTGGTCAATACCTAAAGGTCCACATAGTAGGCAAAGATTATTATGGACATACAACATAGGGGAAGTTACTATTGTCATTACATGGGCTTGAGTCAAGAGTGAAAAAAACTTTAAAGCTACCCAAGCATGGTCTCTGCCAATAAGTATAGCTCATAGCGAGCATAATAATCGATAGGTCACCATTTTACATACCATTTGGTACTAGATTTGGGCTGATAGGTCTTCTTGACACCTTTCCTCATTGAGTTAATGTATGGCATGCTTCAGGATAGCACTAGGGCTAAAAAAGGATGCCTAACGTAATTCTAAGGCTTTAAGATGTATGAAAGAAATGAAATTTAGAAAAAAGATAGGATTAATAAAAATAATCCAATTTTAAAGAACTTAACTAAGATGCTTTTAGAAACAAGGCCTTTTTGATCCCCAGTGGAGTCGCCACTATGATATGTATCGGAGCCATGCTTATTTTCGAGTTTACTCTCAAATGCCCATTTTTAAGGTTTAAGATTGGATGAGGCTTATTATAACTCATAAATTGGCCACTTCGAAATAAAAAAGAGGTCAAACACAAATTATTGCTTGTAGTCAACCTTTAAAGGCATCTAGTAATGGGCTCAAAAAGGTAGGTGCCATGGTGACCACCTAATAGGATGTTGGGTAAAGATTCTTAGCCTTTTTTATGCTTAAATAGAGATTGGTGTTTGAGACATCACTCTTATTAGCCACCTTGGGTATGTGTTGTTTTATAATTGGGTTTTAAACATTAATCCACTCTCCTCTTTCACACGATCCAAAGTGATAAAGTTAAATAAATATCCCAATTAAAAGAAAAATAAATAAATAAATAGAAATAATAAAGTCCTACTTAAATTATTACATAAGAAAATCATCCGACAAAGAAGTAAATTGCATACATAAATCAGAGCATTCATTTGAGTTGGCATCATTGGTTACCTTGTGCTCATTTTATTAAAAAAAAAACTCTTTTATTTGTTTATTTGATTTTTGGTATAGAAAATTGGATATTGGTCCATATTTTAAGAAAAAAACAAGTTAATTAATAAAAATAATTTTAAACGTCTATTCCATCATTATTCTCATCAAAAAGTTTTGGAAATTAAACAACTTCAATGAAAGTATCATCTTCATTAGTCTTGGTAGTAGCGGATGCCTTTCTAGCTTTTAGGTTTAGGTTGATGTACCTTCAGCTTCAACATTCTATTTGCCTTTATTCTAAATAGCAAGTAATGTTTCAATCATGATCACTTCAGGCACTTCTTTGGCCCATGCTGAATGATGTAGAATAATCTCTTCATCCCAGAAACCTACAACGAGTGTGGTAATTCCTTGGTCTTAATCAAAGACATCATTAAATAGTTCAAAACCAGGCATTATCTTATCTCCCACATACTGAGGCTTACTCTTTCTGCAATAAAGGTATATTTATGAGCTAGGGTAAAGCTCTTGGAAATGTAAGGGATCTCTTTTCCTGCTTCCTTTCCTTTTCCTTTTAAAATGGGACCAATGTAGCCTAACCCTTTCATGTCTTTCTATCCCTTTATGGTGATAGCATTCTAAGGCCCCTGATAATTCTTTTCCAAACTAGCTCTAGGCAAGAAATGCATCTACTTCAACAGATTAATCACTTGTGGGTTATCAGTAAAACCACCTTCATTTTTTCATCATTGATCATAGACACATGGAACGTACTAAAAGGCTACTTGGCTATTTCCAATACAGATACCTAATTCTCTATTGTAGCTTTGATGTTGACCACCTAACCATCTTGCGGTATCTTTATCATTTAGTGGAGCATGGAGGGCACTCCACCTTACTTGTTGAACCATGGTCATCCAAGCAGTCTAAAAAAGTTGGTAGGAATAGGTAACACCACAAACTCAGCTTTAGTTTCAATTGGCCCTATCTCTACTACAAGTTTAAATGTCCCAATAACTTACCTATTTGAATTATCATAAGAAAAAATTGTTAGATCTGACTTATTCAACATGCTTTCATTTAGCCTAAAAGCAGGAACTACAACCAAAATCCACACATTGTCGAGGATCCATCATCTACAATTACGCATGTTATATGTTTACCATTCACTTAAGCCTTAATGTAGAGAGAACGATTTCGGTTTCTACCTTTAGTAGGTAGATCAAAATTAAAATAAATAACATTCTCTCCCATTCCTCCCTTGACTAAATCTAATAGTTATAATGGTGAAATAGTAAAAGAAGTAGTAAAATTACTCAAGGCTTCCACTAATTTATGTATGTGCAATGGAGATTTTCTTAATAAATCCCAAATGAAAATTTAGGTCTGTGTCTTTGTCAACTGCTTTATTATCTTATTCTACTCAATCTCTTTCTCTATAGGCATTATAGCAGAAGCTAGTTGCTTTTCAATTTCAAGCACCACCCTTCCACGATAAGCGATCACCTTCACTTTTGTTGGCTGAACTCCATATATCAATGGGCACTATTGCCCTTTCATCCTAGCTCTTGGTATGGGAATCCCAATAATCAATTATTAAAATTGGCCGATTTTCTTCATTTTTCGTTTTTACTTTTGGCATGGAATGAGTAATAGCCATGTACTCATTCCTGTATAGGTCTCTTATCACATATGACTCAAGTAGATTAGTCTCGATCTTGAACACTGGAGGCAGCATGACATTTTAGCCTCCTTTCTTGTTCTTTTCTTTTTTTTTTAGGTTCTGAAATCTATTTGCTATCTATCAAATTATGAATAATATTCCTCAAGGTGTAGTAATAATCAGTGAGACACCTTATTTGTTGATGGTAAGCATAGTATTGATCCTGTCTATAGTGAGTTATCCCTTGGTTCTAAACAGGTCTTGATGGCAATGGCTAAAACTTCTCTTCTTTACACAACCGACCTAAAACCTAAGATAATGACTTATTGAGGTTAGAGCAATGCCTCTAATTAACCTCTACAGTAGACACTTTAGCTATTTTCCCACTTCTATTCACCCCCACTGCTACTTTTGACTATCTTGCTATTATTAAAGTTCTTCCTTACACCTTCCTTATTGGCTCTTCTAGCTAAATACTTAGCCTTAAATTTTACGGCTATGTCCTCCAAAGAATTCCAATCCTTTAATCCCATCATTTTTAAGCCATACCTTAGGTAACAACTTGAATTTCGAATAAAGAGCCTAATTTGATCAGCTGTATTAGGTTTTCTCTTCATCTTCATTACTTAGTTCCTTTATGTTGTCAAATTCTCATGAAAGGACTCATTATTCTTTTGCTAGAGCAAATCGAGGTCCTTCAAAGTGACCTTCATCCTTGTAGTATAGTCATATAATTTGTGGAATTTTTTAGTTAGCAAGTCCCAATCTTCCTTCTTGCATTTATCTAATCCATGATACTAGTCTATCATCGGGCCTGTTAAGCTCAAACAAAAATACTCAACCTTTTGCTTCCTAGTTAAAGTGGTCCCCTTCATAATCAAGTTTTACTACTTGACGTGCATAGAAGGTTCAAAAGTACCATCAAATCTAGCTAAATCAGGCATCTTGAACCTCTAGAGGAGTGGCTTATCTCCATCTTAATTTCTATCTATAGGGTTCATCCCTCTCCCTATAGACAATAACCTAGACATTGCTTCAACCTTCTCCTTCATCTTCTTAAAGGCTATATCCTTAACTCTAGGACCTTTATTCCTCACATTCATGACAAGAGGGTCACACTTTTTATCCTCCTCTTTGATATAATCATTCTTTGGCTCATACCTCCTCTCCTTCCTTTATAGATCTCGAGGTATAGTAGCATCTATTGTTATAGCATTCCCAATATGAGTTAGCTCTGTTATCCCATGAGCAAGTTTTGTAGGCCAAGTTCTAAGCCACCAGTTAACAAATTATGGCCATCAAACTTTCTTCTAACTTTTGGAATCTCCTATATAGCCTTTGATCAAATTCATCTTGTGTCACTGATGGTCCTGAAATAAAAGTGGTTAACCTTTCCCTTAAAGACATAAGCCTTGCAGCTTTATCCACAACTCTTCTAATCTTATTTAGTTACTTATCATTCATTTTTTTTTATTTCTTGAATGGTTCCCAAAAACAAGCTTAAACTCAACTCTAAACTGACATCTAATTCCAACCCTTAACTTAACTCTGACCTTAACCCCTATATCTTAGACATAGATCTCTCAAAAATGATGCTATCCAACCCTCGGACCACTCAAATAAAGCTATGATGGATGTAAGAATCAAATGTTAGGAATGATGCATCATGAGTGATGCATGAACATGGCATATACATTATACATGAATACAATGAATGCTTTCATTAGACATCAATCATAATCATATACAAGCATAGACTAAGCATTCTAACCTTATTACTCCCATACTAAAGGTCATGCAGCCTCTTTCCTAGGTGGGCTTAGCCCATGGATCAATGGAGTACGTAATGGGTGTATATGGTGCACTACAAAAACTCGACAACGTAACCTCTCTTATTTGAAAGCACAAGCATATGGTTTTTCTAGCCATTATGTATTTTCACCAACTCATATAAATCAAATTGGGTCCATCGGGCATGGTAGCCTTTAAGTGGTACCCTCCTAATTTGTTTAAATTTGGTCAATACATAAGGGCTCATATAGCAATCAAAAGTAATTATGGTTATACAACCTAGGGGAAGTAGCTATGGCATTATATGGGCTTGATTTAGGGTGATGAAACTTCAGGGCTACCTTGGTCCCTTCCAATAGGTCTAGCTTTTTATAATTATAACGATTAATGGGTCATAATTTTATACACCATTTTGTATGAGACATAGGTTAGTGGTTCTCCTTGACACATCCCTATATTGAGTGAATGTAAGGCATGCTTCTAAGGCTCTAGCATATATGCATAAGATGCAATCTCAAAGGGATGCCTAACTTATTTCTAAAGGATAGTACCGGGTTATAAAGGGATGCCTAACTTATTTCTAAGGCTCTAACATATATGCATAAGATGCAATCTCAAAGGAAGATAGGACTAATAAGAAAACTTAATCATAAAGAACCAAAAAAAAATATGCTTTTGAAAGCAAGGTCTTTTTATTCCCTAAGGGAATCACCACTGTGAAATGTATTGGAGCCTGCTCAGATCCGGCTCGATTCTCAAAGGCCCACTTTTAGAGTACAAGACTAGATCAAGGCTTACTATATCTTATAAATTGGCCACTTCACAATAAAAAGGGTTTTAAGCCAAATCTCTTGTTGACGATAACTTATAAAGGCACCTAAAATAGGCTTAAAGAGGTAAGTATCATGGAATCATCACCAAAATAAAATGTTGAAAAATGATTCTCAACCTTTTTGATGCCTAAATAAAGAATAGTATTTGGGACATCTATGATGCATATCGAATCCCATAGGCATTCGACTTACCCTCAAAAGCTCAATTTTAGGACTAAAGACTTAATAAAGGTTCACCTAACTTATGAAAGCCATTCACTTCACAATGGATAAGGATTCAACCTAATTTATGATGCATCGGGCCTTAAAAGGCATGAGACAATGTCTTGAGGTATCCTTATTCATTTGCTAACAATCAACCTACGAGGGCATCTACTGGGCACATGAGGTAGGTATCATGGAATCGCCACACAATAAAACATTGGAAAATGAATTCTAACCTTGTGAGGTCGAAATTAAATATTGTTCGAGACCTTATAGGTATTTATTCTTTTGGTTAATATTATATACATGAGTTTTAATGATTAATTTGTTCTATCTCTATTCTCACACAAGCTATGTTAGAAAAATAAAACACACCCAAGCACGTAAAAAGACAATAAAGCATGAAATTTAAGAATATTAATAATAAATGTAAAGATAAATCATACGTAAATTAAAATATTAATGGAATTCATTTAGATGAGGAAATTGGTCCTTGCATGCATATTTACAAAAAAGGCAGCATTTTGGATGTATATTTTAGTGAAAATAAGGACAGTTGATCCAATGCAGCTTTGGAAAGAGAATTGCATTAATTGATTAATGTTAAGATAAAAAAAGCATTTTGTATTTATAAAGAGAATTTTCTTAATTTACATGTTATCTTGTGGGTAAAAATCAGGACATTGGTCCTTTTATTATACAAAAATCCCACTCAAATTTATGTAAAGTCATTTATTGAGTTTTAGGTTATCACTTAGGAAATTTGTTTATTCAAATTAAATAAAGACATAAAAAGATAATAATGCAAGTAAAGCATGCATAAATCGGGATGTTGATTCAATTAGGAACTTTGGTTCCCTCATGCATATTTATGAAATTCTTTTGTGTGATTTTTTGAATAAAATAGGACATTGGTCCATTTTATAGAAAAAAATTCAATTAATTAGATAAAAATATTCAATATAAAATTTTCTAATTATCATGTAAATATCCATTTTTGACTTTGCTATTACATATCATTAAATGGAAAGCATTAAATATATTAACACAGGCCCAAAAATAATAAAAAAATCCTAAGCTAACCCGCTTTGGTTCTGCAACTCAACTCGAGACTATAACACGCATAATAAAACATGGCATTGAAAAAAAGATAATTAGTTAGTATTTAATTAATTGCAAAATTAAATACAAAAATTGAATATATAAAATAAATTGATAAATTAAATGAAGATAATATTATATGAAATAATGATAGCAATAACAGTAAAAGCACAAATGAAAATATTAATAATAATTATTATAAATATTGTCATTAAAAATAAAAATATAAACCTTACTTTAATGAAATAAATTAAATATTGCACAAATATGTAATTAAGCTATTTGATAATTAAGTTATAAATTTTATTAAGCCAATAAAAACAAGCAATGAGCAAAATAATATTACATGTGCCAAAAAGAATATTGACAACATATTATTGATAAATTAAACAAGAATATGTAAAAATAATATTCATAACAATTCATTTAGATGATACATGAGGGAACCAAAGTTTCCAATTAAATCCACATCCCGATTTATGCATGTTTTACTTGCATTATTATTTTTTCATGTCTTTATTTAGTGTAGATAAATGAATTTCCAAAGCAATAAGCTAAAATTTATTAAATGATTTTATATAAATTTGAGTGGAATTTTTATATTATAAAAGGACCAATGTTCCGATTTTCACACATAAAATAACATGCAAATTAAGGAATTTTTTGTTATACATACAAAATTATTTTTTACCTTGAGATTAATCAATTAATGTAATTCTCTTTCCAAAGCCGTTTGGGATCAACTATCCCTATTTTTACTTAAAAATGCATCCAAAATGCTACCTTTTTTGTAATTATTCATATGAGGACCAATGTCCTCATCCAAATGAATTCCATTAATTTTTTGATTTATATATGATTCATCTTTACATTTATTATTTATATTTTTTAATTGCTTTCAATGCCATGTTTTTTTAATGCTTCATATTTTTTATATGCTTGGGTGCATTTTATTTTTCTAACATAGCTCATGAAAGAATAGAGATAAAATAAATTTACTATTAAAACTCATATGCATAACATTAACCAATGATATAAATAGGAGTGAGGTCCCGAACTATCTCAAGTTTCAACCTCATAAGGTTAGAACTCATTTCTTAATATTTTATGGCGACTCTATGATACCTACCTTGTATGCCCAGCAGATGCCCTTGTAGGTTGATTGTTAGTAAATGAATATGTATATCACAAGACTCTATCTCTTGACTTTTGCGGGTAAGCTAAATGCTTTCATAAGTAAAATGAACCTTTATTCCATCTCAAATCCTAAAAGCGGGCTTTTGAAGGTAAGTCGGATGCCCATGGGGTTTGGCCTATGTCATAATGGTGACTCCACTAGGGATCATTTGTGAGAGATAATATTTGAACGTCTCCTTTTCCTATTTGTTTTCCTTTTTAGGATGTTGATTTCAAGGATTTTCTATTTTCTTCATTTTTTGCATTGTTTGCAAGGGTTTTTTTCTTTCTTTTTTTCCTTTTCTTGTTGTTTTTTTTCACCTAACAAATCCAATTTCCTATGAATAGAATGCATACAATTTTCGGTTGAGATTAATTCCCCCTTCATTCTTGATGAGTGCAATCAGCTTTTTCATAGTGATCATCTTCCTAAGGGAAAGCTAAAATCATTTTAGGTTAAGGGGTTATTTCAATGTGTGTAATAATAAAATAATTATACATTTAGCATGCTTGAAATAAAAGACTCAAGGGGCTAGCAAGTGATGGTGAAATCGAGGTAGGAAAAGTGATTTAGAGGGCTCTACAAAGATGGACTACCTAAATCATTTTATAGATTATGTCTCATCTCAAGGTTGCTTCGATAGGTAATTAAAAAGGTTTTAGTGCTCTTAGTGAGTTTTATCCAATCACCTTGATTGCAAATAGTTTTTTTTAAACTGGCCTAAGGTGCTCAAGATTCGAAAATTGCATGGTATTAGCTAATGCTTTCACGCAATTTAGTAGGTAAAGATAAAACAAGCCTACCTCTTTTTCAACTCATATCTTAATGAAAAAGGGATTTTTAAAATTGAGATCAAACCCATTCATAGTTAAGAATTACTAGGATGGAATAAAATTTCAAATTGAAAGTAAATTGACAATAAGCAATTATAATGAAACTCTAGAAATTCCTTTGCAAAATAGATTAAATTTTATGCACAAATTGCCAAAATAAGAATACTTCCTATGTTTCAAAAAGGACAATGCCATGGCAACCACAATCATTTTGAATGCATTAAGAAGATAGTGATCTTCAGGTTTGCGTTTAAATAAGAGAGGCGATCCTTGAATTTGTAAAAAATGATTATGTCAAAGTCATGGGAATAGGATTAAGTTATGGCCATCTCGAATGTACTAGGGAGGTGATGATCCTCATACCTATAAGAAAAAATTATGTTAAAATTTTAGCAAGATAAACTAAATTAGGAACACTCTCTGAAACTAGCAAAAGGATAGTGTTGCAACAACCAATATATCAACATAAGAATCCTAAGTCTCCAAATTTTCAAATATAAAGGCTTAGGAAAATTAAAATAGAAAAAGCAGAGCATGCTTCACCTTACGTGCAAGGTTATGGATATAACAACACATACAAAAGTATATGTTCAAAGTATATGACAATGCATGTAAGCATGCAAGAATGTATGCAAGAAATGCATGGCCTGCACCATAAGTGGTTAGGGGACTCCATCTTAGATGTAATATGGCAAATGATCCACATTCATCTTTTTTAATGTGCCTTGTAGGTCAATTGTTAACAAATAAATAGGGATACCCAAGACACTATCTCATACCTTTTAAGGTTTAAGGTATTCCAAATTAGGTTGAATCCCTATCCATTATAAATCAATCGGCCTTCATGAGTTAAATGAACCTTTATCTGGTCGTGAGTTCTAAAGGCGAGTTTTCGAGGGTAAGCGAGATGCATATGGGGTTCGATGCATGTCACAGTGGTGACTCCACTGGAGATCAATTTTGAGAGAGTGTAGCTCAATGTCTCCTATTCCTTTTTATTTTCCTTTGTTAGGATGTTGATTTCAAGGTTTTCTATTTCCCTCTTCTTTTTTTATGTTGTTTGTAATGGTTTTCTTTATTTCTTTTCTTTTCTTTTATCTTTTATTTTTTTCTTTTGTCATGTTTGTTTCATCTTACAAACCCAATTTCCCATTAATTAAATTCATACAAAATTTTGGTAGAGATTAATTCCCCCTACCCTCCATTCATCAATTGTACAATCAGTTTTTCCATGGTGGTCATCTTTCTAAGGGGAAGCTTAAACCATTTTGGGTTAAGGGGTTATTTCAAAGTGTGTAACAATAAAATGAGAACACATTTCATATACTTGAAACAAAGGCTCAAAGGGTTAGCAAGTGATGGTGAGATCGAGATAGGAAAAGTCATTTAAAGGGCTACATAAAGATGGGCTACTTGAATTTATTTTCTAGATTCTATCTCATCTCAGGGTAACTTCAATGGGTAATAAAAAAGGTTTTAGTGCTCTTAGTAAGTTTTACCCAATCCCCTCATTTGTAAATAGTTTTTTTTCTTTGTTTTTAAAACTAGCTTAAAGTGCTCAAAGTTTAGAAATTGCAACATATTAGCTAAGGCTTTTATGGAACCCTATAGATAAAGATAAAGTATACCTACCTCCTATTTAGCTCATGTTTGAATGAAAGAGGGATTTCTAAGGCTGAGATCAAATCCATTCACGATTGAGAATTACTTGGATGAAGTAAAATTTCAAATTAAAAGTAAATTAATAAGAAATAATTATGTCAAAATTTTTGACATTGCTAGACAAGATGAGTTAAACTTAATGCACATATTGTTTTAATTTAGAATACTTTATGTGTTTAGAAGAAGGACTATGCTATGGTAGTAATCATGAATGCATCAGGGAGATAGTGACCTTTGAATTGAAATTAGCAAAAGGGATGAATTTGCATCAATCATCTTAAAAGGGAAACAATAATCCTCGAGTTTATGCTCAGGAAAAGGAGGTGGTCCACGAATCTATAAAAGAAAATCATGCCAAAACCTTAGGCATAATTTGACATGATAAATCAAGCTAGAAATACTCATTGAAATCAGAAACAAGACGAATCTATGGCCGAATGCACTAGGGAGGTGATGATCCTAAGACCTGTAAAAGAAAATTATGTCATAGTCTTAGCAATTTAAACTAAGTTAAGAAGAATCCCTAAGAATGATAGAAAGGAAATGTTGTAACAGTCATTCTATCGATATGAGCAATCCTTAAATCTTCAGGCTTTATTCATGAAAGCTCGAGTGAATTGTTAAGGCCAAAATGGGGGAGCCAGCTTCCACTTTACCTATAAGGTTATGTATATGGCAATATATATAAAAGATTTATGTGTCCAAGAAGACATGCACAAAGCTGTATACAAGGCATTCATGTGTGTGCAAACGCATTCATAAAACTTATGTATCAACACTCGTGTTAAAAAAAATGGCATGCAAAAATGCAAGAAATTCAAGAACACATGCAAATATGCAAGTGTGTGCAGGAATGCAAGAATGTATGCATGAGGTGCATGTCCTACAATGTAGGTGGTTAGGGGACTATCTCTGATGCAAGCTAGCTAATGATCCATGCAAGTCTTTCTCAAAAGTCCTAGTCTTTATGCAAGTTTTCTCTTGTTATCTCCTTTATTTTTTTCTACCTTATCTTTTTTCTATACTTTGTTATTATCCACTTCCCTACATAATGCAGTATATTAATCCTATTGGATGCTATGTTATACTAAGCATATGATTTCGACATCTCTACTTAGATGTTGTGCTCCTCTGCCTGAAGTGTTTGTCACGGCTGGAGATATACTCTCTACCCCTAAAACTCTAACTTGTGTCTCAAGCTATGTGTAAAGCTCACTTAAGGAGAGGCAACTGAAGCACCAAGGATTTTGATCAGTGGGTACCAAACTTGCATCTTATGGTGACTCTTTCCACTTGAAAGACTTAGCCAATGTACTAGATCACCACTTATATACTCATTTTTCCTGATGGCATTATTTCACTGAATTGTCTTGCTCGACATTTAACATTGGTCTCAAAGAATCTGACTAATGGCTATGGTCTGCTTAGCATAATCAAAAGCATTCATAACTGGTCGGTCCTATCTCCACTTCATATGTTCATGGCTTAAGATCTTCTATTTGCCACCTTAGATGGGCAATCTAGATGTTTATCCTTGCTTAGGCTATGTAAGGCTGCACTCTAAATTGTAACTTACTATTCTAGGCCACTTAAGGAACCATAAGCCATAGTGAGGAATCTTATCCTTTAGAGATAGCCTTCTATCATCTGTATTGCATCAAGCTCTATGATTTTCTATACCATCTAGTTCTGAAATAGTAGGAAAGTTCCTTATAACATGAAGTGTTATTGTTACTATTTGGAATTTAAGCCCAGTTTAAGATGTTTCTCTATTTATACCATAGGTTTCTCTTAATATGTTAACCATATGTTAGTGCCTAACTTATGCATTTATTTGTATTTACATGTATCATGTGGCGATAAGAGCAATTTATGATTAGAAATGTAATGCAAAAACACATAATTTAATTTAATCTTAGTGGGTGACATTTTGGGTGCATTCAACTCTTATTGTCAATCAGCTCTTACAGTTTTTTTATTTATACTTTAGAGGGGTTAGCTTAGGTAGGTTGGCCTTAATGTTTAGGCTTATTCACTCAAGTGAGTTGGATCTTCTATTTGGGCTTATTTATTTAAGTGAGTTGGACCTTTTGTTTAAGTTTGTTATCAAGTGGGATAGGAATGACATGTTACAATGTTTTGATTACTTTTTGACGTGTCATTATAGGTTTAAGCAAAGATTTAATCATTTTTATTCCTTCCTTCTGAGACTTACTTCAAGATTCATAATAAATACACTCAAAATGTCTCCATGTTTGAGATTGAATAAAGACTTGTACTTTTTTGAATCAATGTCTTAAAAATGAGTTATAATGATTTCCATACATAATGAAATAAAAAAAACATTATGTTCATAAGAAAAGCTTATATTATTAACATGGTTATGGAAACATACACATTTTTCACATTATCAAAGAAATGGCTTATTATATCCTCTTACTGCAAGTGTAGATAGCAAAAAGATCTTTCAGTAACTCGGCTCTTCCTTTTTTGGATGATGTCCTTAAGGCCAGTGATATTTACATCCCATAACTACCATCACTATAACTGAGCAGGTAATGTCTAAAAATTTACATGCCATATACATATTAGATTATATACCATTCTGGTGAGCCTAAGTCAAACCTAAAAGTTGGTGATGACATGGCACCCTAATAGCTCTATCTCATCCTTTTCTTCTTAAGATTTGGCACCTATTCAGTATCAACCAAGTCTTGAATGTGTTTCCTTAAACTATGATAGTAATCCATCTTATAGCTTATTTATTGATAGTAATCATAGTACCAATCTAATCTATATATAGGCCTTCCATAGCCCTTAGCTAGTTTAGGCAACAAAGGTTTCAATTTCCTTTCCTTAACAAGGTGGCCAAGGTGCTAAGATAGCAGTTTTCCCATTTATGTAGCTGAGACTCTTATAGTTCTACCACTGTTATTCCTACTGTTATTGTTGTTTCCATCATTCTTACTAAAATTTAGGTTGGTTATGCTAATTTTTTTTCAAGATATTTAGCCTCGAATTTGATGGCTATGTCTTTTAGAGATTCCCAATCCTTAAAAACTTTCATTCTAAGCCCATCTCTAAGGTAGGGATTGGCATTTTGGATAAATAGCCTAATCTGGTCCGTAGTTTCTAGCTTCTTTTTCATATCCATCACCCTGTTCCTCTACCAAGTAAGGTACTTATGGAAGGACTCTTCTAGTTTCTGACACAACTAGCTTAGTCTTTCAGAGTCACCTCCAATCTGGTGCTACACTTATATTGCTCTAAAAATTCTTCTGTCAGACTATCCTAGTCTTCCTCTATTTCCCAATCTAGCCTATTTATACTACCTAATGAAAGGACCTACATGACTATAACCAAAGTATCAACCTTTTATCGCTTAGTAAGGGTGGTCCCTCTCATCACTAGGGTATACTGCTCTATGTGGACTGCTGGATCAGAAATGCCATCAAACTTAGGCAAGTCTAGCAGTTTAGACTTTTGAGGTAGCACTTCCTTGCTATCCAAATCCCTATTTTATGGTTCAATAATGTTACCCGTTGGCATTAATCGAGATATGGCCTTGCTATCTAAATCCCTATCTTCTAGGATAATATCCTCTATTTCGGGTACTTTATTTTTTTATACTTAAGCCACCATGATCTTTTCTTTTTCCTCAAATAGGGGATCCTCCTTGGAACTGCTCAATGGGTAAGACTCTTAGCCCATTACTCCTCAATTCAGCTATTAAAGAATGTCTTGCAATGATAGCAGCTGAGGTGCCTTTACTAACAATAGATTCCATATGTATAATGGTAGCTTCCAAAGTATACTACCCAACAAGTTGCACCAAAGTGCTTATCATTTCTGTTATCATAGCCCTTATCCTTTTTTCAAATTCATCCGATCTTCTATCAAGCTCTTGACTACTAAGAGCTTATTTTCTATAATGGTTCTGCCATGGCTATAACTTCTGAAGTTGATTTGAAAATATCAAGTGAACTTGTATCTATCTATGATTCTAACTCTACTTTGATTATCTTGAATGAAGCCCTCTAATAAGGCAATTGCTGGGACTCCTAAAATACCTAGGTATATGACCTAGAATGGTTGAGAAAGTCAAAAGGTGAGAGTGGTGCATGCCAAGAATGTATACCAAAATAAAATGAATAAAATGGAATGCATGAATTTTACTATTTTCTCATGTTTTATTTTTTAAGTTGCATTTACTGATACATATGCGAGGTATGCAACAAATAAATAAAAAAATCTAGCATGGCATGATGAGTAATGCATATGTGCACAACACATGTATGATAAAAGGTGTGTGTATGAAATATGGCATCACAATAATATTTTTCAAGCATGGTGGTTTGTGCACATACAATGTATAACATGGCCTATGAATGAAAGCTTATAACATATGACATATATGTACGTAACATGATTTACACAATTGCAATGCATATGTGTGATATTACATAAGATGCATTATGCACGTCAATTAATTATGTTCTACGGTAGAAAACCACATATGCAAAAGTACAAGATGTATGAAAAATAATCATGATGTGAAATGCGATACAGTATATAAATAAGAATATATAGTACATGACATACGTATATGACGTATATGATGAATAGGATGCATACACAATGTACAAAATGGAATGAAAATATGTACCTATGATATATGACATATATGTCCATGATATAGGTTGCTTATGGCATATGATATAACAATCTAAGACATATATTCTTTACACCTCATGCATAATGGTATGCAATAATTGTATATATACACACAATCATGAGAAAAAGAAAATGTAGCATGGTGGCATACATATAACATGGTACGCAGTCTGACATGGAATATGCAGGGCACTTATTTTGTATACATAACCACACGTAAGGTAAATATGACATCTACATACTTAAGCATATGGCAACATGCATGACGAATGACCTAATGATTAATATGTACATGTTACAATGCACGCTAATATATTCATGCTATAATACATATCAGTTGTGCACATATGATAATGGATTCTTATATATTCATGCTACAATGTACGTTAATACATACTCATAATGGTGGATGTATATCGCTATAATGTATATTAATATTTTGTCACTAATTCTTTATTTTACTTTAACTTTTTAATTAATTAACACATTAATATTTTCAAGACTTTTAAGCTTTAAATGAAATGTAATACAATTATTTTGGAACACTTTGCATACAGATCTTTATTTTATTCTTTTTATATTTGAACATGTTCAAGTATTTATTTAGGACTTAGTATCTCTTTCTTTTTTCAATTTGAACAATTAGGTGCCTTTTTATCATTTTACTTTTTATTTAACTTTTCTTTCAGAAATACGTTACTTAAGCGTAAGTTTTCACTTAAGAACAATGTTACTACTTTTTTGACTTTAAATAGAAAATTAGTACTATTTATGTTGTTCTTATAAGAACACCTTTTAAACCCCATTTTCTTTACAAAAGTATAATTTAATACTCATTTATCATTTTATCCTTATAAAATATTTCTTTTTTATTTTTACTTATTAATCACAATTTTTGGAAAACATTACAGTATTATCCCAACTCATTATTTTCTTTCAAACAAATTATTTTTCATTCAATTCAATTAAATCATACTGATTCATTCATTACGATACGCCCCTAGTGCAATATGATAGGACTCTAAAAAAGGATATGAGGGACAAGGACCCAAAGGTCCCACTGAGAGAGAAATGATCCCTAAGGGACCATATCTCGAAAAACATTTCACTATCACTTTCACTTAAAAACATTGAAGCTATGGAGATCAAAGATCCTACCCATAGCAAAGCAAGTCGACATGACTCGCACTGCGGTATAAAGTGTCTCTATGGCTAGCCAATTATATACTAAATAAGAATATCTTTACCTGACTATTGCTAAGGACAAAACAATAAATTATATTCGAATTAATTTTTAAACATTTAAAAGTCTTTAGTTTCTTTATTTTATTTCTTGATACAGTACATTTTTGTCAATCGTACTCTTGTTTTATTGCTTTTGACTCTTCAGTAGCTTTTTAAAATCACTTTTGTGAATTGTTCTTCAATAATTCACTCATGCACTTAAGACTTTTCAGTCTTTTATACACTTTATAAATTATAGCATTATAATTCACATGTTCTTTTATTCTTTTTGTATAATCCTTTGTAAATTATCTTTCATTAATTCAATGATTAACTTTTTGACGATTTTTCTTTTTCTGTCCGAAATTCTAGTCATTCGAGTATACCAACTTTTACTCAATTGGAAAATTATTTTATAATAATTCACTTTTTAATAATTTTTACTAACTAATTTATTTTAAAAAATTTGTCAAACATTTAGTTTATAACTTTTTGAAAAATTACAAGTTATATTGATAAAATTCATTATTTTATCTTCTGCAAATAAAATAATTGGGTTTCTCATTTCCTTTTTATACGGAAATAATTTTCTTCATATAATTTACCATCTTCCACTTATTTATCGACTTATTCTCAATAATCCAATATATTTAATTAGACATATCCAATATTAAATCTCAAAAATATTCTAATATTTCATATAATTCCTACAAAAATTTATACACACATTATTTTACAATTTTCGTCATCTTCATTCATTTTATGAATTATTTCACAATATTTCATTATTCTTATTAGTTTCATAATTCAATAATTATTCCGAAAAAGTCATAGGTTGACTTTTTATTCTTTTTCCGTTGATTATAATTTAGATTCATATAAATTCATTTTTTTAACATTGTTATGCAATTATTCATTAATAATTCAATTATTTCTATTACACATATTCCCATTAAATTTTTAATAAAATCCTAATAATTTCAATAAAATTTATTTAAGCATTATTTATTATTATTTTTAACTAAAATAATCAAATAATTCACAATAATTCATAACTTTCACCATAAACATAAATGTTACATAATCTTTAAAATTTCAAAATAAATTTTAATAATTCAATAAAAATTCATGGACACCATTTATCATCTCTACAATTAATTTAGGTTAACATATATTATTTTCTTGCAAAATTCCTTTGTTTTTCTTTAGAAAGCAATTCGGCCACCTATATAAAACCTTCCTAAAAATTTTATTTCTTCCATTTAAGCTTTCATTTCATCTTCTTTAATGTCCAATTTTATTTACCCTAACAAAATTTTATCAATTAACAACTTTAAGAATTTTTACCCTAATTACATAAAAAGAAATTAATTCACAAAAATGGAAAATCAAAGGATTTTGTAGCCACTTACATTTTTCTCTTGTTAATGGTTGCCTAAGCGTCCCTTTTTCTTGCTTTAATCCATGAAAAATCCTTCCTCTTCACTTCATCCTACTATGGTTGGCCAAATAACCTCCTTAAATCCTATTTTTTGTCCTTCAATGCAAAATTTAAGCTCATAATTAGCTTATACACCTCAAAAACTATGATAAATTACCAAAGAACCAATTAAAAACAATTAGTTTCTTAAATTCTATCTTACCTCTTTTTCATTCTTTACTTGATTTCTTACCTTCCTTTGCTAAATTCACTTGATTGAGGCCACTAAGATGACCTTGAGAGATAGAATTTCATCTTATATGTTGGGATTTATGGGAGATTTGAAGTGAAAGAAGAAAAATCAAAGAGAGAAAAATAAGGAACAATGTTTCGGCCAACACAAGGAGAGGGAGAAAGAGCTGGTAAATTCTAGAAAAATCTCCAGATTTCTAGCTCTATATATGCCTCTTAATGGGCCCAAAAGTGGGCTTAATTAATGGGCTTAGCCCAATTTAAAATTAAGGCCCAATTTATGCCAGTTAAGGCCCAATCCAATTTCTCTCTCTTTCTCACTTCAAATCATTTCAAAAATGATCCCATAATTTTTATTACCTTAAAAATAGTTAGTAAGTAAATATTTGGCTCAATCGGAGTTCGTTATCGGTCCGATTGAAACTTATCGGTCCGACTCGATAATTGTCGATATCACCGAAAAATTCAATTCTTATTACCAAAATATTCTACATAAAAATTCATGTAAACATGCAAAATCTGGCAATTTTTAGAGTTGATTTACCATTTTTAAAAATTTATGCAAAATCAAGTCTCCTTCATCTATCAGGGAAATTGACTCGCTACCTTTTTTGTATTTTTAACTTTTGAGGCTCATTTGACCTCAATTTCACTTCAAATTTCAACCCCGAACTCACCATGACCAATACTTTTTGAAGGTCTAATAAAATATTTTCAACTTTTGGATTTCCTTTCGATTCTGGGAAGCACTATTCACCATCGGAAAGTACTGTTCACGGCTGATCTAGTTTTGAGGCCATTAACTTTTACTTGACTTTGGCTTTATAATTTTTGTTACATCGAATTCATTATCTTTTCATTTAAAAATTTTTATTGGTACTCGTATCTTTAATAGTACCAAATCTTTTTACTATTTTTATTTCTCCATTAATTTTTCAGTTATCTAACGTGTGATATTATTAAAATTTTAGTCATTAATTGTTTATTTTACTTTAACTTTTTAACTAATTAACACATTAATATTTTCAAGGCTTTTAAGCTTTAAATGCAGTGTAATACAATTATTTTGGAACACTTTGCATACATATCTTTATTTTATTCTTTTTTATATTTGAACATGTTCAAGTACTTATTTAGGACTTAGTATCTCTTTTTCTTTTTCAATTTGAACAACTAGGTGCCTTTTTATCGTTTTACTTTTTATTTAACTTTTCTTTCAGAAATACGTTACTTAAGCGTAAGTTTTCACTTAAGAACAATGTTATTACTTTTTTGACTTTAAATAGAAATTAGTACTATTTATCTTGTTCTTATAAAAAATCCTTTTAAACCCCTTTTTCTTTATAAAAGTATAATTTAATACTCATTTATCATTTTATCATTATAAAATGTTTCTTTTCATTTTTACTTATTAATCACAATTTTTGAAAAACATTACAGTATTATCCCAACTTATTATTTTCTTTCAAATAAATTATTTTTCATTCAATTCCATTAAATCATACTGATTCATTCATTACGATACGCCCCTAGTGCAATATGATAGGACTCTAAAAAAGGATATGGGAGACATAGACACAAAGGTCCCACCGAGAGAGAAATGATCCCCAAGGGACCGTTTCTCAAAAAACATTTCACTATCAGTTTCACTTAAAACACTAAAGCTATGAAGATATAAGATCCTTCCCATAGTAAAGCAAGTCGTCATGACTTGCACCGCGGTATAAAGTGTCCCTATAGCTAGCCAATTATATCCTAAATAAGAATATCTTTTCCTAACTATTGCTAAGGGCAAAACAATAAATTATATTCGAAATAATTTTTAAAAATTTAAAAGTCTTTAGTTTTTTTTTTATTTCTTGATACAATACATTTTTGTCAATCGTACTCTTATTTTATTACTTTTGACTATTCAGTAGCTTTTTAAAATCATTTTTGTGAATTATTCTTCAATAATTCACTTGGGCACTTAAGACTTTTCATTCTTTTATACACTTTATGAATTTAGCATTATAATTCACAAGTTCTTTTATTCTTTTTGTATAATCCTCTGTAAATTATCTTTTATCAATTCAGTGATTAACTTTTTGACGATTTTTCTTTTATCTGTCCGAAATTCTAGTCATTCGGGTATACCAACTTTTACTCAATTGACGAATTATTTTATAATAATTCACTCTTTTAATACTTTTTACTGACTAATTTATTTTGATAAATTAGTCAAACAATTACTTTATAACTTTTTGAATAATTACAAGTTGTATTGATAAAATTCATTATTTTATCTTCCACAAATACAATAATTGGCTTTCTCATTCCCTTTTTATATGAAAATAATTTTCTTCATATAATTTACCATCTTGCACTTATTTTTCTGACTTATTCTCAATAATCCAATATTTTTAATTAGACATACCCAATATTAAATCTCAAAAATATTCTAATATTTCATATAATTCCTACAAAAATTTATACATACATTATTTTACAATTTTCGTCATCTTCATTCATTTTATGAATTATTTACAATAATTCATTATTTTTATTAGTTTCATAATTCAATAATTATTTCGAAAAAGTCATCGGTTGACTTTTTATTCCTTTTGCATTGACTATAATTTAGATTCATATAAATTCATTTTTTTCAACATTGCTATGCAATTATTTATTAATAATTCAATTATTTCTATTACACATATTCCCATTAAATTTTTAATAAAGTCCTAATAATTTCAATAAAATTTATTTAAGCATTATTTATTATTTATTATTTTTTTTAACTAAAATAATCAAATATTTCACAATAATTCATAACTTTCACTATAAACAAAAATGTTACATAATCTTTAAAATTTCAAAATAAATTCTAATAATTCAATAAAAGTTCATGGACACCATTTATCATTGTTACAATTAATTTAGGTTGACATATATTATTTTCATGCAAAATTCCTTCATTTTTGTTTAGAAAGCCATTCGGCCACCGATATAAAACATTCGTAAAAATGTTATTTCTTCCATTTAAGCATTTATTTCATCTTGTTTAATGTCCAATTTCATTTACCCTAACAAAATTTCATCAATTAACAACTTTAAGAATTTTTACCCTAATTACATAAAAAAAATTAATTCACAAAAATGAAAAATCAAAAGATTTTGTAGCCACTTACATTTTTCTCTTGTTCATAGTTGCCTATGCCTCCCTTTTCTTGCTTTAATCCATGAAAATTCCTTCCTCTTCACTTGATCTTACTATGGCCAGCCAAATAACCTCTTTAAATCATTTTTTTGTCCTCAAATGCAAAATTTAAGCTCATAATTAGCTTCTATACCTCAAAAACTTTGAGAAATCGCTAAAGAACAAATTAAAAGCAATTAGTTTCTTAAATTCTATCTTACCTCTTTTTCATTCTTTCCTTGATTTCTTGCTTTCCTTTGCTAAATTCACTTGATTGAGGCTACTAAGATGAACTTGAGAGATGGAACTTCATCTTGTATGTTGGGATTTATGGGAGATTTGAAGTGAAAGAAGAAGAATCAAAGAGAGAAAACTATGGAGCAATGGTTCAGCCAACACAAAGAGAGGGAGAGAGAGCTGGTAAAGTCTGGAAAAATCTCCAAATTTCTATCCCTATATATGCTTCTTAATGGGCTCAAAAGTGGGCTTAATTAATGGACTTAGCTCAATTTAAAATTAAGGCCTAATTTAGGCCATTTAAGACCCAATCTAATTTCTCTCTCTTTCTCACTTCAAAGCACTTCAAAAATGATCCCATAATTTTTATTACATTAAAAATAGTTAGTACGTATATTTTTTGCTCAATCGGAGTCCGTTATCGGTCCAATTCAAACTTATCGATCTGATTCGATAACTGCCAGTATCACCAAAAAATTCAATTCTCATCTCCAAAATATTCTACATAAAATTCATGTAGACATGTAAAATCTGGTAATTTTCAAAGTTGATTTAGTATTTTTAAAAATTTATACAAAATCAAGTCTACTTCTCTATCAGGAAAATTGACTCGCTACCTCTTTCGTATTTTTGACTTTTGGAGGTCCATTTGACCTCAATTTTACTTTAAATTTCAACTTGAACTCACCATGACCAATACTTTCTGAAGGTCTAATAAAATATCTTTGACTTTCGGGTGTCCTTTCGGGCCTGGGAAGTACTATTCACCATCGAAAAGTACTGTTCACGACTGATCCAGTGTTGAGGCCATTACATTTTTAGCGATAGGAGCTTTTGACTATGCCATAAATTTCTATCGCTAAAATTCTAGAGCCAGCAAAAGGATGAACTTAAAAGGAAACATTTTAGTAACGGAAAAAATTGATTATCGCTAAAGGACCTGACAAAGAAAATTATGTAGTAACTAACGAAAAAAATCACTTTTGGCCTAAAAAACCTACCAAATGACCTTAAATAACATATATAATATAATATTAATTAAAATATCTTATAAATTATATATAGAAATAGAACAAATAAACAAATAAAAAGATAAATTAATTAATTAAATTAATATGATTAACAAAGTAATAATAGAACAATTTAAATAATACATAATAAAATTAAATAAATAATTTACACATTAATAATAAAACAGTTAAATAATAAGTAACAGGATTAAGGATTAATTAAAATACTAAAAATAATTAATTTATTAACTAATATAATAAATTAATTCACAAAATTAGATAACTAATTAGCAATAAAACCATTAATTCATAAATAGCCTAATATATTAAGTTAATTAACAAATTTATGTAATATAATAAATAATTAACATAAGTAATTAAAAAAATTTAACCTAGCAAATACTTACCAAATTATATAAAAAATTAATTAATTAACTAATATAATAAATCAATTGACAAAATTAATTAACAAAACATCAACGAAATTAAATTAATAAATTAAATTAACAAAAATTAAAATAGATCTAAAAAATTAACTAAATAATAAATTAAAAAATTATTTACATAATAAATTAAAAATAATTATTAAATTTATGGATTTTAGGGCCTTGAGAATATAACCTTATGCATCAGTTTCATCAAAGAACGAGGGGTTTAGTGCTTTATGGATTTTCCCTTATTTTTTGTTATTTTTTGGAAGTTTTTAGAATTAAAAATCTTGATTTTCCATGAAGAGGAAGAAACAAAAGGAAGAAGGAGAGGAAGAAGATCAAGTGGGAAGAGGAGAGAGAGTAGGCTTTATGGCTAACAAAAGGCATAAATATCCTAAAGGTGGGATAAGTGTTAAAAGATTTTTTTCCTTACCAATTATCCCCTCTTCCCAGGTGTATAATGCACTCTGCGAGTAACTTACGGGCTTCACTCACAGTCTTGATCCATAAGTCAATAATGACTCATGGCTTTTGACTTTTTCATTGACTTTTGACTTTTGTCTTCCTTTTTCTCAGCCGACTGACCTCAAATTTTAAATATTTTTCCATTTTTATATGCAAAGAATCCATTTTTTTGGTAAACTATCTCTATAAATTTTTCTCTTATTTATTAGCTTTCTAATGAATCAAAAGTCACCTAATTTGGATATTTATATTGGGATTTATGGCCATAATACTAACAACTACTCCAAGGAAATTTTTAAAGATAAAATTGATGTTTTGACTTTGAAAAATTGTTGGAAATAATGGATTTTGAATTAGGTTATACACTCTCATAAAAATTAGACTCATCTCAATGGGAGCTCTATAATGGGAGTTATACCCAAATTACCATAGATTGGTCCAGGTGCAAGGATAGATTCGGATTATCTACTTTCAAACCTAATTTTGAGAATCTTAAGGATTGAATTAGGTTTAGATTGCTCATCAAAGTTGTAGATATATATCTTAAAACTCAAATAGCTTTAAAATCATCTGATTATGAGGTCTGTAGGATGAGATAAGTCCATAACACTCTATACTCCTATAAGTTTTCAAAACCAATTTTCTCATTTTGCACTATTTGAAAGAGATTAAAGGGTGGAGCTAGGAAAAAAGCTATTTTGAAAATATTAAAAACCCATGAAAGCTTAAAAATTTCATTTCTTATCTATTTTTGAGAAATCACTTTCTCATTAGGTAACCCTAATTAGGAGCCGTCTTAGGATCCAGTGTCTACAACATCACTCTTATTTCACATCTAATTTGGGTATTTCTTATAATTAAGCTTTTATTACTAGTCCACTATCTCCTTCTTACATGATGTATTACAATAAACTTAAATAAACATTTTAAGCATCTAAAGAAAGTGATAAACAAAATTAAAAGTTCAAATTATTACATAAGCAAATCATTCCAAAGAAAAGAATAAACATACAAATTCAATAACATTCATAAAACTGGGAGTTAATTAAGTTTGAGAACATTGGCTCCATTATATATGATTTTTACAAAAAAAAAAAAGATAGAGGGCTTTTGTTTGTTTTTAATAAAAAAATATGGGATGAGTGATCCCAATTTTGAAGAAAAAAAAACTCTCATTTTTATTATGTGATTTTGTGGTAAAAATTAGAGATTGGTCCATTTTGTTAATAAAAATACAAGTTAATTTAAATATAAATATTTAATGATCTTTTATAAATTATCATGTTCAAAAACTCATTTTTACTAGCTATTAACACCCCAAAGAGAAATACATCTAAAAATGAACAAATTATTAAAATTAAATAAATAAAGTAATATAGATAAAATGACTTAAAATGAATTAAAAACAAGAGAGAGAATGAAAGAACCAAATAGGGCATAACTTTCTGATATAGAATTGTCTCTAAAGGTCGACCGATACCCTAGGTAAGATGAGGGATGGGATAAGGAGAAAGCATTGCAATGTCCCATCCATCACATTGATAGACAGCTATCTATGATACTTGCTTCCTATTTGTCACTCGAAAGATAGACACAGGAAGCAACTTTAAACTAAAGACAGAAAATTCAACCAAACCCTACATATGCAATTTTATGACTAACATCTAAAATATGATCTTAAATCAAATGAGAACAATCGGTAACATAAAAAAATATAATTTTAACTCAATGAATTAAATATATATCAATAGGGGAAGATGAATACTAACATGTTATTCTAACACATTAAACAGTCTTAAGTTATCATGGCAAAACCCAACATCTCAAGAATCATGCAAATCGAACAAACCAAACACAAAATCATATATTCTAACACATATTCTTATGATTATGGCATGAACTAGAAAGAGAGCTTCAGACCGAGAATATTACCCTCAAGATGTTCTTAATTCAGTGTAACTAGAAGCGCTAATCTCCATTCCAATCCTCAATTTTTATGTTCATGAACAGAAAAGACTTGTGGATTGTTTTATATGAATGATTGCAGTGAACCTTGGTTTCAAGAGCAAAGAATTACATTCTCTCTCTCAAAAGCCTATTCTTCCCAAAACTTTAAGGATCTCCCCCTTTTCTTGAAAGCCCTAATTTTAATTTTTATATTTAGAGAAGAGTTGGAGATCAACTCTAACTCTAATTCTCTAGAATAGGAAAGATTAATCCCTTTAAATTAGGAGTGAATCAAATCATACCCTTATCCCTAATTTTTCAAAACTAAAAAATATGGGAAATCTGGAAATAATCCCACATAAAGGCATCTATAATTAATAGAAAGTCATCCCTCACACAATTTCTCAAAATATTACAAAAAATCCATTGGTCTCAAAATATCATAGGTATGGTTAAAGCTAGCATATGGATGTTTGTTAGAAGAACAAGTATATTAGAGACCTTCAAGGAAAATTCTCATATGGATACTAAATCTATGTTAGTGAGAAATATGTTCATAGTAGTGGTGCAAGTATCACCAAAGTTATCTTAAGTAGTGAGTGACATAGTTTGACTTCATATATGCTTACATTTATTGAAGTTTGAACATATTTAGAAGGTTGGGTATATCACCTTCATTGAGGGATCAATAAATAGTTCACCATCCTTGATTTATTAAGGAAATTATCACAATTCTTCTAAAATACCTTTCTTAAAGAATTTCTGGTTAGAGTGTAATGCCAAAGTGGATGAGATCCACAAGGGGCATTTTAGGAACAAAGATTATACTATTAGAAAAATTGTATATAGGTTTATGTTAGTTAACATTAATCCATATTCAAAACCTAAATGATATAAAGTAAGGTGAAAGGATTAATCGCACAATAACTATTCTACAGAAAGGTTAAGTTTAACTCACTTGACTTTTCTATCATTTGGGTGATTATGATGCATGGCTAGAAGCCTCTAATGATTTGTATAGGGAAAAGGTATTAAAATGCCCTCTAAATTATCTTGTAGGGGATAAAATGCCCCTAATGCTTTTATTGAAAAAAATGCCCTTTAACTTATAAAAATGACACTAAAATATCCCTCCATTAAATATTCCATCTACTTTTTTGTAATGGTACTAACATGGCATATTACATGGATTACTGCTTGATGATGTGGATAACATGCAAGCTTCTAGATACCAACTAAGTGCCACCACGCATAGGACTCACCATTAAAAAATGTTATAGTGTTTCCCCTTTCTCCCCTTTCTCTTCTCTTTCTAGCTCCCATAGAATTTCTTTTCGCAAAGCACCATTTTTGATTCTTTAAATGGAAAACACAAAATCCCTAAAATATTCCTTATCCCTAATTTTATTCTAAGTTTACTTTGATGTCTTCTTTGCAAGGATTGATCAATTGATTGGCAAAACAGAGGTCCCAATCAACTATAATCCTTATTGGAAAATGGATCACCATGAATAATTTAGCTAATGATGATAAGGAAATATATAGGAAAAGAATAAGATCCTTTGGCCCCTTAGCTAATATATTTTTTCTTTGTTGCTGTACTAGGTTATTAACAATTTTTTTTTTCTATTAAGTCCATGGTTGCACTTAATTCAGAACACAATAGAAGTTTTTAGAAACAAAATATATATGATCAAAGATGACATAGTAGAAGTTTTATAATTCATTGAAATATTTCCATTGTTGGGTTTCTAATGGCCTGAATCGATTCCATTGATTTTGAAATATTACAATTTTAATAATCTACTTCTAGTTAAATGTTGATTTCAGATTGCTTCATGCTTTTAGGTTCCTTTTGGTTTTGAAAATCTATAGGTATGACATTTTTTGGTGTGTGTAGATATATTTAATTGACTGCACACAACAAAAGATCAATTCTACTTTATCAAATGACATAATTTTAGATAAAAGGACCTTTTACCCTTAAATAGTTGTACTATATTTTGCTGAAATAGTGGCAATATTGCCTCTTTATAGTATTCTACCTTTCTATCAACTCCATCTATAAAAGAAATTGAAACTTTTCTATATATATTAAACATTAGATAATTTCCAATCTAAGAGATTTGAGAATAGTAGGCATATTTGCCATTTAGGTATAGATTTTCTCAAATTTAGGGTACTTCTAAAGGCTAGTCACTAGTGTAATGTTTTTTTATTTATATATGAAAAATTATAATTAATAGAATCATTTAGAATTCTCAGCTTTTTAATATCTCATTAGACATTATTTTACAGTTAATTATGCATCCAACTGCAAAATCCACCTCATTAAGATACAATGTATGCCTGTAGTGACATATTCACTTATAAAAGTAAGAAATATAATTGTTTACAAAAGTAAATTTGTTCCTTTTCATCATCAAGAGCACTAACGAGACCCAAGATTTCATCTTCTGCTAGGACAATCATTGATTAAAACTTAAAATCCAAGTCTACCATCAACCAAAAATATTTATTATATACAACTTAAATTATATCAAACAAACAAAATTTGCTTACCCTATGAGCCAGCTAAGTTGTTATAACTCTGAATGTTGAAATCTCATGGTGTATAGGTGTTGTCAGTATCAACTTACAAAAGCTAAGTAATCAAAATGTAGGTGAACATAAAATCCAACAATTGTAAAAGACATCCATTTTGATCTTGTCACATGTACTCACTCCTGAAGGTAAACCTGATCGATATTTGTAATAAATATCATTTCAATGTGAAAAGCAAACTTATCCATCTAACTAGCCATATGCCATTCACAAAGAGGTGTTTTGCTATATCAAGATTGACAAAGTCCATTCCAAAGCTAGCCTGTAACACCCTCATACCCCCTAGAAGGAATATATGTGTGCTGCAAGCTCTAAACACTTCCATAATATGCCTATCTTATTAGATTAAGTAAATTAAAATTAAATATTAAGTTGAAAGACTTTATTTACTATTTATGTCATTAGTTTATTGCATTTCTCACATAGAACATAACTAAATATATATATATCTATTGATTACATTATATTTTAAATACTCATATACTAATACAAGTTATTAGGTTATTATACATTTTCATATTCTTTACTTTATACATTATAAAAACATAACAACACAAAAATCAAAAACTTTAAGTTTCACCCTTAGTGGCCTATAGATTTTGACAGAAGAATCCAAACACTTATACCTTTGAATAACTATTTAGGAAAAACACTCTTGCTGAGCAATGGCATAGTGGGGAGCAAAACAATGCAATTGACTTCTTTACAAAGACACTTATATTACAAAACAATATGCAAGTACCAATGTCACATAAGATATTCAAAAATTAGGTATACTTGATAAATTGTGACCCTATAAGCATCTTGTTTATTCTCGAAAACCTACTTTTAGGGTTCAAGATCGAATCAAGGTTCATTTGATTTGTGATGGTTGATCACTTTGGAATAGACAGGATTTTATTCCTATCTATTATTGATTATTAACCTATAAGGGTAATTGATGGGCACTACAAGGCAGGTATCATGAACTTGCCACCTAATAAAATATTGGAAAAGTTATTTCTAACCTTATGAGGCCAAAACCAGAGATAGTTTAGGACCTCACTCTTATTTATACCTTTGGTTAATGTTATATAAATATGTTTTTAAGATTAATTTATTTTATCTCTTTTCTTACATGAGTTATTACGTTAGAAAAGTAAAGCACGTTCAAGCATATTGGAAAGATATAAAGCATAAATATTAAAAACTGTAAAAGCATGGAATAAAAACATTTAAAGAATATAATAATGAATGTAAAGATAAAATCATACATAAATTGAAAAATTAATTTAGTTCATTTAGATGTGGTCATTGGTCCTCGCATGCACATTTACCAAAAAATAGAATTTCGAGGCATAATTTTGAAAAAAAATAAAGGCATTGAGCCAATTCAGATTTGGAACGAAATTTGTGTTAATTAATTTTATGGTAGAAAACCTTTCATATTTATAAAGAAAAATCCTTAATTTTATATGTTGTTTTTGTAGTTGAAAATTGAGATATTGGTCCATTTATTATAGAAAAATCCTACTCAAACTTGTATAAGAATTATTTGGTGAGTATAAGAATTAACTATTTGCTAGCATAAAAAGTAGCATTAAAGAATAATAATAATAATAATAATAATATGAGTAAAACATGCATAAATCGGGCTATTGATTTATTTGGGAACATTGGTTTCCTCATGTATATTTTGTAAAAGAATAATTTGTGTGACTTTTGGAATAAAAGGTGGACATTGATTCATTTTATGTGAAAAAGACATAATTAGTTTTATAGAAAATATTTAAAGTGAATTTTCCTAATTATCGTGCAAAAATAATTTATTACTAAGCTATTGGAAATGATTATATAAAAAACAAGAGATAAAATAATAATACAAATCCAAAATAAATAAATAGGAAAATCCTAAGCTAAGCTCCTCCACATTATTCTCCAATTTTCCAACCTAATTTAATGTGTGAATGATTCATACTCATTAAAAAAGGACAGAAGATAACAATACGAGTTGATAATGAATTAAATCAAATAATGAATAACAAATAATAAATAATGATAAAATATTAGACATAATAACAATATGCCCACAATGACATTAGTAATCTACATGAAATAAATAAATAAATAATAATAATAATAATAAAGCATAAATTAAAAAATATAATAAATAAATAATATTATAAGGCATGTTGTGGTGACTTATATTATAAATAAATATATTAATAATAATAGGACCAATAATAAATAGATAAGCAATAATTAATGTGGATAATAAAGAAATACAATGTTTGATTAATACATGAATAAATGCAAGAAAATAAATTAATAAAATAAATAATAAGTAAATAAGAAATCATGAAAATAAAGGCAGTGAGTGAAAAAGTGTGTCAAGGGAGTGGGTCACACATAAAGAGGAGGCCAAAAGAGTGAGTCACGGAGCAAAAGGGAATAAAAAAGGGAAAAAAAGACAAGTCACACCCATGAACGAGTCAAAGGCACAAGGGTGTAAAAGATGAATCAAGGTCCAAGAATATAACTCGTGAGTGAGTCATTGCCTAGGAATGTGACTCACAAACAAGTTAAGGGTGTGACTTAACCCATATCACATGTAAAAGTTGGAAAAAGCCATTAATGGTCAACAAAAGCTCCCAAACTCATTTTTAGGCTATTTTCATGCAAGAAAAACATCCCTAAACTCATTTTTAAGTATAAATAACAAGATTTATACACTAAAAAAACAAATTAATGCAAAAAAATGTGGAATTAAGAGTCATGAACTCAATAAGGAAGATGATGAATAGTGATTCAAAAAATTCATCAAATCTCAATTTTAGCATAATTTCAATTGGTTACCATAAACTAATAAGGAAAACAATAATAAAACTCAACTAATTACAAATTAACAAGCTTAAAATCAAGAAATAAAATTATTGAAAAAAAATCAAAAAAATAAATAATAAATACATATTTATTGTAGATCTAAATCTAACACCTAATTTAATTTAAGGCTTAAAAATATTACCTTTAGTGTTGGTTCCATCAAAGAGTAAGGAATCAAGTGCCTTTTGCCCTTTTTCCCTTTTTCTCCCTTACTTTGTTTCAATTTATAGGGAGTATAAAGAAAGAAAAGAGAGAGAGTGTGTGTGAGAAAGATGAGGCCCCCTTACTTGAAATTTTATCCCCCTTTTCAAAATATCCCTAAAATCATCATTTTTCTAGATTTAGATTGAAATTCCCATATAAGATGAAAGAGATTTTTTCCTTTGACATTTTTTCCCTATTTTACAATCCAGGATCTCTAAAATAGCTTACAGGAGGTGAGTTACGACCATGACTCATGAGTGAAGGGAGTGACTCAAAACGAGTCACGGACTTGACTCTTGACTTAAGGGAGTGACTCACGACCTTTAAATTTGATTATTGACCTTTTTTAATCCTCGAAGCCCATTTTGACCTTATTAGTAGAGGAAATAGAGGAAAAAATATCCAAAAAGCATTATTAAACACTTAAAACTCATTAGAGAGCTCAAAAAGGCATTTTGAAAATATAAAATTCAGGAGAAAGCTTAGCACTCATGTTCCTTATCTATTTACAAGGAACTACTTCCTTATTAGGTAACTTTAATTAGGAGCCACCTTAGGATCTAGTGTCTATAATTTCCACCAAGTTTAGGGAGGTTAGTACACTAGTGCCTTGGTTAGGCAAAGTTTAGAGTAAAGGATAGAAGATGTGTAACTGAGGCAGTGAGCTTTTAATTGTACTGAACATATACCACTTAAGGCAGGGAGTCTCTAGTTGGATGGTTACCTTTAGCTTGTCGATCTATTAACCTTTGATCAGTTGGGGCAGTTACCATTAGTGTATCGGTTACCATTAGCGTATCAATGTTTTAACCCTCGATGGGTAATTACTGCCAGTTTGTCAACTTTTTAACCCTTAATCAATTAAGTAGTTACCATCTACTTATTGACATTTTAACTCTTGATCGATTAGGGTAGTTATCATCAACTTATCGATGTTTTAAGCCTCAATTAGGCAATTACTGTTAGCTTATCGGTATTTTAACCCTTGATCAATTGAGTAGTTACTGTTAGTTTGTTGATGTTTTAACTCTTAATAGGTTGGGATAGTTACCATCACCTTGTTAATGTTTTAACCCTCGATTGGGTGATTACCATCAGCTTGTCAACATTTTCACCCTTAATCAATTGAATAGTTACTATCAGCTTGTTGACATTTTAACTCATGACCATTAAGATAGTTACCATTAGCTTGTTGATGTTTCAACCCTTGGTTGGGTAATTACTATTAGTTTGTCAACAATTTAACCTTTAATCAATTGAGTAGTTACCATGATCTTGTTGAAATTTTAACTCTTGATTGGTTGGGATAGTTATCATTAGCTTGTCAATGTTTTATCCTCGATTGGTATTTACTGTTAGCTTATCGGTGTTTTAACCCTTAATCAATTGAGTATTAACTCTTGATAGGTTGGGATAGTTACCATCAGCTTGTCGATGTTTTAACCTTCGATTGGGTGATTATTGCCAACTTATCAACATTTTAACCCTTAATCAATTAAGTAGTTATCGTCAACTTATTGATGTTTTAATTCTTGATCTGTTGGGGTAATTGCCATCAGCTTATCAATCTTTTAACCCTTGATTAAAGCCTTATCGGAGGTAGCTTATTGGCATACAAAAATAGGAAAAGCAATTGGTCAAATGCCTTATAAGAGGATTTTAGTACCTAAAAAAAAAGGTTGGATATTAGTGTGCTTGTTACAATTAAAGAAGTTTCTTACCTTTTATGGATTTGTATAATACCCCTCATTGAGACTCATATTTAAGTGGGATAGCCATCTTTTGGTAAATGCCCTAAAGTATGCTTCATGTAAATGTTTTTGGTTTATGGAATATTCTTTTTTCTTGAATTAGATTGATCTCTCCCATGTGAGTTTTCCTTGTGGTTTGAATGCCCGTTGCTTGGAATTATTCTATAACCAACTCTAGCATACCAAATCCCTTCTCATTTCCTTATAAGCAATTACTCATATGAATAGGTGCAAGAAATTATATAAGTGTAGGATGTGTGCAAAATTAACATATGTATACACAAATATATATGTAAGTTATGTGCGATGAGTGCCATATCTGCGATGTGTACAAAGAGTGACCTACCAAGAAGTGTCTAAAATTTAAAGTAATTATAACTCATTAAATACTTTAAACTTGAACTTTACTCATCCTTAAACAAGTTGAAAGGAGCACATTCTTAACTAGTTTAATCTTAATAAGATAAATTATAGGCTCATTCTTAATAAAGGAATAGGAGAATAGGCATGTTAATACCAAGGCCTCCCAAATCAACTTATAAGCATAATGCATACCAAGAAATTTATGTGTATGTGTGATAAATGCCAAAATATAATTTTGTTATTTGAAAGCAAATTTTGGATTCAAATTTAGGGAAGAGATTCAACCCGAATGCATAAAGGCTTTCATGGCTTCCTACTTGAAGCTTAAGAAGCACCATATGCCTCTTCTTACATAATAAACCTTATTAAAAGGTCATCTCTACTAGGTTGGATAAGATCAAACCTAGAATCAAGAGATCTTTTATCGGTTGTAACATTAGGCCTAGGTGAATGGCTAACAAGGAAAGGTCAAGTTGCTTGAAGAAAATGACCACTATGCTTCCTTGACTAGCAGGAGGACAATTTTCTACCCATTTTCCTATGAGCAACGCATTTTCATATTTGATCTTAATGATTTTAATTCAATAGAGCTTCTCACACTTAGCCTTAATGATCTCTGATTTACCAAAAATTGTCCAAAGGGTACCAACTTAAGATCACCCTTTCCTTTTCATTTTTATTGTTGTGATTTTAACTTCAAGGGTTTTCTATTTACCTCTTATTTATTTTCTTTATTTCTTCTTCTTTTTTCCTTTTTTTCCTTCCTTTTCTTTTCATTTCTCTTTATAGTTTTAGTCAATTTAACAAACCTAATTTCCTATTAATAGAATTCATACAAAAGATTGGTAGAAATTTATCTCCCCTATTTTTGAAATGCAAAACTAGCTTCACCACGGTGGTAATCTTCCTAAGGGGAAGCCAAAATCATTTTGGGTTAAGGGTTATTTTAATATATGTAAAAATAAAATGAGCATTCATTAAACATGCTTGAAATAAAGGCTCAAAGGCTAGTAATCAATTATAAAATCAGGGCAGAAAAAGTCATTTCAAAGGCTATACAAATAAGGGCTACTTAAATAATTTTTCAGGTTTTATCTCATCTTGGAGGCTTTTTGATGATTAATCAGAAAGGTTCTAATGCTTTTAATGATTTTTACTCAATCCCCTCAATAGCAAATAATTTTTTTTTATTTTTTAAAATTGGCTCGAAGTGCTCAAATTTTGAAAATTGCATAGTGTAGCCAAGGCTTTTATGCAATTGACTAGCCAAATATAAAAAATGACTTTCTCCTATTTATTTTACATTTTAATAAAATAAAAAATCCTAAGATTGAGGTCAAACCCATTTACAGTTAAGAATTAGTCGGATGAAGTAAAATTTTGAATTGAAAGTAAATTACTAAGAAGCAATCATGTCAAAACTTTGGATATTCCTAGTAAAATAGATTAGATTTAAAGCACAAATTATTTTAATTAAGAATAATCCTTATATTTGGGAAAGATAATGTCATGGCAATCATCTTAAATTAATCAAGGTGGTGGTGATTTTCAAATTATTTTTGAGAAAAGGATAATGTCACAGTCATTTTGATGCATCGGGGAACCTTTACTCCTCAAATTTATAAATTAACAAAAATAATTATGTCAAAATCTTAGATATAACTTAGAAAGATAAATTAAGCTTATGGCATAAACTATTTTAATAAGAATGCTCTCTAAAATTTGAAAAAAGGATGATGCTGCAATGATCATTGTGTTGATAAATTCTTGAATCTCCCGGCTTTGCAATAGAATATTTGATGCCCTAGGAGAACTATTGAAGCGATATATATAAAACATTATATGTGCATAAGGAATTATGTATAAGGAAATATGCATAAAATTATACAAGAGACGCATGTAAGAAATTATACACATACGACAAGTTATGTCAAAAATATATATAGGGAATCATGTATGCAAAATGATTATGTGTGTCGACACATGTAGAAAATTGTATATAAAACATTTACAAAATGCATGTAAAAGAGAATATGTGTGTGTACAAATACATGTAAAGAGTTATATGCATCAAAACACTCATATTAAAAAGAAGGCATGCAAAAAATGCATAATCGTATACAGAAATTCATGACTACATGCAAAAATGCAAGAATCTATGCATGAAACACATGTCTTACAACATAGGTGGTTAGGGGATCTCATCTTAAACATAAGCTGGTTGATGACCAGCGCATGTCTTTCTCAAAACTCTTAGTTTTTCCTCTAGTTATGCCCCTTAGTTTTTTTTTTTTTTTTTGCGTTGCCCTCTTTTGAGTTTCCTTTATTATTTGTAGGGTAGATAATCTATTGTTGTTGTGCTTCTAACAAAAGAAACCTCATTTCCCCATAAACTATAATGTATTCATTTATTGAATGTTATGCTATGCTGAGCTCATAACCCTATACTTTTACTTAGAAGTCATGCCCCTGCCTGAAGGCTCTATGGTAACTAAAAATAGATTTTCTACTCCTAGAACTCTGGCTTGTGTCTTAAGCTACATGTAAAATTTTCCAAAGGAAATGACTCGAATTACTAGAAACTTCCATTAGTGATTGCTAGACTGGTATCTTAGAGCAATTATTTATTTGTAAAAGACCTAGTCAATATACTAAATGCCTTTTCACTACCACATCCACTTTTTATGATGGCATTATTCTGCTGATTTGTTTTGTCTGGCATTTAATGATCGATGTTTAGCAAGTGAACTAAATTGACTAGTAATATACGAAAATAATATTAAAATGTCAAATATTGAACCCATTGGAAATATGTAGGTGTTATGTAGTTTGAATTTTAGAATAATTAATGTGTGCAAAGAATTCCCAAGTTTTGTATGATATAGAGCTAACTAAATTGAAAGTAAAACTTAAATAACTAATGTAATAAAACTAAGGTAAGTAAATAGAAACTTAAATAAATAAACCTATACTTAAACAAAGTAGATGTAAAATATGGTAATATTCAATAATAAAAGACAATTCTACTAAAGAACTTTCCATCTCAACTTCTAATGCAATAACTCAATTAAAGATAACACATTTGACTATGGAAAACTAGTTGTAAATTTAGATAACTTATTCATAATATCTTTCTAAGCATTAAACCCCTTCTATTAGGAACAATTCAATAATTAGCATAAAATCTAGTTTAAAAACTTCTAAACATTCATTAGACCCATTTTCAGAGATCTCACTTCATTCTATTCTTAATTTAACTTTTTTAGTTTTAATTTACTTGAAACCAACACAAAATTATCTTAATTTTTAGAAAATAATCATGAATCAATATAAGCGAATTAAAATAAGAACATTCATATCCTAAGTTATACTTGAAATTGATCATTAAGCATTTATTCAATACATTAACAATCAATCAAATCACAATCCAAGATAAGAAATTGCTCATGAATTAAAAAATAATACACTTGCATTGAATTAAACCTCAAATTAAAGTCATTCCAAATAAAAGTATGAGGGTTAAAGTTCCCTTAGAAAAAGTAAAGAAAATACTCACTCATTGTCTTAAAAACTTAAAGAAAAACTAAAATAAAGATATAAACATATATAATCCTTTAGCTCCTCTTAAACTCTTCCTATAACTTGCAAGTGTAACCTTCAAACCTTCTGTCTTTGTCTTTTGAAAATTAGGTTAAAAACTTAAGTAAAATTTGTAATTCTCACTCCTCATAATTTTGGTGCTTAATTTGCCTATATAGTCTCCAAAGAAGAACTTTAAAGGCTTGAAACTTAGTAAACCAAAGTGCAAAAGAGCTTTATTTCCTTTAGAACACATTCACTTGATAGAGGCCTTAAAGCACTTGGGTAAGGGTATTTCTCCCTCAAGTGGGGCCTTTTATACTCAGGTGAGGGGTTATAAACTATGGTAAGGGCTTTGTCATACTTCGGTAAGGGAGTTTTAGTACTCTCTTGAGTACATTGGCTCTATACTCTCTGGAAATCTTACCTCAAAATTACAAAATTGCCCTAATTCTATTCCTTTCTTAAATTTACTTCCTTTTTTCTTCAATTTAGCCCTTAAAAAAACTTGCAATTAAACTCATAAACACACAAATTGTGTAATTAAACATTAAATTAACCAAATTAACACTAACTTACAATTAAATCACCTAAAAATACACAAATAATATAGTTAAAATTCATAACTATCATTTAATATTGATACAGTTGATCACAAGTTCGATCAAGCTCTAAAATATTCTATGGACCTCCAAAAAATTATTTTTGATTGCATAAACCAATTATAAATAGCAAAAATGAGATACTAAAAGTGAAAAATAATTTTTTTAAAAGTTTTAAAATTTCAGATTTCGGATCGATTAGTTTTGCCTTTAGAGCTAGAAGTATATTGAAATGATGTCAAAATGACATGAAATTTTTAAAAAATTTCCTTGCATATATTGAAATGATGAAAGGAAAATAAGTTTCCAAAAAAATTTTGAAAAACAAAGGTTGATTTAATTAGTGGCCTTAAATTGCATATTTAATTTATCCAAAGGCATAATTGTCTTTAGAAAATAGGCCATGATCACATACATGTATTATTATTACACAAAAAAGTGTAAAAACTAAAGAAAGTTTGATAAGTGGCATAAAAATAACCAATTAGATTAAATATTAAATGAAAAAATCTTGATCTTTGATTTGGTGGACTTAAGGGTACCCTAAAGAGGTCTAGAATCTTTTGATTTTATCCTAAAAATCTATCATCTTCCCCTTTTTTCTCTCAAAAACTAAAATTCGATCCATTTTTACATTCCCACCATTTTCTTTTCGCTGCTTTCAATCCCCATCAAATATTAAACCTAAATTTTATCTACATACACAAGAGAACCTCTTCTTCATCATAGAAATCATTTTAGAGCAAAATAAGGCTTGAAAAATAAGAATTTTTAGTGAGAGAAAGTTAACCTAATTAGGTAATTTCTTGAGTTTTTGTTAAAATTAATAAGGAATTGTTGTATAAGATTGTAGAGAATCATTATTAGAATTATTATTGAGTAATTTCATATTGAGATTCATATCATAAACTCACATATCTCTCCTCCCTAAATTCATCCTAAAAGGGATTTCTAAAGAGAAAAGAGAAGCAAGAAGGAGAAAGATAAGAAAAAGGAGAAATAAATGATTTTAAGCTACTTTAAGGTTCTGGATACATTTCTACATTAATTTTATTTAGCTCCTTTGAATTTAGCTAAATTTTGCATAATGTAACTATGGTAAAATAAGTATAATCATGAAATAATTTAACATATATTAATAAAATGATGTGACAACATACAATGACTAAGAATTAATGAAAAAATAATTAAAAGATAAGGAAACCTAAGGTGAACGAATAGGGGTTTCAAAGGCACTATGTGATAATTGAATTATTAATTAAAAATTTGACATAATTTAGACATTAGAATGATAAATGAATGTAGTATACATGATTATAACCTTAACTACATGTGTACATAATGTACCTAAGTTGAACATAATGGTAACCATTTAGGTATAAGTTGAACATAATGGTAACCATTTAGGTATTAAAAGGTTATAAATATAATTTTAATGTATACTTTAAGATTAAGACTTAGTATGATTAATGGAATATATGATACATGATATTATATAGAAATTTATATTCCATATTGATGAACAAAGTGTGGCCGAATGGAGCGTACAAAAGTACCGTGTGATAAATTGATAGCTAATTGAATAATCAATATGAAATGGACATTACAATGATAAATGAACATTAATTGATTGATTAGAACTAAGGATTTTATTTATATATAATGTTATGTAAAGGGATATAATGATGTTCATATATGAAATTAATATTTGCTAATGTGAATGTAAGACTTATCAACATATAAAGGCTTGAAATGAGTTTAGAAACACTAAAGATATATGAATGAATGAAAAATCACATGATATGTATATGCACATGTTATGGTCGCATGATATACATATGGAATACAATATGTTTCATCAAGTTTAAATGATCTCTACTATGTTTATCATGATTGCTTGTATGATATTGATGAATGACTGAGAACTGAGAAAGTATGGCATACGGCATAATGTAAATGGCATGAGAACACATGTGAAAATATAGCATAAAGTGAAGTAAAATAATTGCCCATAGTGTACAGTGGATAATCTAAGATCATAGGATATAATGGCTAGCTATATGGATCCATATACCATGTTAGCACTATAAGTTTAGATTTCCATTGAGGGATGGCTATGCTCAAGTAGTCACCTCACACATACAGTATATACACATACCAACTGGAGTGTAGGATCATATCAAGTGGTCCCTTCAATCTATTTTCATCATTGGATTCCTTATCACGTATATCCAATTCAAGAATTTCCACTGGGCACTATTAGAGGTAATAATGTAATTATGCAAAGGATAAGTGTTAGTGTAAGCCCTAGCCCCAATGTATTGTTATAAAACACTTAAGTTAATAAATGAGGCATTTATTTTATCTTTTATATTCATGTGCATATCAATTGATAAAACTATCCAATAATGTTATTTCAGTTTAAGTTATCATGTGAGAGGCACATGGTTGTAAGACCTTGAAACAAATGAGACTTCATTCTAAATATCCCTAGTCGGTAATTGTTATAGGAATAACAAATGAATTAAGACTAGTATGCTCTCTCAGATAAGTTGAGTTATGTCTTACGGATTATAAGGACTAAAGTGTCAATCAGAGATCATAGATACATGTTTAGAACATGGTATCTGGATTTTATCTATTCATGAGAACACTACATGGTACAAGTCATAAGTGTTTCTCATATGCAAGTTTTGCATCAGAGTTCTTAGACCTAAAATCTCTATGAAACTCTTTATGAATTACTGTGTAATTTGACATACATGTAACGTACTCGTAACAGGGTGACAAGTATGGGTATGCTTGGGTATGTACTAATTCATGTTAGAGAGCATGAGAGAAATGAAGAGATTACCCTTCTCAATAAGAGAGAAAATATCATCGACCACTTGATCAGTGAACTGAGAAGTGTATGGCCATACCGAGATGAAATAATGAGTAATCATTATTTATATGAAAGATCAGTGTCACTGGGATATCAAGAAAGGAATTAGTATATATAAGGATGACTAGTTCCATGCCTTATATTAATTCTGATATTTATGGGTAAGGGATAATGCAAAATTGCATTAGGTTATTAAATGCCATTTGCATTTTCATTTAATTTGGAATGCTATAATATCTTGCTAGAGAATATATATATATATAGCCTTTGAATTAATTTATTAATTTATTGTCAATATTAAATGGACCTATAGGATCGCACACAAAGCATTGAGCTTAAAATTTTTAAATAGTATATTGGCATTAATTTGGGCTTTTATTTAAAGTCAAATTAATGTATGTAATGGATATTAAAATTGCTAATTGGACTGATTCTCGTAAATAATTTTTTTTGCCTTAAATAGCTAGTTATTTAAGGCAAATCTGTTAATCAGGTTTGTTACAAGTTGGTCCATGAGAGAGATCTTCGGCATGTACAATGATTAATTTCAATTAATTAATTATCTTGTATTAATTAAGTTAATTGAGTATTAAATCCTAAATTATATTTGAATCAAAATAAATTACATAAATGGGAGTAATGTGGCCGAAATTCAAAGGAAGAATCCTAATGAATTTCGGCATGTATAAATCCCTAATAAAGTGGTTGATTTTGATTAAATGTCTTATGCCAATTTAAATTAAATTGAATTTAAATTCTAATAGAATTTGAATTAATTTATAACACTTAATTAGGAAGTGATGGAGGCTGAAAAATATTCATTATTCCAAGGGGATTTCAGCATTCACATCTTTCTTAAATTAATGATATAAATTGATTAATTCTATTTGACCTAGTTAAGGTTTTCTCTCTCTAGTGCCGCCACTCTTAAGAGAAAGAATTCTTTCTTCATCTCTTTTATTTTTGGGCAGCAATAGGAACCTAAAAGAAGAACAAGATCAAATCTTGTGGCTTCAAAATCAATCCCAATACCAAATACTAAAAGATTAGAGCTAACACTCTAGTTTTAAGCCATCATCGCTAATGTGTGTGTGAGCATAGAGAGAAGTGGCGTAAAGGCAGCTCTTTTGGCATTGGTGATCAAGATCTAAGGCATATAAGTTCATCTTATTTGCTGGTCATCATCAAAATCAAGTTTTGAAGTGCATCTACGATTGTATGTTTTCAAAATCCTAAAATTGCATGTTTCGATTCTATGTCGTATATTGTATGGTATGAATGATCAATATTTTTAATTTTTCCACTGCATAATCATCATGTATATGCCATGTGATATCCCAACAATAAGGACTAAATTGTATATTTTGTATAAAAGATGTCATATATGTGATTAAATAGTAAATAGAATTAAAAATGTAATTAATTGGTCAACAAGGGGTGAAAATTGTAAATATGCAAGAAAATAAGGACTAAATTTCTAGTTTCGCATATCAAATTCGAGGATTTCCTTTATGCATTATTAGAGGTAAAAATTTAATTATGCAAAGAATAAGGACTAAATGGTAAATTTTATATAAAAGATGTCATATATGTGATTAAATAATAACTAGAATGGAAAATGTAATTAATTGGTCAACAAAGGGTGAAACTGTAAATATGCAAAAAAAATAGGAACTAAATGGTAAGATATGCATAAAAGATATCATAAATGTGAATACGTAATAAATAAAGTGAAAAGTGTAATTAATAGTTTAGAAAAAGGTAAAAATATAAATACTAAGAAAATGAGGATTAAAGGATAAAATATGTGCCAAAGATGTCATTTGTGTGATAAAATAATGAAAAAAATGAAACATGAGGTCAATTGGTTTAAAAATGGCAAAAACATAATTATATAAGAAAATAGAGGTAAAATCATAAATTAGCATTAGAAATATGGTTAAAAAGAGATAAAATAGTCAAAGAATCAAAATGGGGAAAAATTATAAATAAGGGAAAGTTAAAGGATCAAAATGTAATTTATCAATACATTAGTAAGTATAAGGATCAAAATGTAAAATTATGGCTTAAGATTAAGTGGAAGTCCAAAGAAATAAAAAGAATCAAAATTGGAATTAAATAAAGCAATATACGCAAAAGAATAAGTTTTAAGGACCAAACTATAATTTACCACCATGTAAAAAGTATATAAGGACTAAAATATAAATTTGGGGCTAAAGTGGAATAAAAACTAAAAGGAAGTAAAAAAGAGTGAAATTAGTGAAAAAAAATACCTAACATGTATTAAAAGGGAAAGTTTAAGGACTCAATTGTAATTTTTCACTTACGTAAGAATTATAGGGAAATTAAGAAAAATAATTAACAGAGAGATTACATGATAATTAAAGGTATTAAGAGAATAAATCTTAAATTAATTAACTATAATTTGTAAATAGGGGTGAAATTAATTTACTTAAAGTAGATTTATTAGATAAAATTTTGTGTCCACCACTAGGCAACAATGTAGCTTAGTGTGTGGTTTGTTTGACTACGCGCAAGGACAGGTGATTGACGATTCAATACTAAATAAGAGAAATGGCATGTATATGTAACATTCTATAGGCGTGGAACTTTGATGTATATGTATTAGACTTTTTTAGTATTGGTATGTTATATACCATGTAATGAATGCTAGATAATAGTAACTTATATTATATGATGGTTGTATAGATGTTGATTATGTAATCATAATTGATTATAGATTATGGATGACTCTAGAAGTTTTGTGATTGTTATTGAAGTGTTGGAAGTGTATGTTGCCTTTTGGGAGTGTTGTTGTGCAAATTTGCACGTTTGGGTAGCATGGTTACAAGCCATTATGCTGTCGAAATTTTTACCAAGTGAATATTAACTTCACAACGCTAAAATTAATTTAAGAAATAAAAGTTAAGCTTAGTCATTAGCCAATTGTATAAAAGGACAGCTGGGTTAAGTAACCATATAATAACACTAACAATATTTCATAGTGTACGGAATTATGAGTGAACGTAGGGTGTCACATCAAAAGTCTTGTTAAATACAAACAAGATGTTATTTTTTCCTTGAGATTAAATGGAGTAGTGTTTATTGAATTAATGTTGTATATAATTGAACCATAATTATTGCCATTTATGATGCAATAAAATGGGACACAGCATACATAAGAAAAGCTCATATTATTAACATAGCTAAAGAAACATATGCACATTTTACATTAGCAAAAAGTAGCCTATATTGCTTCTTTTCCTACTATAAGTGCAACAAGCAAAAGTGTTTTATCATCCCATGCTCTCTACCATCTCTAGATGGTGCCTCTAAGAATAGTGGTGATATTTACATCCCGTAGCACTCTAAATTGCTTGTCATTAGAATTGAGCAGTTGAAGGCTATGTATCTGCATACCATATACATCTCGAAGCACATACCATTTAGGTGAAATTGAGTCGAACACAAACATGTTGTTGCACAACATTACTACTTCCCCTCCTCTCACTTTCAATCTCTGGGTTTGTTATCTATTGGATGTCAATTAGGTCCTACATATAGTCCCTCAGAGCCTGACAGTAATCAACATTATATCTTGTATGCTGATGATAGCTACAATACAAATCAGCCCTATGCCTATGTTAGAGTTAAACGGTTACGTGCATCACATACATAAGCGGAATTTTAAAATTTTTGACCATTAGATCTGATCTTGCCATGAATACACAAGATATCTATATGATGAGAATAAGAAAAATCACCTTTGATTTTTGTTGAACAGTTGATTTTACTTCGTACCGGGTTGTCGCAAACCACAGTGTCCAAAATCGAACTCCTCCAATGAGTAATCCACACTAGAGAATGATAAATTTGTTAGAGAGTATGCCCTAGAGCCTATGTAATAGGGATGTTTTTCAAATGTATAATATTTATATTCTTAATAAAATGCATCATTCATTTATTAATTCTATGTTTAAATACATGAGTTTGTAAATCTTAAATTAATAAATGAAGTCCTAGATATTATAAACACAGTGCAAAGGCAATCATGAAGGTGTTCATGATTTGAGATGTCTATTGCACGCAAATTTGTTAATATCTAAATATCCCTAGTCATAGAATTAACAAGATAGGAAATTGTTAATTCGGACAGACTAGCACATGTTATGCTTCTTGAATGGTTCAAGCAGTGGTTCTCATAACTGTGATTATAGAAGATAATCAAAGCTAACATGTGGATGCTTGTTAGAAGAACAAGTTCATTGGAGACCTGTAAAGAGAATCGTCACATGGATATTAAATCTATGTCAGTGAGGAATCTCTTCATAGCGGTTGTGCAAGTATCCTTAGACTTGAGATCACCAAAGTTATCTTAAGTAGCAAGTGGCATACTTTGACTCCATAACTGATTACTTCCAACTAGGAGTGAACATAGTTAGGAGATTGGGTATATCATGACCTACTTGAAGATAGTTGAGTGATTGACAAAGGATTCACCATCCCAGATTTAATAAGGGAAGTTATCTCGCATGATTTTATAATTGCCTTGTTCAGAGAATCTCTTGCCATAGTAATATGCCAAGATGGATAGAGATCTATGGAGGGCATTTTGGGAAAATGGTTAAATTAATAGAACATACATAATTAGATTTATATGAGTTGACAAAAATCCATACTCAGAATCTAATTGAGATAAGAGTGGTGAAAAGAGTAATTGCACGGTAACTGTTTCTATGGAAGGGTATAGTCAAACCACATGACTTTCCTGACATTTGGGTAGTCATGATGCCTAGCTAGAGGCCAATCATTACTTTTATAATGATGTATCAAAAATATCAATGGGGATTGATAAAATGATTTGAAAGAGTTTAAATCATGTGAGTATTAGATAGAACTCACAATTATATATTATACTGCCAATCATTATACCCAATAGGTCACACACATATAGAGAAAAGGATAAAATGGTAAAATGACAAGGATAATAATATTTGATATTATTATGAGGGTAGATAAGTAAATAAGATAATAATTAATTAAAGAGTTTAATTAATTATGATCAAGTAAAATTGTCCGCTGAACTTTTGAGAAATGTTCTGTAAATTGGACCTAATTGAAATAATGTATTTCATGATTAATTATTATTTTCTTATAAGTGTTATAGTACTACTATAAGTGTTATTGGACTGATATAATAATTAATAAGTCCATTGGAGGAGTTATAAAGGGGCCAGAGGAATGGAGCTGTTGTGGAAGCCCTTCTGTAGAGGGCCACACTCCAACTCCATACAGAAGGCCTTAATGGCCTATTTCTTGGACTAAATTAATTTATATATGTTACATAAGTGTTATAGAACCTAGATATTTAATTTGGTTGGATTTGGAATCCATTTGGGTATTTAAATCCAATTAGTTGCACAAATGGTCTAGTTTATCGGTTTTGTGCATAGTCTTTTATGAAAAGGTTTAATTTGGATTTAATTAAGCCCAAATGATTATAATTAATTCCATAGGCCCAATTAATAATTATGCATCAATTTTAAAGAGCCCAATCTCATTAGAAGTTGGAATTTTTACCTTACTATAAAAGTCCAACTAATACGGAATAAGGGTTAAGTGATTAAACACATAAGAAAGTCTTTTTCTTCTAATTCTCTCTCTCTTTTGCGCCAATTCCCTTGCTAGCTCTTGGTAATTTTCGGCCACTCCTAGTTACACACCAATTTTTGGTTCAATTTATCCTTCTCTAGTGTAGATTACTCATTGGAGGTGTTCGATTTTGGAAACGGTGGTTTGCGATAACCCGGTGCAAAGTAAAATCAACTGTTCAACAAAAATCAAAGGTGATTTTTCTTATTCTCATATAGTTATATTGTATATTCATGGCAAGATCAGTAATATTGGTTAAAAAATTTTAAAATTCCGCTCATGTATGCGAAGCATGTAACTGATAAATTCCAACATGGTATCAGAGCCAGGTTTTGCCATGGATATACATTTCTATATTATTCTACGGAATAAGTTTTGTTTTATTTTTAGTTATCTATTTCATGAACTTTAAAATATCAGATTTAATTGTTCATGAATGAGAAATGTTGATTTCTTGTTGTATGTGTGATCAAATAAATTTGACGGAAACAAAAACGGAACTTTTGAAGAAAAGTGACTAGGGTTTTGCGTGAAACCCATGTAATTTTAAGGGGCTCTTCTAATTTAATTTCTTATGGATCCATTAAAACTTCATTTAGATGATATTATATGTGTTTAATATGTGATATTAAGTCGTAGGATCGAACGGAATTAAAATCGAACAAGTTTTGCATTAAAACTAGTTTAGTCGAAAAGTTCGTTAAATTGGTGTTCTTCGTGTGTTCTTGATGTGTTGTTGTTTAGAACGACTTTTAATCTTCTAAATCTGATATATATGATTTATTAAAGTTTTTTTAATTAATTGGATTAATTAAAATGGGTCTTAAATTAAATTGATTAATTTTAATTCATTAAAATTACTTAATGGGCTTAATTATTTTTACGAACTTGGTTTAAATTAGTAAATGACTTGGTGGGCCCAATGAGCTGATTTAAATTAAATATTATAAACATTAATTAAGTTTATTAATGGGTTTTAAGGGCTGGAGTGGGCTTGGCTCATTCCAAAAGGCCCAAATGGTCCAAAAAACACAAAACTAGTTTGTGTGTTAACACATTTAGGGTTTTCTTTTGTGGGTTTCGGCCTACACTTGATGATAAGCTCAAAATTGATTCTTTTAATTATTTAATATGATTAATTAATTAAATAATCAATTTATAATTAATTAATAATCAATTGGATTGATTATTAAGGCAAGAATACGTGCATGCAAAAAGGTTTCCTAAAATAAAAGTTTCCAAAATGGAAAAAGTTTCCTAATTTGATCACATCATTAAAATAACCCAAAATATTGTTTCAAAGGTTGAAACAAAGTTAGTAATCCATTTCTTTATGCATTATAAAGGCATATAAGGGTGTATGATTGGCATGATTGATAGTTATGGACAAAACCCAATGTGATTGAGCATTATGCATGTTTTGGCCCAATGAGGACTTTCATGTCCCGGCCACTTGTTTTTGGTTTGTATTTCATTTCAAATTGTAATATGTAATTAGATTACTTAGATTAGAATTAGAAATAGAGATGGAGATCATTTTCAAGGAGCGAGATGGGCCGGATGGAGATCCAACAAGCTTGAAGATAATGTAATTATTTTTCTTGTTTGAATCATGCATACTACCTAGGTGTGACCTTTTGATTTCCTTCTTGGCTCGGGGAAATCAATGTAGTAAAGTCCATAACTATACCATATTTATATGCTTATATTTATGTGATAGATATAGGATGCCATACCAATGTATGCCAACCATGTATGATGAGACTTAATTAACTAAAACCCTAAAAACAAATACAAAGGTATATAAGCCTTCCATTAATTTTAGGAGAACCAGAGTTCTTTATAGTGTGGGTTGTTGACCACAGTCAAACTCACATTATATCGAATATGTTCAAATCTAATTAAATGGGTCATCTTAGCTAACCCATTAGCTTGTTCACCACAGTCAAGGCTAATGGTTCTAGAGGCATGATTAGGGAATGCATATATGATATGCATGCATCAAGAGTGGATAACCTAATGATCCAATAGTTATGTAGAGACACAATTGGTATAGAGATACCTACCTTTCAAGGGTATGGAGTTTGGCTTGTTGACCACAGTCAAGGTCAAATTACATATCAAGGATTGGATATTGGCCCACTAAGAAAACCATTGGGTTTTCTCGAATTATATAGTGAGGGCTATTAATTCGCAATAAAATAGTGGGAGTAAATGGATTAATTAAAGACCTTATTAATGCATACATATATATATATATGAACATACTCTCATATCTTTTCTTTTTCACATCTATGTCATCATCATGAGCACATCAAATATACGATCAATCTTGGATAACAAACTGGTTGGCAGAAACTTTTCTGACTGGATCAAGCAAGTGAGAATTATTCTCAGAGCGGAAAAGATCCATTATTTCTTGGATAAAGATCCACCACCACTTCCATCAGATGATGCCATTGATGAGATCAAAGGTACTTATCGAAAATACATAGAGGATAGTAAAGCAGCAGCATGTCTGATGCTGGGTGCTATGTCCTCAGAGCTTTAGAAGCAACATGAGATAATGGATGGTGGGATTTCCAAGAAAAAGGTTGCCAAGAAAGAGAATCGCAAAGGAACTTACTTCCATTGTGGAAACGATGGTCATTAGAAGCGTAACTACAAAGCCTATCTAGATTCTCTCAAGGAGAAAAAACAAGCTGATGCTTTTACTTCAGGTATTCATATGATTGAAATTAATACTTATTCTATTGCTTCAAAACTATCTTGGGTATTAGATACCAGATGTGGATCTCATTTGTGTAATGATATACATGGGCTTAGAAGCTTTAAAAGAGTTGGAAAGGCAGAGATATGTTTGCAGTCAGCTACTGGATAGAACATCTTTACAATAGTTGTGGGGACTTACTATTTGCCTCTTCCTAGTGGATTAGTACTGGAATTAAATAATTGTTATTATGTTCCAGCTTTGTCCAAAAGTATTATTTCTTTCAGTTGTTTGATGAACGATTATGATATTTCTGTAAAGGACAAATGTTGTTACATTTTTAAGAACAATATGTTTTATGCAAAAGCTATCATTGAGAAGGGTATATTTGTTCTTGATTTAATTAAAGAAGTACATAATGTGGATACCAAGAGAATGAAACATGATAACCTAAATACCTCATACTTATGGCATTGTTGCTTAGGTCATATAAATGAAAAATGCATGACCAAATTGCACAAGTCAGGTGATTTGGGATCATTTGATTATGAATCATTTGATACATGCGAATCTTGTTTATTGGGAAAAATGACAAAAGCTCCCTTTATTGGTAAAGGAGAACGAGCTAAAATGGTTTGGACTTAATACATTCAGATGTATGTGGTCCAATGACTACACATGCCAGAGGAGGTTACTCCTACTTAATTACTTTCATAGATGATTATTCCAGGTTTGGATATATCTATCTAATGAAATATAAATCAGAAGCATTTGAAAAGTTCAAAGAATTCAGAAATGAAGTAGAGAAACAACTTGGCAAAAGTATTAAAACACTTAGATCAAATAGAGGTAGAGAATACTTAAGCCAAGAGTTTCTGGATTATCTTAGAGATAATGGGATTTTATCTCAATGGACTCCACCATATACACCACAACACAATGGTGTATCTGAAAGGAGAAATCGAACACTATTAGATATGGTTCGATCAATGATGAGCCAAGCGGACTTGCCTAAGTCCTTTTGGGGATATGCACTAGAAACTGCTGTTTATGTGTTAAACAGAGTTCCTAGTAAATTGGTTGATGTTACTCCATATGAGATGTGGAATAACAAGAAACCCATGCTTTCTCATATGAAAGTATGGGGTTGTCCTGTTTATATGAAGAGGACAATGTCAGACAAACTAGATGTTAAGTTTGACAAATGTTTATTTGTGGGATATCCAAAAGAAACGTTTGGATATTATTTCTATCATCCCTTAGAACAAAAGGTGTTTATTTCAAGGCATGCTGTCTTCCTGGAAAGAGAATTTCTCCTACTAGAGGACAGTGGGAGTAAAATTGAACTTGGTGAAGTTCAAAACCCACAAATAGAAGAAGATCAACCGATTGAACCCGAAACTAGATTTCATAATGATGAGATTGCAGTTGAACTTGATTACACACAAAATCCTAGAAGATCTACTAGGATGCGTTTTATCATTGTGAGATATGGATTTCACATTGATTCGAATAGAGGCATAACTGTAGTAGAGGACAATGAGCCTACAAGCTATTAAAAAGTTTTGAACAAGTTCAAAACGTGGTTTATGGCTTAAGGCTATGTAGTCTGAAATGGACTCCATGTATGAGAATAAAGTATGGACTTTAACTCAACCACCCGAAGGGATAAAACCCATAGGGTGCAAATGGGTCTTCAAAAAGAAGACCGACATGGAAGGTAATATAGTTACCTATAAAGCTCGCTTAGTAGCAAAAGGTTATCATTAAAAAGAAGGTATTGACTATGACGAAACCTTTTCTCCTGTAGCGATGCTTAAGTCTATAAGAATACTTTTAGCCAATACAGCTCATTATGATTATGAGATTTGGCAAATGGATGTGAAGATAGCTTTCCTTAATGGAAATCTTACCGAGAATGTGTATATGACACAACCAGAAGGATTCACATAAGGAAATGGTGAAAAGGTATGCAAGCTTCAAAGATCCATTTATGGATTGAAGCAAGCCTCTAAGAGCTGGAACATACGATTCAATGAGACAATCAAAGAGTTTGGTTTCTCACAGAATGAAGATGAACCTTGTATGTATAAAAGGGTCAGTGGGAGTGCAATTGTCTTCCTAGTTCTATATGTGGATGACATATTGATCATGGGAAATGACATTTCTCTTCTCCAATCTATTAAAATATTGTTATCCAAGCAATTATCCATGAAAGACCTTGGAGAAGCATCTTATATTCTAGGAATAAAGATATATAAAGATAGATCCAATAGGTTGCTAGGTCTTTCTTATAGTACATATATAGATAAAGTATTGAAGAGGTTCAATATGGATCTCTCTAAAAAAGGGTTTATACCCATGGTGCATGGGAAACACCTTTCTAAGTCTATGTGTCCGCAGATACTAGAGGATAGAGAGAGCATGAATAGAATACCATATGCATCTGCTATTGGCTCTATCATGTATGCTATGTTATGTACACGTCCAGATGTAGCATTTGCTTTGAGTGTCACAAGCATATTCTAATCCAATTTTGGAGAGGAACACTGGGCAGCTGTAAAGAATATTCTTAATTACTTAAGAAAAACTAAGGATATATTCTTGGTATATGGAGAGGGCAGTTTGGAAGTAAATGGGTATACAGATGCTAGCTTCCAATCTAACAAAGATGACGGTAAATCACAGTCTGGTTATGTGTTCATAATGGGAGGAGGAGCAGATAGTTGGAAGAGTTCCAAACAAGAAACAACTGTTGATTCCACGACGAAAGCTGAGTACATTGCTGCTTTGGAAGCAGCCAAAGAAGCAGTCTGGATCAAAAGTTCATAACTGAACTAGGAGTGGTGCCTAGCATTGTTGATCCGATTCCTTTATATTGTGACACCAATTGAGCCATTGCGCAAGCAAAGGAACCACGGTCTCATCAGCGATCCAAACATGTTCTCAGACACTACCATCTCATAAGGAAAATAGTAGCTAGAAATGATGTGAAAATAGAAAGGGATCCCATAGATGACAATGTGGCGGATCCCCTCACTAAAGCAGTTTCCCAGATTAAGCATGATAACCATATAAATAGCATGGGTCTAAGACATATGAGTGATTGGCTCTAGTGCAAGTGGGAGATTGTTAGACAGTATGCCCTAGTGCCCATGTAATAGGGATGTTTTTAATATGTATAAAATTTATATTCTTAATAAAAGGCATCATTCATTTATTAATGCTATGTTTAAATACATGAGTTTGTAAATCTTAAATTAATAAATGAATTCCTAGATATTATAAACACAGTGCAAAGGCAATCATGAAGGTGTTCATGATTTGAGATGTCTATTGCATGCAAATGTGTTAATATCTAAATATCCCTAGTCATAGAATTAACAAGATAGGATATTGTTAATTCGGACAGACTAGCACATGTTATGCTTCTTAAATGGTTCAAGCAGTAGTTCTCATAACTGTGATTATAGAAGATAATCAAAGCTAACATGTGGATGCTTGTTAGAAGAACAAGTTCATTGGAGACCTGCAAAGAGAATCCTCACATGGGTATTAAATCTATGTCAGTGAGGAATCTCTTCATAGCGGTTATGCAAGTATCCTTAGACTTGAGATCACCAAAGTTATCTTAAGTAGCAAGTGGTATACTTTTACTCCATAACTGATTACTTCCAACTAGGAGTGAACATAGTTAGGAGATTGGGTATATCATGACCTACTTGAATATAGTTGAGTGATTGACAAAGGATTCACCATCCCAGATTTAATAAGGGAAGTTATCTCGCATGATTCTATAATTGCCTTATTCAGAAAATCTCTTGCCATAGTAATATGCCAAGATGGATAGAGATCCATGGAGGGCATTTTGGGAACAATGGTTAAATTAATAGAACATACATAATTAGATTTATATGAGTTGACAAAAATCCATACTCAGAATCTAATTGAGATAAGAGTGGTGAAAGGAGTAATTGCACGATAACTGTTTCTATGGAAGGGTATAGTCAAACCACATGAATTTCCTGACATTTGGGTAGTCATGATGCCTAGCTAGACGCCAATCATGACTTGTATAATGATGTATCAAAAATATCAATGGGGATTGATAAAATGATTTGAAGGAGTTTAAATCATGTGAGTTTTGGATAGAACTCAAATTACATATTATACTGCCAACATGGACAGGGACCCAATAGGTCACACACATATAGAGAAAAGGATAAAATGGTAAAATGACAAGGATAATAATATTTGATATTATTATGAGGGTAGAGAAGTGAATAAGATAATAATTAATTAAAGAGTTTAATTAATTATGATCAAGTAAAATTGTCCACGGAACTTTTGAGAAATATTCTGTAAATTGGACCTAATTGAAATAATGTATTTCATGATTAATTATTATTGTATTATAAGTTTTATAGGACTAATATAAGTTTTATTGGACTGATATAATAATTAATAAGTCTATTGGAGGAGTTATAAAGGGGCCAGAGGAATGGCGCTGGTGTGGAAGCCCTTCTGTAGAGGGCCACACACCAACTCCATACAGAAGGCCTTAATGGCCTATTTCTTGGACCAAATTAATAAATATATGTTACATAAGTTTTCTTTAACCTACATATTTAATTTGGTTGGATTTGAAATCCATTTGGGTATTTAAATCTAATTAGTTGCACAAAGGGTCTAGTTTATAGGTTTTGTGCATAGTCTTTTATGAAAAGGTTTAATTTGAATTTAATTAAGCCCAAATGATTATAATTAATTCCAGAGGCCCAATTAATAATTCCCCAGCAATTTTAAAGATCCCAATCTCATTAGAAGTTGGAATTTTAACCTGACTATAAAAAGTCCAACTAATGAGGAATTAGGGTTAAGTGATTAAACACATAAAAAAGTCTTTTCTTCTGATTCTCTCTCTCTCTTTTTGTGCCACATCCCTTGCTATCTCTTGGGAATTTTCAGCCACTCATAGTTACACATAAATTGTTGGTTCAATTTATCCTTCTCTAGTGTGGATTACTCATTGGAGGTGTTCGATTTTGGACACTGTGGTTTGCGACAACCCGGTGCGAAGTAAAATCAACTGTTAAATTAAAATCAAAGGTGATTTTTCTTATTCTCATATATTTATATTGTATATTCATGGCAAGATCAGTAATATTGGTTAAAAAATTTTAAAATTCCGCTCATGTATGTGATACATGTAACCGACAAATTCCAACAAAATTGAACCAACAAATTGGTGTAGAACAAGGAGTGGCCGAAAAACCATAGAGCTAGCAAGGGATTGACACAAAAGGGAGAGAGAGAATTGAAGAATAAGACTTTCTTATGTGTTTAATCACTTAAGCCTAATTCCTCATTAGTTGGTCTTTTATAGTTAGGTTAAAATTCCAACTCCTTAATGAGATTGGGCTCTTTAAAATTGTTGGAGAATTATTAATTGGGCCTCTAGAATTAATTATAATCATTTGGGTTTAATTAAATCCAATTTAAACCTTTTCATAAAAGACTATGCACAAAACCCACAAACTAGGCCCTCTGTGCAACTAATTGGATTTAAATACCCAAATGGATTCCAAATCCAACCAAATTAAATATGTAAGTTCCATAATACTTATGTAACATATATAAATTAATTTGGCTCATGAAATAGGTCATTAAGGCCTTCGGTATTGGAGTTGGTGTGTGGCCCTCTACATAAGGGCTTCCACACCAGCTCCATTCCTCTTGCCCCTTTATAACTCCTCCAATGGACTTATTAATTGTTATATTAGTCCTATAACACTTATAGTAGTCCTATAACACTTATAAGAAAATAATAATTAATCATGAAATATATTATTTCAATTAGGTCCAACTTACAGAACATTTCTCAAAAGTTTCGCGGATAATTTTACTTAATCATAATTAATTAAACTCTTTAATTAATTATTATCTTATTCACTTCTCTACCCTCATAATAATATCAAATATTATTATCCTTGTCATTTTACCATTTTATCCTTTTTCTCTATATGTGTGTGACCTATTGGGTTCATGTCCGAATTAACAATATCCTTATCTTGTTAATTCTATGACTAGGGATATTCAGATATTAACACATTTGCATGCAATAGACATCTCATATCATGAACACTTTCATGATTGCCTTTGTACTGTGTTTATAATATCTAGGACTTCATTTATTAATTTAAGATTTGCAAACTCATGTATTTAAACATAGCATTAATAAATGAATGATGCCTTTTATTAAGAATATAAATTCATACATATGAAAAACATCCCTATTACATGGGCTCTAGGGCATACTCTCTAACAATCTCTCACTTGCACTAGAGCCAATCACTCATATGTCTCAAACCCATGCTATTTATATGGTGATCATGCTTAATCTAGGAAAGTGCTTTAGTGAGGGGATCCACCACATTGTCATCTGTGGGAACCCTTTCTATTTTCACATCATTTCTAGATACTATTTCCCTTATGAGATGGTAACATCTGAGAACATGCTTGGATCGCTAATGAGATTGTGGTTCCTTTGCTTGCGCAATGGCTCCATTATTGTCACAATATAAAGGAATCGGATCAATAATGCTAGGCACCACTCCCAGTTCAGTTATGAACTTTTTGATCCAGATTGCTTCTTCGGCTGCTTCCGAAGCAGCAATGTACTCAGCTTCCATCATGGAATCAGCAGTTGTGTCTTGTTTGGAACTCTTCCAACTAACTGCTCCTCCTCCCATTATTAACACATAACCAGACTGTGATTTACAATCATCTTTGTCAGATTGGAAGTTGGCATCTGTATACCCATTTACTTCCAAACTGCCCTCTCCATATACCAAGAATATATCCTTGGTTCTTCTCAAGTACTTAAGAATAATCTTTACAGCTGCCTAGTGTTCCTCTCTAAAATTGGATTGGAATCTGCTTGTGACACTCAAAGTAAATGCTAAATCTGGACGTGTACATAACATAGCATACATGATAGAAACAATTGTAGATGCATATGGTATGCTATTCATGCTCTCTCTATCTTCTAGTGTCTGGGGACACATAGATTTAGAAAGGTGCTTCCCATGCACCATGGATATAAACCCTTTCTTAGAGAAATCCATATTGAACCTCTTCAATACTTTATCTATATATGTCCTCTGAGAAAGACCTAGCAACCTTTTGGATCTATCTCTATAGATCCTTATTCCCAGAATATAGGATGCTTCTCCAAGGTCTTTCATGGAGAATTGCTTGGATAACCATATTTTAACAGATTGGAGAAGAGAAATTTCATTTCCCATGATCAATATGTCATCTACATATAGAACTAGGAAGACAATTGCACTCCCACTGACCCTTTTATACACATAAGGTTCATCTTCATTCTGTGAGAAACCAAGCTCTTTGATTTTCTCATTGAATCATATGTTCCAGCTCCTAGAGGCTTTCTTCAATCCATAAATGGATCTTTGAAACTTACATACCTTTTCGCCATTTCCTGATGTGAACCCTTCTGGTTGTGTCACATACACATCCTCAATAAGATTTTCATTAAGGAAAGCTGTCTTCACATCCATTTGCCAAATCTCATAATCATAATGAGCTACAATGGCTAAAAGTATTCTTATAGACTTAAGCATCGCTATAGGAGAAAATGTTTCATCATAGTCAATACCTTCTTTTTGACGATAACCTTTTGCTACTAAGCGAGCTTTATAGGTAACTATATTACCTTCCATGTCAATCTTCTTTTTAAAGACCCATTTGCACCCTCTGGGTTTTATCCCTTCAGGTGGTTAAGTTAAAGTCCATACTTTGTTCTCATACATGGAGTCCATTTCAAACTGCATAGCCTTAAACCATAAATCACGTTCTGAACTGTTCAAAACTTCTTGATAGCTTGTAGGCTCATTGTCCTCTACTATAGTTATGCCTCTATCCGAATCAATGTGAAATCCATATCTCACAGGGATAAAACGCATCCTAGTAGATCTTCTAGAATTTTATGTATAATCAGGTTCAACTACAATCTCATCATTATGAAATTCAGTTTCGGGTTCAATCAGTTGATCATCTTCTATTTATGGATCTTGAACTTCGCCAAGTTCAATTTTACTCCCACTGTCCTCTCGTAAGAGAAATTCTCTTTCCAAAAAGACAGCATGCCTTGAAACAAACACCTTTTGTTCTAAGGGATGATAGAAATAATATCCAAATGTTTCTTTTGGATATCCCACAAATAAACATTTGTCAGACTTAACATCCAGTTTGTCTGACATTGTCCTCTTCACATAAGCAAGACAATCCCATACTTTCATATGAGAAAGCGTGGGTTTCTTGTTATTCCACATCTCATATGGGGTAACATCAATCGATTTATTAGGAACTCTGTTTAACACATAAACAGCAGTTTCTAGTGCATATCCCCAAAAGGACTTAGGTAAGTTCGCTCGGCTCATCATTGATCAAACCATATCTAATAGTGTTCGATTTCTCCTTTTAGATACACCATTGTGTTATGGTGTATATGGTAGAGTCCATTGAGATAAAATCCCATTACTCTAAGATAATCTTGAAACTCTTGGCTTAAGTATTCTCCGCCTCGATCTGATCTAAGTATTTTAATACTTTTGCCAATTTGTTTCTCTACTTTATTTCTGAATTCTTTGAACTTTTCAAATGCTTCTGATATATATTTCATTAGATGTATCCAAACCTGGAATAATCATCTATGAAAGTAATGAAGTAGGAGTAACCTCCTCTGGCATGTGTAGTCATTGGACCACATACATCTAAATGTATTAAGTCCAAAACCATTGTAGCTCGTTCTCCTTTACCAATAAATGGAGCTTTTGTCATTTTTCCCAATAAGCAAGATTCACATGTATAAAATGATTCATAATCAAATGATCCCAAATCACCTGACTTGTGCAATTTGGTCATGCGTTTTTCATTTATATGGCCTAAACGACAATGCCATAGGTATGAGGTATTTAGATTATCATATTTCATTCTCTTGGTATCCATATTATGTACTTCTTTAATTAAATCAAGAACAAATATACCATTCTCAATGATAGCTTTTGCATAAAACATATTGTTCTTAAAAATGTAACAACACTTGTCCTTTAAAGAAATATCATAATCGTTCATCAAATGACTGAAAGAAATAATACTTTTGGACAAAGCTGGAACATAATAACAATTATTTAATTCTAGCACTAATCCACTAGGAAGAGGCAAATAGTAAGTCCCTACAACTGTTGTAGAGATGTTATGTCCAGTAGCTGACTGCAAACATATCTCTGCCTTTCCAACTCTTCTAAAGCTTCTAAGCCCCTGTAGATCATTACATAAGTGAGATCCACATCCAGTATCTAATACCCAAGATTGTTTTGAAGTAATAAAATAAGTATTAATTTCAATCATATGAATACCTGAAGTAGAAGCATCAGCTTGCTTCTTCTCCTTGAGAGAATCTAGATAGGCCTTGCAGTTACGCTTCCAATGACCATCCTTTCCACAATGGAAGCAAGTTCCTTTGGGATTTTCTTTCTTGGCAACCTTCTTTTTGGAGATCCCACCATTCTTTGGCTGCGCCTTGGTTATCTTCTTCTTCTGCTTCTTGCCTTTAGTAGAAGTGACAACCATGACACTTTTTGGATCCTTCTTAAATGATCCATCAGCTGTCTTGAGCATATTGATTAACTCAGGAATGGATACTTGGATCTTGTTCATGTTGAAGTTAAGAACGAAAGGTGCATAACTTAGAGCTAATGAATACAAGATTAAATCTATGTATAGATCATTATCCATAACATAGCCAAGTCTACTCAAATGCTCAATATACCCATACATCTTCAATGCATGAGTAGCAGCTAAAGTGCCTTCCACCATTTTGCAGCTAAATAAAGCTCGAGCAATCTCATATTGCTCAGTTCTAGCCTGAGAAGAATATAGCTCCTCTAGATGCAAAACGATGGTTCTAGCATCCATCATCTCGTGTTGCTTCTGAAGCTCTGAGGATATAGCACCCAGCATCAGACATGCTGCTGCTTCACTATCCTCTATGTATTTTTGATAAATGCCTTTGATCTCATCAACGGCATCATCCGATGGAAGTGGTAGTGGATCTTTATCCAAGACATAGTGGATCTTTTCATCTCTGAGAACAATTCTCACTTGCCTGATCCAGTCATAATAGTTGCTGCCAACCAGCTTGTTATCCAAGATTGATTGTATATTAATGTTTGATGTGCTCATGATGATGACCTAGATGTGAAAAAGAAAAGATATGAGAGTATGTTCATATATATGTATGCATTAATAAGGTCTTTAATTAATCCATTTTACTCCCACTATTTTATTGCGAATTAATAGCCCTCACTATATAATATGAGAAAACTCGATGGTTTTCTTAGTGGGCCAATATCCAAGCCTTGAATATGTAATTTGACCTTGACTTTGGTCAACAATCCAAATTCCATACCCTAGAAAGGTAGGTATCTATATACCAATTGTGTCTCTACACAACTATTGGATCATTAGGTTATCAACTCTTGATGCATGCATATCGTATATGCATTTCCTAATCTTACCTCTAGAACCATTAGCCTTGACTGTAGTCAACAAGCTAATGGGCTAGCTAAGATGACCCATTTAATTAGATTTGAACATATTCGATATAATGTGAGCTTGATTGTGGTCAACAACCCATACTATAAAGAACTCTAGTTCTCCTCAAATTAATGGAAGGCTTATAAACCTTAGTATTTGTTTGAGGATTTTAGTTAGTTAAGTCTCATCATACATGGTTGGAATACATTGGTATGTATCATATATCTATCACATAAATATAAGCATAAAAATATGGTATAGTTATGAACTTTACTACATTGATTTCCCCGAGCCAAAAAGGAAATCAAAAGGTCACACCTAGGTAGTATGCATGATTCAAACAAGAAAAATAATTACATTATCTTCAAGCTTGTTGGATCTCCATCCGGCCCATCTTGCTCCTTGATAGTGGTCTCCATCTCTATTTCTAATTCTAATCTAAGTAATCTAATTACATATTACAACCTGAAAAGAAATACAAACCAAAAAGAAGTGGTCGGGACATGAAAGTCCTCATTGGGCCAAAACATGCATAATGCTATATCACATTGGGCTTTGTCCATAACTATCAATCATGCCAATCATACACCATTATATGCCTTTCTAATGCATAAAGAAATGGATTACTAACTTTGATTCAACTTTTGAAACAATCTTTTGAGTTATTTTAATGATGTGATCAAATTAGGAAACTTTTTCAATTTTGGAAACTTTCATTTTAGGAAACCTTTTTGCATGCATGTGCTTTTACCTTAATAATCAATCCAATTGATTATTAATTAATTATTAATTGACTATTTAATTAATTAGTCATATTAAATAATTAAAAGAATCAATTTTGGGCTTAAGATCAAAGGTAGGTCGAAACCCACCAAAATAAACCCTAAATGTGTTCACACACAAACTAGTTTCGTGTCTATTGGACCATTTGGGCCTTTTGGAATGAGGTAAGATCACTCCAGCCCTTAAAAACCATTAATAAACTTAATTAATGTTTATAATATTATTTTCAATCAGGTCCTTGGGCCCACCAAGTCAGTCACTAATTTAAATCAAGTTCGTAAACATAATTAAGCCCATTAAGTGGTTTTAATGAAATAAAATTAATCAAATTAATTTAACGCCCATTTTAATTAATCCAATTAATTAAAAACACTTTAATGTATCATATATATCAGATTTAGAAGATTAAAAATTTTTGTAACCAAGAACACATCAAGAACACAGAAGAACACCAATTTATCGAACTTTTCGACTAAACTAGTTTTCATGCAAAACTTGTTCGATTTTAATTTCGTTCGATCCTACGGCTTAATATCATATATTAAACACATAAAATATCATCTAAATGATTTTTTAATGGATCCATAAGAAATTAAATTAGAACAGCCCCTAATTCTACATGGGTTTCACGCAAAACCCTAATGGGTTTCACGCAAAACCCTAGTTACTTTTCTTCAAAAGTTTCGTTTTTGTTTCCATCAAATTTATTTGATCACACATACAACCAGAAATTAATATTTCTCATTCATGAAAAATTAAATCTGATATTTTAAAGTTTATGAATTAGATAACTCAAAATAAAACAAAACTTATTCCGCAGAAAAATATAGAATTGTATATCCATGGCAAAACCTGGCTCTGATACCATGTTAGAGTTAAACGGTTACATGCATCGCATACATAAGCAAAATTTTTAAATTTTTAACCATTAGATCTGATCTTGCCATGAATACACAAGATATCTATATGATGAGAATAAGAAAAATCACTTTTGATTTTTGTTGAACAGTTGATTTTACTTCGTACCGGGTTGTCTCAAACCACAGTGTCCAAAATCGAATACCTCCAATGAGTAATCCACACTAGAGAATGAAAAATTGAACCAACAAATTGATGTAGAACAAGGAGTGGCCGAAAAACCCTAGAGCTAGCAAGGGAGTGGCGCAAAAGGGAGAGAGAGAATATAAGAATAAGACTTTCTTATGTATTTAATCACTTAACCCTAATTCCTCATTAGTTGGCCTTTTATAGTTAGGTTAAAATTCCAACTCCTTAATGAGATTAAGCTCTTTAAAATTTCTGGAGAATTATTAATTGGGTCTCTGGAATTAATTATAATCATTTGAGTTTAATTAAATTCAATTTAAACCTTTTCATAAAAGATTATATACAAAACCCACAAACTAGGCCCTTTGTGCAACTAATTGGATTTAAATAGCCAAATGGATTCCAAATCAAACCAAATTAAATATGTAAGTTCCATAAAACTTATGTAACATATATAAATTAATTTGGTTAATGAAATAGGCCATTAATTCCTTCTATATTGGAGTTGGCATGTGGCCCTCTACAGAAGGGCTTCCACACCAGCTCTATTCCTCTGGCCCCTTTATAACTCCTCCAATGGACTTATTAATTATTATATTAGTCCTATAACACTTATAGTAGTCCTATAAAACTTATAAGACAATAATAATTAATCATGAAATACATTATTTCAATTAGGTCCAACTTACAAAACATTTCTCAAAAGTTTCGCGGATAATTTTACTTGATCATAATTAATTAAGCTCTTTAATTAATTATTATCTTATTCACTTCTCTACCATAATAATAATATCAAATATTACTATCCTTGTCATTTTACCATTTTATCCTTTTTCTCTTTATGTGTGTGACCTATTGGGTTCCTGTCCATGTTGGCAGTATAATATGTAATTGTGAATTCTATTCAAAACTCACATGACTTAAACTCCTTTAAATCGTTTTATCAATCCCTATTGATATTCTTGATACATCATTATACAAGTCATGATTGGCCTCTACCTAGGCATCATGACTACCCAAATGTCAGGAAAGTCAAGTGGTTTGACTATACCCTTCCATAGAAACAGTTACCATGCAATTACTCCTTTCACCACTCTTATCTAAATTAGATTATGAGTATGGATTTCTATCAACTCATATAAACTAATTATGTATTTTCTATTAATTTAACCATTGTTTCCAAAATGCCCTTCATGGATCTCTATCCATCTTGGTATATTACTCTTGTAAGGCCCCTAACATGACCCTAATCTAATTTGCATATTTAAATGGGATTTTTATTTGATTAAGATTAAATTAAATGAGGAATTTGTATAAGTATGGGTCAAGAGGGGTTAAATTATCATGTTATTATGTTATTTGCATGAAAATAAAATTTTGAAGCATGGTTTAATGTTAATTAAGGGTGCAATTGAAGTAAAAAGGTGTTAATTTGGGGTAAATGTATTGTTTTGGGAACTCAAGGGTCAAATGTGGATAGAAATTATTGTTTAAAGGTCAATTTGAGAGAAGGAAAAAATGGATAGGTTAATGTTTGAAAGAAATTAAATGGAGAGGTTAAAGTTTAACATGCAAGTTTTCAAGGGACTAAAGAGGGGATTTTCTTTGTTGGTATAAGAGGCTTGAGTTAATAGAGATAGAGGTGTCGTGTAGTTGTGTGCTGATCGGCATGTGAAGGAGAGAAAACCAGAAAATCTTCATCTCATCTTTCTCTCACTCCCATTGATTTATCTCAAGCAATTAGATGATAATTTTAGTTGGTTAATCAAGAGTACAATGTATTAAACTTAAGATAATTAAACTGTTAATTGAACCCCTCATCATCTTCTTTTTCTTCTTTTCATTTGGACTGAGAAGAACGTTAACTAAGTGCTGGAAATTTGAATGTCGATGATTTTTGTGAAGGAGAAGAGGAAGGAAGGAAGAGCAAAGGAAAGGGTATTGGTAGAGGTTGAAGCCATTGGGTTTTTCAGCCAAGGTATGGGAATTTAGGCTGTTCATATTGCATGTGAAATTAATTGTTGGAACTAGGTATGATTTACAGAATTCAAAGTTACATTTTTCTGGATTTTAACAATGTGAGGTTGAAGAATATTGTACTTGCCGAGTCGTGAATGTCTTCATGAGTCGTGAACTTTTGTACGACTCATGAAGCTCTTCACGAGTCATGCATCTTCTTCCTCTGGGAATGTTGGGTTCACTCATGAAGATCTTCACAAGTCGTGAATTTTAGTTCGACTTGTGAAGTATAGCTTTTCTTCTCCACTCGTGAACCTCTTCACAAGACATGAGTATTAGCCTTATAAGCTTCACTCATGAATCTCTTCACGAGTCGAACATATCGTCAAGACTGAATGACCTATCTAGAATTTTTTGCTCATAAGTTGAGCTATAAAGTAGCAAATTGAATGATTCTTTTTGCATTGGAAAATAGACTTCTGTACCTATATTTCATGTGAAGGAATCTAGACTTAAATCTTCCTTTAATTACATGGAATTTAGGATTGAATCCGGACTAGTTCCTTAGACTGCACATAGAATCAGAATTTACAATAATGGGCATATCTTTTTGTAGAGATGTTGAAATGTTACAAAATGAAATTCTGGAAAAATTAGAGACATGAAAGTCTAACTTTGATGAAGAAATGTTTGTTTAAATCCTTCTAAATTTTACATTATAAATTGTTCTAAATGACAGTACACACGATTTGGTTTTAAAACAGCCTATAGTAATTTTCAAATAACTCAAGCTATAGGTCAGATATGGAGATGAATTTTGATGCTCTGGAAACTAGACACATAGGGGGATAAAATTGTGGAAGATCATCTAGACAAAACAATGAATTTTTCCTTTCCAAATGTGGCTCACAAGTTGAGTCCGGAATGCTGCCCTATACAGCTTGTTGATGCACTTGAATTTATGATTACTAATTAAATTGAGATGAATAGTTGTTTTTTTAAATAGTAAAATAAATTGGATAGGGCATGTAATATGACTATCATTGAAAGAATTATATCCATACATTTACATTCGTTGTGTATATGAATAAAGATTAGTGATGAAATATCTAACCTACACATGTAATTAGACCTGTACATGATTGTCATATGCCTAATTGATGTGTACATATGTAATCCTATGACATGAAAGTGCACATGATTTGAATGATGATAAATGCATATATTTATATTGGTAAACATGCTTATAATGATAAGCCTACTAAATGCGAATGTACCTACATGTATGTACATTTACGATTATGTACATGGATGTATGAGCATGTAATTGCCCTATGAGATAGAAAATGTTGTAGCATGACTATGAACATATGAGACACTTAATGAGAACATGATCAAGTATATGATATGATGATTATATGTCATGCCTATATGTCATGATGTAAACTTATAGTCACACGAAATGGATGAGCTAATTGTGTACTTTGGCTTATGAAATGTGCATATATCTATTTATGCACCAGAGAACTTATAGTTTTACAATACTCTATATATGTACAAACAGTATACTATGAATACAGTCTTAATATGTGAATTAAACACGAATATAGTTCTGCCTGCGATAGAGATTTAAATGTGGATAGATAGGCGCCTATAGGGAAATTGCAGCTGCCATAGTTTGGCCCAAGTGGGTCCATAGTATATATGATCCCATTTGGATCATGATCAGCCCCATTTGGGTTGATAGGCAACCCCATTTGGGTCTGCTTGACCTGCCCACAGTACAGTTTGGCCCCGTTTGGGTCTATAGATCTGATATCTTCGGATATCCTTCTTTTTGATACCGATGTGTATCCATAGTTCCCATTATCCACTGATAAAGCTAAGGCAGGCTAAACGTTATTCATAGTAATGATCAAAATTAAATAGTTAAAGTTATTTGACTAAAGATTGATGTTGTAGATTATATTATTTGTTTACCCACAGGAATTATGTTTCATTTAAATATGTTTACATGGGAAATTGTTTTCTATATGAATTATGAATATGAGAATATTTGTTACTCTTTTTTTTTGTTATTTATTATACATATTGTATGTATATTTTGATGACTGTTGTGTGTGGTCATCCATCTATAGATATTCCCCACTAAGCTTTATAGCTTAGCACCAGTTATTTATCCGTGTAGGTACCATTACCAAGATTTTTGCTCAGGGACGATCTCTGCATTAGGAATGGTGAACTACCGACTATTAATCTTGATGTAGGATGTTTTTTTGTATTAGTATTATCATATGTTTTGCTTTATGGCCAGTTATGTTATAAGATGTATATAACTTATGAGAAATGTTGTAACTCACAAGTAGTAAAGCTAAGAAGAGTATACGTGCATGTGATATACATAAAGTAATATTCATATAGTATAGTATGCATGATACTAAGTATGAATACAATATAGGAATAGACTAGTAGCACATACATAAGTTTATGAACAGTATGACATGATTAAGGGTAAAATGATAGATAAACAAATATATTGCATAAGCATGATTAATAGTAATCAAATTATCAGATAAATAAGGTTTTGCATAGAGGGTGCTACAATTTGTGGTATCAGAGCCTAGGTTTAGCCTTTTCTGGGTAAAAATGAACCTAGGATTCTATAGTATGATATAGTGTTTTGTTGGCCAGATGCAGAAGTCCCTATTTTCTTATAGATCAAAGATGGAGAGCTCTAGGGATGCTTTTAAGGAATCGGCTGAAAGTAACAGGCTGGTTAGAACCAATCCCTCTAATCCTGGATCTTCATCATCTAATCCAAATGAGGTTCTAGCAGCCATCCCTGCAGAAGCATTGTTAAAGATATCACAGGATATGGCTCAAATTCTTCAAAGGATGATTGCACCTAAAGCTCCAATATCTGAAATTAGGAAGCATGGTGCTGAAGAGTTTTTAGGCACTAATCTGGAATAGTCTGAGGAAGCTAAATTTTGGCTGGAAAAGCTAGAGAGAATTTTTGATGAAATCCACTGTCCAGTGGGTCATAAGGCATCTTGTGTTGTGTCCTTATTACAGAGGGCTGCTTATGATTGGTGGAAGTTAGTGTTGAAGCAACCCCAGTTACCAGATCCTCTTACATGGGAATTTTTCACAGCTAAGTTCAAGAAAAAGTATGTTACTAAGGCGTACAAACAAGAGAAGTTAAAGCAGTTTCTAAATTTGAAGCAGAGAGCTATGTATGTGGCTGAATATGAGAAAGAATTTATTCACTTGTTCAAATATGTTCCTGATAAGATGTTAACTGATGCTTTTAAATGTAGACAGTTTGAAGATGGGTTAAATGATCGTATCAGACAAAAGTTAATTGGATCTACATATTTGCAAGTGGTTAACTTCACTCAACTGGTTACAACAACCTTGCGAATTGAAAAGAATGAAATTGCAAAAAGGGAGAAGGAACAGAAAAGAAGTGGGTCCAAGGGTTGATCTTTCACAGGAAAGAGAGCTAGAGTAGCTCATGGAAATTAGCCAGCTGAGTCCAGCTATAGTTCTATAAAAAGGGACAGGAGACAAGAATCTTCTACAGTGTCTAAGCTAGGAAAGGGAGCTTCAGGGAAACAGAGTGGGGGACAACCTCCAGTGTGTCCCCATTGTTCTAGGCAACAGTGGAATAGTTGCAGGAAATTAACTGGGGCATGTTTCAAGTATGGTGGTATCGATCACTTCATGGCAAATTGTCCTTTGAAGAGGGATCAGGGTGTTGGACAGCAGGGCAGTAAAGGAACTTATAATGCACCATCTTCAGGTAGAGGCAGAGGAAGAGGATATGGGGGATTGAGGCATCAGGGATCCCAGTCCAGGAACATTTTTGAATCAGTTGACAGGCCCATAGCTCCAGTTGTTCCTATTCAGGCTTATGCAATGAAAGCTAGAGAGGATTAGAGTGCTCCAGAAGTTATAGCCGGTATTTTCTCTCTCTTTGATTCTCACATGCATGCACTGATTGATCTTGGTTCCACTCATTTTTATGTTTGCACTGGGGATATGGGTAGAAATGAGTCTACTGTACATGAACTGGAATATAATATATGTGTAACCAACCCTTTAGGTCACAGTGTTGTTGTTAATAGAGTGCATAAATAGTGTCCTATTGTAATTCAAGGGAAAGAATTTCTTGTTGATCTTATTGAATTGCCATTTCGGGAGTTTGATATTATACTAGGTATGGATTGGCTGTCTAGACATCATGCAGTGATTAATTGTGAAGCTAAAACTGTAACTCTTATTGGTGCTGATGGTAAAGAAACTTTAGTTCAGGGCATTCGATCTAAACCCATAGCTAATGTAATAACAGCTATGCAAGCTAAGCAATTTCTGAGAAAAGGGTGTGAAGCTTTCTTAGCACTTGTACTTGATTCAAGAAAAAAGATTGTGAATCTCCAAGAGATTCCAGTAGTGAAAGAATTTCCTGATGTGTTCCCTGAAGACTTGCCTAGTCTTCCACCTGAAAGGAATGTTGAATTGTCTATAGAAATTCTACCTGGTACAGCTCCTATTTCGAAGGCACCCTACAAGATGGCTCCTTTGGAATTGAAGGAACTAAAAGTTTAACTACAGGATTGCTTGACAAAGGCTTCATTAGGCCTAGTGCATCACCTTGGGGTGCACCAGTTTTATTTGTGAAGAAAAAAGATGGGTCTTTGAGGATGTGTATAGATTACTAATAGTTAAATAGGGTAACAGTGAAAAATAAGTACCCTTTACCTAGAATTGAAGATTTATTTGATTAGTTGAAAGGTGCTGGAGTGTTTTCCAAGATTGATTTGCAAATGGGTTATTATCAACTTAGGGTTAAGGATGTGGATGTTTCCAAAATAGCCTTTAGAACCTGATATGGGCATTATGAGTTTCTGGTGATGACATTTGGGTTAAAAAATGTACCGGCTGCATTTATGGATCTTATGAATAGGGTATTTAGACCCTACTTGGATCAATTTGTTGTTGTATTCATAAATGACATTTTGGTGTATTCGAGAAATGAAGCGGAACATGCTGAACACTTGAGAATTATTTTACAGACTTTGAGGGAGAATAAGTTATATGCTAAGATGAGAAAATGTGTTTTTTGGCTTAAGGAAGTTTTTTTCCTTGGTCATGTAGTATCTTTTGAAGGCATTAGAGTGGATCCAGCAAAAATTGAGGCTATAGTGAATTTGAAGCCGCCTCGAAATGTGACAGAAGTGAGAAGTTTTCTGGGCTTAGCAGGTTATTACCATCATTTTGTGAAAGGATTTTTAGTTATAGCTGCACCACTCACTAAACTATTGAGAAAGGGTATAAAGTTTGAGTGGACTGACCGGTGTCGGGCAAGCTTTGATCAATTGAAGAAATTTTTGATAGAGGCTCCAGTTTTGACAAAACCAGTTACAGGAAAGGAGTATGCTATGTATAGTGATGCTTCCAGAGTTGGCTTGGGGTGTGTGTTAATGCAAGATGGTAAAGTAATTGCCTAACCATCTAGGCAGTTGAAGCAGCATGAGCAAAACTATCCAAGCCATGACCTAGAGTTAGCAGCAGTAGTGTTTGCCTTAAAAATTTGGCGACATTATTTGTATAGGGAAAAGTGCAGAATATATACAGATCACAAGAGTCTCAAATATTTGCTCACTCAGAAGAAACTTAACTTGAGGCAGCGAAGATGGTTAGAACTATTTAAAGATTATGATTGTATAATGGATTACCATCCAGGCAAAGCTAATGTTGTAGCTGATGCCTTAAGTCGTAAAATGATGGCTGCTATGATTGCACACCACTTTAGATGGAAACTTGCTTATGATGGTGCTTTAATAGCACAGTTAAAGATTAGACCTTGTTTGAAGCAAATAGTGATCGATGCTCAGAAACATGATGAAAGGTTGCAACAGATTTCAAAGTCTTCGCATGAAGGCACCCAGTCTGAGTATTCAGTGAAAGAGGATGGGGGTGTGTATTACCATAATAGATTATATGTTCCTGACGACAAAGAATGAAGAAGAACAGTATTGAATGAGGCTCACAATACAGTATTTACTATGCACCCTGGTGGGAATAAGATGTACCAGGATTTAAAACAAGGTTATTGGTGGCCTGGAATGAAGAAAGATGTGGTAGCATATGTCTCCAAATGTTTGACTTGTCAGCAGGTGAAAGCAGAGCACCAGTTACCCTCTAGTTTGTTGAACCCCATCCCAATTCCACAGTGGAAATGGGAGGATATCACCATGGACTTTGTAACAGGATTTCCCCTTACACAGAAAAAGCATGATTCAGTTTGGGTTATAGTTGATAAGCTGACCAAATCAGCTCATTTCATACCAGTTCGGATGGATTACCCTATGGATAAATTGGCAGAACTTTATGTAAATGAGATTGTTAGACTGCATGGCATTCCAGTGTCAATAATCTCTGATCGAGATCCGAGATTCACATTGAGATTCTGGCAGAGTTTGCAACGAGCACTAGGAACTCAGCTCCGTTACAATACAGCATTCCACCCTCAGACGGATGGTCAATCTGAACGGGTTATCCAAATTTTAGAAGATATGATGAGAGGATGTGCTTTGGATTTTGCAGGAAGTTGGGATAGATATTTAGCTTTAATGGAGTTCGCTTACAATAACAGTTATCAAAAGAGCATCGAGATGGCACCTTATGAGGCCTTGTATTGCCGGAAAATTTAGAACTCCTGTTTACTGGATTGAATTGTCAGAGCGCAGAGTCATTGGTCCAGATATTGTTAAAGATAAAGAACAAAGGGTACAAGTTATCAAGCAAAGATTGAAGGAAGCTAGCGATAGACAGAAGTCGTATGCTGATTTAAAAAGGAAAGACATTGAATATCAAGTGGGTGACAAAGTGTTTTTGAAAGTGTCCCCTTGGAGAAAAGTATTGAGATTTAGGAAAAAGGGTAAATCGAGCCCGAGGTTTATCAGCCCATATGAGATTCTTCAAAGAGTTGGGCCAGTGGCATACAAGTTGGCTCTCCCTATAGAACTAGCCAAACTCCATGATGTTTTTCATGTTTCGATGCTTCGAAGGTATCAATCAGATGAATCCCGTGTGATACCAGTTCAAGATGTGCAAGTACAGCCGGATTTCACTTATGATGAAGAGCCTATAGCAATTATGGCTAGAGAAGTTAGACAGCTAAGGAATAAGCAAATTCCACTTGTTAAAGTGCTCTGGCAACATCACGATTTACAAAACATTACTTAGGAGCCAGAAACAGCTATGAAGGAACAACATCCTCACTTATTCAAAGCAGGTATGAATTTCGGGGACAAAATTCTTCAGTAGGAGAGAATTGTAAGGCCCCTAACATGACCCTAATCTAATTTACATATTTGAATGGGATTTTTATTTGATTAAGATTAAATTAAATGAGGAATTTGTATAAGTATGGGTCAAGAGGGGGTAAATTATCATGTTATTATGTTATTTGCATGAAAATAAAATTTTAAAGCATGGTTTAATGTTAATTAAGGGTGCACTTGAAGTAAAAAAAATATTAATTTGGGGTAAATGTATTGTTTTGGAAACTCAAGGGTCAAATGTGGATAGAAATGTATGTTTAAAGGTCAATTTGAGAGAATGAATAAATGGATAGGTTAATGTTTGAAAGGAATTAAATGGAGAGGTTAAAGTTTAACATGCAAATTTTCAAGGGACTAAAGAAGGGATTTTCTTTGTCTGTATAAGAGGCTTGAGTTAGTGGAGATGGAGGTGTCATGTAGTTTGTGTGCTGATCGGCATGTGAAGGAGAGAAAACCAGAAAATCTTTATCTCATCTTTCTCTCACTCTCATTGATTCATCTCACGCAATTAGATGATAATTTTAGTTGGTTAATCAAGAGTACAATGTATTAAACTTAAGGTAATTAAACTATTAATTGAACCCTTCATCATCTTCTTCTTCTTCTTTTCATTTAGACTCAGAAGAACGTTAACTAAGTGTTGGAAATTTGAATGTCGATGATTTTTGTGAAGGAGAAGAGGAAGGAAGGAAGAGCAAAGGAAACGGTATTGCTAGAGGTTGAAGACATTGGGTTTGTCAGCCAAGGTATAGGAATTTAGGCTGTTCATATTGCATATGAAATTGATTGCTGGAACTGTGTATGATTTACAGAATTCAAAGTTATGTTTTGTTGGATTTTAATGATGTGAGGTTGAAGAAGATTGTCCTTGCCGAGTCGTGAATGTCTTCACGAGTCGTGAACTTTTGTCCGACTCGTGAAGCTCTTCACGAGTCGTGCATCTTCTTCCTCTGGGAATGTTGGGTTCACTCATGAAGATCTTCACGAGTCATGAATTTTAGTTCGACTCGTGAACCTCTTCACGAGTTATAAAGTATAGCTTTTCTTGTCCACTTGTGAACCTCTTCACGAGATGTGAGTATTAGCCTTATAAGCTTCACTTGCGAATCTCTTCACGAGTCGAACATATCGTCATGACTGAATGACCTGTCTAGAATGTTTTGCTCATAAGTTGAGCTATAGAGCAGCAAATTGCTTGATTCTTTTTACATTGGAAAGCATACTTCTGTACCTATATCTCATGTGAAGGAATATAGACTTAAATCTGCCTTTAATTATATGGAATTTAGGATTGAATCCGGACTAGTTCCCTAGACTACACACAAAATCAGAATTTACAATAATGGGCATATCTTTTTGTAGAGATGTTGAAATGTTACAAAATGAAATTTTGGAATAATTAGAGACATGAAAGTCTAACTTTGATGAAGAAATGTTGGTTTAAATCCTTTTAAATTTTACATTATAAAATTTTCTAAATGACAGTCCATACGATTTGGTTTTAAAATAGCCTACAGTATTTTTCAAATAACTCAAGTTATAGGTCAGATATGGAGATGAATTTTGATGCTCTGGAAACTAGACACATAGGGGGGTAAAATTGTGGAGATCATCTTGACAAAAAAATGACTTTTCCTTTCCAAATGTGGCTCACAAGTTGAGTCCGGAATGCTGCCCTATACAGATTGTTGATGCACTTGACTTTATGATTACTAATTCAATTGAGATGAATAGTTGTTTTTATGATAATAAAATAAATTGGACAGGGCATGTAATATGACTATCGATGAAAGAATTATATGCATACATTTACATTCGTTGTGTATATGAATAAAGATTAGTGATGAAATATCTAACCTACACATGTAATTAGACCCGTACATGATTGTCATATGCCTAATTGATGTGTACATATGTAATCCTATGACATGAAAGTGCACATGATCTGAATGATGATAAATGCATATATTTATATTGGTAAACATGCTTATAGGAATAAGCCTACTATATGCGAATGTACCTACAGGTAAGTACATTTACGATTATGTACATGAATGCATGAGCACGTAATTGCCCTATGAGATAGAAAATGTTGTAGCATGACTATGAACATGTGAGACGCTTAATGAGAACATGATCAAGTATATGATATGATGATTATATGTCATGCCTATATGTCATGATGTAAACTTATAGTCACACGAAATGGATGAGCTAATTGTGTAACTTGGTTTATGAAATGTGCATATATCTTTTTATGCACCAGAGAACTTATAGTTTTACAAGACGCTATATATGTACAAACAGTATACTATGAATACAATCTTAATATGTGAATTGAACATAAATATAGTTCTGCCTGCGATAGAGTTTTAGATGTGGATAGATAGGCGCCTATAGGGAAATTGCAGCTGCCATAGTTTGGCCCAATTGGGTCCATAGTATATATGATCCCGTTTGGATCATGATCAGCCCCGTTTGGGTTGATAGGCGACCCCGTTTGGGTCTGCTTGACCTGTCCACAGTATAGTTTGGCCCCGTTTGAGTCTATAGATCTGATATCTTTGGATATCCTTCTTTTAGATACCGATGTGTATCCATGGTTCCCGTTATCCACTGATAAAGCTAAGGCAGGCTAAACGTTATTCATAGTAATGATCAAAATTAAACAATTAAAGTTATTTGACTAAAGATTGATGTTGTGGATTATATTATTGGTTTACCCACAGGAATTATGTTTCATTTGAATATGTTTACATGGGAAGTTGCTGTCTATATGAATTATGAATATGAGAATATTTGTTACTCTTTTGGGTACAATGTTTAGGTACATGAGTATATGTTTTATGCTTTAAAGTATTGGTTATTATTGACATGATATGTTGCACATGTTATTTATTATACACATTATATGTATATTTTGATGACCGTTGTGAGTGGTCATCCATCTATAGATATTCCCCACTAAGCTTTAAAGCTTAGCACGGGTCATTTATCCGTGTAGGTACCATTACCAAGACTTTTGCTCAGGGACGATCTCTGCATCAGGAAGGGCCAACTACTGACTGTTAATCTTGATGTAGGATATTTTTTGTATTAGTATTATCATATGTTTTGCTTTATGGCCAGTTATGTTATAAGATGTATATAACTTATGAGAAATGCTGTAACTCACAAGTAGTAAAGCTAAGAAAAGTATGCGTGCATGTGATATACATAAAGTAATATTCATATAGCATAGTATGCATGATACTAAGTATGAAATACAATACAGGAATAGACTAGTAGCACATACATAAGTTTATAAACAGTATGACATGATTAAGGGTAAAATAATAGGTAAACAAATATATTGCATAAGCATGATTAATAGTAATCAAATTATCAGATAAATAGGGTTTTGCATAGAGGGTGCTACTACTTTGGCCAGAGATTCTCTGAACAAGGCAATTATAGAATCATGCGAGATAACTTCCCGTATTAAATTTGGGATGCTGAATCCTTTATCAATCACTCAACTATCTTCAAGTAGGTCATGATATACCTAATCTCCTAACTTTGTTCACTCCTAGTTGGAAGTAATCAGTTATGGAGTCAAAGTATATCACTTGCTACTTAAGATAACTTTGGTGATCTCAAGTATAAGGATACTTGCACAACTGCTATAAAGAGATTCCTTACTGATATAGATTTAATATCCATGTGAGGATTCTCTATGCAGGTCTCCAATGAACTTGTTCTTCTAACAAGCATCCACATGTTAGCTTTGATTATCTTCCATAATCACAGTTATGAGAACCACTGCTTGAACCATTCAAGAAGCATAACATGTGCTAGTCTGTCCGAATTAACAATATCCTTATCTTGTTTATTCTATGACTAGGGATATTCAGATATTAACACATTTGCATGCAATAGACATCTCATATCATGAACACTTTCATGATTGCCTTTGCACTGTGTTTATAATATCCAGGACTTCATTTATTAATTTAAGATTTACAAACTCATGTATTTAAACATAGCATTAATAAATGAATGATGCCTTTTATTAAGAATATAAATTCATACATATGAAAAACATCCCTATTACATGGGCTCTAGGGCATACTCTCTAATAGCCTAAGCTTTCCAAGATTCCTAACAAGCATTGGTGGAAAAGGTTACAATTTTCCTTTATCTAAAAAACAAGTGAGAAACCAAAATAATGACCTGCACAGGTCTGAATGATGCTGCTGGGTTATCCAGTGTGGCCATACCTTAGGTTCTTGTACTCTGGCCAATTGCCATGATTTCCACTTCCTAAATTAGGTCAATGCATCCTTTCTGCTAAGTAACCTCCTCGTGCTTCAACAATTGTATACCTAGAGGCCTCACAATCATTCATTGGTTCTTTATCTGACCTATGACACTAATCAATCAGGAGTATCACACCATCTGGTATCAAAGGCTTAGTACCCCATAACTGAAGCTAGATTAGCAATAAGTCCGGCAATGGTTTTCCTTTTATGATCGCCAATCCTTTTATCCAGTACAGCTGAATGTTGAGTTACTGATGCCATAATTTTTCTTTCAAGGTCCTAACATCTTTTATCTAGGTTGTAAAGGTTAAAAGTACTAGCTGTCTATAGAGGATCTGCCATCACTATCTCCACTAAGTATTCTACTGATTGCTCAGTGGCCATATCTGAGTTTGCATCTGACCTTGAACCCAGTTCTTATTGGACACTAACTACTCTAAAAAAATTACTCATTTAATTGTTGCCTGATCCTTTAAACCATTTAGGTGAGCATTCTAAGACGGCGGCAAAATCAAAGGGTTAGAATGATGCATGGTTAAGAATTTACACCAAAATTATATACACATAATAACTTGCACACATAAAACAGAATGAATGGACTTTATTATTTTCTTACATTTTATTTTCAAGATGTGTTTACATGATATACATTTATGTGGAAAACACGTATGACATACAATAGAGAAGTAAAAATAAAGTTTAACATGGCATGACAAGCAACACATATGTACACAACATAGGTATAATGAAGGTATGTGTATAGAATATGGCACTGCATAAAACAAATATACATAACACATAATGCATACATACATGACATGTTTCAAGCATGATGGTTTATGTACACAAAGTATGACACGTTATATGAATGCATATGACATAAGACATAAATGTACATAATATATGAATGCACGTGACATACGATATGCATGTATATAACATAACTTACATAATGATAGTGCATGTATGTGATGTGACACAAGATGCATAAAATGTGATATGATGATGTATGTTAATGAATTTCTTGCTATGGTAGAAAATCACATAGACAAAAGTATAAGATGTATGTAAAAATATTTGTAACATGGGACATGATGCAATATATGAATGAGCACATACAATGAGTGGCATAGGTATATGATATAGGTCATTTTATAAACATGCGAGGTATATGAGGAATGGGATATATACATGATTATGACATGGTACAAAAGTATGACGTATGACCTATGACATATATGTCCATGGTAGAGGTTGTGTATGGCACATGGTATGCATACATACAACATGAGAAAAATGAAATATAGCATGGTGAAACGTGCATAACGACATGCAATTTAATATAGGATGTGCATGGCACTTATTTTCTATACATAATCTAACATGAGGCAAATGCGATGTCTACATGCACATGCATATGGCAACATGTATGAGACACAACTCAATGACTAATATGTACATGTTATGACGTATGCTAATATATTCATGCTATGATACATGTCAATACATATGATTATAGATGATTACATACACATACTATAAGGTATGTTAGTATATACTCACGATGGTGGATGTATATTGCCATGATGTATATTAATATATGCATGCAATGATGGGCATAATACCAACGTGATGGCGGATGTGTACATATACATGCTATAATATATGATGGATATTTAAATGTACATGCCATGACTTATGTATGTTCATTTGTAAAAGTTATAATAGGTAATAGATGTTTACACATTCAGGTTATGCTAAATGTCAACATATTCATGTTATAAGGTATTTTTACATGTCACTATGTATGTGCAAAGATGCATGTTTATTTGCTTATATTATACCACATGTCAACATGCACATGCATGATAAATATATATCATATCATAATGTATGCTCGGACACTCGTCAATGTGTGTGAAAGTGAATATTTTCATGTACCAGCCAATATGCATCTAGTAGATGCTATAGGGAATGCCTATGTGCACATGTCATGATGTATGTTAATACATACATGCCATAACAAGCATTACAATGTGCATGCAGGATAGGCATATATGCATGTCATGATGTATGTTAATACATGCATGATATGACATACACTGTATATGCATACGGGATATATGTTTATGCCATGGTAATGATAATGTATTGTTATTTTATTACATTCGTAATGATGTATATAGGATGGCATATGAGAATGAATATGTTAGGGTTTCATGTGATGCAAGGGTTAGTCATTGCATTATGATGATGATGATGATGAATGAGCATAATCCATATGACATAAGTCAATGCATGATGATGCATGTGAATGATGCATATATTGTGCATGATACATGAGTATGTTAGGCATATAGATGATGCATCGAATGGATAAACATATAACATATACATGTGGTAATGTGTGATGCATAAGATACACATGACATATGGATATGGATATGCTAGGCAAACCTATGGTGTATGGCATATGTGTGATTTATGACATATGAATGTGTCATATACATGATGCATGGTGAATATGTTACACATCGATCCATGAAAGTGATGCACATGAATGGTATACATACAATGTGTGACTCAAATGTTAGCATGAAAGACAATGATGTGTAATATTCAAGTAAAGCATAAGCATGACATGTAATAATGCTTGAAAGAATTACATGCACAAAGTGAGATGTGCAAGCTAATGCAGAATGTGCATTTTATAGCACACAAAATGCAACATACACATTTTCATGGTAAAGAGAACTTACATATAGAATGCACATATTTCACGTCATATTATTATTTTGTTTGCATACAAAATGAGATGTATACACATGCACATTTTTAAGGCACTAAATTATGCACATAAGATTTACATGTTTTAATTTTTATTACATGAAATGATTTGTGCAAGCAAAAATTATACACTTGAGATGACATGCACATATATCAAGAATTTGTGCACACAAAAATTCACATTTTATTATTTATTGTTATTACCGTTATTTTTGTTATTTCATTAAAAATGCATAGATGTGCATGCAACATAGACAAACACATACGAGAGAAAGGAAAATCCTCCCAACCTTATTACTCTCACGCAGAAGGTCATGTGATCTTTTTTCTAGGTAGGATCAGCTCATGGGTTAGCAGGGAACCCAATGAAAGCGTATGGTGCATGGTGGAAAACTTGCAACATAACCTCTCTTAATTTAAAGCACATTCAAATGGTATTTGGCCATTGTGTATTTTAACAATCCTAGTAAACTGAAATGCACCCATCGAGGCATGAAAGTCGTTAATAAGCAAACATCTAAATTTATAAGGATTTATTTAATACATAAAGACCTACATCATAAGTAATATTTTATGGTGTATACCCCCTAGTGGAAATGTCTATACCATTACATAGGCTTTTAGTTTGATAATATAGCTTTAGGGCTATCCAAATGTGGTCCTTGCTAATGTATTTAGCTCATCACTAGCATGATGACCGATCATATCACCATTTGATATACCAAAAGGTATAAGGTCTGGAGCGATTCTTTCTAACATTTTCCTACATTGAGTGAACATAGGGTCATGCCTTAGGAATGCATCGGGGCTAATAGAGGGATGTTTAACATAATTCTAAGGTTCTAGCATGAATGCAATGCAATTTATTTTGTAAAGAGATAAAACATCTTAATCTCTAAACTCATTTATATTAAACAAACCAAAGGTACTTTTAGAGAAAAAATCTTATAGTCCCCAGTGGAGTCACCACTGTGATGCATGTCAAAGGCCACAAAAATCTAGTTTGTTCTCAAAAATTTGCTTTTAAGGTTTGAGATTGGATCAAGGTTCATTTAACTCATGAAGTTTGATCGCTTTACAATAGATAAGATTTTATTCCCATGTATAATTAACTATCAAACTATAAGGCATCTTTTGGCGCCACAAGGCAGGTATCACAAAGTCACCATCTATTAAAACATTGGGAAAATGATTTCTAATCTTGTAAAGCCAAAACCAGAGATAGTTCAGGACTCACTCTTATTTATACTTTTAGTTAATGTTATTTAAATGAGTTTTTAAGATTAATTTATTTTATCTATTTCCTCACACGAGTTGTCATGCTAGAAAAGTAAAGCGCATTCAAGCATATTAGAAAGCTGTAAAGCATGAATATTGGAAACTATAAAAGCATGGCATAAAAAGCATTTAAGGAATATAAGAATAAATGTAAAGATAAAATCATATATAAATCAGGGAATTAATCAAGTTCATTTAGATGTGGATATTGGTACTCACTTGCAAATTTACAAAAAAAATAGAATTTTGAGGCGTATTTTGGATAAAAATAAGGGCATTGAGCCCATTTGGCTTTAGAAAGAAAATTGTGTTAATTAATTTTAAGGTAAAAAATTTTTTATATTTATAAAGAAAAATCCTTAATTTTATATGTTATTTTTATAGGTGAAAATCAAGACATTGGTCCCTTTATTATAGAAAAAACCTATTCAAACTTGTATAAAAATTATTTGGTGAGCTTTTAGTTAAATGCTTCGAAAAACTATTTGCTTGTAATAAAAATATCATTAAAGAATAATAATACAAGTAAAACATATATAAATTGGACTATTAATTTATTGGAGAACATTGGTTCATTCATGTTTTATAAAAGAATAATTTGTGTGATTTTTGGAATAAAAGGTGGATATTGGTCCATTTTATGTGAAAATACCTAATTAGTTATGTAGAAAATATTTAAAGTGAATTTTCCTAATTATCGTGCAAAAATCATTTATTCCTAAGCTATTACAGCTGATTATATAAAAAAAAACACGAGAGAAAATAATAATACAAATCCAAAATAAATAAATAGGTAAATCCTAAGCTAAGTTGCTCTGCCTTATTCTCTAATTTTCCAACCCAATTCGATATGTGAATGAGTTATATTCATTAAAAAGGATAAAATATAACAATATGAGTTGATAATGAATTAAATCAAATAATAAATAACAAATATTAAATAATGATATAATGTGAGATATAATAACAATATGCCCATGTAATGAATAATTGAATTAAAGAGCATTAAATGTAAATGCAAATATGCAAATACATAATTTACATGAAATAAATAAATAATAATAATAATAAATTATAATAAATAAATAATATTATTAGGCATGTTGTGGTGAATTATATGATAAATAATAATATTAATAATAATAGGACCAATAATAAATAGATAAGCAAAAATTAATATGGATAATAAACAAATACAATATCAAATTAGCACATGAATAAATGCAAGAAAAGAAATTAATAAAATAAAATAAATAATAAGTAAATAAGAAATCATGAAAATAAAAGAAGTAAGTGAAAAAATGGGTCAAGAGAGTGAGTCACATGCAAAAGGGAGGCTAAAAGAGTGAGTCACGAAGCAAAAGGGAAGAAAAAAGGGGGAAAAAGGCGATTCACACCTCTTAGAGTGTGACTCATGAATGAGTCAAGGGCGCAAGGGTGTGACTCACAAATAAATCAAGGGCGTGACTCAATCCAAACATGAACAGAAGCTAGAAAATGCCATTGATGGTTAAGAAAAGCTCCCAAATTCATTTTAAGCTATTTTCATGCAAGAAAACACCTCTAAACTCATTTTTAAGCATAAATAAAAAGATTTATACACTAAAAATACAAATTAAAGCAATAAAACATGGAATTTAGAGTTATGAACTTAAGGAGGAAGATGATGAATAGTGATTCTTAAAATAAATCAAATCTCAATTTTAGCATCATTTTAAATGGTTACCATGAATTAATGAGCAAAATGATCATAAAACTTAATTAATTACACATTAACAAGCTTAGAATCAAGAAATCTAATAATTGAAAAAAATCAAGAAAACAAATATTAAATATATATTTATTGTGGATTTAAATCTAACACCCCAATTTAATCAATTTTAAGGCTCAAGAATATTACATTCAGTGTTAGTTCCATCAAAGAATAAGGAATCAAATGCCTTTTGCCCATTTTGCCTTTTTTCCTTTACTATGTTTAAAGTTACAGAGAGCAAAAGGAAAGGAGAGAGAGAGAGCATGAGAAAAAAGAGCCCCCTTACTTGAAATATAATCCCCCCTTTCAAATATCCTAAACATCATCATTTTTTTTTTGGATTAGGATTGAAATTCCTAGATAAGATGAAAGATGTTTTTTCGTAAACATTTTTTGTCTATTTTACAATCCAATATCGCTAAAATAGCTTCTAGGAGGTGAGTTACAGCCTTGACTCGTGAGTCAAATGAGTGATTCATAACCTTTGACTTTGACCATTGACCTTTTAACTCCTAAAGCCCATTTTGATCTCAATAACAAAGGGAAAAGAGGAAAAAACACCCAAAAAGGATTTTTAACACTCAAAACTCGTAAGAGAGCTCAAAAAATATTTTGAAAATATAAAATCTTGGAGAAAGCCTGGAACTCCCATTCCTTATCTATTTATGAGCATCCATTTCCTTATTAAATAATTCTGATCAGGAGCCGCTTTAAGATCTAGTATCTACAATTGATAAACAGTTTAATAAATCCATTAACAATGGTAACTATGTGCAATAATTAATGTATAAAATTCATTATCAATTACACTAGCATTCATTAACATTACAAAGGAATATTAAAACATTTACAACTTTTTCATTGCGTGAAACACTATTATTGGTCAAAAATGGGAATAATCATCTGATACTAATGAGCAGTGTCGAACACCAAAGACATAAGTCTCAAATCACTAGGATACCAAAAGGTACCAAACACTAGGCACCTTTCGATGCAAATACTAGGCAGCTACAGTCACTAGCCCTTATAGTCATACCTATCTATCCATGACTATAAGAAATTTAGGCTTTAACTAAATCTTTAATCACTCAATAATATTACACTAAATGCATCATGATTATAAAGTCAATATATACATTAAAGCATGTAAAAATATCAATATATCAATTATGCTCCATTAAACTTAAACTACAATTCTACATGATCACCATTCATCTTATAGCATATAACACTATAAATACAGTTATTCATGTTCATTTACATTCATTAAATTGTATGAAAATATACTTAAAATAGGCTAGAATATGGGGTACATAATTGGATTGGGCATATGTGAAGATCATATGATATGGTAGATTGGAACCAAGGTAAATTGGATAACATGATAGATCAAATAACATGGCTAATCAGATAACATGGTAGATCAAATAACATGGCTTATTGAATAGCATGGTATATTAGATAAAATGGCTAATCAAATAGCATGGTAGATTGGATAATATGGCTAATCGATAACATTGTAGATTAGATAACATGGATGATTGGATAGCATGGTAGATCAGATAACATGGCTAATCAAATAGAATGGCAGATTGGATAACATGGCTGGATTGAAGATCAACCCAATAAATAGGCTTAAGTACTAGATTTTTTTAAAGGCAGCATCTTAAGTCTATTTTATGCAAATATTTTACCATAGCAAATGAGCTTTTAAAAGAAAGTGTTCTCTAGTAAAATGTTGTAATATGTATCTAGTTTTTATAAGATCAAAACTTAAGTCATTTAGACACCTACAACAGGAGATAACAAAAAAATAGTCAGGACTATTCCAAGTAACAAGTCAGCTATCATTACTGCAGTTCATGTTAGACTTCAAAAGTCTTTAAGGTAGAATCACATTTGACCTCTGCATGAAAATTCTAGGCCTATGAGTCTAGTTTGTTCTCCAATTAAAATTATTCTATTTGAAGCTCTACAACTCGATTTATAAGCAAAACACTAGCTACAGATCATAAGAATTTTAACCCAAAATTTTTCCCTTTAACTTTTATTTCTACACTTAATTCAATTATGCATACTTTACCATCAAATTCTCATTTATATAATATTTAAATACTTAATTTCATATTTCAGCAACTAAAACTAGCCATGTACATCGAATGAAAATAAACACTCCCATACCTTTTTGAAGCTTGCTTTCCTTCCTTTTCTTCTCTACACTTTCTCTTTTCCTTTATCTTTTCTCTTTGCTTGTTTTTCAGCTTTCATTGACAAATAATAGTCAATATTTAATTAAAAATCTGAATAATTTCTCTAATTGGCAAGCTAAATAAAGAGAAGGAAGAAAATACACTCAATTACTTATCTAACTCACTTGAAATCTACAAATTCTCTCTCTATATTTTTCCATCTAAAGAGTAGATTTTTAAGAGGTAATTTTTGAAAGGAATGAGAAAAGAGTGAACTAAAATTTTGAGGTGTTTTGCCTGACTATCAATATTTAAGAAGGTAGATTTTTATACCTCAATAATAAAGGAGAATTCTAGAAAGAATTGTGTCACTTGCTTATTGGTCAAAGTTTTTCAATCCTTGGTTATTCCCTTTTTACTCCCTTTCTAACTTCATAATTACCAATTCAATTAAATCCTCCTTTCTCTCATAAATTTAATTCTCACTTACATGCATAATTTAATAATTTTTCAATTACATAAATACCCCCAACATTAACAAAAAAATTCTAACGATGCCCCTACTTCATGATTTATATTTTTATGCACTATAACTTTTACAATCATATACTTTAATCCTTCTAAGGTATACATAGCCTCTCTTTGGAAGTCTTAACTGAATAATAAAAAAAAAAGTAAAGCAAGATTTTCCTTGGTAATTCGTTCGATCAAAAATGACATTAAATTTCTAACCTTTATCCTTATGGTCCTCCAGCATCCAAAATTCTACAGTCAGCAATATAAGAATCTATCAATTGCTTTCAAAGTAGCATTTCTATCTATATCTTAGCCATGAAAAATGAAATCCTACAATAACATGAATTTAAACTATTATAAAATTGAATAATGAAAGTAAAATGGCCAAACATCAAATAAGCTAGACAAACTTTTTAAAGGTTTAGTGCAGTCATATTTTTTGCGTAACTTTAGGGATTTTATGTTTTAGAATTCCCTTTTTAGAATTCAAGTTAGGAATATTTTAGAGATTTTGTGTTTTCTATTTAAAGGAGCAAAAATTGTGCTTTGCGAAAAGAAATTATGAAGAATACTGACAGAGCGAGAAAGAGAAGGAAAGGGGAGAAAGGGAAAAATACGGTAGCTCTTTTTAAATGGTGGGTCCTATGCTAGGTGGCACTTAGTTAGCATCTAAAAGCTTTCATGTTAGCCACGTCATCAAGTAACAGTCCATGTAATAAGCCACGTTAATGTTATTACAAAGAAATAAACAAAATGTTAACAAAAGGGTATTTTTAGTGTCATTTTCATAAGTTTAGGATTTTTGCTCCAAAAATATATTAAGGGCATTTTAACCCCTCCAAGAAAACTTAAAGGGTATTTTAGTACTTTTTTCCAACCTAAATGCTATAAAGTGAAAGGATTAATCGCACGGTAACTGTTCCATGAAAGGTTTCAGTCAAACCCACTTGACTTTTCTACCATTTGGGTGATTATGATGCTTGGTCATAAATCTCTCATGATTTGTATATATAAAAATTAGAGAATTAATAAAATGATTTAAAGAGTTTAAATCATATAATTCTATAATTGCATATATGTTTATACTACCAAGTGGACAAGAAAATACAATGGGCCACACACTTATAATGAAAAGGCATTTTGGTAAAATTACATCCTTAATAATATGTGATATTGTAATGGAATAATAAAATAAAGTGAAATATTTAATTGAAGGAGTTTAATTAATTGTACATGGATAAAAGACTTCATAAAAGAGTTCAAGGAAACTTCTACGCATGGTCCATTTTTATTTGGAATAAATTATTATTGGACTATAATTATTATAGGACTTAAATAATATTTTATGGATCATTTTGAGGATTAATTTCAGGTCTAGAATGAAAGTCATCTATGCAGAAGCTCATTAGGAGTGATTTTCGTACATAAGCTATACAGAGGGCCTTAGAGGCCTAGTTTTTAGGCATGTGAAATTAAATATGTTTATAATACTTATGGACATCACATATTTAATTTGGCTACATTTAGATTTGATTTTGGAAATTAAATCCAAATTCATGTAGAAAAACCTAGTGAAAAGGCCTCTGTGCATGGCCTTTCAGAAAGAACCTGGACTGGATTTAATTGGGATCCAAATTAATTAAATATCATAGCTGCCTATACAAATTAAATCTTTGGATTTTTTTAATAGTCCTAAATGTTGTAGACTCTAACCTATGGTCTAAAACCATAAGATTAATGGGATTAGGAGAGAATTTCTCAGCCTCTTTCTGCTCTTTCTAGTCGAAATCCTCCACTAGCCTTGGAGTATTTTTAGCTAATTGTCACCCAAAAAATTTTGGTTCTTTACCTATTTTTTGGTGTGGATTACACTATGAAAGTATTTTATATTGGACACTATGGTTTACAATAATCAAGTGCAAAAGAAACTAATCAATAACCCTCAAGGTGAATTTCATTTTCTCTTAGTTAGGATATGCATATTTCATGGAAAGATCATATAATTATGGATTTAAAATTTTAAAAATTTACCTTGTATGAGATGTATGTTAACTTTAAATCCCAACAAAAAATGAAATTGCAAAAAAAGCCAAAATTTACCAAAAGGGTGTTTGACATATGTAACCAAAACACTCATAACAAAAGATGAATTTTGTGTTGTCATTCAAACATGAAAATATGATGATTTTATGTAATATAGAATGTGTAAAGTAGGGTATTTAGAGTGATAAGAAATGTGTGAGTAAGAGTTAAAGAGATTAAAGGCAAGAAGTGTAAATATAGATTTTGAAAATGCACTTCATTAAGTCCACATGGCCATATATAGTTTTGGTAGTAAGGTTGTGTAATCGTCTAGACAACATAACTCAAATATGTAAACATAAAAATGGGTGTGCAGCCATATCCATGCAAAAGTGTTCACACAGATATGTAGGCCTCTATAACTCCAAAATTTTGACATCAAAACACACCATTAATTGATAAAAACCATTTTAAATGCATCATTTTCACACATGAGTACTAGCACTTGCTTTTTTTAGCTCAAATTAAAGCTTAAAATAATAAAACCACGCAAAAAAATCAAACTAACAAACATAAAAGAAAAGAACAATAAAAGCAACACTACATTAGGCACAACATGAAGTATATTCAATTAAATTAACTATAAGAAAAGGTTTTAAGAATTTTTGGTTTTTATATTCTCAGCTTAACTCTTGTTACTCTTTGGAGGTTAAGGTTAAGAACAAAATAATGGGCAATTCATTACATGGTTCTCATTCTTCCCTCTATCAGTCTCTTCACAACTAACAGTCTTCGAATAGTAGATCTGCAAAATCTTATAAGGCTAACGTACTTCCTCTTTGCTCTCCTCTTTCACTTTTGTAAATGGCGTATCTAGCTTACAATAATCTTTCAAAGGAAAAATATCCACTTGAGAGAAATCATTTTCTTTCTTAAAAGTGACTTCTTCTATAAAGAATTTGATTTCATCAATGCTTTCCTCAGAAGATGATGGTATGTTGTTCAGTGGCTTTTCCTCCTTCCTTGGGCTTTCCATTTCCTTGTCAAATTTTTGGATGCTTGCAAATAAGTCTTCTCCATCACTTAAAATCTCTTTTTGAATCCCAATTTCCATTGTATGAGCGAATGATTCCATTTTGACTTATTACATATTGGCCTATTGATCCCTCAACCTTGCTTTTTCTTTTTAATATTTCAATATCTCTTCCATATCTCCATCCAATTTTCACAGGCTTTTACCTTTTACTCAACTATTGCTAAAGTAAGTGTGACCTTTTAGGGCAGAGACCAAGGTTAGGACTCACTACATGTACAATTAGATACATCTATTGCAAAAATTAGAAAACTTATAACTTGTTAAGGATTTGGGTCATAGACACAATGTATAAAAGCATGACAATATTTTGATGCATTTGGGTAATAATTAGAATGAGAAGAAAAAATCATGCAATACGCAATTACAACTCTTGTAACTCTCTTCTCTAACAAGTTTACCGGATTAAGTAATAAAATAGGAGTAAAAATTAACACCCAAAGTATCAAATCCATATAGATCAAGTTAACCAATCAAATATCCTATAAATGCTTAAATTTTATCTAAGAGATCTTGGATTGTAAGAAGAGAGTGACTATAAACTAATTAAAATTTGCTTTGGAGAGTGTGATAAAGGGGTGAATAAAAATCCTTTAATAGATTGCCCATTATTTAATTCTTAACCTTGACTTCTCGAGAGTAACAAGAGTCTAGCTAGGACTCTAAAAACTAGAACTTTTTTCCTAAACCATTTCTTGTAGGTAATTTAATTGCGTTTTATTTGTGTAATGTGTTGCCTAGTGTAATGTTCACTACAAGAAAATCTAGAAATAGCAACGGAACTGATTTCGTTGCTAAATTAGCAACGGAATTTGTTTTTCGTTGCTAATTAGCAATGAAAATTCAATTTTGTTGCTAAATTTGGTTGAATTTTGTTTGGTTAGCAACGGAAAAAAAATGGTGGTATTCCGTTGCAAAAAAAGAGGGAAATTTCAGCGCCAAAATATAGCAACGAAAAATAGCAATGGAAAGTTATGACCATTGCTAAAAATGGTGGCAATAGATGGTGGGAAAATTTTAGGACTAAATTTAGCAACAAAAACTTCATTCCGTTGCTAAAATAGCAATGAAAAACTAATTTCATTGCTAAATAGCAACGAAAACCTGATTCCGTTGCTAAATTAGCAACATAATTTTGTTTTCGTTGCTAAAGTAGCAACGGAATTAGTTTTTCGTTGGTATTTTGGTCCCAAGCAGATGGAAAAATTTTGTACCAAAATATATCCCTGAGAAATAGCAACGGAAACCTAATTCCATTGCTAATTTATTTTTGTCAAATTCCAAAAAAAAAAAGCAACGAAAAACTATTCGGTTGCAAATTTGCAACGGAATATAATAACCATTGCTAAATATGGCGGCATTATATGGCAGAAAAATTTTGCAGCAAAATTTACCAATGGAAAAATTATTCCGTTGCTAAAATTAGCAAAGGAATTTAGTTTCCGTTGCTAATGTAGCAATGGACTTATGTTTTCGTTGCTATTTAGCAACGAATAAAAATGTTGTTGCTATTTTCGTTGGTATTTTGGTCCCAAACAAATGGAAAAATTTCGTACCAAAATATATCCCCGAAAAATAGCAATGAAAATCTAATTTCGTTGCTAATTTAGTCTTTAGTCAAATTTTGAAAAATAGCAACAGAAAACTATTTTGTTGCAAATTTGCAATGGTATATGTTAACCGTTGCTAAAATTTATTTTCTATGAAAAATAGCAAAAGATTTTAGTTTCGGTTGCTAGAATAGCAACCGAATTAATAGTCCGTTGCTAAATTGCATCAAAAAATAATTCGATTGCAAATTTGTAATGGAATTTTATTTTCGTTGCTATTTTTTCTTAGCCCTAGGTATAAATACTGTCGCTTTCCCTTTTTTTGTTTTTCCTTTTTGCGTCGCTCACCTCCCCCCTCTCTCTCTGTCGAACAATTTTCCATATAGTCTTCTTTTTTTCCAATATTCTATCTTTTTCATTGCAATGGTAAGTTCTCTCATCCTTTCCTCTCAATTTCCACTATTTATCTTTCTTCTCCATAGAATTATTATTATTAGTATCATTATTTTTTATTGACTTGTTGTGGGTATTTTTCCTTAAATATTCATCAGTGAGAAGGGATAGAAAGTGAATCCCTTTTCTTCTATTTATTTTGTTCTGCATTTAAGACGGCGAGAATTTGTTCACATCATATTGTTCTAACACATATTTATCGGTGCTATATTTTTAATTGGCTCAGTTTTTTGTGTGTTTTAAAGACAGCAAGGTGCCGGTATGTTCGAAGTTTATTCTTTTTTACATGATTGATTACCTCTCTTTCTTGGATTTCCATTTCAAACAATGAAGCTTCTTGTACATCTCAGATATACATGTTGATAGCATAAAGTCTATCAATTTGGAATCCTTTTGGTAGTATAAATTGTATATGGATTTTACTATAGCAGCGAATCCATCCATGTTTGTTCATTCAATATTAGTCTTTTTTGAGTTATCATTTCTATCGTTCTTTGATGCATTTCCTTTTTATTTGATTGTTATTTGTAAGTCTTTAAGTCTCTTTCTCTCAAAATATAAGAATTTTTTCATACATGAGTTAAAGTTATTATCTTGGTTGTTGTGGTATCTCGGGTTGAATTAAACTCAGCTTTATTGATATACCTCTCAAAATTTATTATGATGTTCGTTCATTTTATTTCAATTATATGCTCGAAAGTGAAATTTGGAGAAAACAAATTATTTTGAATATTGTCTTTACTAAAAGCATGTAAGTTTCTCCACAAGCTACCACCATCAACAACAAGTTTAAGGTGTTGCTGAATGAATGAAACAACTTTTAGATTTGTGTAGAACCACTTCATATTTCTCTTTGCAGTATGTACAAATGTAACAGTCCCTTACTCCATCATGTTTCCCATCTTCATACATGCTATTCAAATTGTTTGAAGATTAAGTAAGAAAAGCATTATGCAATAACATCATGTAATTCAAATTAATAGCATTTCTTAGCTATATTTTGTCCTTGTTAAAACCATCAATTCATTTTGTACATCCATTTTATTGATTTACAGTAAATATGTAATTTTTTTGATAAATTATTTCCTTTTCTAACAAATACATATATATGCTCTCCACCTACTCAAGTCCTTATTATGCCCAAGTCCTTGCTGATTGCCATATATTGTACTTTTAACAACAACTTTCATTGGTGAGTTTCAATTAGTTGTCTTTTGTACAACTCTGATCTTTTAATCTTCTGAAGTAATTGGTTGTAACAATATTCACATACAATTCTGGTACCTAGGTGAAAGGCATGGTCATGTTGTTTTAAGTCCTATTCGATCTAGCTCTATGTTTATTTTTCAAATGAAAATGGCTAATCCCTTAAGATAAAAAAAAAAACAAAATTGGTCCATTTATGTAGAAAAGTATTGGTCAAAGTTATTTGTATCTTTGTTGTTTACGGGTACCCATATATACACTTTAAAGTTATTTTTTGTTACGGGTACCTGTATATATACTTAAAAGTCCAAATTTCATGAGCATTGATACTTAGGCTGTAAGGACCCAAAATAGGCCCTAGTAGAAATCAAGGGCAATTACATGTTAATGAAGTCTAATTGAGCATTGTTTGATGAATTATTAAGAGCTAAGCTATTAATTGGGGCAAAAATATTATTAAGTTATCAATAATTATGTAATAAACGTGTAAATTATATGGTATAAATTTTATAAGGTCATAATTAAATTATTATTGTTGGTTTAATAATGTTCAAGGGTGTAATTGAAGTAAAAAGTATTAATTTGGGGTAAATTTATAATTACGGCATCTTTAGGGGAAAATGTGACTAAATGAATAATGGAGAGGCTAATGTAAGGAAGAGGAAAATGATGGGATTGAATTAGGAATAAATTAAATTGTGGGGAATAATTTGTGGTATGCAAAGAAGTGGGTGTTAATAATGTGACATACAAAATCTTGAAGGATTAAAGAGGACATTTACCATAGCATTATAAATAAATTAATCTAAGTGGATGGAAAGAGAAAAAGAGAGAGAGGGTGAAGGTGTGGTCGGCTAAGCATGTTGAAAAGAGAGAGTTTCCTATTTCTCTTGCTTGATTAAGCAATATTTCTAAGGAAATCTTAAAGGAAAACTTCATGCATGATAATTATTCAAGAAGATATTGATATAGATTTTTAAAGGTATGGTTTAAATTTTAGATATCTTTATCTTCTTCTTCTTATTTTCCTTGTGTTGATTTCAGATGGGTTTGGTTGCTGGAAATAATGGTTGGAGATGATTTGTGTTGTAGTTAAAGAAGGAGGAGATAGAGAGGATAAAGGGAAAGGAATTACTGAAAATTAATTGGTTAAAGAAAAGTTAGGCCAAGGTATGGGATGGTACTCATATTGCATGCATGTGAATGTTGAATATATCATTAAGGTGCATATGTGTGATAGATGGAATAATTGGGATGAGATGTGAATTTGGAATTTGTTACAATAGGTGTTACATGAAGATTTCTAGAATTATTGACTGTAATTTTATCTATAAAAATGAGTTAGGGATCTTAATTTGAAGCTATAGTAATTTTTATAGTTCCATATGAGATATAGGTATAAAAGTGTAGTTGAAAAATAGCATTAATTTGACCTCTAAATTATCCCTACATTGATTGAATATTAGATGCATCTTTGATTTCGATTTTGAATAGCTTGGGGTAAAATCTTCATATTTGATTGTAAAATTATCATAATTACATGAGGTCAATTCATACTCAAAATAAACTTCAAAACCTACAATTTATATGAAGAAATCAAAGTCAAATAATGCCTACAACATTGCCTAATTTTCACTTGAAAATCAGAAATTCTGTGTTGCCTACTATGATGAACAGTCTTTAGTAATTTCAACATATCTCGAGTTCTAGAAATGATATTGAAAATATTTTTGAATTTTTAGAAACTAGAAATGTATATCTAAAACTTTGTAGCAGACAACTTTTTCTAAAAAGGCTGTTTAGTGTGTCAAAAATGATGTACAAAATAAAATTATTAAGCAGTTTACAGGATTTCGGGAACAGGGGGAAAAACTCGTATGGCCAAGCATACTGTCGCGAGCGCGACATCATGATTTTGGCCCATAACTATGCTTTTTATTCCCTTTTATCAGTATATTAGGCTACCCCCATGTGTTGCACACATGAATGAACAAAATAGGCCTTGAATGCAAGTATACGAGAGCTATATACTCATATGTATATAAATTTGTATCAAAGGATATATATGGATTTGCATGATTTGTATCATTTACATTGAAAATTGTCTATGAATGTATACCTATGCATCATGGAAATTCTACATTAATAGTTAAGTTATAGCACCATGAATAATTATGAAATTATTGTTAATCATGTATGTGTATGATAATATGATTGTGACATGATGTGTTGTCTAAAGATCATATGTTCAAGTATAAGTTCATGATGAAAGTTAAATGTGTGTGTGCCATATGGTAACATATTGATAGACGTATAGCATATGATTGATGAGTGATTGAGGTATACATATTGATAATCATGCTTACAAGAACAAGCTTATTAGATGCGAATGTACTACAGGTACGTACAATCTGTGATTATATTTATGAGTGCATGAGCATGTAATTGCCCTATGAGATAGAAAATGATTAAATGTCATTTAATAGGTGAGATTATATGCATGTGCAAATGGTATACTATAAGTGCAGCTTTAAAGTATGAAATGAACATGAACATAGTGTTGCCTGCAATAGAGTTTAAATGTGGATATAAATACATACATGATAGTTAATATTAAAAATGCTATCCATGAATGTTCATTTGATGCTGGGGTATATGAACTAAGAAAATGAAATCATGTCATGTTATATGTATTTATATGTGAAGATGATTATACATGATTCCTATTGATTTCTTGAAATTACTATGGTACATACAGTTTGAAATGTTAACTTTGCTTGTATGAAGAAGTAATGTGATTAGTAGAATATATGTGTGCATATAAACATTTATGCATATGTATGATCTTATATGGTTGGGTTCGAAGCTTGAAAACTATTTTAGAGTAATGATTCAAATAATATTTTTAAAGTGAAATGTATAACTATGTCTTTGCTTAATTGAAATGACATGATTAAGCATATGTGTTGTCACATAATGGCATGTTAAAATACAAATCTACAGTGTTATAAACCTAATTATAGAAATCTTATTAAAGCATATAATGGCATTATATAAGTATAGTCTTGACATGCGGAAAAGTTACATGATTTAATAAGATTACAAGTATTAAATAGTAATTCCCAACAACCAACAGTGAATACGTTCGCTGATTTACAGAAAGTTACACATGATTGTGTATATGAATACATTGATTACAATTACACAAGAGTATACATGTGCATATAAGAATATGAATGAATAAGGAAAGGATAAAGTAAAGAGATTGTATTGCCTACTTTGAGTCTAGGAAGTGGATAGATAGGCATGCCTATAAGGGTACCTTGCAGCTGCTTTTGAACATTTTGACCTGTTTAGGTCCACTTGAATTTAAAAGTATAGTGACCCTATTTGGGTTTAAAAGTTAAAGTTAATTTAAACAACCCTCGTTTGGGTTGTAGCCGACCCCGTTTGGGTCCGCTTGACCAGTCTATGTTATTTGTTTGGCCCTATTTGGGTCCATGTTATTTGTTTGACCCCATTTGGGTCCACCAATTTATCATACAATTTTATCCCTACAAGGGATCATCGTTTAATACCTCCGGGTATCTCTTTGGTGCCTTCGAGTGACCTATTATCTATTTGGTGCCTTCGAGTGACCTAGTACCTTCGGGTACCACCGTATAACCCATTATCCACCTCTTTAGAATAGTGCAGGCTTTACACCAAAGTTACCTTGGTTAAATTGATGGGATACATATGTGGGTCTTTTATGATCATAAGTCTTTTTCTAGATGTATGTCAATGCATGATATATGAAGGAGTTTTTATTAGGTTAAAGAGTATTATAATATTTAATGGATGCAACAGTTTTATAATTGCATAAGTATATTTCATATTAAAGATTATAGGAGTTAGACGGTATCAACCATTATTTTTGAAATAGTTTCCTTATGATTATATTCATAAGTTCATATAGTTTATATGTATACATTTAGTGAATGTGTGTTTTTTATTTATGGTGTGATGTATGCATATCTAAAACCTATAAACTGGATATAAAAGAATAGTTTGGCAATGATGTGTAGTTGTTATGTTTTAATTGATAGGCTTGTTTTTGTAACTTATGCTATATAAAGTAAGCTTGTAGCATTATAAAGATCTCATGGCATTTGGAAGTGTTGATTTGCCATTTTAATTCTAATGGGTTTATATCAAAGACTTACGAGTATAGATAAAAAAATAATGGATAATTATGCTAGTATGGTTTAGTATTAATTCAAAGGTTATTCACATTATAATTAGTTGAATTTAAAGTCATAGGACATTAGGGCTTACATTGTTATACATGGTAAATGTAGCATAAATGTAAATGTTACCATTGAATTTTTATGAATTTCATAAGTTGATATGAATGTTAAATTTTATTCATTGAGATAAATCATTGTTGTATTTGAGATATGGTGTGTGCTTGTTAACGATCATTGTGAATGATACGGATCCAAGAGGGCTATCCTATGCCATTGAAGAGGGGCAACCTTATGACTTTCAAATGGGTCTAAATGGAGTTCAAACACATAAATATAAGATCCAAATGTTATTGGGGCGTGCTCCAATTTATAGGAGGCAGATTTGGTGCTTTACTATCAATTTTGGGCTTATAAAACTTTGGGGTTTAATTGTACAAGTCATGTGCCTCATTTAAAAAGTCACATGACTCATTTAAGTTTCAAATGTGGGCTTAGGCATGTGGGCTTTCTTTTAAAGGAATTATTTAGCTATTTGGGTTATTAGTTAGTCTTTTATTTTGGGCTTCAAATTCGTCACTTTACCTTAGTAGGGTTTTAAGTAGTTGTTTTAGCTTATTTTAGGTAAAATTTAGTGTTTTAAACCTATTGGACTTATGTATACCCATTCCTTTAGGGTTTGGAGGCTATAAATAGGTTATTATAACTTGTATAAAAAAAAAGAATCATTGAATCAAATTATAAACTTTTGAGAGTTTTCTCTTGGCTTAGCCGAAATTCTTTAGAGAGATTGTGAGATTGCTTGCTTTCTTTTCTATTGCATCAAGAATTAGGATTACTTATCAATCATTTTGATTGTGGCGTTTTCTTATTCTTCTTATCCCAATTATTTGCGTTTCCATTCACGTGTTGTTTGGGGGTTCAATAGGGAGGGTGTTTGTCTTCTTTGTCTTTTGAAATCAAAGCGTATGTTTAAGAGGTTTCGGGTTCTTTAACCTTGGGGTTCCGCATCATTTGGTATCAGAGCCAAAAGTAAGGTAAATTCCTATTTATCTTAGTGTTAGGTTTGTGTTCTTTTTTTTATTTCTTTATGTTTATGCCGAATTAGCTAGTGATAAGTTTTCATTTGTGTGCTTTTGTGTGGTAAATTTAGCATTTTCTTTTCCTTACCTTGTGTTTTGTTTCATTAAAAAAAAGAGAGAGAGAGAGAAAAAAATGGAAAAAAAAAACGTGGTACTGTTCACGACACTGTTCATCGCACTGTTCACGGTACTGTTCATAAAAAAAGAGAGAAAAACGTGAAAGAGAAGAAAAATAGAAGAAGAAAAAAATTAAAAAGCAATTGAGCAAGGGTAGTTTATATAGAAAATCCTAATCCTTTCATAAGTGGGAAAACTAATCCTTTTTGCTTTAGGATTGGGAGGAGCAGCATAAACACTTTTTCCAAACTCCTTTGGGAATCCTTTAAAGGGTAGGAAATATAATCCTTATTACTTTGGGTTTAGGCTTTCAGAAAAATCCTAGTCCATATCTGATTTGGAATTACAATCCTAGTCCTACTTAACCAAGGATTTACTTTGCAATTATTGAACCACCATTTGTGTTATCCAATTGCTATCCATTTGTGCCACCATTTTTATATCATTCGTTATCCATTTGTGCTGCCATTTGTTATCCATTTGTTCCATCATTTTTTGGAATCATTTGATCATTTTTGCTACCATTTTGATATCATTTTGCCATCATTTTTCCAATCATTTGCCACCATTTTGTTACCATTTCTGGCATCATTTGCTATCATTTTTGCCACCATTTTTTCTATCATTTTGCCATCAAAATGCCATCACTTTGCCACCATTTTGTACACAACTTGATACACTAATCAAGCTTGTTACATCATTCGGCCTAGTGATAATTTTGGCTCTAAATTGAATTGTTTTTGCATGCAACCTACTTCAATTAGGTCTCTTTGTTGATTTCTTGCTTTGTTGGGTAGAATATTTAGGTTCTATATTTGGTTTACTTTGTAGTGAATCAAATTCATTCATTTTATCCATATTGTCATTTTCCTTGATTTTTGTTGCTTATTTCTTTGTTTTAAGCTAGTTTTTGTTCCATTTACATTGTTAGAGTATCTTTGCTCGTCCAATACTCTAATTTACTTATCATCAAGTGGTACACCACTCTTGTCCGTGTATCACCTCCATTGTGTCTAGATTCTTCTTTTCTAGTTTTGAGCTATCTTTTTGTTGTTAGTTATTATTTTCTTGATTTCTTAAACGTGCTCAAGTTTTTTTAATTTGTGATTTAAATTCTGAAGTGCAATTTTGAAGTTGCAAGCTTGAGAGGAAAAAGGCAAGAGAGTGAGAGGACATTAAGAGGATAAAAGCCAAATTTTGAGTGAAACACGAGTGAATGTGAGGATGTCTAATCACAAGTCCAAACGACATTTACATCAAGATGAAAGGAATGCGTTTAAGGAAGATATAAATTTGTTAAGGCAAGACCTTAATAATTTTGAATGGTTGGTTAGACAATATTTCGAACCACGAATTAGAATGGAGGAGAGCAAAGCGAAGAGAAAGAAGGAGAAAGTTATCATGGAAGAAATAATTTGTGAACCTGAAAAGGGTGATATAGATATAGGCTTTGATAGTGAGATTACTCAAGACCATGAAGAGGATGTTGTTGATGAGCTTAATGAGAAAAAAAAGGTTTTGGGTGAAGTTGAAGATGTGGAGAACGTGGTTAAAAATTTAAATAAGGTTGTTTTAGAGGTAGAAGAAGATAATGATGTTGTACATAATGCAAAAATATTTGAAAGTGAAGATGTCATTGATTGTTTGAGTGAGAATGAAGAAGCTGGTTTAGTGGAGATGGAATATCTGCATGTTACAATTTCTCCTCTACCGCATAAGGAGGATGAGGTGCACATGGGAAGTGAAGAAAGTCAAAATCATATCATTATATTAAATACTAACCATGTTTTGCATAGTCATTTTGTTTATAACTTGCAGGATCATGATGAGTTCCTCAATGAAGAAGCATTCATATTATTTCCACCAATACCGAAGATCATTTATGAAGATGAATGTATTCCTCAAGTGCCAATTCCCAACTATTGCAAGACGAAGATTCGAGGACGAATCTTTTCTAAAGAGGGAGGGAATGATACGGATCCAAGAGGGCTATCCTATGCCATTGAAGAGGGGCAACCTTATGACTTTCAAATGGGTCTAAATGGAGTTCAAACACATAAATATAAGATCCAAATGTTATTGGGGCGTGCTCCAATTTATAGGAGGCAGATTTGGTGCTTTACTATCAATTTTGGGCTTATAAAACTTTGGGGTTTAATTGTACAAGTCATGTGCCTCATTTAAAAAGTCACATGACTCATTTAAGTTTCAAATGTGGGCTTAGGCATGTGGGCTTTCTTTTAAAGGAATTATTTAGCTATTTGGGTTATTAGTTAGTCTTTTATTTTGGGCTTCAAATTCGTCACTTTACCTTAGTAGGGTTTTAAGTAGTTGTTTTAGCTTATTTTAGGTTAAATTTAGTGTTTTAAACCTATTGGACTTATGTATACCCATTCCTTTAGGGTTTGGAGGCTATAAATAGGTTATTATAACTTGTATAAAAAAAAGAATCATTGAATCAAATTATAAACTTTTGAGAGTTTTCTCTTGGCTTAGCCGAAATTCTTTAGAGAGATTGTGAGATTGCTTGCTTTCTTTTCTATTGCATCAAGAATTAGGATTACTTATCAATCATTTTGATTGTGGCATTTTTTTATTCTTCTTATCCCAATTATTTGCGTTTCCATTCACGTGTTGTTTGGGGGTTCAATAGGGAGGGTGTTTGTCTTCTTTGTCTTTTGAAATCAAAGCGTATGTTTAAGGGGTTTCGGGTTCTTTAACCTTGGGGTTCCGCATCAGTGGTCGTTTGTAATATTTTTAGTTCCCCACTAAGCTTTATAGCTTAGCACAGGTGTTTCATCCGTGTAGGTCGTTGGTGTGATATCTGCAGCTGGATGGCCAACTCAGGTCAACGAGAGAGACAATTATAGACTTGTATTTTGGGCTCTTTGTATATAGTAAAGATTTTGTGGTATTAGAGATATTGTATGTAAAAAAATGTTAAACAGTTGTTGTATTGTGTAAAAAGACTTTATCGTACATTGAAAAGTTTCTTTTAAAAGTATAGCACTCTTATATATTAAGTTTGATTATATGTTTATGTTACACAGTAACTCATGTGTAATGAGTTGGATAAAGTGATATGTACAGATTATAGGATAAGGGTGCTACATAGGCTATTCGAAATATAAAGTACTTTTGATTCACCAATTGCATTAGTATTAATATGCTATATATTTATGAAGGTTTCTCAGTATGGGTGCCATTACTAGTTCTTTTTTTTTCTTTCATTTCCTTTTTATCATAACATGATTTCTTATATTTCATTGTTAAAAGAAAATGTAATTTAGGTTCGATTTCATAATTTTGAGGGTAAATATCTATTTTTTCTCCTTTTTACGTATTCCAGATAATAATGAATTAGATAAGAATGGTGGACCTATTTCTGATTATTGTCTAGGTGTTTGAAGATTTGTACTTACTGTATTGATTTTAAGGTGGAACAACTTTTCCTTCAAGGAGGCTAGCTGATTCTATTGTATATGCCATACGATTCAGGTATATTATATTCTAGGAATTTTGTCGATTCTTATTTTTTTAGAAATAGGAGGCTGATCCTTCAAGGAGGCTGATTTTTTTTTAGTAATATATCGTTTGACAAGGTGGAATGGCACACTATACTAAACTTTGTAGCTATATTGAAAAGATTCTTATTGTTACTATTATAATTAAATTTTGTAGCTATCTTGAAATGATATATGCTTACTTAATGTATTGTTCTAAATTCAAATAATATACAGTTTCACTTAATGCTTGGTCTAAAAAAAATTAATTTCTCAATTTCAATGCAGTGTGTGTATCTCGAATCTTTATAATTGTAAAATTTGGGAATTGCATTTATAAATTTTCTGCCATTAGTTGTGCTGATGAGGATGAGCTTAGGAAATAATTGGAGAAGCGGCATGCAGTAATTTGTACTCTTTATGTTTATATATAGAAACATCAGTATTGCTTTTTTAATGAATGGTGCAGGTCTTTTCGTCGTTCTTTCATAATCTCTTCTTGCTTTTAATAGGTGATAAGAAATAGTCAAATATTTGGATGTTGTAGCATCTCTCTCAAGGTTCATGCAACTAATAATTTCTGTAATTCTCCAAAAGTGTTGCTGCTTTTCTCAAAGACTATACTGCATTCTACAGGTCAAGAAGAAGAAAGCTTCAAAATAAAAAACTCTAGAGCATGTTATAGTTTGTTTTCCTGTGATATTTTGTTGGATAGAAATAATATCTTTAATCTTTTTCACTAGTGTAAAGTGGATTGTAGAGCTAAAATCTATCCTTAAAAGCAACTCAGAGGGAAGAAGTTACACACAAATCTTATGTTTTATATCTATTATAAATTTATGAGGACCATATGGTCTCGTGTGTTGTTTTCTCTTCTATATTGCTCTCGCCTGACTTGCTTAGCTTTGCTATCTGTTTTTTCTTTCTCCAACTAGCTATTTTGATAAAGGCTAATAGTTGTCTTCGTTGTTTGACCTTTCCTGGTGCTTTTCATAGGTTGTTGCTATTTGGGGGGTCTCTCTGCCGTCAGGTTTTGGGTTGTTATTTTACATTGACAGTTTTAAACTTTGTTTATTTTTCTAGTCTTGGTGCTATGCTTATAATCTTGCTTTTTTGGGACTCAGCCTTTTAGTTCTGTTTTACTTGATGCAGTTGCCTTGGGTATGTTGCCTTTTTCAGGTTGTTAGATCCATTTTATTTTTTCTTGGGGATCTTTTTTTCTGTTGACTGTGTTGTTGTTCTCTTCTCATAAATAAAATCAAAAGCATATAAAAAACGTTAAAATGAACATTATCTTATACAAATGCATATGACTTTTTTTATCTTCGAAAACTATCTGTGTATGCAAATCTATTGTAAAATAACATAAAATACTTCTTTTGTGTCACTATTGTATCAAGGTATATAGGCTGAAACGATTCGACCTGCGGGTTACTGGTTTCCAAAGGATAACTCGGTTATCATGGTTGAGTGCCACGTACCTTGATGCAATTTAATTTTATGCCATGATGTTTTTTTCATGGTAATTCTGAATCATTTTGTTCCTATGTTAGGAGTTGGATCCAAATATATAATTGCATATTTTGGTTTGTTGAATAATGTGATTTGTTTTGTTAAGTTATAATCTAATTATGAAAATACCTTATTTGAATAACAGTTACGCAAACATGAGTAATGAGGATAGATCTTGGATGTATAGGCGATTAATGCCAAATGGTCTCATTAATATTGAGTTTACCGAGGGGGTTCAATCATTCATTGAATGTGCAAGTTTGCAGCCTGCATATATGGACGGTCCAAAAATTAGATGTCCATGTAAAAAGTGCAAACATATTCATTTCCTCCCTACTGATGAAGTGCATATACATTTGTTAAAAAAAGGGTTTGTTCCAAATTATTTTCAATATACACGGCATAGGGAGCCAATAATTTGTAGCACCTCTAGGGGTAATTAAGCATTTTCACCAGTAAATATAGATGGATTTGCAGGGGGAGCTGGTATTCAACCAAATAATGTGGATGTAAATGAAAATATTTACGCACAAATGGTTTATGACGCAGCTGGTTATTCCTTTGAAGAAAATATGCAGAATATTGAAGAGGAACCAAACCCATATGCAAAAATATTTTTTGACTTACTAGAGTCAGCTGACCAAGAATTATGGCCAAACTATGAGAAAACGACTCGATTGTCTGCCATTGCACGAATATTGAACATAAAGTCAGAAGGTCATATTTCTGAACAAAGTTTAGATAAAATTCTTACATGGTACAATGATTCATTGCCTCCTGATCATAAAATGGTTGAGAATTTTTATGAAATAAAGAAGCTTATTCAGGGTCTTGGTTTGCTCGTTGAATGAATAGACTGTTGCAGGTTGGGATGTATGTTATTTTGGGGAGAAGATGTGAAATTAGAAGAGTGCAAATATTGTAGCCAACCTAGGTTCAAACCAAGAATGCGTAGTAGGAAGCAAAAATTAGTTCCTTGGAAGCAGATGTATTATTTTCCTCTAACTCCATGACTTCAAAGACTGTATGCCTCTAAGGTTACTGCAACCCACATGAGATGGCATAATGAACATGAACATAATGTGGAAGTATGACCCATCCATCGGATGCGCTCGCATGGAAACATTTCAATGACACATATATTGAGTTTGCAACAGAAAGTCAAAATGTTAGGTTAGGATTATCGACAGATGGGTTTCAACCTTTTGGTCAATCAGGCCAACAATATTCATCATGGCCAATCATAATTACTCCATATAATTTACCGACATGGATGTGTATAAACAAGGCATAAATGTTTTTAATAGTGATTGTACCAAGGCCTAAAAACCCAAAGCATAAAATTGATGTATTTTTGCAACCATTGATATCTGAATTGAATCATCTTTGGGAATTCGGTGTTGAAACATATGATGTGTCTCTTAAACAAAATTTTAAGATGAAAGCAGCTTTGATGTGGACTATTAGTGATTTTCCTGCATATGTTATGTTATATGGATGGAGCACAGTAGGGAAATTGGCTTGCCCTTACTGTGGCAATGATTCTGATGCATTTCATCTTCCTAACGGGGGCAAAACATCATGGTTTGACAATCATAGAAAATTTCTTCCTCCTGATCATCCATTCAGACGCAATAAATAAAAATTCATTAAGAACAGGATTGTACAAACACCTCCTCCTCTTAATAAATCTGGTGACAATATATTGCGGGAGATTGATCAATTACGGCTACTAAAAGTTACAGAACTTAAAAGTGAAAAGGTTAATGGTAACAGAAGTCAAAACTTCGGTTGGAGAAAACGGAGTATATTTTGGGATTCACCATATTGTAGAACTAATTTGATATGGCACAATCTAAATGTTATGCATATTGAAAAAAATATTTTTGACAATCTTTTCAACACAATCATGAACATTGAAGGGAGGACAAAGGATAATGCAAAATCAAGAGCCGATTTGAAAATTTTTTATAGAAGAAGTGAGTTAGATAAAGATTCAAATATAGGAAAATATCCAAAAGCATGTTAAACTTTGGATAAAAAACAAAAGCAAACTTTGTGTGAATGGTTGAAAAGCCTAAAGTTTCTAGATGGATATGTTTCAAACTTGGCAAGGTATGTTGATATGAGGAAGTACAAATTATTTGGAATGAAAAGTCATGATTGTCATGTATTTATGCAGAGGCTAATTCCAATTGCATTTTGGGAGCTCTTGTTGAGTAATGTTTAGGAAGCTATAACAGAATTAAGTTTGTTTTTCAAAAGCTTAACAACTTTTGAATTACAGTTGTCTAATATGGAAAGATTAGAAAGGGACATTCTGGTTATCTTGTGCAAATTAGAGGCTATTTTTCCACCTAGCTTCTTTGATTGTATGGAGCATCTACCTGTACATTTAGTAAACGAGGCAAAACTTGTTGGTCCAGTTCAATATCGATAGATGTATCCATTCGAGAGGTAACTTTACTTTTATAGCAAAACTTGCTAAAACTTTATAGCTTTATACCAAATAAGTAAATATAATTACCCTAATTATAATGTATGAATTTGCATCACTTGAAGAAAAATGTTGAAAATAAGGCTAGAGTTGAAGGCTTTATATGCAATGCGTATTTAGTAGAGGAAACAAGTACATTTTGTTCACATTATTTTGAGCCTCATGTGATCACTCGAGAAAGAAAAGTTCCACGTAATGACGATGGGGTGAGTGGATTGGTGATGATAACTTATCTATTTTCAAATATCCTGGCCGAACACATGGACACTCAACAAGAAGAATGTTAACAGAGAAAGAAATAGAGGCTGCACATGGTTACATTTTATTGAATTCCCAAGAAATTCAACCTTTTATGCAATAAGTTTATGTTGTAGTTGAAATTGGCTAAATTATTTTCTCGAGGATTAGAGTTTATAGCTAAGATAATTTATAATGTTTGTAGTGAATACGAGGGGTTGTTAAGTGAGCTAATGCCGGGAAACTCACAGGATGACATCAATAAAGAAGTGGATAAAAACTTTCCATGTTGGTTTGCAAATTATGTAAGTTTGTAGAGTGCAATAAAATTGAATGCTTGGTGCAATTACTGTTAAACTTACAAAATAGTATATGTATTAATTAATTTTTTTTATATAGGCTTTTGAAAATAGAATAGAAAACAGGCTCATATGTGATCTTGCTAAAGGGCCATTGCAAATTGTTAAATCATATCCTATCTATTTCATTAATGGATACAAATTTCATACAGAAAATCATGGACATAGCATAGGAACGGTAAATAGTGGGGTTTGCATACAAGGGGAACTGACGGATTATTTTGGCAAAATTATTGAGATACTTGAAATAGAATATCCTGTATTGCAGATAAAACGATGTGCACTTTTTAAGTGTAAGTGCTTTGATCCAACTCCTAACGTTGGAACAAAAGTACATAGCCAATATAATCTCACTGAAATCAACTAGCGGAGAAGATTTAAGCAATTTGAACCATTCATGTTAGCAATGCAAGCGGTCTAGGTGCATTATATCCCTTGTCCCAGCTTAAGAAGGGATAAGTCAGATTGGTTAGCCGTCTGCAAAGTTAAACCAAGAGGTGTTTTTGATGGACAGGTAAAGGGAGAAAGCAAGACAAATGAAAGTGAACCATTTCAGGAAGAAGAACCGATGTACATGAAATAAATGCATGTTTGGAGAATGAAATTTTAAATCATTCAAACAATGAATTTGTGGAAATTTTATCTAGAGATGATGAGGAATCCATAGATGGGCAGAATTCTGAAGATGAACTCAACTTGAATTCTGAATATTCAGAAATAGAGGATGATTTTGATGTGCAATTAAGTGATGATAGCGATTAAATTGTGTATGTTTTATTATCTCATAACCAAAATGTGTTAGTATTGCAATTATGTAGCAATGTTATATATTCTTTAATATAATTATATAATTTAATTTGAAGAAGTATATTCCATTTCTTTGAATTTCAGGTTTAAAATATGCCACCCAAAAGAAGAAAGTCATTGCTACCGCCTAAGTTAAGACTAACATCGAATGGAGACGACAGTGCACAATATGAGGCATCACCTTCACCAACAACAAACCGCGATCACTCTCCTAATCAACCAAGTGATTCAGCATCCAACAACCTAAATATATATGCTAACCATGTAAATGCATATACTCCGATCCCAAACCCTGAATCTATGCCAACACAAATACCAGGTTCTAATATTGAGGATGAAGGACTCCAACCTGGTGCAAAGGGAGTTGATGGAAGAATTTATATTAAGATTATCAATGATATGTGAGTTTAATTATATAAAAAAAATTTGTATTGCAAGATTAAAACATAAACTTATACTAATAGTATGGATATCTAATTTTATATTGATTTTGTTCATATTAATAGCTTTATTCCATCAGGTATTTGCTCAAGAAAGATCAGATCCACATTCAAAGAGAGGATAGAAATTGAGGGTTATGTTTGGAAAAATCTTTCTCTACAGACAAAGAATTTATATTATCAGGAGTTTAAGGTATAAAAAATAAATAACATTATCTGTTTCAAAATAATTGGCTTCATACATTAATGCATTATCTATTATACTTTGCAATACTTATGTTATTTTTTTTCAGAAAGAATTTTTTTGTGATTCAAAATTTAATGATGTCATTTATGGAGTTTAGGAAAAGAGGGCCCGCCAACGATATAAAGAATTTACATGTAATTTACACAAGGGTGGTCAATGACCTAATTTTATTTCTGAAGAAATATGAAAATGTTGGCAGCAATACAGGGCAACACCCGAAGCAATTGCCAGTTTAGATAGGAATTCTTCAAATAGGTGGAGAGGCTCAGATGGTGAGAGTCTAGCCGTGCACACTGGAGGAACTTTGAGCCTTCACGAGCATGCAACTAAACTGGTAAGTATTTGAATTTTATGCTTACATTTTATTCTATAAAATGTATAATTATTATGGACAATGATGGTGTAATTGTTGTTCTGTTTTCATAGATGCCTTTGTTGTTGATATAAATTTTTTGTTTCATAGGAAGTAAATCTATTAAGATTGTTGAGTTATTTTTCAGTTCCATTTGGTTGTAATGAATCAGAATCGCTAACTTCTTACCTAGCTCTTTAGTGCATTCTCCATATATATTGCATCCTTATTGTCATAGTTGCTTGTTATCTTGTTTGTTTTTGAAAGTGTTTTCTATTTGATAAAGTGCGTTCAGTAGGTGAATTGGAATTAAAATCCTCCTAATTTTAGTTTAAAATTCAAGTACAATCTACATGAAATAATTCGCAGTTGTGATCATCCAACCTAGTTTGATGTTCTATTTTCCACTTTAAATATGCTAAACTATCTTTCAAATCTATATTCACATGCATGCACATGAAAATGCTTTAAGTTAAAATAGTTTTAAAAATCTTGGAAACCTCCTTATTGTACAACAGTTTATTGTTTTATTGGGCTATAGAGTTTGGTTATCAAGCAACATTCTTGCTGCGAGAAACTTAATAACACTCATGAGCTGAAATGGTAAAAAAACCTATTGATTTACCTTTATGTGTGCTCAAATTTAGCTACACAGGATAGATGATTTTATTCAAATGAAATAAAAACCTTATAAGAAAAATTCCTATATGATATTTTCCTGATTCTTCTTTTAGTTGAACGAGGGATGTTCTCCTTGTTGTCATTTTCACTTAGATTAAGAGCAGCCATTGAAAATTATTAGATTGATGGTGAAATTGAAAATTATCTTATTGTGGAATGAACTGTGTTATTTTGATGATTATTTCTTACTGCTTGTTATACAGGAAATAATTATGGGTAGAAAGCCTACATTTCCTGAAGTATTTATGCACACTCACACAAAAAAAGCATGATGGTCAGACATTCATCAATACCCGTTGCAGATAACTCAATGTATGTTAAATTTATACATCAATATTAATTATTTTATAAAAATATAGCTAATTAATTTTAATTATTGTAATGATAAGAGCAAATACAAGAGACTCTCATTCAACAGTGGCAGAGCTCTGAAAGTGTTGATGAGAGTTAGATTTTTCTTGAAGTAGTTGGTGGTAAGAATAATCATGGGAGGATTTTTGGTTTAGGTTCAATTGTAAACACTTCACATTCGAATTCCTCTACATCATTTATAGCTACTTGTAGTAAGCGATGTGAATCTTCTAAGAAAGTCGTTCAACTAGAGACCGCACTCACCATATTGATGGATACTGTAACCCAACTAAAGAATCGAGTAGAAGATTTGGAAACCAAGGGTGCTCAGCAGTCAGATCGTTCTCCTTCACCTCCACCAACTACATAGCTTAGACTTGTACTTTTAGATTGTTATTGATACTGATTTTATGCTGTTTTTATTATTGTTTTCATGGATTTTTTACTTTACAGTAATATAATATATTTTTAGGATTTTAATTTTTGTGCATTACAATTTTAATATTATATTATCAATAACAATATTTTCTTTTTAACTTCATTATTAATTTGGATTATATGATTTAACTAAAACATTATGCCAAGCTAACAAAACCAGTATAATTTAACAATTTCTCATGTTATAAATAGCAACCAAAGAGAAATTCCGTTGCTATTTTTAGCAACGAAATTATTATTCGGTTGCTAAATTTAGCAATCGAATTACTATTGTCGTTGGTAAATATAGCAACGAAAACTGAATTTGGTTGCTAAATATAGCAATGGATATTAAATTTCGTTGGTAATATTGACCGATTAACGAAAATATATATTGGTTAGATATAGCAACGGAATTTAAATTCCATTGCTAATAAAAATTAGCAACCGAAAATAGTAACGAAAATTTGGTTTGTATTTTTAGCAACCGAATATATTTCCGTTGCTAGAAAAAAATTTGGTTGGTATTTTAAGCAACAAAATAGATTTAGCAACGGAAAAAAAATCGGTTGCTAAAAATACCAACTGCCAAAATTGCAACCAAATTTTCCGTTGCTATTTTCGGGTGCTATTTTTTATTACCAACGAAAATGCACCAAATTCGGTTGCTAATTTCCGTTGCTATTTCCAAATTTTCTTGTAGTGGTTGCTTGTATTGTTTTGTTTTTTCTTTTTGGTGTTTGATAGTTTAGAACTGTAATATTCCAAAAATCATAATCATTAAAAGAGCCTTAAAGGTTAGCCTAGAAAAAAAACTAAGCTTTACATCTATAAGAAAAGAATTGAAATGAAAGAAACTAAAAGTTTGTAAGGACTTAATTCAATAAAAAAATAAAAGTTTATAGACCAAAAGGAAAATTGTTATGCAATATGTAAATGGATAAGTTCACATTTATTTAAGTTAAGATTCACTACAAGAAAAATCCTAAATAGCGGCAAAAATTTTCCGATGGATAATATTCCGTCACTAAATTACGAACAGCATACTCATTCCGTAGGTAAAATGGTAGTGAAAAATTTTAAGTTGTAATAGATAATAATTTCTTCGTAAAAATTGGAGGGAAATTTTACTACCATATATTACCGATGGAAATTAGCGACGAAAATGAAAATTTCAGCGGTAAATTGGCACAAAAAATTCACGGTAAATTTAAATACTGAATTTATTGACATAATGTTGATTTAATCGGTAATTTAGCAACGAAATTAAAATTCCGTAGGTAAATTACCTACGGAATTATTCTTCCTTAGGTAATTTACCTACGGAATTTCAATTCCATTAGCAATTTACCGAAGGTATTTTTTTCCGTTGGTAATTACCTACAGAATTGAAATACGGCCACTAAATTACAAACCTACGGAATTAGTTATTTGTAGGTAATTATCAACGAAAATTAATTCCATAGGTAATTTACCTAAGGAATTGAAATTCCGTAGGTAATTTTTGCCTATGGAATTGAAATTTCGTTGGCGTTTCTTATATAAAAAAATTGCTCCACTTCTCTTTTTTTTTTCTAGATTTAAAATTTAAATAGACATAAATAATTAAGAATACTTAATTTTTTATTAGTCTATTAATTCTATTAAACTATTTTTTTAAAGTCCTCAATTTTTTATAATAAATAATTAAATGTCTAAAATAAATAGGTAGTGTTGGGGTATATATATATATATATATATATATATATATATATATATATATATATATATATATATATATATATATATATATATATATATATATATATATATATGGACTGGTTAACCAGACACTTAAATTCAAATTCATTAACTATAATTTTGAATATTAAAACTCATGTTTAGATTCAATTTGATTAATTAACTATTGAAGTTGGTTTAGACTAAATCGATTTAACAGTTTCTATTTTTTTTTTCCATTCACTGCTATTTTATATACGTGGACACCTACCAATGATTGATTCATGAAATTGGTGGCAACAAGAGATTTAGGGAATGATATTCCTGCATGTATAGAAACACAAATCTGATTCCACTTGTCCCAATTTGCAATGAAGCTCGGAGAGAGAATAAGCACTCGATTCTGAAGCCATTTGCAATTTCGCTAATTGTTCTGTATTTTCATACCATAAGAAATTATTCACTCTAAAAGCCCAAAATTATGAAAAGCAAATTACATATGCATTTTATTTTTCTTTATACTGGTTAATTTATGCATATCACTTTCAATTTACTAAATAAATTATTGTTTCTAACAAATAGAGTATTGTGTTTTGATAGCTTTATTTATTTATAATTTGGAGGGCATATATTTTATGTTTTTATCAATTTGGAGGGCGTATATTTTTTGTTTTTATTAATTGTTTTATTTTTTTATATTGGTTAATTTATGCATATCACTTTCAATTTATTAAATAAATTATTGTTTCTAACAAATAGAATATTGTGTTTTGATAGCTTTATTTATTTATAATTTGGAGGGTGTATAGTTTATGTTTTTATTAATTATTTTATATTATAATAATAACAAAGACTCAATATATTCTTACAAATACCAAATCCAGTTAGGGCTGTTCAAAATTGGCATAACCCAATTAACCCAACCAAACCAATCCATATAACCCACAATTTTTATAATTATAGTGGGTTATTATAACCCACACAATCCATTTTAATATTTTACAAATATTTATATGGGTTATGGGTTATTATATAACCCAACCAATTAACCCAAACTTTCTCTACAATCCAGCCCAATTTCTTAATCTCTTAAACCTAAAAACACATTTCGTTTGCTCTCTGCCACTCTTAGTCTCACGCCTCCCCCAAACAAAATCCACTCTTGCTTCTCCCTCTTCATCGGTTCTTTCGTTGAATCTGCTGGCAGGTAACTTTTTCTTCATCGGTTCTTTCGTTCAGTGCCGCCGGAGGTCTTTGACGCCCTTCTGGATGCTCTGAAGCACAGCGGCGCCGAAGTCTTTCTCTGCTGCGATCCTTCTCGAAGCGGCCCTAACGATTACCACATTATCTCCTCTCCTGATCATGTAAGTCTTGGAAATTCATTTTGTTGCTTCAATTTTGAGTTTCAGTCACTTCAATTTTGGTTTTTCATTTTTTTCTGGTTCAATAACTAAATGGATGAAATGATTAAGAAAGAAATTATAAAATGCCTGTCTTTTAGCTATTATTTTCTGTAGTTTGATAATTCAATTCAACTATGCCAATTAGTTGTAGTAGGTATTTTTCTGTCAGTGCATTTTAAAATAATTTACCTTGCTACTGAATTCAAATTTCTACTCTCCCTTTTCACATTCTCTCAGCAACCAAACATTAACAGCAATGTGGCAGCCAGAAACCAATAGTCTAATACCTATAGGCATTGGGTTGTTTAGTTTTTGTTTATTGTTCTTTTGCTCTTGGCTTTTCTGTAAAATTCTGTATGCAATGTTGGAATTCCATGTCAGATTGAATATTCTATATGATGTATTCCAGATTTACAGGTTTTGGTTTTTACTGCTACTTAATTGAAGATTCTTAGCTTTCTGAGTCAGATTATGTCTTTTACTTAGTTGGAAATCCTCTTTCAAACACTCTAATGATAATGAATGCATTGTAATTGTGCATGTCTTTGCAATATGAGTTTACACATAACATGCTTCAAGTTTGGTTTGCTATCTCATTTTTAGTTAGGCACACTACATACAACATAAATTTACTTATTATAGGTTTCTTGGTTAATCAGGATATTGGAAAATTGAATGTTAATATTGTTAGCTTTTTTGTCTATCTTTTTTATTTGATTTGTTTCTGATGAGAATTAAATGTTATCATTACATCAAAGTATGAATCTTTGAATCTTTGTTAAGTACTATTATGAATGTAGTTCAACTGAAAAAAATGTAGTAGGTTTATATGGTTGGAGTCAAAATATTGGTGATGTGAACATGAATGATGAAGAGGTGGATGGTGGGGAGCTATTGAACAACTTATTTGATAGGCATTTGGAAGAGGAAGAGAGTACAGAAAATAAGTCAGAAGTGATGAAATATTTATCGGATGATTTTGAACCTAGAGTTGATCCTTTTGATATTTTGGGTTGGTGGAGAAAAAGTTCACCTAAGTTTCCGATTCTTTCTCTACTTGCTAGAGATATTTTGGCAATACCAATTTCTACTGTAGCTTCAGAATCTGCTTTCAGCACAGGTGGTCGAGTTCTTGATTCTTTTAGAAGCTCTCTTTCTCCAATGATGGTGGAAGCGCTAGTGTGTGGTCAAAATTGGTTAAGAGCAATACCGATGCCCATTGACCTTCGTCATACAATGGATGAAATAGAAAAATATGAAGAAATTGAAACAGGTAATGCTTAATATTTTTAATATTTCAATTTATCTTGTAATAATTATTGAATGTTTCTAATTATTAAGTTGGTGCAGATTTTGTAGGTGCAAGATCTCCAATAATAGCGGAATCAATCTCACCAATCAATGAATGATTGCGAATGGAATATATATTGTTTAAATGGAACATATATTTTTTTATATTTATTTTTTCTTTTTTATGTATTATAATTAGAACAATTAATTTCATAGTTTAAGAATTTATATGTAATTTTAAATTTTAGGACAATATTAATTTTTTATGAAATTTTTATGTAATTTTAAATTTTATAGTATTATGATTTTGATTTTATATGCATGCAGTATTTATAAAAATAAAATTAATGCTTTATATTTAAAATTACATAAATATAAATAATTTATAATTTGTATGTTTACAATATAATATAAAAAATTAATATAACCCACATAATCCGTATAAACCAACCAAACCAATATAAAAAATTTAAATCATAACCCAGCTAGTTTGGGTTGGGTTCAATCCATCTAAGAATTTAGATGGGTTAAAGAAAAAACCAGTTATAACCCATCCAACCCATATTTGAACACCCCTAAATCCAGTTATCAACAGCCATGTGAAAGCAAGATTTTCAAGAAAAAACAAAATAATTAGAACCTTGGAAGTTGAATTTTGACAACCAAGATTATCAAGAAAAAAAAATAATTAAAACCTTGCAAGTTGAATTTTGACAACCAAGATTATCAAGAAAAAACAAAATAATTAAAACCTTGCAAGTTGAATTTTGACAACCGATGAGACATTGTCGATATGCACTAAAAAACAAAGCGATATTACAATATTTTCATATGAACTCACTTTTATATGTTCAAACAAACATTTCAGTTTCACCCATTTTTTGTTCTTGATCCGTGCATTTACCATTTAGCACTTTATTATATCCACTGGCATTCTCATTCATACATAGTGCCATTAGATATAAATAGGCAAAACCCTAGCTTTCTCATTGTTCTTATCTCTTCAAATATCACTCTGCCATTTTCTCTATTTGGTTTATCCATCTGTTGACCGAGATCAGTGATCACTAGCTCTGCCACCGTCCGATCTCCTTCAGATCTGCCTCCTTCCGGTGATCGGTGAGTCTCTCTCTTCTTGATCTTTTGGTTCTTCCATCTTCTATGGTTTTTTCATGGAGTTAAATCTCCTTCCCTCTTTTTCTGTACCGATCTCTGTTGTTTTGCCGATCTCGATCTCGTTTGGAGTTATATCCTTCTTAACACAAACAATAAAGGTTTGATTTCTTCTTCTTTCTATTTAATGTTTATGAAGATTCTTTTGTTTAATAAATCTCAAACCGAGATTTAAGTTAATTCCCTGTTCTTATCATTATTTTCTTCTATTTAATTTCCAAATCGTGATCTTGAAGCTTTTTTGAAATTTGATTTTTTGTGTTAATACGTTCATTTCGGTTTTTAATTTGGTTTGAGCTGAAAAAATGAATCTATGAAGATTATTTATCCTTTGGTACTGGGGAATCATACGAGGAATTACTTGTATTACTTGTCATTTTATCTTATCTGAACACTGTAACCCCCTGGAACTTTTAGGGATTTTGTTCATAAAAGGCGTCTATTTTCTTTCTCTATTTGTTTTGTTTTGTTAAATTAACTAGCAGCTTCATCTTCACGTTATTAACTTTTTTCTATAGCAATCTTGTTAATATTTTTCATGATTCGGGTAGCTTTAGCTTTTCTCAAATTTTTCTTGGTCCCCAAACACCATTGGGGTGCGGTCCGTGTTCACCTATATCAATGGCTTTATTTATTTTTCTCTATCAGATGAGGACAGCTATTTTGTCTATGGAATCTAGTAATAAATCCATGTTGCTGGACGCCTAGGTGGCTAAATGGCAATCAAGGTTTGCTCTTGCTCTTCTATATATATATAAGTCTGATTGTTGGTTTTTGGTGGTTCGCCAACTTGTTGGTAATGCAAACAAACATATACGAGTCTCCATCATTTGGTTACCCAGGATTTGTTTGCTGGTGTTATATTGCTTCTTATTTTTTTAATAATATTTTGTTATTTCAAAAGAAAAATGAACCCATATTGTTGTTGGCAGCAACATGCAATATTTTACTGTAGAATATTAAAGTCAAATATCATGTGATCATGCATAAGCACTACACAAACTGTTTACTGTACCCAAACAAAGGATGTTATCTCAATTTCTCTTCTTCCCATTTCCCCGCATTTTGTTAGACGAAAAGATTGTAGAAGAGAAAAGTATAAATCTTGTTTTCCCTGGTTTTGTTATGTAATGCTACGCGAAATCTCCAATTTTCTCATTTATGAAATTTCTGAACTTTTCTCACAGTAATGGGGTTTTCAATGATCCGTGCCTATCTGGAAGCCAAGTGTAATAGTAATGTTGTGACAATTGGAAATTTTGGAGTTAGTAAGATTTTAATATTTGAAAAGAGAACAATTGTTTTTGTTCCTTTTGGGATAATTCATGGAGCCTTTGTCCTTATTTTTGGTTTCTCCGTTGTAGAAATGCTGCAATTAGGATTTTTATTATGGTTATGCCAGATCAGAAGATTTTATTTAGGCATGTAAACTTGAGAAACTATAGTATAACTTTGGTGAAGAACGCTTTCATGCAAATGCAATTTTGGAATATGGAGTTCTTCGCATATTATCATTGAGTTTGTAAAGGCACAATTCATTGACATATAGAAATTAATATTGCATGTTTTGATAAGGACACATTTAACTTAATAATGGTTCTGTGCTCGTTAATCAGATAGTGATCTGTCTGATTGATACTTCCAATTTTTTTCCTGTTTGTGCTGCAACAAGGATTAAGTGAAAGGTCCTTACAGCCTGATAAAATATTGCTCAATGTTTTGGCCTTATTATTTTTCTTTTTTAAGTTTCTGACCTTCAGCTGACTTAATAACTCATGATCTTTTGTCACATTTTGTGAAAGAAAGATGTTCCAATTCCTCTCCTTTAATATGGGAACATCTCTTTCCACTTTAAGGAAGCCATTCTACCAATGCAAGAATTGTAGTTTCCTCCTATGTAGAATTTATTATTTGTTAGAAAATAAGGAATTCAATAGAGTTGAAAATTTGACCAATGGAGATCAGATTACACGACTTCAATTAAATTATCACAAGAATAGTGGGGATTTTTCTTTATGTAATCTGATCAAAGACCACTATTCATTTTCTTTATGTTTCATGCAGGCTCTTGACATGATACGGGGAAAAAACATTCTGCTCTTAATGGATTCTCACTTGGAAGGAAACTTTACAACCCAAGAGGCAACAGTGGTCTTTGGTCTTGCTTCACAATGTTTATAGTATGAGCCTAAAAAGTGGCCAACTACCAAGGATGTTGTTGCCACCGTTTCGCCACTGCAGAATAAACCTGATGTAACCTTGTTCTTGTTTTCATATATTTATCTTGACGTGCACTCGACATTGAAAAGTGAGATGCTGATTTCAAAATTCTTGCACCACTAGGTTGCTTTTATAGTGAATTGCATTTCTAATTTGTGTGTTGACTAATATGGTTGTTTCTGTGCATGTCTATTATCTATTCAACAAGATACTACATAATATCTGGAATGTGGATGGGTTTTTCTTTGCACTTGGGGACTGATCGTTTGGCATGCTTTATGAGATAAAACATTACGGGTGTAACTTACTAGATGTAGGATCCAAAAGTTAATATTTCATTTTATTTTTACATATAGTCAGATAAAAATAATGCTTTAACAATCTATTAAAAAATGTAAAAAAACTCTTTTACTATCTTTTATAAGATAGAGATTAATCAAGCAAACAATAATTAAGCACTAATTATTTGATGGTTATAACTATAATTAGCCATATATTTTTGAATATTAATAAAGTTAATAACTATATCTTTACTAGTGTTCCTTTTTCTCTATTCAGGTTTTTAATTTTGACCAATTTACCAGAACAACAATTTCATCTAAGCTATAGGGTCGTTAAGTTGTGGATGAATTGGTACCAAATTCAGTTAGTTCAACAAGATTGAGGTAAATAGTATTAATGTTTTACTAATCCTATAAAGTTTCTTTCTATATATCCTGGTTTATTTGTTATAGTTACATTTGTTTCTACTAATTGTTTTTCTATATCTGACACCCATTCTTGTATATTTGTTAAAATTATTTTTGTACAATCTAGATTTAAACTTCCGATTTTATGTATTTGTATTTTTTGTTGTCTAAATTTTGTTCTGCTTTCCCATATTTTTTCTTGTCTCCTAGTATTTGAACTTTCTCCTCTTTCATTTCTAGGTCTTCTTTTATAATTTATGCTTAATGATATTTCTACATATTCGAAATCTTATCCTTTCATTGGTTCATCATTAATTGTCATTAGATTTATTAGATAAAGGAATGAGATACAGAACATATTTAATAAATAATTATTAGAAAATTGTAATATTTTTAGTGACGGAAATATCTGTCGCATATTTTTTTACCACATGTCTGAAATTTATGTACCATCAATAAATTTACCTATGCAAAATATCATTCTATTGGAAATTTGCCTGCGGAATTATTATATCCGTAGGAAAATTTAGTAATGGAACATATAATTCCATAGGTAATTTTAACGACGGAATTTGAATCCATCGGTAAATATGGCATTTTTTGGTCTGTACCTTCCAATGGAATTACCGACGAACTATGATTTGCCGACGAAAAGCTTTCCGTTGGTAAAAGTGCCTACAACCGGTTCTCCAACGCCATTTTCCGTCGCTAAATTCGATTGGCAATTTGGTTTCCCTACGGAAATTAACTCAATAAATTTCCATCGGCAAAATGGATTTTTCTTGTAGTGATTAAGGTGTAATCTTATTAAGATTTAAAACTAAATGATTAATAGAAATTAGATGAGTGGCAAAATGGTGCTAATTAAGCCACCTAGTTGAAAGGTGGCAAGTAATTGTAGTGTTTTAAATTTAAAATAGAGATATTTTGGAACATGACTCGAATAATTTGTTGAAGAGGAGTTGAGATATAGATAGATTTTGGAAGATTTAATTTGTTCATGCTTTTTTTCCCATAGATTCCTAACCAAAAGAAGGAGAAATGAAGAAAAAATAAGTTATATGGCAAATGTTAGAAGATTTATAAAGAGATAATCAAGATGAAGATGAGAAATCTACCATGAAAACAAGAACACTTAAATTGAGTTAGAGATTTGTAAGAGATAAGGGAAGGAATGAGATGAACTAGGCTTGTTATAAGGTGAGTGAAAATGATATACTTTTTTACTTGAATTCTTATCTTCATTTTGGGATTGAGTGTGATGTGCATTGCTGGATTTATGTGTGAAGGGGAATTAAGTTCTAATGGCAAGATGAAGAGGAGGCGTTGGTAAGAAATTTGTAAATGAGCAAATGCATGGCTTCTCGACGAAATTGTAGGAAAAAGTTCTAGCTCAAAGGGTGGACTTGAAGTGTTAATTTATACAAGGTTACTATTAACTTAATGTAAATATACACTTTCCGTCTATTCACAGATGAACACATACAATATCCTTCCACCCCTATTTCTCCCCGCGCAAGTGGCATAAGCTCTTTCTATCCTAATGGGATTATCTATGGGTCAATAGGGAACCCAATAGACTCAATATGATGCACGGTGGAAAACTAACAATACAACACCCATAACTAAAGGCACATTCACAAGGCTGGTCCATATTTGTTTGGGTAATTTCAACCAAGCTATGATACAAAATCAAATACTTCCTAGTTATAAAAAGGCCTAATAAACTTGGAATTGGCATCCTAACATGCTTAGGCTTACTAAACAAGCAAAGGCCCACATCACATGCCATGCAAGAGTTGTTAAGCATATAGAACCTAAGGAAAGTATCTATGTACATTGCATGAGTTGGGGAATAGCCTTTGCAAAATTAGGCCTACCCAAGCATGATCCCTCCATAACGGGTCATGTCATCATAAGAATAGAGGCTACTTGGCTCACCATTCGATATTCACAAAGGTACAATGCTTGAGTTAGTGATTATCACTTCTAACATGCCATCACCTGAGGGAAGACAGATTTGTACTTCAAAAATGCCACTAAGGTAAAAGAGTTGCCTAACTTATAGTATAAGGCTATAACATAGTTCTAATACAATTTTGAAAAAAGATAACGATTATAGCTCAAGGATTTTGTTTAAGATTAATTATTAGAAGACTTTCGAAGTAAGGTCTCACGGGTCCATAATGGAACCACTATTTGCATTGCCACTTTTAACCAATTTTTCTTATTTTAGAACAACCCTAACACATGGTGAGCACCTTAAGAAATTCTATTTTATTTCTAATAAGTTAGGTTGGATTCATGATGGGCACAACACAGTGGTTTTTATTTGTGAAGTTGCCACTCAAAGAAATCGGGAAAATCTTATGAGCTGGTATCAAAGATGGTTCAGAAGCCAATTTTTGTTATTCCCAAAATAATTAATTTAAACAAGTTAAATAAATTTGACTTACAAATATTATCTCTCTTCTCACTCATTTACATATGCATTAATATATCACAACAAGCACATATGAAAGTGGTAAATATAGCAATAAAGAAAGTGGTAAAGCAGCTTATAAGTGCAAAAAAAAAAAAAAAAAAATTAAACTATTCAGATGAGACATGAAAACTTTTAGAAAGCAATAAAAGCAATTTGGTCATTACATGCATTAAAGAAACTTTTGATTTTTGTCCCTCCTTAAAAATACTTTTGAATGATATTTTGAAGAAATTGAATAGGATTATAGGATTACAAAAGTAGATATGAAGAGAAATTTAGTAATGAAAAAGGAATTGAGAGAAAATCAAATATATTCGAAAACAGATGGACTTTTAAATTGGAATTGGTATCTAGAAAGTATATCATTTTTTAAAAAGAAAATTTAAGAAAAACAATTATTAAAGAGAAAATTTAAACAATGGTATTTTAAAAAGTTGAAAAATACGAAATTACAAACATGAAACTTCTTTCTTTTTTTTTTTTGTGGCATTTATGTATAAATTCCTATATAATTTGACCTTTGCACTTAAACCAATTATATACAGAGAGAGATGTGCATATTTTTACTTAAATCATTCGCTTGCTCTTTTTTTTCTTTTTTTAATAATTGGCCTTCTACAAAGTGAATTTTAAAAATACTAAAATCATTTTATATTGTTGTGGCAATCAAATATTGACGTAGAGTTATCAGCTCCACATTAACTTCAAGTCAGCTATAAGAGCCATATATTGAAATGAAATCTAGTTTATTAAGGAGACTTGTTTTAATAATAATAATAATAATAATAATAATAATAATAATAATAATAATAATAATAATAATAATAATAATAATAATAATAATAATAATAATAAAAAGAAATTTTAATGGACAATTTAATCAAAAAAGTAGTGTAGAAATCTAAATATATATTTGAAAAAAAAAAGTGGGCAAGTGCAGGAACAAATTATGTATTAATCGAAACAAATTGATGCCCTAATTTGATTTGCTTGGCTAATTGAACAATGTTATATTGGGAATTGGAATGCAAAATAACAAATTAGAATTGCTAGATAAGGAAACAAAAAGCTTCAGCAATTCATTATTTATTGTGTATCTTATTTCTTCTCTGACTTTTTTTTTTTTTTCCAATCTTCTGTGAATGTTACTGTTCCCTCTTTACCGATGATTAATTGAAGAGTATATTATGTACACAAAATATTCCTTGTGACATATACATTTTAAAGCTGACTCTGCAGATCACATTTTGGTCTTAGCATTTTCTTGAACCAGCGAGCTGAAGCTTTAGGCATTCTTGTGAGATTATTCTTGTAATCCACAAAATAGAGTCCAAATCGGACGGTATACCCTGAATTCCATTCCCAGTTGTCCAGCACTGACCATATGAAATACCCACGAATATCGCACTTATCTTGTCTGTATTTATACAATTTTCTATTAGCCAGCTGAAATGCACTGCAAAATTCAATCAAAACTGAAAATGCAGGAAACCAAACAAAGGGCAGATTTATAATTTTAGATTAATGGGGACGAATTTAATAAAAATTAATATTAAAAACGGATAAATTTAGGTTTTTCTTAGAAAAGAAAGGAAAATTTAGGAGTTCAATTTATATATTTTTGTTGAACTTATATTATAATGACGATTCGGTCACAAAATAATTATTTGTTTTATAAAAGTAGCTCAACTTTTGAAATATTACTATTAAAATATATTTAGTTAGAAAATAATAAATTCGGTATTGAAATGTTATGGCGACTTGAAATATTCCAAAAATATCTAATGAAATTTTTTAAAATATAACACGCAGATATTTTAAGTCACATCATCATTCAAATACTGAATCATAATTTCTCGGTTAAAATTTTTTTAATGGTAGTATTTTAAAAATTAAAATATTTTTTGTGAAATATATATATATATATATATTTTTTTTGTGATTGAATTATAAATTTAGTGTCTGTGAATCAAATTAATCTAAATTTAATTGAAATCAATATTATAGAGAAAATAGTCAAATCCCGCCGTATTCACCACATGCATCCGTCCATGAACCCAGACACCAATTGCATGCCTTACCTTATAGCAGCAGACAAGTTTGATAGATAGTCTCTATGGTATTCTATCCTCTTATCATCTTGCAGAGCCTTGTTTAAAGGTATAAATGGTGTATTTGTGTCATCCATTCCTGCAATTTAAGAAGTATACATAACTCGATGTTTTTGTCTTTAAACATTTCAAGCACTACTTACCATTTTCTGTTATGATCACAGGTGGGTTCCTATACTTGTCTTTTACGTATTTGACCAATTTTCGGATTCCCCAAGGTACAATGTGTAGCCATCGAGAAGCTGCCTGGAGGAGCAAGTACTTGTGATATTAATTTGAAATCTATAACAAAATCCTAGCAATTTATGTGGCTGAGACATACTCGTTCTCCGATTGCAACTCCGCGTCGACGAGCTACAATTAACCATAGATACAGAAAAGGTTATCAGTTCATTGTTCGACTCTTCATTCTGTTAAAATAATTTGTCTTGATGTCTTACAACTAGTTATTACAGCAGCATCGGAAGAGGCATCCTGCAATATAAATTTCCGAATTCGAGTTCTGTCATGCCGCACATACAATGTTGTGTAATGATTAATGCCAACAAAGTCCAAGCATCCTAGTAAGAATTTCGACATCTGTGGAGTAATCTCAGGTAATCTTTTGCTCACAAGCTTTTCCATAGAAAGAGGATATTTTCCAAAGAAGAGCGGATCAAGAAACCTGATTCATCTTTCTTAGCGTTAAAATTAAGTTATACAAAATTTGGGCTTAATGCCACCCATGATCATATAACTATGGCCAAACTAAAGTTAAGATTACAATAAAATGATTTGGATCCATAAAATAAAATAATTATTATTTTATATCAGTAAGCCATAGTGGTCAGATTTTGGGGTTCCGAATATAGAAATTGTGTTCCAAATTGCAAATTAAGTTGTGATTTTGACCCAAAAAACCCCATTGAATTTCGCATCAAGAGTTATGAAATTGGGTTGGGAGTTTCTCCATGCAAATCACAATTCAATTCACAATGTAATTCCGATAGCTGGAATCCCAAAATACAGCCACTTTAACTTTGTGTGCACAAAATAGTATAGTTGTGTTATTTTATTAATACAAATTGATTGTTTTATTCTAAACACACAAATGATATATGCTATAACTATAAGAGTACGGATGAAATTAGTCGTTGATACCCACCAAAATGCTATGAAAAAATAGAAAAGAAAAAAAAAAAGATTTACCATCCAATTGTGAAATCCATTGCCCTATTTGCTGCGTCTTTGTCCTCATCAGCATCAGATATTGGCTGATACCACTTGGAATCTAAAGCTATTCCAATTTTGCCTCCTTGTTTTTCCTAGAAGAAAATAAAAATTTCTATCACATTAGGTAAATCTGACATACCAACTATTTCCTAGAAGAAGCTTTGTACCTTGAAATTTAACTGGTAACTACGATATACAGCTGCATGTGATAAGAGAATGTTATGAGCTACAACATAAGGCTCAACCGATGAATTTCCCTTTTTACAAAATAGATGACTGAAAATAGAGCACCTCCCTGGAGCTTGAATACCCGTGTCATAGCCCTGGATTGCGAAACCATGAGGTTCGTTGAAGGTAATCCAATGTTTCACTCTATCTCCAAAGGCTTCGAAACAGGTGAAGGCGTACTTTTCAAAGTCATTTCTGCAATAGAAACTGGGTTAATTTGGCCAAAGAAAGATTGAGCTGGATTATTCTAAATAATTTAGAGATAATACCTAAATTTCACCTGAATTATTACTGTTTAACAAATTATGTTGGATTTCCTACCTAGGATTTAAATTTTTTTTTTGTTAAAATTTATATTTTATTATTAGATTAGGATTATATGTTATGTTCCTAATTAGAGTTTAATTTCTAGTTAGTTTTCTTTCTTTATTGAATTAGGACTAGGACTTTTTTTGTTTTCTCTACAAATAGCTTATACTTGTTTAGATTTCTTAAAATGAGAAAATTAATAAAATTTTTATTGTAATTTTTTTTATATAGTATCAGAGACTTCACTTTGTAAAAGTTGAGTTTTCTTCTTCTAAATAATAAGTAAATTACTCGTTTTTACAAAAAGTAATGAGAAGTTGAGTTTTCCTTCTTGTTACATAAAAAAAATTCATAATTTTTGGTGTTGTTTGAAAACCTATAACACCAAAATTTGATTAAAAATCCCTAATCTTTTCCGGTGTGGTTTTGAGAACCCTAAAACATTAAAATTGGAGCTTTACTATTTTGAGCCAGAGGTGACTTATACCACCATTGTCAAATGGTGCACCACATTCGGATCTCCGAATCCACCAAATCCGAAGGAGCTACAAGTGAAGCACACACGCCTGTTGAACACTACGTGGTACTATTCATTTGCCGACGAGTGATAAGCATACAAGTGTTTTTGGCCACCATCCGATCATGATTCTTTTCTAGATTTTCTCTGCATTTTTCGACCATGTTTGAGTATTTTTTGGCCTCAATTTTCATCTTTTTTTTTTATTCTAGTTTCTTTTATTGCATGAAGTCCTCTCCAGTTGGATTTACTAGTTAGAATTGGAATATTTTATTTTTCTGTTAAAACGTATATATTTCCTAATTAGAATAGGATTCTATGTTGTGCTCTTAATCAGAGTTTAATTTATAGTTAGTTTTCTTTCCTTATTAAATTAGGACTCAAACTCTTTTTGTTTTCTATATAAATAGGTTGTATTTGTTTATATTCCTTAAGATTAGAGAATTAATAAAAATTTTATGCTCAAAAATCTTCAATTTATCTCCTAAGCAATAGTGTATTAAATTACCTCTTTAAACTTATTAAAAATGACATATTATCTGTATAAGGACATGTGGTGCTTCATAAAAGGCGTATGAAAAATCGCTTGTTGAACAATGATAGGAGTACAGTTTAACATTTTTGTTAATAAATTTGAGGGGTAATACGACATTTTTAATAGTATAAGGTATCAATTACGTTTTAAATAAATTTAGGAGCTAATCTTTTTTTTTTTTTGCAAATAATTTAGGGGTAATCTAACATTTTATTTATTTAGGGGTACTGTGCTACAAAGGTAATAGTTTGAAGGAAAAACTATTTATTAACCCCATAATTTAAGGCCCTTGTAAATTTCACATAACAGCTGCTTCAACATTTTCAGTTGATTTTAATAGAATTTTCGAGGAAGCCTCTAATTGCAAAGACATTTAAAATCTGGAGTTTAAATTGAAAGATTATTTAAGTTGGATCTAAATTTAAAAACACACATAAAATTGAGGGTGTAAATTACCGTTAAAATTTCCATCTTAAATAAAAATGAACATGCTTACACAATCTGTGGGCTGAGCCATCCTTCATATTTATCTTGAAGCATCTGTGGAAGATCCCAATGATATAGAGTTACATAAGGCTGTATTCCTGATTAAAACAGAACAGCTACAGCTTGAATTAACACTATATATACAAGTTAAATGTAAAACTGAAATGGAAATGGATATGGAACAGTTCAACCTTTTTCCAATAATGCATTAACGAGATCATTGTAGTAATCTATTCCTTCTTGATTGGGTTCCCCCGATCCATCTTTAGAGAATAAATCTTCGAAAGTTAGCAGTGAACTTAAAAGCAAAAAGACTAAAAAAAACATCTGATTGATAGTAACTTACTGGGAAATATTCTTGGCCATGATATTGAAAATCTATATGCATCCATTCCCAAAATCTTCATCAATTCTATGTCTTCCTGCAAAATTTTATGTTTTCCATTTTTAACAGTCATTAATAGTAAAATCTAATTTCCCATTAAGAAAAGCCCAGACGATGTATAGGCACTTTGTTTTAGTTTTCGTTTTGTTTTGTTTTTTTCGATAACCTTCAATTATAGAAAGAAGATTCCAAAAAAAATAGCCAAAGTGATTGATATGGTTTTTGATCGTCCGTATATATATATATTTTTGGTAAAGATTTAAATTTCGTATAATGGTTAGATAAGCATTCATCAAAATACTCTTTTAAAATGGTTTATGGAGACAAATACATTAAGAATTATATAATCGTTATATTTGATTATGACCAACTTATGTCCATGGAATTACATCTATTTGTTAGGTGATATGGACAACTGTATCCTCAAATTTTTCTATTAAATTTATAATTTTAATTACAACATATTACATTAAGATTAAAGTGCAAATATTAAAAGAATGTAAAATGAGATGTATTATTTAATTACAAGTTAAGAACTTAATCTCTAAAAAATAAAAATTTAAAAATTTAATATTGTAAAATAAAATTATAAGAATTTAATTGTAAAAATTCGAAAACTTTTGGAGTTTGGTAATATCTTTTCCGATTTATATTCCTCTTACGTGTTGATATATGTTTCTTCCTCATTCAGTTGGTTGCACTGACACATCATTCTCATCCCTAACATCCTTATTTTCGTTTTTTTTTTTTTGGTCCAATCTCAACATCCTTATTATATTATATTACATCAGGACAAGTAATAATAAAGTAACGATTCCTTTCTTTCCAATATTATTTGGTCAATGTGTTCGTGACTTGTTTATTCAGAATTTCTATATTGGTGAATATTTGACAAAGTAATTGGACAATTGAGTAAGAAAATAGAATAAATAGGTGCCAAGAAACAAGAAAACCAAACTGCATTCGGGGACTTAGAATAATGGGAGGTATATAATTTTTTTAATTACCTTGAACCTATGATATTGATCTACGGCTGTATCTGCATTGCTGAAGTCTAATATTCTCCCTGTTGCAAAAACAAATAAAATAAGACTTTATGAAAATTTATCCTTTTTTTTTTTTCGTCCATTCTGCATTATTATTATCAAAAAAGCCCCAGAAATTCTCTAAAATTAAATTTTTATTCATGAAATTTAATATTTTTAAAAGAAATTAGTATTAGCCCCTTGAAATTTTTGATATTATATATATACCATAAAGTCCTATATTTTTTAAAAAGAACTTTGTATTATTCCCCAAACTTGTATAAAATTTCATTTTATATATATAGTAAGTATTCAGTTTAAATTAAACGGTTTTCATCGCTTAAATATAAGTTTCTAGTTCCGTTCTATCAAATTTCTTCTTTCAAACCTGGTTGCCTGGTGAAAGTGTCCCATATGCTAGCTCCTTTGTTGCCTTCTTTTACAGCTCCCTCAAACTACATATAGTGATGAAAACTGCTCTTAACTAAACTCAACTTGTCCAGAAACACAAAACAGAACAACTGAGTAAGTACCTGGTAAGCTGACGAAGCTGTTCCGAAAGTAAACCCACAAGGGAAATCAGCTCTGGTAATGGATTCAGAATTAACAAAAACATGGGTAATTAGGAACAGAATTAGGGTAATAATAATTAACATGGTGTCTTAAAAACTGGGAATATACAAGGTTTGATTGTCGGATAGGGTAGGTGTTGATTTGTTTTAATATATAGATGTGCGGGATAGGATTAATTATGTTAAATGAAAAGAAGAAAAACGTAGAAGAAAAAGAAGAAGAAGAAGAAGAAGAAGAAATTAGGAAAAGACATGTGTGCTTCTCTTGCAATGGAAGGTGTTGGCTCTCAAGCTGCCCTTTGCCTCCTTTGTGTGCACGTTATAACATACACAATTATTTACAGATATTAAAAAAATATTAATAAAAAATCGGGAAAGTATCTAAACATTCTTCATTTATTAGTTCACGGTTTCAATTTTTTAATTTCATCCAATTATTAATGCAACTATATGTGGATTCATGATCTTTTGAGTTTTTTTAAATAATTTTAATATGGTATTATTAAAATATGTTGAAAATTCTTATTCAGATCCGGTCCATGAATTTTAAGAATTCATTCTTCTATTTTAATTTATCCTACAACTAAACCCAATCCAAATAAATACTCATTAAATAAACTCAAAACTAACTCATTTCATTTTTTAATCCAACTCAACCCAATCCAATACCTATTTAATTAACCCAAAACTAATAAATTTTATTTTTCAACTCATTAAATCTACATTCAATGAATTTTTTTCAAAAACCATCCTCAGAAAAAGTTTTTCCCAACTAATACTTTTTACCACAGCTAGTTCAAAAACTGTCAGATAAAACTCAAACTCCTCATTGCATTCGGTTAGCCAATCATCTTCAATTACTTTAGTTTGCTTCTTTGCATTATCAGCTGCTACTCCTGCAACTGCAATATGGGGCACATCCTCCACTACTTATTTTTTCCAATATATATATATATATATTTAATTCTTACTTTGACAAAGAAGTCAGGTGGGAAGGACAAATCAAAGTGTGAGTGATGAAAATCCAAATCCCAACTTTCCCCCCTATATTTTCACCTGTTGATTACATAATGGTACGGTGATAAAAAAATCAAGAAATAAAAATAAATTAAAGTCAAAAATTACATATACATCAACTTATTATTTATGTTATATTTTTAATTAAATATTATTATTATTATCGGATCAATTAATTAATTAATAAAAAATTTTATAATAATTTATATTAAAATTATCGATTGATTTAAATTCGTCCAATCCATTTAGATATTAATCTATTTGTGATCCATATTTTTTTATTCATTTATGATTCAATCCATTATTGATCCGTCCATTAATGATTCAACCCAAAGCCACCTAATCCGCCTATATGCCATCTATAACTAATATCGATTTTTTAAAAATCACTAATCATTAATCAGTCCATTATATTCAATTAATCAATCCATCGATTTTGAATCTTTTCCTCTAATTCTTGAGGATAAGAAAGTTTAGGATGATGGTGAAAGGAGTCTTTGTTAGTGGTTGTGCCCTAGGCCAAACATTAGGGCCTTTATGTAATGTTAAATTTCATTTTATAAAATTGGGTTTTCTTTATGTTATTGTATTGTGGGCATGTTACATTATAATAATATTTGTAAATAACAATTTAATGTTATTTTGACTATCCCTAGTTATTTATTGTTAAATGATTGATGATAAATAAAGACTAGTATAAGTTTAATTGATGATCATGGGATGATTATATATGATGATATGAATTAATCTTATAAGTACTTGTTAGGGAACAAAGTACTGGATAGACCCGTAATGAGACACTACATGGGTCAATGTCATTAGTGATCTCACAATAGTTATGTTATTAATCCTTAGACCTGAGATTATCATAGTATCCTACATGACGAACATTATGTTTTGACACAATCAAACATTATCTTTAATCGGATAATTATAAAGATTATGATTGGACATAATGAGAATCATGTAGAGGATAGTGAATAATCAAGAAGGAATTTGTCCCTCTCTTATGAGAGAGATATCTGTCGGGCCCCTCGATAAGTAGGACTGAGAAATGCATGGCCGTGCTCAAATGAATTGATGGAGTGATCAATATCATTTGATATTATCAGTCTACTTAGTGATCGGGAAATTATATGTTTGGACTATATAAGTTTGACATGGACCATGACTTATGTTCAAACAAGATATCGTGTGACAAAGGAATTATAACATGTTCTATTAGGTTAAAATCGAATTATCGATATTCATATTATTTGGGTAGTCATAATGTCTTGCTAGAGGCCACTTATGACTTGTGGGCCCGTGATGGGATTGAGACTCACTGCCAATATAATATGAACCTATTGGGTCGCACACATAGAATGTAATGAATAGACTAAGGGTTAATTCGGGCATTTCAAATTTTATTTTGTGAAAAATTAAAATTCGAAATAAACAAAAAAAAATGATGATAATGATAATATTTAAGATAAATATTATCATTACATTATTATTATTATTTTTTAAGATAAGAAATGAGGCATTTCTTATTTTAAAATAGAATGATGATAATAATAATATTTAAGATAAATATTATTATTATTATTATAATTATCGTTTTAGGTAAGAAATAAGATTTTTCTTATTTTAAAACGAGCCCTACGTTTTCTCTCTCTTAATTAGGGTTAGGTTAGTTGTATATATATATATGGTATGTATATATAAAACCCGAATTAAGCAAAAAGGACTTAGCCGCCACTTAAGAGAAAAGAAAAAAGAAAATCGTTTTCTTGTGTGATTCTAGAGAGAGAATAAAAAAAAACCCTAGCCGCCAGGAAGGGAGCTAGCACCCCGGGCGATTCTGTTCGTTGCTTTCGCGTGTGGATACTGGTAGAGGGTGTCATTTCGCGTGAGATCGCACCTACAATTCGATTTATCTGCGCTACAAAAGGTTGGTAATCGTTACACTTTTCCTTTTATTGAATCAATTGGATCGCTTGGATTCGTGGTGGGTTTCCATTGTTCCGCTGCGATATTTTATTTACTATTTCGAAACCTAACAGTCTTGACCAATTTAAGAGTGATTAGCAAGCTAAAGCAATGGGAGAACAAATCCTAGGGATGGTGGATTGGAACCGGTGAACATATAGGATTAGCTATTGATGCATGCATGGTATCGTCATGGTATGATCAATGAACATTGCAACCTTGATATGGGCATAATTGTAGGTGGCATGGATTCTTTAAAGACATTAAATACCAAAGGCATCATATCTAATCAAATGGGGCTGAATTTATAGGAAGACTTTAATTCTTGTTTAATTAATTATTTTAAGTTAGAAGAATAATTTTACATAACCCACTACTTATATTTTGCAAATGGGTTTGTTTTTTTTATCCATTATGGAGTGTTTGATTTATTAGGACCTAACTTATTCTTTTGGTCTTGTTTTGGTGTGATGTGCTTTTATTAGTTTAAAAACACATTCAAATTAATTCCATGGGCTTAATGGATTTTCGATTAGTTAATATGTTTAGGCTTTAGCTATTTTGGTGGAAGGCAAATGTTTAAAGATTTTTTTATATCTTTAGGATTTCTTTCTTTTTCAAGGGGTGTAAATACCTCATGATAAACCTTGTAAATAGGATCTTATTGAATGAAAAATAATGAGTTTTACTCATCTTCTTAGGAGGATTGCTTGTCTTGTTCTTTTACATCAAGAATGGAATTCTTAGAAAGGCAATTACTTGTGGCCAATTTTATTCTTATTTTTAAATCAACCATATAATATGTGTTTCCATTCATATAATTGATTGGGGGTTCAATAGGGTTGAAAATTTTTTCTTATTCATGTTCTTGCCAAAGTGTATGTTTAAGGGATTTTGGTTTTTTTAGCCTTAGAGTTTCGTATCATTTACTCTTGGTAAGAACATGAATAAGAAGAAATACCCAACCATAATAAACCCCTAATCAATACTGTAAATGTGAATGCATATGATAAGGTCTATTTGAAAATAAGAATATAAGTCGCCACAAGTGATTACATTGATAAGAATTTGATTCTTGATGCAAAAGAAGAAGACAAGCAATCATTCTAAGAAAATTAGTAAAACTCAATATTTTTAAATCAGTAAAATTCTCTTTACAAGGTCTATTACAAGGTATTTACATCCCTTGAAAAGGAAAGAAACCCTAAAGATATAAAAAGACCTTTAAACATTAGTCTCCCACCAAAATAACTAAAGCCCAAACCTGTTAACTAAAAGAAATCCCATTAAATCTATGGACTTAATTTAAATGTGTTTTAAGATAGTAAATACCCATCACACCAAAACAAGCCCAAAAGGAGAAGTTAGGTTCTAATAAATCAAACACATTATAATGGATAAAAAATAAGTTCACTTACAAAATACAAGTAATAGGGTGCCTAAATTAAGCTATTCTTCTAACTTAAAATAATTAATTAAACAAGAATTAAAGTCTTGCTATAAAGTCAGCCTTATTTAATTAGATATGATGCCATTGGTATTCAATATCTCTAAAGAATCCATGCCATCTACAATTTTACCCATATTAAGCTTGCAATATTCGTTGATCCCTCCATGATGACCTGTGCACTCGTCATTCCTTCCCTTTTTATAAAAGATTTATCTTCAAATGTTCATCTTATTTAAGTTGGGAATTGAAGCTTGAGGAATAAATTTATCTTTATAAATAAGCTTTTAAATAGGTGGAAATAATATGAATGATTTTTTATAAAAGAACTCATCATGTTCCTGCAAGTTAACAAAAAGAAAATAGGCAAAACATGATTATTTCTTAATATAGCCATTTGATTCTAATATGATTCCCTGCATTTTCCTTATGTAATTAAGTGTTCTTAAGTAATAATAAAGAAATAGTAACTTCTTCCTTTTCACTTAAACTTTGACAATATCTTCACTTTTAATTATTTTTTCATCACACACAACTTCCCCATCAAATAAATCTGTTGTATCTCCTTTAGCTTCACAAATAATTTCATCAACAATAACTTCCTTTTTCCTTTCTCTTCTCTTTTCTCATATACTTTCTACTTAATTGTTTAAAAAATTATTTTAAATCACAATTCCACATTGTTATGGTCTTCCCTTAATAACTTCATACTTACCTTTAAATTATCCATTCTTTTTCATTTGAATGTCGCTTTGACTTATAATAAGATATCCTCACAATCACTCATGTTTCACTTAAAATAGGATTTTAAGCTCACACACTCAAGCCTTTTTACACTCAAATTTTTGTCCTCTATTGCACTTTAAAATTTAATTTCCTAATCAAGATAATTCATAAATATAAAAATTAGAATGTAATGAAAAAACCTAACAAAGAAGATAAGCTCCAAAATTAAAAGCAAGAATTACCAAAATGAAGAAATGTGAAATGAGCATACAAAAGGAAGATATGTATGTAATCTAAAAATATGTATTTAAAATTAACAAGAATCAAATTATTAATTCTGTTGTAAATGGAAGCAAAAGAGGAAGTAACACCAAAAATAGCAACTTAGAGTGAAGGGAAATAACAAAAATAATTCATAAATGCATAAGTTGATTTTTTCCTAATGGATAAGTAAACTTTGATGCAAAATATGTAAAGACACTAAAACAAACTAAGAAAGTAAAAATAATTGCTAAATTGATGCCATCCAAAGATCATGTGCATGTCGCTTAAACTTTTTTATTTAGTTTCCAAATTTATATTATGACCAAATCTAAATTTTGATTATCTCTATCTAAGTAAATACCATAAATTATGCCCAAAATGTGTAGCTTCAAATATCATGGTAACAACCAAAATTAAACCTTCCTTTTGTGTTTTCTTTTTTTAGACATAACCGAAATTCAATTTCTTTTTTTTTTTACTAAAACAACAGATCTCTTTATATATATATTAGAACAACTCAAAAGAAAGATCCAAGAAAAATCATAAATAAAAAATGATGAAGCTCAAATTTTAAATTCTAATGAAAAGGAACAATAATAACAACAAATAAATATAAAATAAATAAGAATTTATCTCAACCTAGCTTTGATACGAAATGATGCAGAACCCTAAGGCTCAATAATCCAAAATCATTTAAACATACTCTTTGGCAATAATGTGAACAAAAAGAAATCCCTAATCCTGATAAACCCCCAATCAAAAATATAAATGGGAAAGAATATGACAAGGTTGATTAAAAAATAAGAATAGAATTTGGCACAATTGATTACCTTGATAAGAATTTAATTCTTGATGCAAAAGAAGGAGACAAGCAATCCTCCTAAGAAGATGAGTAAGACTAAATATTTTTCATTTAAAAAACTCTCTTTAAAAGGCTAATCCTAAAGATATAAAAAGACCTTTAAACATGGGTCTCTCACCAAAATAACTAATTCCTAAACCTATTAACTAAAAGAAATGCCATTAAGCCTATGGCATCACACCAAAACAAGCCCAAAAGGATAAGTCGGGTTGTAATAAATCAAATATATCATAGTGGATTAAAAAATGACCCACTTGCAAAATACAAGTAGTGGGTTGCCCAAATCTATTTTTTCAACTTGACATAATTAACTAAATAAGAATTAAAGTATTCCTGTAAATTTAGCACTATTTGATTAGATATGATGCCATTGGTCTTTAATTGTCTTTGAAGAATCCATGCCATCTACAATTTTGTCTATATTAAGCTTGCAATATTCATTGATCTTTCCATGATGACCTATCCATGCATCAATTGTTGGTTTAGATTTTATCTTTGTAGATTTTTATTGTCCTTTTAGAATAATTTTAATTTTAATTTTACTATTTTCTTGTAATTTTTTTTACCATTAATTGAATAGAATTTTATTTCTCTGTATTAATGATATTACTTTAATGTCTTATTTTAGGATATGCCTCATTTGTCTTCAAGTTAAAGAATAACTAAGGAAAATTATGATCTCTTACAAATTCTTAGAATAACCTTTAAAGAATTTTCATTAACTCTTTGTAAGCTCTTATTGCATTTTAGTGTTAATAATTTCATGTGTAATTTTAAAAAGAATTTGGGATTTCTCAATTCAGGAAGCAATTACTTATATCATGAATTTAGATAAGATATTGTTGAGTGATGATATTGTAATAATTGAAAATAAGACATACATGAATAAGTGAATACACCAATTGGATAGACTTGTTGATAGGGTTTATTTCGTGTTGTCAAATTACATATGATATTTTTAAGTATTTCTACATGCCAAGTCCTTGGGATATCTTGTCCTTCCAAGGTTCACACTTCATATGGGCCTTCCTAATTGAGTATGAGCTTCCCCACGCTTGAATTTCCATGCCCAAGGTTTGCTTTTCTAAGCACTAAGTCTCCAGCTTTAAAGCTTATAGGTCTTACTTTGTTGTTGTAAGTTTGGGCAACATTATGCTTGTATGCTGCTATTTGGCATAAGCATTTTCTTTCATTTCTTCTAGTAAGTCTAGCTACTATCTTCTTTTTTCTTCATTCTTTTGTTCTTAAAAGAATTTTGCTCCCTATAAAGCCTTGCCAAATTCAACTAGGATGACTACTTTTGATCTATATACCAAAGAAAAAAAGGATTTTGTTTTGTTATCAATTTGGAAAATGTCCTATTAGACCATAGGATGTCGTTAAGTTCTTCTATCCTTTTTCCTTTAACTTTCTCCAATCTTTTATTTAACCCTTCCAAGATGGTATTGTTGGAAACTTCAGTGATCCTATTGCTTTGAGAGTGAGTACCTAAAGTGAATCTCAATTATATCTTCAAATTAGCAGTCTTTGAAATAGAGCTATCAAACTATTTGCCATTGTCGATGATAAATACCCTATGCAATCCAAATCTACATATAGTTTCCTTCTAAGTAAAGCTTATAATTATGGTTGTTGAGATGTTTGTTATCAGTTAAACCTTGGTCTATTTTGAAAAGTGATCCATTGCTACCACTAGAAAATTTATCTGCATCTTACCTTGTGGGAAAGATCCCAAAATATCTAAGGCCTGCTAATTAAAGGGAAATGATACGTCAATCGATTGTTGTTTTGATGCTGGCTATCTTATTATAAACCTATGAATCTGTCATTGCAAACATGGTGAGCCAAATATATCCTATCTATAAGACCTTTCTACACAAAGCCCTCCATGCCTTATATGCTCTACAAATGCCTTTATGGATTTCCCTAAGTGTGTAGTCTTCTTCTTCTATGGTTATACATTTCAACCATAGTTGACTAAGTTTTTTTTTGTATAGGTTGTCATTTATAACTGAATAGCCTTACACTTACCTATCATGTGTCTTATGTCTTCATGAAAATTATAAAATTTGGCTTTATCTCTTCTCACATATGTTTGATTAGACATTTTTTTACACCAATTAACTTTGTTGTGCTTCTCTTTATCCCACATCAATATATTAGAAGGATAAAAATTGAACGTGGTATAGATTTTAGCTAAAATATATGCATGGTGATCAAACCTTCCTTACTTAGATTCTTTTCCTTTTCCTATGTTCTTTGAGGTATTGGCTTTTTTAAGACTTTTGGTTATATCTTGTCCTTAGTTGACACCATTGTGTCCACTTGAAGAGTTTGAGTTTTGCTAATTAGTTCTCAGGGCATCATCCAACTTTATAAATTGATTCGCTCTATCCATCAGGTTAACAAAATTAGTTGGAGGCTGGTGGTTAAAGAATCAAATAGTGGTAGTGTAATGCCCTAATCTTGACCCTAGTAGAAATGCTCGTGATTTGAATTATTGCTAATTAATTAATAATTAATTAGCTAAGTGTTACTTGAGGTTTATGGGACATAATTAAAAAAGGGATAAAAGTTGAGGAATTTAATTGTTAATAAAGCTTAATTGAGGGCAAAGGTGGTATTCTTTTGAAGATATTTTGGAATTATGTGTTAGTTTAGGAAGAGGGAATCGAGTTTGGGGGTTAAGGGAGGAGAACAGAGGAGCCACAATCAACGGTGCCGTCATCGGCAAGCTGGCTTCCACCTTAACGCTTCTCCTCCGCGTGTCGACATTCTTGCCTTACTAGTGGCAACTCGGATCTCCTTCTCCCCTCTCTTTTCTTCAACATTTTATTTTGTAGTTGACCGGTGTCTAGCAAGTGTACTAGATCGGCTAGTAATATAGGGAAATATAGATTAAGACCCCAAATATCGTACCCAAGGGAACATGGATTGCTAAGAATAATATCTATGTATGAATTAAATTAATCCGAGATTGTTTCCCAAATGTTTTTGATTAAAAAGAAAAAATTAAACAAAATAAACAATGGAACAAAACAAAAGCTAGAACATGAATTAAAAACAAAACAATAACTGAAATTCTCTTGCTAAAGAAACTATCCACCTTAACTTTCATTGTAATGACTTAAATTCAATAGAAACACCAGTGATTATGGAAAAACTAGTAATAAAGCAAGATATCTTTATTCAAGTATATCATTCTTAGTATTAAACTCATAGACAAATCTAATATTTAGCATGAAAATCTAGTTTTAACTTCTTAAATATTCATTGAAGCCTTTCTCAAGTGATTCAATTCCAATTCATTCTTAGTTCCTCCTCTCTTAATATTAACCAATAAAATTCACACATAATTATCTCATATTTCGGATAATAATCATGCATAAACATTAAAAAGTCAATCCAAGAACATACAAATCATTAACTATGTCAAAACCAATCTTTAGTTATTTATTCAATAAACCAACAATTAATCTCAACTTAATCAAAGATAAGAATATGCTTAAAACCAAGAAATAATCAACCGATATTGAAATTAAGCTCAAAATAAAGTCATAACAATGAAAATATAAGTTTTCAAGAATCCATTAGTAAAAGAAGAAAAACTACTTCCTAAACATAATTAAAAACTAAAACAAAGTTGAAGAAAAATAATGAAAACATAAAAAATGGAAAAACAAAGTAAAACTAAAACTAAAGAACTCTACTAGTTCTTCTAGTTAATTCCTCTAATTCCTCCATTCAATTCCTTTCCTTTGGTGTTAGAGTTGTCTATTTATAGGCAAACGATGTTGTAGAAGCCTTCCAAACTTCCCAAATTGGAGTAGGAAAAGAATCCTTCTTGAATTGGAAAAGATCGCAAATCCTTCGTTGCATGGGAGACACAACACGTGGCCACGTCCTTCCCTTTGTAGTTGAACACGTGGTCACGTGTTCCTTAAGCCATTCTTCACACGTGGCCACGTGTGGATTATGCCTTCACTCACACTTGGTCACGTGTCTTCAATGCTTCCTTCAATTTCTCTTTCACGTGGTCATGTGTAAAGCTTCTGGACTAAATGCTCAATTTTCTCGCATCAAATTTTCCATATTTGCAGTTTTGGCCCTAATCTTTGCCTTTTTTACAATTAAGTCCTTTTTCTTGCAAAATAACCCACTCAAATCTAACCTAATTAACACAAAATTAATCTAATTAAACACCTAAAAATATACTAAAAATATTATATAAATGACCATTATCAGTAGTGAACTCCTTTCCTTGCTTCGATGAACGACGGTGGCTTTTGGTGTCACAACCAACACCGATGACTCCGTGAGGCTGAGACAGCTTCTCCGGTTGCTACCGCTCCTCCCCACTCATCGACAACAAGAAGATCGACCATGGTGAGGGCTGGACATTTAGGCTCCAATCCCTATGAACAGTGGCAGTGTTGGGTTACATGAACGTCACTTTGAAGTTATCGATGGCGTGATCTACCAGTGGAAGGCTTTGGTGCATCTCCGATGGAACTTTGGTGATCGGTCCGACGAGCACATTAATAACCTGATTGGAGCAAATTCGATCCTCAAGTATGGGATACCAAAATTTCCTCTTTAAGAATTATGTAAGTAAATTTTGAACTTATTGGACATAGATTAAGGTACAAAATTAAATGTTTATTTTGTCGATATTATTATATTATGGAATTAAATGTCTAATCTAGGTGAGTATTGAGAAGAGAATGGGAACCTTTCTCATCTTGGCTAGGTATCTATTGATGGGATTAAAGCTTATAGAATTATAATAGTATATGATTTATTGATTTAACCACTTGCATAGGGTTATTTGAGGTTTATTGGTTCAAATGAAATGAGTTAAGGTTAAAGGACTTGTAAATTAAATAGATTTATGGAATGAAGATAGAATCGATTATAAACTGGCAGGAATCATAGAATTGTCCTATTAAATATATTGACTTATTTTACTATCAATGTTGGATTTAATTTATGATAGAGTTGCATGACAATATTCGGTATGAAATTATACGCATGTATGAATTTAAGTTGAGATTGATAAAACCAAGTTTGAATGTATCGATGTGATAGCGATTCCTGAATAGTTTCAAGTATGTTTGTGATTAAAGAGAGTTGGTAAGACTTCCAATTTCAGTGTAAGGTGATCAATGCCTGCAAGCTTGGAGTAAAAGGGGAATTCATCTTTAAGGTATTATTTACCCTGAATAGAACTAGAATATGGAAAATATGAGATTAAAAAAGGTTGCATTATATATATATATATATATATATATATATATATATATATATATACACACACACAACATTTAGTATCATAGGTACATATGAGAATTATAAGCTATATGCATAATGAACTTATACATCATTGATGTCTGGTCAATAATCATTATAGCGAATGTAAGTTTCCTATAGTTATATGTTACTTGCCTAATATCTCATAGTTAAGGTGCATAACTTGATCTGATGTATGGATTGGTAACAAATAGATATTTCTATGTATTAGTAAATCAAAATTGTATACAATATAGAGAAATGAATGATGTGTTGATTACAACAAGAATTAAGAGTGTTAATACATGTAATGAAACTATAAGAGTTAGATTACACTTCAAGATATGATAGGATCTAGTGAGTAGTTTTTATATAAAGGAACATGTTTGCCTATTTGTTTATGCTCTATATTTTTATTACGAAGAATAGATGCTTACAAGTATTGTACTGATGTTTAAGATGGAATGATCCTACATATGCTTATATAGATATAAAATTTTATAATAAAGACACAAGTAAGATAATGGATAAATGTTTGATCATGTTAGATTATGTAACTGATTATCTACAATCTAATAGACTATAAAAGTAAATTAAGATGTTAAAACATGACAAGTGGTCATCCTAAAAATGGGGCTAACCTTTTATTCTATTATATTGATCATATATGTCTTGATATCATTCCAAATGATTATGTACCGGTAAGATTAACTACGAAATAGTAGGGAAGCTATTCATGGTAAAATGTAAAGTTTAAAACCTTATAGTTAATGTGTCTATGCTCTGATAAGTGGTTTAACTCATTTTGTAAACAAGTGTTAGAAGTGTAAGCCTATATTGCCATGTCAAGGGTTATGTTTATGCATATATATGGACCTGTACATAACTCTTGAAAGATTACAAGTATTGAGTGCTTACCCTTTATGGTATGCAAGTTATCGAGTTTATAGAATGGTAATATATGTACAAGCATTATTGAAACATGTTTATTGACCTATGGATAAAAGGGGCTATATTACTTGAATGTTATACTCTCATGTTGTCATATAAGCATCACACGTGTTGTTGTTTATGAAATGAATCAATTGTCTTAAATGCTATACTTTATTATCATTTCTTAGAGTTATGCAAATACTATAATATGGTTTATTGTATATTGACGCAACTATATGACCATATGATGTGCATCCTTATTTGTTGTGGCTCTAAGCCAATATTACTCCATGAAAGAATAATGGTGAGCACCTAAAATGTTCATGGATATTCTTTAGCCTGTGGGTCTTAGTTCAGTCATGGATTAGATAGGCATGCCTAGAGGGATATAGTTGCAGCTGCCATGGTTAACCTTGGTTGGGTCTTGTTCCCTAATGGAACCATTGTTCGGCCTTTTGGGTCTATTGTTCATCCTTTGCTGGAACCTTTGGTCGGCCCTTTTGGGTCCATTGTTTGATATCTTCGGATATCCATTATTTGATACCTTTGGGTATCCATTGCTCCTGTTATCCACTCTTTGAACTAGTACTTCGGCAGGCTACTTTCAGTATTGTGTAATTGTAAAGTGAACCAACAGTTATCAAGTTAGACGCTAAATCTCATGTGCTTCAAAATCTATAAAATGTATGCATATGACATTGTGTGCCTTTTTAGTGACTTTATCGGATAATTATGTTGCTTAATGCTTATTCTTTGTAATCATATGTAAGTTTTGTATTTGTTATATATATATGTTTACTTATAGATGGGCATACTTATGACTTTGATATAAATTGATGTAAAGTAAATGACACAATATGATGTTGTATGACATTTAATCGCCATGCTAAGACAACATTAAGCAATATATGATTATGAACAGGGATGTAAAATTGGGAATGTGTTCTATACTTAAAATTGTGTGGTATATGTGTAGAAATTATGCCTGATAATATCTTCTGTGGTCATTATCATTTAAGGACTACTGGCAAGGTTATTTAGTTCATGGATGCCGATGTTATTTGACGTATTTACTCTCTCTCATGTTGTGATTGAATATTGAATGAATATTTTATGTATTTCATGAGTTCAATTGTTTTAAAGTAGAATTTTATGCTATTGACAATCATGATATTTAGATTCCTGATAAGTGTAATATAAAGGATATGAGCTACTGGATAAGATGTAATGAGGTTTGATATTAAAGGGAATTGTACAATTTATAAGGACTAGACGAGTTTACCTAAAGTTCTGGATTATTGCAAGCCTGGTATTTATTGCTATCGTTGTAGAATTTATATTTTCATTCATTGTCAGGGTTGACTTGATTTGATGATTTCGTGTGGTAGGATAAGCTTCAGCTTTGGATTGTTAGCTTGCCTTGGTTTCACTAGCGATGAAAGGAGGCTCTGGAAAGGGTGTTATAATTAGATGTATAGAGTGGCGTATATGTTATGTATTATTATTTTGGAGTTATTTATTTGTTTAAGTTATGACATGTAATTATGGCCTATATTATTTTTATGTTACTGTCTAATCTGAGTGAGGCTTATGTCTTTGGATTAGGATGTTACATGTGTTGACATGGAATTGTGATGAGAATTGGTAATTAAAAGTGCTATGCTTGTAAAGCAGTATTGGAGGTGGAGAAAATTTATTAGGAGTGTGAATTTGAACAACTGCAGGTTTAGGTAGCATGATTTTTAAGATGTGCTACCAAAAATTTTATCAAATGAATAGTGAAGTTAGCAAAGCTTAGCATGAATATATCATAAATTATGGTTTTGCTTATCCTATGGATTAGGGTGTTACAGTTTGTGGTATCGGACCACCTTGGTTTAGCCTTTTCTGGGCAATAGTAGGTTAAGAATTTGTTCTTGGAAGTTTGGATGGATTGGTCTAGAGCCGATATCGATGTTCTATGTTGCTATGATTTAAGATTTGATGACTTCTATAAATGATTAATCTATGGTTTGGCCTATATTCGAGTATCGGTAGGATTATGGTTAAGATTGCTAGTAATTTTCTCCTTTTGATATTGGAAGTGCTTCGGTGCATCTATCTTCTATGATTCAAGTACAGTATAGCGAAAGTCTAATTATAAGTATATCCAAATTGATTGATTAGGATGCTTGAGGAAAGGTTTTTATATGTCTAGAATAGCTTTTGATTATAGGTGTTGTGATGATGAGAAATGAAGGTTGCTAGAATGCTCCATATATTTGTTAAAGTTCCCTAATCAGCTTGGGTAATTGAACATGTTTCATTGTAACGGGATAGGGCAGAACATATGCAGTATTTGAGAATACATATTTGTATTCTATTGCATACATGAACTTATTCACGCATTGCATTGCATCCCATACCATTGATAAGACATAAATAGCATCTTATCGCTTTTCTACCCCTAGCTAAAAAGGAAAACTAACAGAGAATATAATGAGCATAAGAGTAATTGGATATCAAAGAAATGTATTATGGGTATAGAGAGATGAATTGGTTTATGGTAATAGAGGACTTATGGTTGTAGTTGCTTACGATTAAAGCATAGTTTTGTGAAGCGGATGGCAATGATGGTTTAGATTATCGGTTTGAATTTCGAGGACGAAATTCTTTAAGGGGGAGAGAATTATAACGCCCTAGTCTTGACCCTAGTAGAAATGCGTATGATTTGAATTATTGCTAATTAATTAACAATTAATTAGCTAAGTGTTACTTGAGGTTTATGGGACATAATTAAAAAGGGGATAAAAGTTGATGAATTTAATTGTTAATAAAGCTTTATTGGGGGCAAAGGTGGTATTTTGTAATTTCTTTTGAAGATATTTTGGAATTATGTGTTGGTTTAGGAAGAGGGAATTGGGTTTAGGGGTTAAGGGAGGAGAACAGAGGAGTCCCAATCGACGGTGCCGTCATTGGCAGGCCGGCTTCCACCTTGCCACTTCTCCTCTGGGCGTTTACTCTCTTGCCCCACCAATGACAGCTTCGATCTCCTTTTCCCCTTTCTTTTCTTCAACATTTTGTTTTGTAGTGAACTCCTTTCCTTGCTCCAGCGATTGACAGTGGCTTTTGGTGTCACGACTAGTACCAATGACTCCGTGAGGCTGAGGCGGCTTCTCCAGCTGCTATCGCTCCTTCCCAGTTGTCGACAGCAAAGAGATCGGACATGGTGAGGGCAGGACTTTCAGGCTCTGATCCCAATGAATGGTGGCAGTGTTAAGGCATGTGAATGTCACCTAGAAGTTACTGGGGGCTTGATCTGCCAGTAGACGGCTTCGATGCATCTCCAGTGGAACTCCGGCAATCGGTCCGACGAGCACATTAATCGGTAAATTGGAGCAAATTCGATCCTTAAGGTATGGGTGTAACACCCCAAAAATTTGTATTCGATATTCTTAACATTTGTAGAGTGTGAAAGATAATTTCGTGATAGTTTTCCGAACAAATGGATTGAAGGGAATAAAGAAATTCAAGAAAATATAAAGGTTAAATGTGCTCAGATCAGGGTAATTCAATGATGGGTGACCCAACGGGCAGTTTAGCCTAAGAGCAGTTTATGAAAGTAGGTGTTAAATGAAGTTCGGTGGTATAATTTGTGCTGAAAATGAGCTTAGATCGATCTTTAAACGAGGCAAAGAAATTTTCACCCGACACTATAGGAAGGGTTGATTGAAAGTTTGACTATACTCTGAATTGATGTATTGACCTCCAAAAATTATTCCGATCTCATAAATATGTTAGTAATAACTTAAATGACCTATTAGAAGTGAAAAGTAAGTGTTTTGACAATTTTGGAATTTTTGATTTCGAACTGGCTGCACAGGCCTCTGGAGCTAAAAGTATATTGAAATGATATTGGAATGAGCTGAAATATTTACCATATATTCTTGAATATATAGTGACATTCGGGGAAAAATTTTAGGGCAATCCGATATCAGGATCGAAAATTCATATTTCGGAGTGAAAAACCAAAATAGGGTCATTAGGAGGGTCAAATTCGAGAATTTGACCATGATATTTTACATGAGATGATATTTTAGTGTAAGGATCTTGTGTGTATGAGCTTATGAAGGTAGGATAAGCCTAAGTGTCTATATGAGTGACAAGTGGCCAATTTTAATGCCATTAGATTCAATAGTGAATGAATGAATCTTGGCCTCACATTTGGTACACTTAAAGCAGCATATGTAAGGGACAAATGGTCTGGAAATATCTTGGAAAATCGACCATCTTCACCTCCTTTCTTCAGCCAAACCAAAATCTCCATTTTCTCTATTTTTTCTCCATTTTCATCTAACCAAGCTTCATTCCTTTGAATTTCCAGCTCAAATTTTAACCTTAGCCTCATAATTTATTCCTCTTTACATCTTAAAAGAGCTTGTATCAAAAAGAAGCCAAGAACAATAAGGAAAAAGGTAAGAGAAGGTAAGAAAAATTTTATGATTTTATGAGATTTTGATGATATTAGTGGGAGATATTATATGAACAATGTAGATATTGATTAGGAGAGTTGATTTATAGTTTTAAATTGCTTAAATTTGTGACAAAACTCATGAGCTATCCTTATCCATTTTCGGCCAATAAAGAAAATTTAAGGGTAAAGGAGAAAGCTTGAAGGAGAAGGGATGAGAAAGGAAGAATAGGAGATTTTAGACCATCAAGAGGTATGTGGATACAAACTACACTCAATTTCATTTAAATTGTGAATTTTGGTATAAATTTTACATTATGTAACAACATAAAATGGAAGAATTGTGTGAAATAATTTAAGGTAAAATTACAAGAGAATATTTTAATATGAAGAGAACATAAATATACAAAGAAAATAATTAATTAAGAGTAAAAGCTATAGTGGCCGAATAGGAACCCTAAGAATATTAAGTGAAATTTTGATGATTTATAAAGTATAAAATAAAATTTTAGCAAAATAATAGTGATTTAATGTAGTAAGGTGAAATTGAGTTAAAAATAATAGATATGTAAAGAATTATGTATGAAACATAATGATGTTCATGTAGAGAATTAATTGATATTAAGAAAAATGAAGCATAAATTGGTACATTATCCTATAAATAAATATTAAAAGTATAAATAGCATAGATTAAAGCATAAAAAGATTTATGGTTGTAAAAAGTATATAATGGCCGAAATATATTTAATGGGATGTAAAATGTATAATTGATGATTAGTTGTGTAATTAAGAATAATTAGGCAAACTAAGACATAAGAAATATAATAATGTTGATTAGAATGGAAAATAAGGAAGGTACCTAATTATGTAATAATTACATAATGTGAAAAGTTAATGAAACTTGAAATTTACCATGTGTAATTATTTCACTTCACAATGAAATGAATATAATTGGATATATAGTTATGTATGACATGAAATTGGAGTGAGAAATAATTCTTTAGTGGAAAATCTCTTGATGGCTAAATGATGAATATGAGTAAATTTTATGGTTTAGTCACAGTTATATGATAATGAGCATTTGTGTGATGAATGCCTAATTGATGAGCTTAATTGAATGTGTTTGTGAGCATGATGTGACTAAAATAGAATAATAAGGAAAAATAATAATGCATAAATGTGATAAGAAATAAAATTTAATAATGCCCTTAGTGTCAGTGGAAAATCCAGTTCTTTGGATAGTATGGCTAGCCATAGAAATTTATTCTGCGGGATACCATGAGTATATGAGATATTTGTTATCAGAAATGACCATGAGATATAAGACAGGATAGCCGGTGTACTATATACATTAGTACTGGGGTTTTGATGTCACACCTAGTGGTGGGATCCCCCTAATACACCGTATTTACGTCCCGTTTATCTAGTTCGTGGTTGTCCACGACTAGGGGCAAAATGGTAATTTTGTATAAAATTGGGATAAAAGAGTAATTATGATAACTTAGATGCCATAAATATAAATAAATAATGTGAAAATAAGATCAATGTGATAAGTAAGGGCAAAATCATAATTACGTGATAGAATGACAGTAAATTAGTCAATTGAAGCAAAAAGAGTGAATAATGAAGTTAAAATAGTTAAATAAGACAAAAAGGGATAACATTGTAATTAGTCAAAAGTTTGGGAACTAAATTGTAAATTTGTCATTTTTGAGAAATTCAAGGGACTAAAATGTAACTTATACATTGAAAATTAAATAAAAGTCAAATAAAGTCAAACGAGTCAAAATGTAAGTTAAATTGGAGAACATGTCAACTCAGGGATTTAATTGAAATTTTTACACGAAGTTTGGTAACCAAATGAAATTTAGTAAGAAAATAAATAAAGAAAATCATAAATACGATTAAGAAAATAAGTGAAAAGTATGGGTGAAATCGTGAATTTGAATATTAATATAGCAATTAAAGAAATTAAATTGATTAGACAAGTTAAGAAGGACCAAAATGTAATTTATTACCATAAGAAAAATTTTAGGGTCTAAATTGCAATTTATGTACTTAATTTAAATTAAAGACCAAAAGAAGTCAACAAGTCAAAATTATAGTCAAAATTGGTCAAATTAAGAAAAAGTCAACTTTAGGGACTAAACTGAAATTTTCACTTAAGTATAGAAAAATTTTGAAATTAATTTGAAAGGATGAGTGATAAAGAAATTTAAAGTAAATTATAATTATGATAAAAATAAATCGTGAATTTATATAATAGAAGAAAATTATAAGGATTTAATTATAATTTTTCTATTTGATAAGGAGAGAAATGAAATTTAATAAAAAAAACTATATAATCAGGATAAAGAAAAGTAAAGAAGGTTAAATGAATTAAATCGAAGATAAATAGAATTAAGGACAATGGATAGTAAGATCAGGGATTTAACCAAAATGTTACATCCGACTAAAGATTTTATGTATATATATCATTTAGTGCTAGAGAATTAAGTTTAAGAAAAAGTAAAAAGAGAATTTGAATAAATTGTTATAAATAATGGATGGAACTGTAGCATGGTCAAAGAAAGAAAAATAAAATGTGAAATGGTAGAATGGATCAAAGAATGGAATTAAGGATCAAATCAATAGAAAATAAAAGTTTCATGACGAGAAATATTTAAAGAGAAACGAATGGTAGATTAGCAGTTTTGAGAAAATAATTAATGAAATATTGATTTAGCTAGGCAGAAAAATTTAAGCTGTAATTCAAACAAAAATAAGAACCAAATTGAAAATATAAAAGGAAAAGAGAAAATAAAAGGAGAATGAGGTATGACAAAGTATGAATTAATAAATGAAAGAAGAAGATTGGAAAGAAAATAGAAATGGAATTTCACAACTAATGAACTTTGACTAGGGAAAACTTGCTTTATATATTATAATAAATCAACATAGAATTCCAAGTAAAGTAACAAAGAAAGGATAATGGGAAATAAGAGATAGGCAAGGACTAGTAAATAATAATAATGCAAATTGCAGGGGCAGGAGTATAATCTAAATTATAATTGTAATAACAAATCAATAAAACATTAGAAGACAACATCAGTCAAACAAATAGAATTGTTAATAATAATAATAATAATAATAATAATAATAATAATAATAATAATAATAATAATTTAAAATAAAATTTTAGTTGAATGATATTTTACATAGTTGTATCCACCACTAAGTGACAACGTTGCTTAGCGCACGTTTATTGACTGTGCGCAGGAATAGGTACTTAAGGACATAATGAAAGACTGGCATGGCATGTACATCGAGGATGAGTAAGAGGATAACTGTTAAGTTAGGCTATTTATAATCAGTAATTGGTATGTAATCTATGGAATCATTAGTGTAAATGCAATGATATTATAAATGTTGGTTTATATATACATATATTGAATATATATATATATATATATGTGAATGTTGTGCTGATATCAGTGTTAGATTTATGTGGAATTTAGGGACATAGGAATGAACTTAGGGTGTCAAAATGGGACACTGGAATTTCCTCTTTAAGAATTATGTAAGTAAATTCTGAACTTATTAGACATAGATTAAGGTATGGAATTAAATGTTTATTTTGTCAATATTGATTATATTATGGAATTAAATGTCTAATCTAGGTGAGTATTAAGAAGAGTATGGGAACCTTTCTCATCTTGGCTGGGTATCCATTGATGGGATTAAAGCTTATAGAATTATAATAGTATATGATTTATTGATTTAACCACTTGTATAGGGTTATTTGAGGTTTATTGGTTCAAATGAAATGAGTTAAAGTTAAAGGACTTAAATTAAATAGATTTATGGAATGAAGATATAATCGATTATAAACTGGCAGGAATCATAGAATTGTCCTATTGGGTATACTGATTTATTTTACTATCAATGTTGGATTTAATTTATGATAGAGTTGTATGACAATATTTGGTATGGAATTATACGCATGTATGAATTTAAGTTGAGATTGATAAAACCAAGTTAGAATGTATAAATGTGATAGCGATTCCTGCATAGTTTCAAGTATGTTTGTGATTAAAGAGAGTTGGTAAGACTTCCAATTTCAGTGTAAGGCGATCAATGCCTGCAAGCTTAGAGTAAAAGGGGAATTCATCTTTATGGTATTATTTACCCTTAATAGAACTAGATATGGAAAATATGAGATTAAAGGAGGTTGCATTTTATATATGTATATATATACAACATTTAGTATCACAGGTGCATATGAGAATTATAAGCTATATGCATAATGGACTTATGCATTATTGATGTCTGGTCAATAATCATTATAGTGAATGTAAGTTTCCTATAGTTATATGTTACTTGCCTGATATCTCACAGTTAAGGTGCATAACTTGATCTGATGTATGGATTGGTAACAAATAGATATTTCTATGTATTAGTAAATCAAAATTGTATACAATACTGAGAAATGCACGATGTGTTGATAATAACAAAAATTAAGAGTTTTAATACATGTAATGAAACTATAGGAGTTAGATTACGCTTCAAGATATGATAGGATCTAGTGAGTAGTCTTTATATAAAGGAACTTGTTTGCCTGTTTGTTCATGCTCTGTATTTTTATTACAAAGAAGAGATGCTTACAAGTATTGTATTGATGTTTGAGATGGAATGATCCTACATATGCTCACATAGATATAACACTATAAGAAAATTAGCAAATAGCAACGAAAATTAGCAATCAAATTTGGGGCTTTTTCGTTGCTAATAAAAATTAGCAACTGAAAATAGCAATGAAAAATTCGGTTGTGATTTTGGCAATTGGTATTTTTAGCAACCGAATTTATTTCCGTTGCTATTTTAGCAACGAAATTCGAGTCGGTTGCTAAACAATACCAAGCAAATTTTTCGTTGCTATTTTCAGTTGCTAATTTTTATTAGCAACGAAATTTAAATTGTGTTGCTAAATCTAAGCAATATATATTTTGGTTAATTGGTGAACATTACCAACGAAATTTAATATCTGTTGGTAAAAATAGCAATGGAAAATAAATTTCGTTGCTATATTTAGCAATCAAATTCACTTTCCGTTGCTATATTTACCAATGAAAATATTAATTTGGTTGCTAAATTTAGCAACCGAATTCTATTTTCGTTGCTAATTATAGCAACCGAACAAAATTTTCGTTGCTAAAAATAGCAACGGAATTTCTATATGTTTGCTATTTATAACATCACAAATTGTAAAATTATGCTATTTTTGCTAGTTTGGCATAATGTTTTAGTTGAATCAAATTTTTTATTTATAAATAAATATAATCCAAATTCATAATTGAAAAGAAAATAGTGTTATTAATAATATAATATTAAAATTGTAATGCACAAAAATTGAAATCCTAAAAATATATTATATTATTGTGAAGTAAAAATCCATGAAAATCATAACAAAAACTAAACACATCCTGAATAATGCTGCCATATTTAGCAACGGTTATAGGATTTCGTTGCTATTTTTTGGGGATATATTTTGGCCCGAAATTTTTCCACCAGCTTGGGACCAAAATACCAACGGCAATAGCAACAGAATATTATTTCTAGCAACGGAATTTTATTTTCGTTGCTAAATATCAACAGAATATATATGCCATTGCTATTTTAGCAACAAAAATTTGTTTTCGTTGCTAAATTTCATCCCAAATTTTTCTGCCTTCTAATGCCACCATATTTAGCAATGGTCATAAATTTTGGTTGCTATATTTTTGGGGGTATGTTTTGGTGATAAAATTTTCCTCTTTTTTTTTTTTAGGAATGGAGCACCATCATTTTTTTTCATTGCTAACCAAACAAAATTCAACCAAATTTAGCAACGGAATTTATTTAATTAGCAACGAAAAATGAATTCCATTGCTAAATTAGCAACAAAATCAATTTCGTTGCTATTTCCAAATTTTCTTGTAGTATAAAATGTTATAATAAAGACACAAGTAAGATAATGGATAAATGTTTGATCATGTTAGAGTATTTAACTAATTATCTACGATTTAATAGGCTATAAAAGTAAATGAAGACGTTAAAACATGACAAGTGGTCATCCTAAAAATGGGGCTAACGTTTTATTCTATTATATTGATCATATATGTCTGGATATCATTCCAAATGATTATGTGCTAGTAAGATTAACTATGAAATAGTAAGGAAGCTATTCATGGTAAAATGCAAAGGTACGTCACTATGAACTATCAATGAGCTGTGTAAAGTTTAATACCTTATAGTTAATGTGTCTATGCTTTGATAAGTGGTCTGACTAATTTTGTAAACAAGTGTTAGTAGTGTAAGCCTATATTGCCATGTCAAGGGTTATGTTTATGCATATATATAGACCTGTACATAACTATCGGAAGATTACAAGTATTGAGTGCTTACCCTTTATGGTATGCAAGTTATCGAGTTTATAGAATAGTGATATATGTACAAGCATTATTAAAACATGTTTATTGACCTATGGATAAAAGGGGCTACATTACTTGAATGTTACACGTGCTGTTCATGATGAAATGAATCAATTGTCTTAAATGCTATACTTTATTATCATTTCTCAGAGTTACAAAAATACTGTAATATGGTTTACTATATATTGACGCAACTATATGACCATATGATGTGCATCCTTATTCATTGTGGCTCTAAGCCAATATTACTCCATGAAAGAATAATGGTAAGCACCTAAAATGTTTATGGATATTGTTTAGCCTGTGGGACTTAGTTCACTCGTGGATTAGATAGGCATGCCTAGAGGGATATAGTTGCAGTTGCCATGGTTGACCTCGGTTGGGTCTTGTTCCCTAATGGAACCATTGTTTCGCCTTTTGGGTCTATTGTTCGTTCCTTACTAGAACCTTTGCTTGGCCCTTTTGGGTCCATTGTTTGATATCTTCGGATATCCACTGTTTGATACCTTGGGGTGTCTATTGCTCCCGTTATCTACCCTTTGAACTAGTACTTGGGCAGACTACTTTCAGTATTGTATAATTGTAAAGTGCACCAAAAGTTATCAAGTTAGACACTGAGTCTTATGTGCTTCAAAATCTATAAAATGTATGCATATGACATTGTGCCTTTTTAGTGACTTTATCAGATAATTATTTTCCTTAATGCTTATTCTATATAATCATATTTAAGTTTTGTATTTGTTATATATATATATGTTTACTTATAGATGGGCATACTTATGATTCTGATATGAATTGATGTAAAGTAAATGACACAATATGATGTTGTATGATGTTTAGTCGCCATGCTAACACAACATTAAGCAATACATGATTATGAACAGGGATGTAAAATTGGGAATGTATTCTATACTTAAAGTTGTATGATAAATGTGTAGGAATTATGCCTGATAATATCTTATGTGGTCATTATCATTGTTAGATTACTGGCAAGGATTCATGGATGCCGATGTTATTTGACAATTTACACTCTCTTGTGTTGTGATTAAATATTGAATGCATATTTTATGTATTTCATGAGTTTAACTGTATTAAAGTAGAATTTTATGCTATTGACAATCATGATATTTAGATTCCTAATAAGTGGAATATGAATGATATGAGCTACTGGATAAGATGTAACGAGGTTTGATGTTAAAGGGAATTATACAGTTTATAAGGACTAGACAAGTTTACCTAAAGTTCTAGATTATTCTAAGCATGGTATTTATTGCTAACATTGCAGACTTTTATATTTTCATTCATTGTGAGGTTCACCTTGATTCGATGATTTCATGTGGCAGGATAAGCTTCAGCTTTGGATTGTTAGCTTGCCTTGGTTTGACCAGCGACGAAAGGAGGCTCTGGAAAGGGTGTTATAATTAGATGCATAGAGTGGCATATATGTTATGTATTATTATTTTGGAGTTATTTATTGGTTTAAGATATGGAATTTAATTATGGCCTCCATTATTTTTATGTTACTGTCTAATCTGAGTGAGAATTATGTCTTTGGATTAGGATGTTGCATGTGTTGACATGAAATTGTGATGAGAATTAGAAATTAGAAGCGCTATGCTTGTGAAAGCAGTATTGGAGGTGGAGAATATTTATTAGGAGTGTGAATTTGAACAATTGCAAAAGCTTAGCATGACTATATCTTAAATTATGATTTTTCTTATCCTATGGATTAGGATGTTATAGGTAGGTTTCTCACATTTCTTTTTAAAGACTTGTAATTTTTAAGTGGAGGTTCTTAATTTTCGGGGCTAACAACTGAAATCTATCCTCGTAATTCCTAAAACTCTCATCTAGTCTTTGTATCATATTACACATGTCATTTGATGTGTTTGGCATTCTGGTCTAAATTATATATCAAGTAGTAAACATGTCTTGTATTCACTTAAAAGTTAAGATTGATTTTTTAGGAAGGTCATGGAACTAATCTAAAGCATCCCTAGCCAAAGTCATGGGGAAACTTGATAGAAAAAATTATCATCGAATGAGTGCATTTGGATTTGGGATACTCTAATAGATGACATGTTAAATTTATTTTTCTAGTATGCCTTGGCATCCTTATTTTTTTAAATCTTTTAGGAAGCTTTACCTCTTCTATTTCCAAAGAGAAAGGATAAATGGTTTCCATCAAATATGGGCTTTTTTTTAACTAGATCAAATTTTCCATAGTTCTTAATATTTTTGTTCTGTAAGTATATATGAGTGACAAGTCATCTCCTACAAAAACTAAAGGTGAGCGTGATGGTATGTAAGTCCTATCATATGCATCAATTTAAGTTTCATATGGAGTATCTCTGTCATTACCCGTTCCTTTGTAGGAATCTTCAAGCATGTTTGATTGGGTTCCAAAGAAGTTTCTTCTTATCTTTGATTACTATGCCTCTGACTCATGGCCTTACACTTTTTTCTCATTGCCCTATACTTTCTACCTCATAGTCTCAAGCAAAGGATTGAAGCCTTTTCTTCCTTTTCTTACTGAATGCATAACCTTTACCTATAATTTGCAGCCAAAGGTTTTCATGAGGGTTTTCAAATCTTTCACATTTATAGGGGTAAAGTCATCTAGCTGATCAACAATATCAAAGAGATCTTCATCACCAAAAGCTAGTACAAGGTTCTCTAGAGTTATCCCTCTATTGATGTTTGAGCTGATTTGTCGACTTCCTTTGAATTGTTTTGAGTGTTAGGATCATTTTAGAAAATATTTCATGGTCCCCTCTCAATGAAAGCACCAAATGATAATTTTAAAAAATTAAATTTATAAGAGTCGACTTGGAAGTAATAAAATGAAATAAGGTTGCAAGTGATTAGTAAGAACCTACAAAGGCAACCAAAAAATACTTAACCTTGGCTTGTAGGGGGTAAGCACTTTGAATCTTAAGTTAAGCAAGATTTAGAGAGATAAAATATAGATAGAGAGGTTCTTATAAGTTGTGAGTGGTTTACCTTTTAAAATGAATAAACTATTTATAGTGTCTCATATGTTACATGTTGAGATGATGGTAATCGAGTGCTAATCTAAGCTCTATTTGTAGCACAAACCTAAGTATATTGGCGTGTCAAGCTGAGGCATAGACTTATAGCAGATAAGTAGTCATATAACTAGCCAATTGATTGGACTCCATGTTTTGGGCCAAGCCTCATTAGGCCTTAAGCCTTTAGATTATATGCTTTTGATAAATGTTATATGATGTATCATCGATTATAGTATTTGCAATTTTTGTAAAAGATAATAAATTTGATGTTGTAAAAAAAATAAAATTATAATTAATAAATATCAATTTTTTTAAGAAAAAAATCTTTGTTCAGTTCAAGTTTGCATGTAAAACAATAATGAATATGTTTCATTTTAAGTATTTAAATGTAAAATTTTTAATATTTTTCTATATATATATAATTGAGAATAGAGTATAATTTTTTATTCTATCACTATTAGTTTTTTTTATATTATAATTAACAAAATGTTTATAAATAACAATTTTAAATTTCTTACAAACCATTTTTTATCATTTGATGATTTAATATTATATAATTTATATGTTATATTGATAAAATATTATTAATATTACCTACATAAAATAGTAAGAAAAATTAATTTGATTTTTTTAATAAACATTTGTTCTCATTCAATAGTAAGTTTTCTTATAGTTACATCTAGTTAATAATCTATTGATTGTTTAAATTATTATAAATAAGACTCAATTTTATATTTTATTCTTAAAAATAATATTTCATATTCTTTAATGATATTAACCTATATTGTAATTGATGAATATTTAAAAGCAAATGAATTTTTAAATTAATTTAATCATTTACATTTTTAAGCTTTTAGAAAAAGCATAAATTATTATATATGAAAGTTAAAATAAGTGGAAATTTTTTTTAGAAAAAATAACATTTTATATCTAAACTATTTATATAGATAAATTCTTAGATATTATTTAATTAGAGTAATTGTGTAAATAATGATACGGATCCAAGGGGGCTATCTTGTGCCATTGAAGAGGGACAACCTTATGTCATTCAAATAGGTCTAAATGGAGTTCAAAAAGATAAATATATGATCCAAATATCATTGGGGTGTGCTCCAATTTATATAAGGCAGATTTGGGGCTTTATTTTCAATTATGAGCTTAAAGTACATAGTCAAGTCTTTAGATTAATACCCCACAAAGGGAAGCCTAAAGTGAAGATAAATGAAGCTTTGTGGATTTAAAATAGCCTAAATGAAGATTCAAGCCTTGAAAGAACATGTGCGGCATGTGCAAGTCATGTGCAAGGCATGTGTAAGTGGAAGACATGTGCATAGCATGTGATATTTATGTAATAGGGCTTTTGTATTCATAGTTAATTAGTTTAGGCCTATCTAACACAATTGGGATTTTATTTAAGTGAGACATGTGACTTCATTAAAAGTAATGTGACTTAAGTAGCTTAATTAAGGCTTATTTTCTTAAGACACTGAAACCTATCTAAAATAAGCCCAATTCATTACTTTACTTTAGTTGGATATTAAGTAGTTGTCTTATCCTATTTTAAGGTAGAATTTGGTCTTTTAAACCTATTGGGCTTATGTATACCTATTCCCTTAGGGTTTAGGACTATTTAAAAATATAAATACACTCTTTTAGCCATGTGAAGGGAGATTAATGAATGAAAACGAGTTGAGGGGTTTCTCTTCAAGAAAGCTTTATTCCTTCTTCTTAATTGCATTAAGAACTAGATTAACATATCAATTATATTAATTGTTGCATTTTTCTATTCTTATTATCCCAATTATTTATGTTTTCATCCATATATTGTTTGGGGATTTAATATGGAGGGTTTTATCTTTATTTTAGTTTTGCTATCAAAGTGTATGTTCAAGGGGTTTCAGGTTCATTAGCCTTGGGATCCGTATCATTTGGTATCAGAGCCAAAGTTAAAGTTAATTCCTATTTATCTTAGTATTAGGTTTGTGTTTTCTTTCTTTGATTTCTTTATATGCACGCCGAATTTGATAGTAGCGAAAATTCTGATTTTTATGCTTTTTGTGTGTTAAATCTAGGCATTCTTTTCCTTACCTTTTGTTTTGATGCTTTAAAAAAAACCTTAGAAAATCGAAACTTAAACTTTGAATCTTTGGCATGAAAATCGAATCCTAGTAGCTTTAGTTTAATTGTTAATTTATTTGAATAAAAATAGAAAAAAGGAAAAAATTTGTAGGTATTGTTCATTACACTATTTACATAATGTTCATTATTGTTGTTCAAACACTATTTACAATACTATTCATTCTAACAAGAAGGAAGAAGAAAACAAAAAGAGAGAGAAGAAAGATAAAAGAAGAGAAGAATTAGAAAATAATTGGGCAAAGGGAGATTATATAACCAAAGGGAAAGTCCAAATTCTTTAATAGGTGGAAAAATTAATCCTTTTTGTTTTAAGATTGGTGCTGTAATAAAACCTTTTCCAAACACCTTTTGGAATCCTTTAAAGGGTAGGAAAAATAATCATTATTGCTTTGGGTTTAGAATTTCAAAAATGCTAATCCATATTTGAATTGAAATTACAATCCTAATCCTACTTAGACAAGGATTTACCTTGCAATCATTGTGCTATCATTTGTGCTATCCTTTTGTTATTAATCTTACCACCATTTGATATCATTTGGTACCAATAATTGATATAATTTATGCCACCTTTTATATCATTTGTTATCCATTTGTGCTATGATTTTTTATCTATTTGTGTTACCATTATTGGTATCATTTGCCATCATTTGTGCCACAATTTTCGATAACATTTGCTATCATTTGTACTACCATTTTGGCATCATTTTGCCATAATTTTTTCAATCATTTTCCACCATTTTGGCATCATTTACTATCATTTTTGCCATCATTTTTCTATCATTTTGCCATCAATTTACTATCACTTTGCCATCGTTTTGTACACAACTTGACACACTAATTAAACTTGTAACACCATTCGGCCTAGTGATATTTTTGGCTCCAAATTGATTTGTGTTGCATACAATCTACTTTATTTACCTTAATTAGGTATCTTTATTGGTTTCTTACTTTGTTTGGGTAGAATAAGTAGATCCTATATTTGGTTTACTTTGTAGTGGATCAAATTCATACATTTTATCCATATTGTCATTTTTTTTATTTGTTTTGCTTATTTCTTCATTTTTAAGCTAGCTTTTGTTCCTTTTACACTATTAAAGTATTTGTGCTTATCTAATACTCTAAATTGCTTATCATCAAGTGATACACCATTCTTGGCTGTGTATCACCTCTATTGTATTTAGTATATTCTTTCAATATTTTGAGCTATTTATCGTTGTTTTTTTTCCTTATTTATAAAGTGCTATTTGCAATTTTGATTGGTTATTTGGTTCTAAAGTGCAATTATCAAGAAATAAATTGAGTGGAAAAAGGTTGATTTGAGTGATTAAACAATTTTAAATGGAAAAAAAATCATTTTTTAAGGAGTGAAACATATGAGGGAGAGTTGTGAGAAAATATTTCCTTATTGTTTGACTAACATTTTACTATAGCAATAAGCCATGTATACCAAGTAAGAAATTAAGATGGAGAAAGAAGAGGGGTCAAATTTCTTAATGGAGAGACTAGATTTTTGGAAGACTTATGCCAAAGTTGGGAAGGAAAGTTGGAACAAGGAGGAAAGTACTACTTTAGAAGCTATCAAATTATTAAGAAGGAGATTGATTCATTAGATCAAGATCTATTTGATTTATGCTTGGAGAAGAAAAAATTTCTTGATCATTGTTAGAAACAACAGAATAAAAGAAGTAGAGAAATGAGGAGGCTAGAATTAAAGAGGAGAGAAGAGACTAGAAACAACGAGGGGACGAAAAAAAAATAAAGAAAGGAGTTGGAAGATACAACCAAAGGAATACAATATGGTTTTGGGAAAATCTTTGATTATTTGACATATAAGCACGAAAGTAGTAAGGTTAAAAAAGTAGAGGATGTTGCGGTTACTTAAGATCATGAAGAGGGTGTTGTTGATGAGCTTGAAGAGCAAAAAAAGGTTTTAAATGAAGTTAAAAAAGTGGAGAACATGGTTAAGGAGGTGGAGAAGGTTGAAGAGGTTGTTTTAGAGGTGGAAAAGGATAATGGTTCAACTCTACATGAACTACCTATAACTAACATGCCTAGTTCTTTTGTTGTTAATGTGAAGGGTAACGATGAGAAAGTCCATGAGAAGGCTTTCATGCTATTTCCACCAATACAAAAGGATAACTTTGAAGATGAATTAGTTTGAAAAGCTTCAATTCCTAACATGAATAATGTCAAGATTCGAGGGTGAATCTTTTTTGAAAAGGGAGGAAATGATACAGATCCAAGAGGGCTATCTTGTGCCATTGAAGAGGGGCAACCTTTGTCATTCAAATAGGTTTAAATGGAGTTTAAAAACATAAATATATGATCCAAATATCATTGGGGCATGCTCTAATTTATAAAAGGTAGATTTGGTGCTTCACTTTTAATTATGGGCTTAAAGTACATAGTCAAGCATTTGGGTCAATGCCCCACAAAGGGAAACCTAAAGTGAAGATAAAGGAAGCCTTGTACGTTTAAAATAGCCTAAATAAAGATTCAAGCCTTGGAAGAACATGTGCAAGTCATGTATGAGGCATGTGCAAGTGGAAGACATGTGCATAAAATGTAATATTTATGTAATAGGGCTTTTGTATTCATAGTTAATTAGTTTAGGATCATTTAACACAATTGAAATTTTATTTAAGTGAGACATGTGACTTCATTAAAAGTCATGTGACTTAAGTAGCTTAATTAAGGATTATTTTCTTAAGTAAGACATTTGGGTAAAATAAGCCCAATTCATCACTTTAATTTAGTTGGATTTTAAGTAGTTGTTTTAGCTTATTTTAGGTAGGATTTGGCCTTTTAAACCTATTGAGCTTATGTATACCCATTCCCTTAGGGTTTAGACCTAGTTAAGAGTATAAATACTCTCTTTTAGCCATGTAAAATAGAGATTGATGAATGAAAACGAGTTGAGAGATTTCTTATCAAGAAAGCTTTTTTGTTTCTTCTTAATTGCATTAAAAATTAGATTAACTTATCAATTATATTGATTGTTTCATTTTTCTATTCTTATTATCCAAATTATTTGTTTTTCCATCCATATATTGTTTGGGGGTTCAATAGGGAGGATTTTTATCTTTATTTTAGTTTTGCAATCTAAGTGTATATTTAAGGGGTTTTAGGTTCTTTAGCCTTGGGGTTCCGTATCATTTGGTTCCAGAGCCAAAGTTAAGGTAAATTCCTATTCATCTTAGTATTATGTTTTCTTTTGATTTCTTTATATGCATGCCGAATTTGAAAGTAGCAAGAATTTTGATTTTTGTACTTTTTATGTGTTAAATCTAGGCATTCTTTTCCTTACCTTTTATTGTGCTTCTTTGAAAAAAAAGAGCCTTAGAAAATCAAAACTTGAACTTTGAATCTTTGGCATGAAAATCAAATCCTAGTAGCTTTATTTTAGTTGTCATTTTATTTATATAAAAAGAGAAAAAAAGAAAAAAATATGTTCATCATACTGTTCAAACACTATTTACAATACTGTTCATTCAAAAAAAGAGAGAGAAGAACGGAAAATAAAAAAGTATAAGAAAGAGAAAAGAAAGATAGAAGAAGAAAGAATTAGAAAACAATTGGGCAAAGGGAGATTATATAGACAAAGGGAAAATCCAAATCCTTTAATAGGTGAAAAAGTTAATCCTTTTTGTTTTAGGATTGAGGTAGCAATAAAATCTTTTCCAAATACCTTTTGGAATCCTTTAAAGGGTTGAAAAAACAATATTTATTGCTTTGGGTTAAGGCTTTCAAAAATGCTAATCCATATTTGAATTGGAATTACAATCATAATTCTACTTAGACAAGGATTTACCTTGCAATCATTGTGCTATCCTTTTGTTATTAATCATTGCCACAATTTGATATCATTTGCTACCAATCATTGATATCATTTGTTATCAATTTGTGCTGCCATTTTATATCATTTTTTATATCCATTTGTGCTATGATTTGTTATCTATTTGTGTTACCATTGTTGGCATCAATTGCCATCATTTGTGCCACCATTTTAGGTAACATTTACCATCATTTGTGCTACAATTTTTGCATCATTTTGCCATATTTTTCCTAATTATTTGCCACCATTTATTACCATTTTGGCATCATTAGCTATCATTTTTTCTATAATTTTGTCATCTTTTTGCCATCAATTTAACATCACTTTGCCACCATTTTGTACACAACTTGACACACTGATCAAACTTGTTACACCATTCAACCTAGTGACATTTTTGGCTCCAAATTGATTTATGTTGCATGCAATATACTCTATTTAGCTTAATTAGATCTTTTTGTTGATTTCTTACTTTGTTTGGGTAGAATAAGTAGGTTCTATATTTGGTTTACTTTGTAGTGGATTAAATTCATGCATTTTATCCATATTGTCATTTATTGACTCTTATTGATTATTTCTTCATTTTTGAGCTAGCTTTTATTCCTTTTACATTATTAGAGTATCTTTGCTTGTCTAATACTCAAAATTGTTTATCATCAAGCAGTACACTATTCTTGGCTCTGTATCACCTCCATTGTCTTTAGTGTATTCTTTTTATATTTCCAGCTATCTATCATTGTTAGGTTTTTTCCTTGTTTTTAAAGTGCTATTTGCAATTTTGATTGGTTATTTGGTTTTAAAGTGCAATTATCAAGAAATAAATTGAGTGGAAAAAGGCTAATTTGAGTGATTAAACAATTTTGAGTGGCAAAAGCCAAATTTTAAGGAGTGAAACACATAAGGGAGAGTTGTGAGAAAATTTTGCCTTGTTATTTTACTAACATTTGACTGCAGCAAGGAAGCATGTATACCAAGAAAGAAATTAAGATGGAGAAAGAAGAAGCTGAGGAGAGGTCATATCTCAAATATCTTAATGGAGAGATTAGATTTCTGAAGGAATTGTGCCAAAGGTGGCAAGAAAAGTTGGAAGAAGGAGGAAAGTATTACTCTAGAAGCTATTGGATTATAAAGAAGGAGATTGGTTCATTACATTAAAAGCTATATGATTTATGCTTGGAGAAGAGAAAGTTTCTTGATCATTGTGAGAAATAAAAAAATAAGAGTAGTAGAGAAATGAGGAGGTTAGAATTAGAGAGGAGAGAAGAGACTAGAAACAATAAATAGAGGAAAAACAAAAAAGAAAGAAGTTGGAAGATATAGCCAAAGGTATACAATAAGGTTTTAAGCAACTCTTTGATTATTTGACATATAAGTATGAAAGTAGTGAGGTTAAAAAAGTAGAAGATGTTGCGGTTACACAAGACAATGAAGAGGGCATTATTGATGAGCTTGATGAGAAGAAAAAGGTTTTGAGTGAAGTTGAAGATGTGGTGAACATGGTTAAAGAGGTGGATAAGGTTAATGAGGTTGTTTTAGAGGTGGAAGAGGATAATGGTTCAAGTCCACATGAACTACTTATAACTAACCTTGTTTTACCTAGTTCTTTTGTTGTTAATGTGTAGGGTAACAATGAAAAAGTCCATGAGGTGACTTATATACTATTTCCATCAATCCAAAAGGAGAACTTTGAAGATGAATTAGTTCAAAAAGCTTCAATTTTAACATGAATATGGTCAAGAGTCGAGGATGAATCTTTTTTGAAGAGGGAGAGAATGATATGGATCCAAGAGGGCTATCTTGTACCATTGAAGAGGGATAACCTTATGTCATTCATATGGGTTTAAATGGATTCAAAAATATAAATATATGATCCAAATATCATTGGGACATGGTCTAATTTATATGAGGCAAATTGGTACTTTACTTTTAATTATGGACTTAAAGTATATAGTCAAGCATTTAGGTCAATGCCCAACAAAAGAAAGACTAAAGTGAAGATAATAGAAGCCTTGTGGGTTTACAATAGACTAAATGATGATTCAATCCTTGGAAGAACATGTGTGAGTCATATGCGACCTGTGCAAGTCATGTGCGGGACATGTGCAAGTGGAAGACATGTGCATAGCATGTGATATTTATGTAATAGGGCTTTTGTATTCATAGTTAATTAGTTTGAGCTTATTTAACAAAATTGTGCTTCTATTTAAGTGAAACATGTGATTTGCATTCAAGTCATGTGACTTAATTAGCTTAATTAAAGCTTATTTTCTTATGTAAGATATTTGGGCCTATCTAAAACAAGCCTAATTTGTTACTTTACTTTAGTTTGGTTTTAATTAGTTGTTTAGCCTATTTTAGATAGACTTTGGTCTTTTAAACCTATTGGGCTTATGTATACCCATTCCTTTAGGATTTTGGATTACTTAACGGTATAAACACTCTCTTTTATCCATGTAAAAGGGAGATCGATGAATGAAAATGAGTTGAGAGATTTCTAGTCAAGAAAGCTTTGTTCTTTCTTCTTAATTGCATTAAGAATTAGATTAACTTATCAATTATATTGATTGTGGCATTTTTCAATTTTTATTATCCTAATTATTTGTGTTTCAATCCATATATTGTTTGGGGGTTCAATAAGGAGGGTTTTGATCTCTATTTTAGTTTTTCTATCAAAGTGTTTGTTCAAAGAGTTTCAGGTTCTTTAGCCTTGGGATTTCGTATCAATTAATTTTACAAGCTTCTGCCCAGTTTTTAAATTCCACTTTTCAAGATTCTAAATTTCTAATGGCATTTTATTAATTGCACACTTACACATTGATCATGGATAAAATATTGTCTACCACACACGACTGCAAAGATACATCAATTAGCAACAATTTGATAACCTTACATTAATATTGCTTACACCAATAATTTTAGCAACAATTTGAAAAATTAAAAATAATAAGCATAACTAATTATAACACCCTAAAAAAATAGTGACCTAAATCGTATTGTTAAATAACTTGATATCAAAAAAAAAAAAAACTTAGGTACATAATAAATAATATCAATAAATGTGTAATATGTTTGGGAGTACATTAAAAATTAAAAAAAAAATTATGCTTGTATTGAGTAATATAAAAATAATAATATGGGAATAAATAGCATTTTATAGAATAATTAAAATGGGTATAATAATGAATTAATTGGGGACTTAATTGTAAAGAACTTTAGAAGAAAGGACCAAAGCCTATTCAATGAGGATTTAAATGGAAAATTAAAAGGATTAGAATGAAATTTTGCCAAAAAAATCAGCCTTGCATCCTTAAGACGACATTGTTTTTTGCCTCCCCCTATCTTTCTTCTCTTTCCTGTGTTCTAGACCCTCCTATTCCTAATTTTCACCCAACTTCTAGCCTTTATCGCCTGTGTCTCTCCTCCATCACTAGCTGTGCCACTGTTCCATCAATCCTAGCTATAAATGAGCTCTCCTTCTCTTTTTGTTCTCCGACGATGCAATGTAACAAGGATGATTTACCATCTTCTTCACTTGTGATTTTTTTCCATCTTTATTTTCTCTACCACTGGTCATCGAGAGTTATCATCTTTCTTTAAATATGGGCAACAACTCAAAGATCAAGATTTTTCTACTAGAAACTTGAAACTCAAAAGAAAAAGAGATGAAATCACATTTTGGTTAGGGGTTTATAATTTAAAGACATGAATTTGGGTATAAAGTTTTGGGTAAGTTAAAATTTTCATCTTATGCTATTATATACCAATTTAATTTACCTTATTCAAGTGATTTAACCCTTATTCGATAATTATAAAAATGTTACAAAATCAAATTTTACGTATACATGCCACTTAAAAGAACACGAACTACTTCCTTCCGTGCTTGACTTTGTCAATGTCTAACATCTGTCCTTTTGAACTTCTATCTATTTCTTTAAATACTTTCGTGCAATAAATAACTATACATGAAGTATAAAATACTTAGTGATGGATACTCAACTAATAAATTTCACAAACAAGCATGCCCCTCAAATCAAATTTCATTTTTAACTAACTTCTCTACTACTGTCTAAATTTCCTTCCATCAAATTAAATTTTTTCTTTATTTTCTTACCGCTATCATCTTTATTTAGTTTTCATTTTCAAGCCAAATTTCAAAATTTGTACTAACTTTTATTTACGTTTTAGTGTCCTACTTACCTTGACTTATTTCTTATCAATTTATTACTCACATTTATTTAATATGATTTCCATATTCTTTCATTCGAGTTACCAGTTGTTTGTTTGCATTATGGATACATTAATCATATTTCACGTTATTGTATCAAACTATTATTTTCATTCTCAATACATATATGTGATTATTTTATTATTATAACATCAATTCAATATTATATTTACTATTGAATATTTGTTCATAAATTTCATGTCTAAATTATGATTAATTTTGTATTCGTATCCTTTTATTAATCTTGATTATATTACTTTAGCTCACTGTTTATCAACTGCTTGGGTCTTCATTATTATATTATCACTATTATTCTTTGTTGCATTATGCCTCAACTGGATGACTACTTACTTCTGGTATACTCATTATAATAAATTTGATTCTTTTCATACCCAATCGACATTATATTTGTTATTATTATATTGATTTATTTAATCACCAAGTTTTATATTCATTCGTTATACACATAATTTCTAGCTTGATTTAATGTATAATTTACACTTAACTCGACATAATTAATTTTATCCAGTTAACTTATTTGATATCTCTCTATTCTGCTATATTTCTAATTTTTCTCTTAATAATTCCTTATTTGTATTATTTTTACTAATTAGACATTCTAATTACCATATTTTCATATTTTCACAATAATTTCACATAATTTTCACTATGGTCTATGATTTAAAGTGAACTTACAATTATTACCCTTAATAGTTAAATCACTTGTTAAAATTACGTTTATGTTCCGACCTTTTGCTAAAATTACATCTAGGTCCTAACATTCATCAAAAGGATATCTACATCCTATCTTTTATCAAAATAACATCTAGATCACATGTTTTACCAAAATAACATTTAGGTCCCATCTTTTACAAAAATTACCTTTGTATCCCTAAAGGTCCATCTTTTGCCATAATTACCGTTTTATCTATAATTTCTCCTTTTTAGGTATATTTAACCATACTTTTACCATTTTAACACAAATTAATTTTTCTTTCATTTTAGTCTTTAAATTCACTATTTTTTACTAAAATTACAATTTAATTCCTATTTTTACAACTTTTTCACTTATTTACAATTTTACCCATTTTTTTTACCAAATTTAATTCATAATTATACTTTTACCCTTTCCAAGTACTTTTTGTCATCTTTTGATAATTTTACCCTTGAATACTAATTTATGTCAAAATTCATATTTCATTCATAACTTTTAGTTTACCTTTATTTTTATCCTTTATGCTTCAAATTTACATTTTAATCTCCAAATTACTATTTAATCCCTTATACTACTTATTTCTATCTTTACTTATTTAATTACCACTACTTAGGTAAAAATTATACTTTGGTCCTTAAATCTTAAATTTCTCTTATTTCTCACTAATTATTACAAAATTTCATGGGTTTATCCTTCTACACTAATTATTACATTTTCATCCCTTCATTTACGTTTTAGTCCTTGAAATTTCTTTACATAATGGTAAATTACTGTTCGGCCCTTGTTAATTATATTTTCATACTTTCTCATCCTTTTTATCATTTTATCACTCATAATTATAATTTTAGTATTAATTTACATTTATACCCTTATTTTCTCCTTTAGTTACATAATTGCCCTTATCAATCACCTAACCATATCTTTCATAATATTTACTTTTTATTTACATATATAGCATTCTTTTCACTTATTTACCTTTTTAGTCTCCTTTTTTCTCACTTAATTACATATTTGCCACCATTTAATATTTATCCGCTTATTTGCATTTTTGTCTACTTGCACCCTTATTCTACATTTAATTTATTCATAGTTATCCATTTCGTGTTTGTTCACTATTTATTATTAACTTACATAATTGTTTTTTTTATCTTTTTTTCGTATAATTATTACTCTTTTCCATTTCCTTACATATTCATCAATCGTTTACATATTTATTCATTTTTATTGTTAATTTACATATACATATAATTTTCACCATAATTTACCAATTAAATTTCTATTTTGCCCTAAGCAGTTTCCAAAGTAAACGAAACCCTTGAATTAGGCATATAGGACATGAGCCTAGAAATCCAGTATAAGTTGAGGTGACCACATAGAGGGTTAATGCCTCAACTAGCATCATACTATCTTTATACACACACACACACACACACACACACACATTTATTCATATAGGCATATAACAAGACAAGTACTTACTATTAAGCATATGTCATCACATTATGTACTTTAACATGTTATCAATAAGGCACTATATGTGAACATTATCATACTAATGTATTTCTTTATTCCATAGTATAAGTGCATGTTGAAATACACATTTACTCTTCATAGGAGTACATACTTATAAATAATTTTGCATATAACAAGCAAGTATTTAATTTCAATCGCATATGCATATTTGATATAATTGTCAGCAATCTTTACTTAAGTACATATGTGAACATGTATATATGTATATATATTTAGGGACTTTTATCAATAATCATATCACATGCTTTATCCAATCCAATGTGTTATCATATAAACACATATTTAGAATAACTATATTTAAAGTAAATATAGAAAATAAATTAAAATTCTGCCTACACAAATCTGCATAGGGGTAGCATTCTGGGCCCAACTTGTGAGCCACTTATGATTTTGAAAAAGTCATTTTTAGGCTAAATGACCTTCTACAATCTTATTCCCCATTATGTCTTGTTGTTAAAGAATTAAAATTTACCTTAATATCATATCTATAGTTCGAGATATATGAGAAAAACTATAGGCTATTCATAGAATCAAAACAATGTTTGTTACCACTTATAAAAATTCATAGAATAAAATTAAGAAGGAATTAGACCAATATTTCTTCATCAAAGTTATACTTCCATGTCTCTAGTTTTACCAAAATTTTACTTTGTAGCATTTTAACAACTCCACCAAAAGTTATGCCCAATTTACTAAGGTCTATTCCCTAACAGTACATCCAGTCCCTACAAATTTGAAGTCAACATTTGACATGCTTGCATATGATTTTAATTCATACTTCCTCCATACAAAATGTGGAGTTAGGAGTCTATTATGCATAGGAAATAATCTCATAGAATTCTAATTATTATACACAAAGATATCTCTTTTTTACCACAAACTGTTCCATAATTAGCTTGTATGAATGTTTCTTTAATAGACACTTTCAATTACATTAAATTTAAGTTGTAGATAAACTCATGGTATAATAGGAGTTAAGCAAACAATTACGTTTATTCCAACCCCAGTCATAGTATGGCAATAGTATTCAGGTGAGGTAGCTATAGAGGCTTCAATATCGATAAAATACAATTACAAAATAAATTGCTTTCAATATTATCAAAGTAAATACACTATGACTATGGCTATTATCTTTTCTTTTTATAAAGGCAATTATATTGTTTCTACTTTTTCACATAACTTTAAGCCAATGAAAAACATAATCTATTATTAATATCAACTTATCTTATATATACCTCATCATCTCTCTTTATTATGAAATCAATTTTACTATATTGCCCTCCTAAACACTGTATATTATTTATGCTATCTATATTTTCTATACGTTGTCAAGCAATTTAAACTCTAAATCATTTAATGGAACTTATCTGTATATACTTAATGCTATGACATTATACTTTAATTTGATACATAAAGACATCAGCATATAATTACTCTCATATAATGACAAGCTATTAATAATCATTAAGCTCAATTATATACTTTCATTTATGTACATATCTATGCCATACTATAGATTAAATTATTAAGTTAAATTATTCTAAAAACCATTAGTTCCTACTTTATAGATATTATAATTATCCATTAACATACTCATCCTAGTAAGCTTGTTGATTGAGAACTTGTTAATTGAGTCCTCAAGTGATTAACAATGTATTTGCAATTGTTCCTTCATGCTAAACATACTCACTCTCTACTGCTCACTGTCCGATTTTTGTATAATATTTTTCACATGGGAAAAAACATTTTTTAGGAAACTTTTATTCTTAACAATTTATACTTAAGATCTTAGCTATATACTATAAAAATTTCAAGTCATTTTGATATATATCCTAGGAGTTATAACATAAGAAACACCTACTGCTCCAGTGACCCATCAAATACATAAAGGCTACTATTTTGGGCATTTTTGAGGATCTTAAAGGTAAAATTTCATTATTTTTATTTCTATAACATTTGTAGGCACATAAGTCCCGGTTCTATCCCAACTAGAGTCATCAAATTCGGAGTTCAAAAACTCATCTTATGATCAAAATAATCATTGGAGGTCAATCCAAATTTCTGGACAGCACTTTCACATCAATGCCTAATATCTTAATTCAAGTCAATATACTTATAAAATTCATAATCAACAAAAGTATTAAAGCATGCAAGAAATAATAGTTCCCAAACTTGGACATGCAACTCAAATCTTCTTCAAAATTCTCCTTTTTCTCTCATTATCTTCTTCTTTTAAGATCCTAATTTTCTCATTCTTTTCCTTTCACAACAATTTCATCCATTAACACAAACTTCCAACATTTAACTCAATCTACTATCAACCAAAACAAGAAGATGAAGAAGAAGGATTACTAATTAATAAGCTTACCTTAATGATACATACTAACTTCTCTTGATTAATTAAACATGCATGAATTTCTCTTCAAAGATTTTTCTTAAAGAAAGATTAACTATAGAATATAAGAGATGAGAAGAAGAATAAATTTCTATAACTCTCTTTAGAATGCCGTCCCCCTCAAATTCTCTCTTTCTTATGTATTATAATATATATATAGTGGCAAGGTAAATTTCTTTCTTGGTCCCTCAAAATGTTGCATGTTAAAATAACTTCTCTCAATTTCTTGCATGTTACACCTTTGCCTCTCATCTTCTTGCATGTTATAAATTGGCCTATCCAATTATTATTTCTCTTAAATCAACCTCTCAAATCTCTGTTTTGTTCACATTTGACCCTGAAGATGTCAAATTTATAAATTGACCCCTAAACTAATACTTTATACTTCAATTACACCCTTGAATATTATTAAACCAACAATAATAACTTAATTATGCCCTTATAAAATTCATACCATATAATTCACACATTTATCACATAATCAATGATAACTTAATAACATTTATGCCCTAAACAATATCTTAACTATATTTTTGCTCCAATTATACACACTATACACTATAATATCAATTGACTATTATATACTCTATCATATAAGACCATGAATTCTTTAGGTCATAACCACTAATAATTCATCCTATAATGCTTAATTAGACTTTAATAATGTATAATTGCCCTTAAATTCTACTAGGGCCTATTTAGGGTCCTTACAGTTGTGATGAAAAATATATGCATATATGAGTCCACTTTTTGAAATGTGAATTTAATTAGTTTGGAGGTTTTGATTTGTTCATGCCTTGTTCATTCGATGTATAAATATTAAAATTTATGCTTAATTATGTATCTTATGAGATTGTGGAAATGAAAATTAGGTATATGCCAATTGCTTTAGTTTTTTCAGAATGGGTCAATTAAGGCTCAATAAAGATGATATACCATGAAAATAAAGATATAGTAATGTATTTGTTTTGAAATGAAAAAGGGAAATAATATTATGTTGTAATGCTGAATATAACATTGTGAATTGTAATGTACTTAATATAGTTATATATACGTATAATATCATGAATATTATAGTATTGCCCTTAGTAAACTATGGAAAAATATGGTTAGGATACAATTGGTTGACCATAGGGATGGAATTTATAGTTGAGGATCGGGTTAATGGTGACCCAAATGGTAAATTAATCAATACATATAAAAGAAGAGTGAGGGTAGTGCTTAGTAATGGACTGTTATGATTTTCTGTAAAAAGAGTAGTGTTGGTATTGGGCTTTTTTTTTACACAAAATTGAAATGAAGTGCCTGGCATTGGTCACTTCAATCTAATAGGCCCAAAGGGCCTCGGTGCCATATATCCACCTTAATGAATTCCTTTATGTTACTTTAGGTAATAAATCTTTAAAATGAATTTAAATGTTAGTTAATAATAAAGGTTAAGTATGGTTTATCATCAAGTTGGGAATGAGTGTATATACTCACATGGATGATTCTTATGGGTATGTAAAGTAGGTGCATGGGTATAAAAAAACTTGGATGAGTTTACTTATGTATTGGAAATCGAACAAATTAGGGAAGAACATCTGGATTAAATGCATGGATATAAAATGTGTGTGTGTGTGTATGTGTGTGTGTGTGTAGTTATGCATGATTTTAAGTTGATATGCCGTTTAGTTTCTGAGAAATTGTATGAGTTAGAAATTTGTATTTATTTTTTAATTTTTCATCAATTTGATTAAAAATTTTGATATGGACTTTTTGGAAAAGTAAAGTTAGTTGTTGCCATAAAGCATTATGCTTAATGTGCAGAGTTTATGTCTATGCATAGGTAAACAAGGTTATTGGATAAAAAAGCTAGTCAGGGATCTACCAAGAATGAAGGAGGAATCCTTTAACTTTGTAAGGAATGCTTAGGCTTTGGTTTATATTTTGTTATCTTGGAATTTTTCTAGTTTGAATCTGTTAAATGGCTCAACAAATGTCAAACTAAAAATTGAGTTGTAAATTTTGGATGATATGTTTAATGTGCATCCATGAATACTAAAGGATATTTTTGTGTGTGTGTGTATGGGATTTATTTTTAAATCAATTTGAAAAAAAGGTACATTGGGTGTAATGGCCTAACATTTCAATTTTTATGAATAATACTTTGTGGATTGTGAATAGTGACATTAGGATAAATAGTACCACCCAGACACACCAAAAGTTTTCTTCACCGTTAGAAAGAACAAATCATGAAAAGTCTGGTGGTATAATTTGAGGTGAAATTGAGGTTAAATAGGCCCTTAAGAGGCTTAGTGAAAATTTTATTTTGATCGAAACTTTTAACTGGGCTTGAAAATAATGCTAAAAGTCTCTGAAAATTTATTTAAATATATGGATTCACTTGGAATATTATGGGAAAATATTTTCAAGTGAAGAATATATTTTATGGTGTCATCAAAAAATAAATCCTCGGATCGGTGGAAATTTATCGGATCGAAAAATGGTATCAAATTGATCCAAAAATATTTGTATAGTCTAATAAATAATTTTTTATAATTATGGATACATTTTTATGAGAATGGGATGAGAGAGATGATAGAAAAATAATTGGGTCAAAATATTGATTAATTAGTAAATTGGGTCTAATTGGTTGGACCTAATGTGGCCTGATTGGAATAGGTATATAAGGCCAAAAAATAAAAAATTTCTAGGAAACTCTTCCATTTTTCCTCTATTCTAGTTGTCTCACTCTTTCTTCAATTTCTCTATTTTTTTCTTTTAAATTTTTCTATCTAATTCCAACAAATTTCATGGCCTAAATAATTCTAAGACTCATAATTCATATCTAGCCATCTTATGAACCTATTTTAAATGAAAGAAAAGGATGAAATTATAAAGAAAAGATTTAGAGTAAAAATTCAAGTAAGTTAGTTTAGTGAAATTTTAGCGAGTTTAATGGGTTTTTAGGTAGATTTTGAGGTAAAGATTAATATTTTGAGTTTATTTTGAATTATGAAAGAAGAAAATTGAGCAAAAAAATTCATGAAGGAATTTGGCCTTGAAATAAATATAAGGAGAATCAAATGAGACCATAGAAAAATTGAAGGAAAAGGTGAAAAGGAAGAGAAGACAAAGAGAATGCTTGGAAAATAGGTATGTGGATGTTTTTGTATGTGTGTGATTAGTTAAAATTAAATTAATGATAAATAAATGAAACTAGATGTTAAATAATGAGATTGATGAAAACACATGCATAAAAATATGACTAAAAGTAGAAAAGTGGTATTGGAACCTATTATGCAACTTAGGGTTCATACACATGAAGTATGTTTAAATTCAAATTAATGGTAAATAAGTGAAATTGAATGATAAATAATGAGATTAATAATGTTAAATGTATGAAAACTTGACTAAATATAGAAAGTTAGAATTTAAACCTATTATATAATTGTAAGAAATTAGGTTTATGGAAGGAATTAAATTGATTAGATGTTAGAATTATGTTAATCATGCTTAGTTTACATGGGTAGAATGATTTATCTAAATTAAGCAATTTGATACAGGTAAAATCCAATTATGGCCAAATGGTATTAAAGCAAACTAAAATAAAATAGATGTTAACTATAAAGAATTAATGGTACACAAACATGATTCAAACCTAAAAAATATGATGAGAACATTTAAGTCATAAATTAGTATATGAATGCCTATGTATATATAAATGCCAAATGATTTACCAATTGTATACTTAGGAAAATTTGATGAAATAATAAAGGAAATGTGTGAAATATATGGTTTAGGATGAAAATTATAGGTAGCTCCATAAAATTAACCATTATGTACAAAATATACCAAGATATAAATATAAAATAAGTGAGAACAAGTAGTGGTTGAACTAAGTTTAAAATGAAAACTAAAGGTAATTTGATGAAACCTAGATAAAAATAAATGATCTAGGCACGTGAACAAGTTTAGGGATTAATTAATATGAAAATACAATGGATAATAATTGAATAATGATTGGACGAATGATGATGATAGATGAAACCATAGTTATTTCAGGTAAAATGACATATGGGAACTTAAAATATATAAATGAATATAAGCATGATGACAATGATGATGTATGAGAAATTTATGTACATGATGAGAATAGTATATAGGTCGAACTATGAACATGTATGATGATATGAATAATTGATGTGTAATGCCAAGTGGAAGCATGAGATAAACAATTGAGCATGAAAATGATGAATTATGTGATAAAATATTAGGTATAAAAAGACAAATGATGGCCATATGGTATGTGATGGTTATTTGATGTGAATGTATTAAGTGATGAAAAGTAATGATTTGATGAATATAATTTATAAGACATGAAGTTTATTTGTGACATGATGTTAAATTATGAAAAAATATAGGATTAATGCATATTCTATTTGATGTTGTTAAAATGATACTGCCTTTAGTACTTAGTATCAAAACTATAGGATGTGATGGCTAGCCAAAGGGACATATATACTATGATAGAAAGATGAGTTAAAATTGGACTATAGACCACTACCACTATACCTTTTTGTGATATGTACATTAGACTGTCAGTTAAGGCATCGATCACTCCATGTGATCCCTCAACACATACTGGAGTCAAAGATCATTCCATGTGATCATTCTAGCTTATTTTGGACCTACGGAGTCCATGTCCCATGTATCCAACTCGAGGATTTCCTTACTAGGGAAAAATAAGAATTTGATTAGCAATTCATGATGAAAAATGTAAGAGTATGTAAATTACTAATGAAAATCAAGGAAAAATATTAAAAGAAATAATGAAAAACTCATAATTATAAAAATAAAAGATAAAAGTGGACAAAAATGTGAATAAGTGAATAAGTAGTGGTAAATATGTGAATAATCAAGAAAAGAGGGATAATAATGTAAATAAATTCTAAAGCATGATTAAAATGGATAAAATGGTAAAAAAAATAAAAATGTATGGAAATTATATCAATAGGGACCAAATAATAATTTGCCACTATGTAAAGAAATTATAAAGACTAAAACATATTTTGAAGGGAGAAAATGCAATAAATAGTACAAAAAGCATGAAACTTTAAAATTTATGTAATAATTGGTGAGAAATGTGATAAAATAAAAGTTAGGGAGCACAATGGAATATTCACCTAAATAATGGTAATTAAAAAAGTAAAAGGTAGAAATAAATAATAAGAGGGATTAAAAGGTAAATTAAAGGTTAAAATTGTAGATTTGGATTAGAAAGAATGAAAATGGAAATAAATTAAATGTTAAGGACTAAAAAGGAACATTCGCATATACAAGTAAATAAAAGGGTAAAAATGTAAATTCAAATTGTAGAGGATGAAGATGTATAAAAATGAAGTCAACAATGACCAAATGGAAAATTTTCATTTAATGAAGAAAAAAAATTATAAAGACTTTAGTGTAAATTGAGAGAAGAGATATAGTAAAGATATAAAAGAGTTAATTATGTAACTAATAATGAAAAGTGATTAAACATATAAATAAGTAACTTTGACTGGCTTAAATGTAAATGAAAGATAAAAAGATGATAAAAATGTGAATAAGTAGATAAATGATGGTTAATACAGAAAAATTATAAAATTAGTGTAATATAGACAAATTGATGATTGGCTAATTAATAAAGGAAAGAAAAATATTTATAGGGACTAAATGGAAATTTTATGTTTATCTAAGAAATGGAAGGATTAGTTGATAATTTGGCAGCTAAAAATGTAAGTTTTAACTAATAAGGATGAAAATGAAGATAAGTTTAGAGTTAATGATTAGAAGGAAATCCCAATATACATGCATACTTAAAATGTAATAATGCGAATCAAAAAATTATATGAACTAAAGGTGAAAATTGGAAATCATAGAAGCTCATCTTGTATTAAAATTAAATTATAGAATGAAAAATCAAAAATTTAATTATGTAGAGAAAATAATTAGCAATTTAAGATTTAAAATAGTAAATTAAAAGACCAATTGTTTGATAGATTAGGGAATCCAAGGCCTAATTGTAAATCAGCAAGAAAAGAGAGTACTTGTAAAATAAGGATAGAAACTAATATTGAAATATAAATTAGGAATTAAATGAAAATGATAGGATTAGTGTAAAACATGAAGCGATAAGTTAAGTCATTAATTTTTGAAATGAAATATAGGTGGCAAGTGTAACTAAAATACGAAAATAATGATTGAATTGGAATTTTGATCATTAAACCGAATTAAAACAACAATGATGATAACAATATTAAATAGATATGATGAGAAATAAATTTAATATAATAAGTACACTAAAAATAAAGTATTCAGCCAGCAGGAGTGGAGTGCGACAAAGAATAATAATAAAATTAAATAGTGAGTATCAAGTTAAATGATAGCTAGAGGAAGTACAATGGTGTAAATGAGATTAAAATGAAAAAGTAGGGGTAAATCATAATTCTACGGCAAAATAGAAAAGACAATAGCCAAAAGAAAAAAAAGTCAAAATGGTGTTATAATGGCAAAATGGTCGTTAAATGACGATATGTACGTAATAGGAGCAAATTAATAACTTGACACAAGAAAAATGAGATAAGAATAACAAAATGACAATGCAAATGAGAAATTGATAAATTGAAAAGAAAAATATAGTAATAAAGTTAAAACAAATAAGAGTAGTAGTTTAAATAAAAAATGATAAGACACCAAAGATGCAAATAAGAATTACTAGAAAACATAAGAAGTCTAAGCTTAAATGGGAACGAATTGAGGCATATGATAATATGAAAAGAAAGAATGAAGAAAATTGATGGAGAATAATTAAGATGATAGGTGTAATTTAGTAAATAACAAAATTGCATGCATGTATGTGAAATTTATTAGTTGGGTATCCACCACTAAGCATATTATGCATAGCGCATGATTATTTACTATGCGTAGGTATTTGGAGAGGTAAACACGAGTTTAAAAGGATGGGCACGAGACATTAATGAAGTCGAACAACAAAGTAGGGAATTTTATTTTTAGTTATATATGGCATGTATATGCATAATGGGTAAGTTTATAAACTTAGATTACAAATGAGTAATTTCATTCTTGTGAGATTTTGGAATTATGTTGCGATGATTATTATACAAGGTTAATGATTATCGACTTTAAGATGGTTAATAGAGAGAATTGATTAATAATACAGTTGAGTAAGATATTAATCATGACATCCTATTACTCGATCCACTATTCGGGTATAAGGTGTTACATTGGGTTTCAGTATAAGAAGGCTATAGATAAAGGTTTTCTTTTACCTTAGGTAGGCAAGTAAGATGGTAATCGAGCACCTAAGGGAGTTTGATAGATTAAGTCATTACCCTTTAGAACTTGTTAATACTGAGGTGATAAAGATTTATAGGTTTAAGGATGGTTTTCATATTGTTATTAAATGTGGCATTTTTTATCTTAAATTCTCAAACCTTGGAGAGATAGTTAAGATAAGTCTTAAGGTTGAAGAAGTAAAAGCAAAAGAGTTGAGGAAAAAGATCAAGAGTCATCAAAAAAGAAGCCAAAGGCATCCTAGCTCAGCTACCAATTCTAGCAGGAGGCATATGTGATTTCAGGCCACAGTATAGTCATAAGCTCATTCCTAATGATAGTTCTATAGCTAAAGATCCTTAGTTAAGTTAGGTTATCAGACCACTTTATAGTAGTACATCTGGGGGTATAAGTGAGTGAATCCTTTATGTGATCATTATGGGAAATGACATCTTAAAGAGTGTTGGCTATTGACAAAGGCTTGTTATAGATGTGGCTCCAAAGATTATTTTGCTAAAGATTGGCCCAAATCTCAAACTCTGATAGCTTTACATACTAATGGACCTATTACCACCCAATAAGGCAAAGGTAGAGGTAGAGGTGATGCTTTGGAAGCATTTATCAGAGGAATTTTACCCATATAGCCTTTGGATCAAATGGTAGATCCCTAGCATATATGTATGCCATTAGAGCTCGGGAGGAGTAGGATGTACCAAACATCAACTTTTGTAAATTTTCTCTCTTTCATCATGATGTTTTTACTAGTGGACCCTAGCTCCACACGTTCCTATTTCTGCACCATAGTAGCACATGGAAGAAGTTTAAATGCAAAAAGCTAGAACATGAAATCCTTGTAACTAATCCTTTAGGAAATAGTGTGTTAGCAGATAAAATATATAAGCATTATCTAGTCTAAGAACAAAATCATACTTTCCCAACTAACTTGATTAAATTACAATTCCATAAATTTAATGTGATCCTTGGAATGGATTGTTTGTATACACATCAAGTAATGGTGGATTGTTACCTTAAACGGATTACACTTAAAACCCTTGATGGTAAAGAGATCACAGTAGTAGGTGAGAGACCAAATTATCTTTCTAAGATAAGAAATGGGTGTGATACCTACCTAGCATATTTCTCGAGGCTAAGAAGGAAGAACCCAAAATAAATGATATTCTATAGTGTGTGACTTCAATGATGTGTTTTTTGGTTGAATTATTAGGATTACCATCAAAGAAGTGATTGAGTTCTCCATTGATGTTTTACCTAGGACAACACATATATATATTGCACCTTATCGAATGGCACCCACTGAACATAAAAAAATTAAAGATTTAGCTATAAGGACTTCTTAAAAAGGGTTTTATCCACCTTAGTGTATGTCTGTGAGGTGTAACTATAATTTTTTATAAGAAGAAAGATGGAAAATTGAGACTTTGTATTGATTACAAGCAACTAAAAAAAGTTATAGTGGAAAATAAATACCTATTACCTATAATTAATGATCTTTTTAATAAACTTAAAAGTGCTACTTTATTTTTTAACATCAATTTGAGGTCTAACTACTATCGATTGAGAGTGAAGGAATAAGATTACCTAAGATGGCCTTCATAAAGCGATACGAACATTATAAGTTCATAGTGATACCTTTTGGCCTCACAAAATGCTCTATTAGTGTTCATCGGCCCGATGAACTGCATTTCTCATCTTAACTTAGATCACTTTGTAGTAGTTATTATTGATGATATTATGATATATTTAAGAAACTAGTAAGAACATGAATAACATCTCAAAATTGTTTTACAAACTTTAAAGGAAAAATAGCTTTATGAAAAATTTAGTATATGTAAATTTTAGCTAAATAAGATACCTTTCCTTGATTATATTGTATCAGTTGAATGGATTAGGGTGGACCCTAAAAAGATTAAAGATATTATTGAGTGGAAACTACCAAGGAATGCAAAGCTCTTTAGGCTTGGCCAATTATTATAAAAGATTTGTCAAGGTGTTTTCATTAATTATAGCTCCTTTGACCAGACTATTCTAGAAGAATTCCATGTTTATTTGAAGTGAGAAATGTCATGAAAGATTTAAGAAGATTAAGGCAATTTTGATAGAAGTGCCTATTTTGACTTAATTTGCGACGAGAAAGGATATTGTAATCTACAATGATGCTTCATAGAATGGACTTGGTTGTGTACTATGCAAGAAGGGAAAGTACTTGCTTATACATCTATGCAACTTAAGCTATATGAAAAGAATTATCTGATTTATGATCTGGAATTAGCAATTATTGTTTTTGCTCTATAGGTGTGAAGGCATTTTTTATATAGAGAAAACTGTTATATCTGAACTGATCATAAGAGCCTTAAGTATTTGCTTACTTAAAAAGAGTTAAATTTAAGGAAAATAAGATGGATAGAGTTGATAAAGGATTATAAATGTATCATTGATTGCCATCTAGGTAAAATGAATGTGGTAACAGATGAACTTAGTATAAAATCTATGATAAGTAAACTTTCAAAGTAACTAGTGTACCTTTTTTAAAATTCTTGTTCATGTTAAGATTACATAAAAATTATAATTATGGTCTTTCATATATAGGTTTGAGGGTTATGAATGTTAGGCTGGAGTTAACAAATGATGGAGCCAATATAGCAGAATTAAAGCTTAGACCAACTTTGCTATAGCAAGTTAAAGAGGAAAAAAAGCATGATGAAAAGCTTATTGTCACCTCTAAACAAGTCCAAGAGGGGAAGGATAGAAAGTTTATGATTAAAGAAGATGGAAGATAAAATCTGCATTCTTAATGATGTAGGGCTTAAGAAATAGATTATGGAAAAATCACATAATAACTCTTATACTACATATCCAAGTAGCAAAAAATTATATCAAGATTTAAGAGCTCATTATTGGTGGCCTGGGATGAAAAATGATATAGTGTTTTACTAGTCAACAGGTGAAAGCTGAACATCAAGTTCTATCAACTTTGCTATAACCCATTGTAATACCTGAATGGAAGTGGGATAGAGTTACTATAGACTTTGTTAGTGGATTGCTATAGACTAGGAAAAGTATGTCTTAATGTGGGTGATAGTTAAAATGTAAACAAAGTTAGCACTTTTCTATCAATTAGAATTGACTATCTATTAATTAAATTTGTAGAATTGTACATTAATTAGATAGTACAGTTATACAAAGTTACTTATTCCATCAAATTAGATAGAGATCCGAGATTTGCCTTGAGATTTTGGAAGAAGCTTCACGATACTCTTAGTACAAAAATAAAATTTAAATTGCTTTCCATCCTCAATCAGATTGATAGTTAAAAAAGTGATACAAGTACTCTTTAATAATAAATTTATGAATAAATGATGTTATAGATTGTAGTCACCGTGTGATTATGATGTAATAGGTATTGGAAATAACGCTTAGAATTTATGTTATAGATTTTTAGGGTAGTTACAATTGTTATCTTCCACTAATTGAGTTTGCTTACAATAATAGCAATCTAGCAAGTATTCAAATGGTCCTTTATGAAGCCTCATATGGAACACTACAAAAACAATGCATAATAGCGATGAAAATTAGTAAGAACAATGAAATTTGTTACTAAATACATCACATAGTGGTAACATTGCAACGAAAATTAAATTTTGTCACAAATATTGGTAGGGGCTTGTGGAAAAATAATTATTACAACATTTTAGAGAGAACAAAATCTTGTTGTCAATAATTTTTAGAGCCAGAATTTTGGAGCAAAATATAACGACGACTTTGCAAGGACAAAACCCTCGCTAATTTTGCTGCAAACACAGTTGTTGCCATTTAGCGAGGACAATTGTAACACCCTAATCCACTAAACATGGATAATCATCAATCATCACCATAAAATTGGTAAGGATCAGGCATAAATAATAAATAATATGAGAGGCCATAATTACATGCTACCATAAAAATAATCAAGCTTATACATAAAAAAATCATAACATAAATGGCCATCAAAGTATCCTAAAATGCTCATGCCAATTGCAACTCTCCCGATCATCTTTATCAATGGTGGTCAAGCCACAGTAGCTACCAATCCACTAAAGCTTATCCTGAAACCTACACGGATAAACAAACTCGTGCTAAGCTATAAAGCTTAGTGGGAAACCAAAACTTTATAGATAATCTCTTATAATTAGAGTATATCTAAAACTTTCACCATATCATAGAAAAACATATGAGTCTAGTATAATGTTTATTAATAATACAAAATTTCTACTTAATGCATTAAATCACATTGTTCACATAAGATAGGCATTCGACACTAATTCATAGTATAAGGGTGTACTTAAGTTATATAGCATCTACAAGTAATCCTGGTAGGCATAATTACTTCACATATATCATACAATTCTCATATTAGATTTATAAACTTTACATCCTTCATGTTATCTTAGCATGGTAACTTAATTCTCTTACAATCATCATTTTAGGTCATCATTGCATCTGGTTAAATAAATGTTATCATTATGCCTACATGTGTGTAAACATTTATATATAAATAAACAGACTGGCAGAGTTGCATGTGATCACAAAGAATAAGCATTACCTATCATGATTATCAGACAAAGTCTCGAAGTCACATTTATGCATCTCATAAATACAATATATGAAACTTAGTGCACATGTTATGGTACATATAACTTCTAGTACAATATTGTATGCTTTAGGGTCTATATATCTTTGTGGAATCCCATCGGTGTAATCAACTCACACCGGCAGTCATACGAACCGTCCTCAATTGATGTGAGACATCTCAGTCATGTATTATGAAACATGACATTTCATTTCTTAAAAACAGTTTATAGTCAAAAGGAATTTAACACAATCAAAATAATAGGTCATTCATCATGCTTACATTACATAAGTGGAGCAATTAATGCATATTTTACTTTATCTTATGTACATTTTATCATCTTTAATAGCTTGCCTAAGTACTAGTTCAAAGGGTGGATAACTGGAGCAATGGATACCCGAAGGTATCAAACTATGGATATCCGAAGGTATCAAACTATGGATATCCGAAGATATCAAATAATGGACCCAAACGGGGTCAAACAATGGTTCCAACAAGGAACAAACAATGGAGCCAAATGGGGTCAAGCAATGTTTCCATTAAGGAACAAGATCCAAATGGGGTCAACTATGGCAATTGCAACTATATCCCTCTAGGCATGCCTATCTAATCCACAACTGAACTAAAACCCACAGGCTTAACCACTTCAGAACATCTTTAATTGAACATATTCTTCTTTACTTAGCACATCATTTGGCTTAAAGCCACTTTTGAATAAAAAGATTGCATATCATTCTTATCATACAACAAGGTTTGAGCTTTAGGCTCTATTACCCATGGATGAAAGTCATGTCATCACATAGTTGCATCAACATCATGCATACATATCGTAGTGGTTTACATGACAATGCAAACACAATAAAATATTACTTTCATCGATCCATCTCATCATGCTTAATTTTAGGCATGAAGCCAATGAATCGATTAAAAAAGTATAGTTCTTGCAAATAAAAATATTCATGGTATTATATGTATGTCCATATATATATGTGTGTGTGCATGTAAAGGTAACTTGAATCATAATAGTACATACTCTTTAGGTACTCATATCTAATCACATAATGAGTCAAACTACTCATCATAGCATGGTTGTATCAATTAAAAAATATTGAATTACATAACTCATTGATAATTCTCAATGATGTAACTTATTACAATTTGGCATGAGCAGCTTTCACATACTATCATAACTCACATTAAAACATAATTATTTAAAGCAATACTGATACATTTCTGATCCATATAGTAGTAATATATGTATGTTCTCTTACAACTTAATGGTCAACACTTGTTCATATTTAGTCCTTTGATTCATTTTAATGGTCTATCAGATTATAGACAACAAGTTATATACTTTAACATAATCATATATATTTCAATCCTCTTACTTGTATTTTATACTCAAATAAGTTATGTGAGCTTATTTCATCTTAGTCGTTAGCACACTATGAACGCTCACGTGCTAATCGTAATGTATTATAGGCATGAACAAGCAGGTGAGTGGGTTATTACACATTACTGCTAATCATTAACTCTTCTTGTGACATTGAGTGTAAACAAGCTTTTATGATTTCATAATTTAACATAAAATATGATATCTCATTTCTTTTAACTTGGACATGTAATCTTGCGACTATTCTCTAATTATCACTAGGTTATAGCATAGTGTTTTTAAGAGAACCATTCCTTGTCCTAGTACATACCCTATATCAATTTTGTAGGACACATTAAATAACATATCATTTAAGTTACTATGTTGCCTCATTCTCTTCTTACTTCTATGCTTATTAGACCTTAACATGCCTTTTAACAACATAATTCATATTACCAATGCCATGCGCAAGTCCCTCTAATTTAGCATTCAATTAAACAATCATTTCTAAAATTAATGTGTTTAATTACCTTACAACTTATGGAGGTTCCTCCAATTAAGTGATCATGCTTTATGCACCTCATAGGTGACTTTGGGTAACTTACAACTTAATTTAATCTTCTTCATCTTATAATAGCATTTATGCCTTTTAATTTATATAATAATTCATCTTATATTCATGCCTTTCTAAACCATATCTTTATGGATTTTAACATTAGAGAGAGAGACTTTCATAGTCCATTAATCCATTGATATCAACTTACATAACTATCATCACTTAGTAACCTTTTATCATCAGTTTCACTTACTAGAGTCAATTTACCCCAACTCTTGTTAGCTTAATTATCTTATGAATCATATAATACTATGATCAATATCTAAATACATGACTTAATCTTGGGGTAAGAGTATACCCGAATGAGTGAAAAGAGTACATATGACCATGCCGTAGAGGGGAGAAAAGCATACTTGGTCATGCATCTAAGGAGAAAAGCATGCTTGGCTATGCATCCAAGGAACAAAGTGCATAAGTGGCCGTACATATGAAGAAGAAAAGCCATAAGTGGCCGTGCATCTCAAAAACAAAATGCATAAGTGGTCATGCAAATCAAAGAGGAAAAACCAAGTGGCCGTGCATAGCATGAAGAAAATCCACGAGTGGTCGTGCATGCCAAAGAAGAAAGGCCTTGATTGGCCGTGCATGGCATATAAGAAAGGCCTTGAGTGACCATGCATGCCAAAGAAGAAAGGCCTTGAGTGGCCATGCATGCCAAAAAAGATAGGCATTGAGTGGCTGTGTATGCCAAAGAAGAAAGGGCTTGAGTGGCTATGCATGTGGAGATAACAAGAAACCCAGAAACCCCGATTATAAAGAATATTAATTTAAATCCCAGATCTCACTTCCCCACTTGCTTAAATGATCATTAAGGTTCAAATCATATTAGATTCATCAGAACATACTAGATTTATCTTTTAAACTCATCAAGAAGGACACATACTAGAAAAGAGGGAAAAATCTTCAAATCATTCATATGAACATACCGTAAATCTAATTCCCGTACGTGTTAATAATGCTCTAACTCCTCTAGCTCCTTTGTTCTACTCCCTTCTTTTCCTACTCTTGATCTATCTTTTTTTCTTTCTTCTCTTTACACATAGAGACAACAATTATAATCCTTTAAACCCTTAAATCTAGAAATTGAACCGAAATAGAAGAGTGCAAGAGAGGAAAGCATTACTTTAAAATGTTAGTGTAAGCCCTAGCCCCAATGTATTGTTATAAAACACTCAAGTTAAAAAATGAGGCATTTGTTTTATCTATTGTATTCCTGTGCATATCAAATGATAGAACTATCCAAGAATGTTGTTTCAGTTTAAGATATCATGTGTGAGGCACATGGTTGTAAGACCTTGAAACATTTGAGACTTTATTCTAAATATCCCTAGTCGATCAATGTTATGGGAATAACAAATGAATTAAGACTAGTATGCTCTCTATGATAAGTTGAGTTATGTCTTACGAATCATAAGGACTAGAGTGTCAATCAAAGATCATAGATACATGTTTAGAATATGGTACCTGGATTTGATCCGCTCATGAGAACACTACATGGTACAAGTCATAAGTGTTTCTCAATTGCAAGATTTACATTGGAGTTCTTAGACCTAAAATCTCTATGAAACTCTTTATGAATTACTATGTACTTTGACATACACCTAACTTGCTCGTAACAGAGTGACAAGTATGGGTATGTTTGGGCATGCACTAATTCATGTTAGAGAGCATGAGAGAAGTAAAGGGAATACCCCTCTCGATGAGAGAGAAAATATCACCGGCCACTTGCTCAGTGAATTGAGAAGTGTATGGCCATACCGAGATGAATAATGTGTAATCATTATTTATTTGAGAGTTCAGTGTCACTGGAATATCAAGAAAGGGATTAGTATATATTATAAGGATGACTTGTTCCGTGCCTTATATTAATTCTAATATTTGTGGATAAGGGACTATGGAAAATTGTATTAGGTCACTAAATGCAATTTGCATTTTCATTTAATTTGGAATGCTATAATATCTTGCTAGAGAATATATATATAGCCTTTGGATTATTTATTAATCCATTGCCAATATTAAATGGACCTATAGGATCGAACACAAAGCATTGGGTCTAAAATATGATATAGAGTATTAGGCATTAATTTGGGCTTTTAATTAAAGTTAAATTAATAAGGTTAATGGGCAATTAAATTGCTAAATGGACTTTAGTCCATGAGAGAGTGAAAAAGGGCAATGACGTGGATAATAACAAATTATTTATTTATCTTTGGATAATTAATTATTTATTTATCTTTAGATAATTAAGTTATTTGAGTTTAAATCCTATATGAGTTTGAATCAAAATATATCACTTGATTAGGAAGAGGTTGAGGCCGAAATTCAAGCTGAATACCTAGTGGAATTCGCTATGCAACTAATTCCTAATTAAGTAGTATATATTGATTAAAATTGTTTTGCCATTTTAGGTTTTTCTCTCTCATTGTTGTTTTTCACAAGGGAAAGAATTATTTCTTCTTCTCTTGTGTTTTGGATAGCCATTGCAAACCTTAGGAAGAAAAAGATCAAATCTTGTGTCTCTAGAACATACCCATTGCCAAATACTCAAACCTAGAGCTAGCACTCTTCGTTTTAGGTCGACTTTGCAAGTGTATATGTGAATATAGAGTGGTGTGGCATAAAAGCTAGCACCTTTGGCATTGGTGATTGAGTTTAAGGGTATATAGGTTCATCTTATATATTGGTTATTGCAAAAATCAAGTTTTGAAGTGCATTTAAGGAAGTAAGTTCAATCGAAACCCTAAAACTGCATGTTTTCAATTCTATGTTTTTATTGCATGACATGTATTATAAAAAATTTTGTTTTTTTTCCAATAGATGATCATTGTTTTAATTCCATGTGATATCCCATTAGTGGTATCAGAGCTTAATCTTTTTTTGTTTTAGTGCTTTGGATGCGTTACAACTTGATTAAAAATCGTTTGTTGCATAAAACGTGATGCTGAAATTTTCTGTTTTGAGTTTCTTTCATCGGTTGAGTGTAAAAACAAATTTAAATGGTTAATGAAGTATTATGAAATGTTAATATACTGGCCTAATATGTTTTTAGACCTGTTCATGGTCTGTTTTAAATATATATACCTGATTGAACATGTTAATCATGACACTAGGTGCTTGTTTGCATGATATGCATTTTTAACTAGCTAGTTTCTCACTATAACATGTAAAAACATATTGAGCATGTTTGTAAGTGTTTTTAGAATATTAATAATAGGTCTGGACATGTTTTAAAAATGGTTTTAATTCTGGTTTATGACAATTTAATTGGTTAATCAACATTGTTTGTTTTTTTTTATTAAAATGGAAAAAGCACATTTATATCAGATTTGGGAAGAATCTTAATTCAATATTTATGACCTTATTTAAGTAATTAAATGACTCACAAAGTTGTTTTAAGTGTTTGTGCATTGTTTGTGGCATTATATGAGCATTAAACAACTAATTTAATGTTGTTTGTTTGTTTTGTTATCAATGCCGAATGTGTTATGTGTTCTTCATGAATTTTTATGTTTTCATTCATGTTGGTTCATATTATATGTGTTTTTAATATTTATGAGCTGAATGACATAATATTAAAAATGACAAAATTGGAATTTACACTAGAGTTGATTTATGGCACAAATATAACTAGTTTGTGTTTTGGGTTTTTAAGAGAGCTTATTCAACAAGTGGGTTTAGTCCATTGGGCTGCAACCTAGGTCCATCACGGGGTCTTTTCTTAAAAAGTACAAGTACATAAGTTTCATTAATGGGCTGGGCTTAATTAATTAAAATTGGACTTTGATTTATCCATGAATGTTATGTATATTTGTTTGTTTGTAATTAAATATGGCCTGCGTGCCATTAAGGATTATCATAAAATTTTCATTATTTCTTAGTATAGAATTTATTTGAAGACTTTGTAAATCAAGACGAAGCCCACCAGAAAAGAAAGGCCCAACTAGAAGATTCTTATGTAATGGTATATAATCTTAGTTGTAGGTTTTTGGGCTCATGTTTGTCATGCTTTACTTTATGCACTTATACATATACATGCTATGAATTGATGACAAAGCATATGCCATGAAAGTCGTAATAAAATGAATCCCTAAAATAGTAATTCATGAAGTTTCCATCTAATTCGAAATATGTCAAGGCATCGATCATCGGTCACGTAGACTAGGAGTCCTAGATGTGCCCGATTATCTTTGTGAGGCATGGGTTGCGAATGTAGGTTGGAATTAACTTGGAAAGGGATGTCCATTTAGCCTAGGTAATGAATAACTGAGTTTGTGCCATAACATCTTAAAATGTTAGCCCATTTGATCCAAGAGTTATGTACAAGACATGATTGGAGTTTTCCTACCTAAGTAACCTAACTCTTTAGATGTACAAGCTTAGCTTGACTAATGAGTTGTTGTGAAAAGTGGATCTTGGCCCACATTAAATCACTAATGTGAATTATTTAAAGGGATATTAATTTGGTTTGTGGGATTATATTAAGACCTCATTAAATCTTGCTAAGTTTATAATTTTTGTAGATTAAAAAAATGGCTTCTTCAAACAACAACTTTTCATTGTGATCGGTCCTAGAAAAGGAAAAATTGAATGGCACAAATTTCATAGATTGGTCTCAAAGCTTGAGAATTATTCTTAAGCAAGAGAAGAAGTTGTATGTTTTGGATGAACCCTTGCCTACCAAACTTGCTAGGAATGCCTCTACAGTTCAAAGGGAAACCTTTGAGACTAAGAAGAGTGACTCCAATGATGTGACCTGTCTGATGCTAGCCACTACGGTGCCCGATTTGTAAAAGCAATTCATGGACCAAGAGGCCTGTGTGATCATGGTGCACCTCAAGGAGATTTTCCAAGAACAAGCTCATCACGAGAGGTTCGTGACAACAAAAGCCTTGATTTCTTGTAAGATGACTGCGGGTACTCCTGTTAGTACCCATGTACTCAAGATAAAAGGGTATCTTGATACTCTTGAGAATCTTGAAGTATAAGTCCCAAGAGAGTTAGCCACTGATTTGATCTTAGGGTCATTACCTGATGATTAATATCGATTTGTTATGAATTATAACATGCATGCAATGAACAAGATAGTCCTCGAGCTTCACAGGATGTTTAAGAATGCTAAGGAGAAAATTTGAAAGACCAATCCCGTACTTATTGTTCAATGAGGCATTAAGAAGGGACTTGCGACGGGAAAGGGGGAAGGTAAGGCAAAACCCAAGAATGACCAGGCATGGACTAAGTCCAGTGGGAGTACGGCTTAGGCCCAACCCAAACCCAAGGCACAAAAGCTCAAGGAGAGTGAGAGCATGTGCTTCCATTGCAACAAGCTAGGGCATTAGAGGAAGAACTGTGCTCTCTTTAAGGAAGAACAAAAGAAGAATGGAGCTAAGGCATCCAGTTTTGGTATTTTTGTTGTTGATACCGGTTGTGGTTCTCACATTTGTTCAAATGTGCAAGGGCTAAGAAATAGGAGGTTACTAGGGAAGAGTGAAGTGGACCTCCGCGTGGGAAATGGAGCACGAGTTACGACCATAGAGATAGGCGATTATCGACTCACTTGACCTTCTGGACTATGTTTAAATTTAATGGATTGTTATTTTGTGCCTACCATTAGCAGAAACATTATTTCTATTTCACGTTTGGATATGAATGGATTTAACTTTGTTATTAATAATGGCAATATTCATTTTCATCACCAAGGCATTTTATATGGCATTGTTATGTTACAAAATGGCCTTTATATCCTTGATGTATAAAATAGAGAGTCCATATACAACATTAATACAAAGAGGGTTAAATCAAACGAATTGAAGCCCACTTACTTCTGGCATTGTTATTTAGGACATGCATATGAAAAATGAATTTCAAGACTCCATAAATCTGGAGTGCTTGGGTCATTCGATTTGGAATCTTATGACATATGCGAGCCATGTTTACATGAAAAAATGACAAAAAGTCCTTTGAATAAGAAATGTGAGAGGACTACTTATTTATTGGGACTAATACACATCGATGTATGTGGACCATTAAGTACACATGCTAGAGGTGGTTTAGTTACTTTGCAATGTTCATAGATGACTTCAGTAGATGTGGCTATGTCTATCTAATGAAGCACAAGTCTGAAACTTTTGAAAAATTTAAAGAGTTTAAGAACGAAGTAGAAAACCAACTTGGCAAAAGTATCAAAGCCATTCATTTAGATCGAGGTGGCAAATACTTAAGCCAAGAGTTTGATAGTCATCTGAAGGAGTGTGGAATTATTTCACAGCTTACTCCTCCTAGAACACCATAATGGAATGGTGTGTCCAAAAGGAGAAATCGAACTCTGTTGGATATGGTTCGATCAATGATGAGTCAAGCTAATCTTTTTGTCTCTTTTTGGGGTTATGCATTAGAAACTGCTGTGTTTCTACCGAACCGTACTCCAACTAAAATAGTTAAGAAGAAACCATACAAGGTATGGATTGTAAAAGAGCCCAATATATCATTTCTTAGGATTTGGGGCTGTGAAGGACATGTTAAGAAGTTAACATCCGACAAGCTAAAGTCCAAATCTACTATCTACTTATTTATGGGTTTTCCCAAAGAAACAAATGGATACTACTTTTGCTCACAAGTCGAGAACGAAGTGTTTGTTTCTCAAAAAGATATTTTCTTGGAAAAGGAATTCATTCTTAAGAATGACAGTGGGATTAAAGTAAAACTTGGAGAAATTCAAGTGCCACAAACTCCTGTAGAGGATGAGTTGGAAATGGGATAAAGTTCACAACAAGTTATGGAACAAGAACCCATTGCATAAGAAACTAAAATGTATGATAGGGTATGATGGAAGATTGAGAGATACGAATTTCTAATCACCGACAGTGACACTATTAAGTTAATGGATCATGAGGATCCAACTACCTACCAAGAAGCTATTGAGAGCCCTGACTTGAAATATTAGCTCGGAGCCATGAAATACGAGATGCAATCAATGTACAATAACCAAGTTTGGACCTTGGTTGATCCACCAGAAGGTGCTAAGGTAATTGAATGCAAGTAGCTATTTAAACTCAAAGCTGATAAGACCTACAAAGGTACACTAGTAGTTAAAGGTTTCTGACAAACTCATGGTGTAGACTATAATGAGACCTTTTTGCCTGTAGTCATGCTCAAGTCCATTAGGATATTGCTTCATATGGCTACATATCATGACTATGAGATATGGCAAATGGATGTCAAAATAGCTTTCCTTAACGGAAATCTCCTTGAGGATGTGTATATGACATAGCCTGAGGGTTTTGTTGATCCTAAAAAGGTTTACAAGCTTTAAAATTCCATTTATTGATTGAAGCAAGCATCCCGGAGTTGGAATCTCCATTTTGATGAAGCAGTTAAAGAGTTTGACTTCATCAAAAATGAAGATGAGCCTTGTGTATACAAGAAGGTTAGTGGGAGCATAGTAGTGTTTTTGGTCCTATATGTGGACGACATCCTTCTCATTGGGAATGACATTCCAACATTGCAGAATGTTAAGAAATGGTTTGGAAAGTGTTTCTCAATGAAAGACTTAGGTGAAGCTAAGACAATACTTGGTATTCAGATCTATAGAGATAGATCACATCGGCTCTTAAGACTAAGTCAAGAAAAGTACATAGACAAAGTACTAAAGCATTTTAGTATGGGAGACTCAAAGAATTTGGCTTTGGGAGTTCCTTTGACTAAAGAACAATGTCCTAAAACTCAAGAGGAAAGGGACAACATGGGTAGAATCTAATACGCATATGCTATTTGATCTATCATGTACGTTATGTTGTGTACTAGGTTGGATGTTGCTCATACACTAAGTATAACCACTTGGTTTTAGCAAGACCATGGTGAGAAGCACTGGTCTACTGTAAAGGGGATTCTAAAGTACCTACGAAGGACTAAGGATCACTTTTTGGTGTATGGTGGTCAAGAAGAGCTCGTCATACAAGGTTATGCCGATGCTGCTTTTCAGACCAGCACTTAGGACTCAAGATTGCAAGCTGGTTTTGTTTTTATTTTAAACAGTGGTGATGTCAGCTGGAGAAGCTCGAAGCAAGAAATCATTGCCGACTTAACTACAAAATTTGAGTATATTGGAGCGAGTGAGGCTGCAAAGGAGGTTGTTTGGATTAGAAATTTCATTTTTCTGATTAGGAGTGGTCCCAAGCATCCTAGATCCATTAGAAATTGTCTATGAAAACAATGGGGCCATTGCACAGGATAAGATGCCCTAGTCACACCAGAAATCTAAACCCATACCCAGGAGGTACCACCTGATCAGAGAGATCATTGATTGTGGGGACTTTAAGATTAGCAAGATAGCGAGTGAAGACAATTTAGCAGATCCATTGATGAAACAGTTGCACCCAAATCTGTACGAAGCTCATTTGAGAGCGTTCGATCTGAGAGCTATGCCCAATTGGGACTAGTGCTAGTGGGAGATTTTTAGTGTAAGCCATAGCCCCAATATATTATTATAAAACACTCAAGTTATAAAATGAGGCATTTGTTTGATCTATTGTATTCCTGTGCATATCAAATGATAAAGCTATCCAAAAATGTTTTTTCAATTTAAGATATCATATGAGAGGTACATGGTTGTAAAACCTTGAAACATTTGAGACTTCATTCTCAATATCCCTAGTCGATCATTGTTATGGGAATAACAAATGAATTAAGACTAGTATGCTCTCTTTGATAAGTTAAGTTCTGTCTTACGGATCATAAGGACTAGAGTGTCAATTAGAGATCATAGATACATGTTTAGAACATGGTATTTGGATTTGATCCGCTCATGAGAACACTACATGGTACAAGTTATAAGTGTTTCTTGAAGTTTCATAGAATTATTCATTTGCTAAAGAAAACAGTGTACTTGATATGTAATTTAACTAGTTTGTAGATTTGCATATTATTTGTCATAATTAAATTGGAGCTTGAAAAAAAAGGAAAGGCATAATTAAGTGATTAAGTGAGTATGAGTAATGTTTTATTCATGTGGTAATTGCAATTTAACTTGGTGCTTTAATGTGCAGTAGGAGAGAAAGTTTCGAAAAATAGCATCCATCCTCACATGCCCGTGCATGCCTAGCAATCCTGCCTCTCGCATCGGCGCATGGAAGATCTCCCCTAGTGCTGCCCTCCTGCGCTCCTATGCATTTTCCCTTCCTTAAAAATGCACGCCCGCATGATGGGGATCTGTCTGGCAGCAGGCTTATGTGCAGCTACATGCTCCGTCTCCATTCATCATGTGCACCCGTGGATGGCAGATTGCCCAGTTGCGCGCCTGTATGTCCCTCACCTACCTCCATGCTATAAGAGAGTATGCCTTAGAGCCCATCTAATGGGGATGTATTTCATATGTATGAACTCATATTCTTAATAGAAGGCATCATTCATTTATTACTGCTATGTTTAAATACATGAGTTTGTAAATCTTAAATTAATAAGTGAAGTCATAGATATTATAAACACAGTGTAAAGGCAATCATGAAAGTGTTCATGATGTGAGATGTTTATTGCATGCAAATGTGATAATATCTATAGATCCCTAGTCATAGAATTAACAAGATAGGACATTGTTAATTCGGACAAACTAGTATATGTTATGCTTCTTGAATGATTCAAGTAGTGATTCACATAACTATGATTATGGAAGATAATCAAAGCTGATATGGATGCTTGTTAGAAGAACAAGTTCATTGGAGACCTGCAAGGAGAATCCTCACATGGATATTAAATCTATGTCAGTGAGGAATCTCTTCATAGCGGTTGTGCAAGTATCCTTAAACTTGAGATCACCAAAGTTATCTTAAGCAGCAAATGGTATACTTTGACTCTATAAATGATTACTTCCACCTGGGGGTGAACATAGTTAGGAGGTTACGTATATCATGACCTACTAAAAGTTAGTTGAGTGATCGATGATAAGTGTGAATTATATATAGTTTTTAATATATTTTTAGTTGTGTTATTTACTTATTTTGGTTTTATTTAGGTTAAATTAGAGTTATTTTGTTAATATTTATGTTTTTAGGGTTAATTCTGTGTTTTGTATGATTTTCAGGGTCAAATTGATAAAAAAGAGCTTAAAGTATAAAAAGTGCAAAGTTTTGGGCCAAAAGTGCAAAATTGAAGAAATTAAGCAAGAAAAAGAGCGTCCAGTCCAGAGGTTTGACACGTGACCACATGAAGCTATGTTGGTTTAAGGCACGTGGCCACGTGAAGATGTGAAGAATCATGAAGCAATAGAGACGTGGCCATGTAAAGAAATGAAGAAGTGAAGCCGTGGCCATGTGAAGAAAACCAAAGAAGAAATGCAAAGGAACCACATGACCACGTGGATTCCCATTGAAGGACCACACGTGGCCACGTGCGGAGAAAGGTCTAAAGACACGTGACCACATGTTCATTTACACAGGAACATGACGTGGCCACGTGATGCAGTTTTCCTATTCGCGCAGTTTTTCCTCGAGCTTCCTATTTTGGCAAATCTTCCTGTTTTGAGCAGCTAAATTGTTTCCAATTTAATTCTAAGACTTTAGGAAGAAATCTACCATGTTTTTGCCTATAAATAGTAGACAATTACACAGATCGAAGGGGATCGAAGGGAAGGAATGAAGATCAAATTAGTGAATTAGGGATTAATTGTCTTAATTTTAGTTTTATTCGTTTTCCTAGTTTATCTGCTTTTGTTTTTATTTTCAACTTTGTTTTAATATTTGAATTTTATCTTTAGTTTTTAATGATGTTTAGGAAGTAGTTTTTCTTCTTTTGCTAATGGATTCTTGAGATCTTAAATTTTTCATTGTTATGACTTTGTTTTGAGCTTAATTTCAATATTGGTTGATTATTTCTTGGTTTTAAGCATATTCTTATCCTTAATTGTGTTGAGATTGGTTGTTGGTTTATTGAATAAATAACTAAGAATTGGTTTTGACATAGTTAATGATTTGCATGTTCTTGGGTTGGCTCTTTAATGTTTATGCATGATTATTATCCGAAATATGAAATGATTATGTATGAATTTTATTGGTTAATACTAAGAGAGGAAGAACTAAGAATGGATGAAAGTTAAATCTCTTGAGAAAGGCTTTAATAGACATCTAGGAGGGTTAATTCAGAATTTTATGCCAAGTGTTGAATTGTTCTGAATAAGGGAGTTTAATGCTTGGAATGATAATCTTGAATAAAGTTATCTGGTTTTATTTATCTGAATTCTTCATAATCACTGGTGTTTATATTGAATTTAAGTCATTACAATGAAAGTTAAGATGGATAGTTTCCTTAGCAAGAGAATTCCAGTTATTGTTTTGTTTTTAATTTATGTTTTAGCTTTTGTTTTGTTTAATTGTTTCTTTTATTTAATTTTTGCTTTTAAAACAAAAACCATTTGGGAAACAATCTCGGATTAATTTAATTCATACATAGGTATTATTCTTAGCAATCCATGTTCCTTTGGGTATGATATTTGGGGTCTTAATCTTATTTCCCTATATTACTAGCCGATCTAGTACACTTGCTAGACACCGGTCAAATTTTTGGCGCCGTTGCCTGGGAACGAACCCGGGTCACCCACGTGACAGTTGGTTGAGTTAGTTTGAGATTTTTATTATTATTTTGTTTTAATTTGGTGATTGTTCTTTGCAGGAAAAATTCTAAACATCTTTCAAGATGATGCAAGATGAGGTCCAAGATTATGAATTGTTTCTTTTAAAACAACGAATGAATAATCTACTAAGACAAAGAGAGGAGATAGAACGATTGCGTGCACAATCACAAAATTCTTTATTCATCCCCATCCATTGCTGAAGATTCTTATTCTCTTTTGACTTTGAGATTAGAATTGGAAGAATTGAGAAGAGAGAATCAACAACTTCGATACTCAAAAGAAGCCTGTATCTCCGAGAATCAACGTCTTCATAACCAGCTTATATGTAAGAACGAGCAATTTTGGGCTGAAAAAGAGACATGGGAGGCTACATCATGGGCTCAAGAGGAAAAGTTTAGAATTCAAGAAGAAAAGATAAGGGCTCAAGAGGAGACAATTAGAAGTCAGAAAAATTTATTAAGGGATAAAGAGCATGGAATTGAAAAGTTGGAATCTAAGCTAGAACTTTTGAGCACTCAAGTTGATGGTGGTAAGGAAAAGGAACCAAATAAATCATTCATGGAGGATAAGGAACAAGAGAAACAATTCATATTTGAGGATACGTCATGTATTAATTTAGAGGATGTTGGATCTCTAGTGGAGAATTTATCACCAAAGGAGCAAGAAAGGAAAGATTCTCAAGTGGAGATACTGGATTCAGTCCGCTTGGAGAGTTTATTTAGGCTAGAAGAGCCGGTAGAGTTCGTGATAAATGAGCCAACGGATGAGTCATATTTTATTGAAGATATGGAGTTTCCAGCTTTGATAAACTATGACAAATTTCTTCTACTAATTGGAGAAAATGAGGAGCAAAGTCCAGAAAGACCTACATTTGGATCACAAGCTCGACCTCCCGAGAGTAACAAGAGTCAAGCTGGGACTCAATAAACCAGAACTTCTTCTCTAACTCTTCTCTTTAAATTTTCATCTATTTTTTAATGTTTTGCATGTTATTTGTTTTGCTATTGTTTTTATTTTTTTTCTTGGATTAAGGTTTAATGCATGTTTGTTAGTTGTTTGTGTCTTTTAATTCATGAGTTTAAGATTAGGGGTTAGACATAAGTTACTCCTAGTAATTTTGTGCTTAATTGTCATATTTAAGTAAGGGTTTCAAAGAGCTACAATAATTTTTGAAGTGAATTGCAAATTAGTTGAACTTAATATGGATTTATGAGTCTTGAGTTATTTTCATTGTCTAAATGAGAATTTGATCCTAGTTGCTTGATGCTTCGTGAACTTAAGAGGGAATTATTCAGTTTGCTAAATGAATGGACTTGATTTGTAATTCAACTAGTTTGAAGATTTACATATTATTTGGCATAACTAAATTAAAGCTTAAAGAGAAAAGAAAAGGAATAATTAAGTGATTAAATGAGTATGAGGAATGTTTTATTCATATGGTAATTGAAATTTAATTTTTGTGCGTGCAGAAAATAAAGCCAAGAATACAGAAGAAAGCCAAATGCGTGGCCACGCCTCTCTCAACAGAAATCTACACATGGTCACGTGTCTAGGCTTTTGTTCTTCACACGTGGTCACGTGTAGATCTCTTTGTTCTACATGATGTGGCCACGTGTTTGAGTCTTGCCTGGCAACAGCTTCATACGTGCCCACGTTCTCCCTCTCCCATGCACCTGCGTGCCCACGGGTCTGGTTTCACCAAGATATGCGCACCCACGATTCTTTTATTTTGCTCCACCACCCTCACTCATTCACACTCACATACTCACTTACGCACACACCTCAAAGTTGACCTTCATCTTTTTATTTTTTTTAACCTCATTAATTCAGGTAGCATTGCATTTACTCTTGGCTACTTATTGTTTGACATTGAACTTCATTGTGGCTTCATATAGGTTGAGTTTATATTTATATTGGCTAATTTTCTTTTATGCTTACCATGACCAATTGAAATATTTCTCTTCCTTTTATTTAAGCCTAACCATCACCAAATTATATTTCACTTGAGATTATGCATTGTTCACTTTGTCACCTATGGATAGTATGCATTGAGCACTTAAGCAAGTTTGGCCTAGTTACATTTATTCACTTAGTTACCATGTTTATTAAGTCTTGTTCATTGCACTGCATTTGGTTTAGAGGCATGTTTGCTTGTTAACTTAATTCCATTGACCTCTTGCCTTCTTTTTGACTTGATTATGGTTCTAAGTATGGTGAGCTTACATTTTTGGTCACTAACTTGTTTCTCAAAAGTGATAAAGTGTGCTAACATTTTCATACTTTGCTTAGGACAGCAAGATTTTAAAAAGGGGGATAGAGCTTAGCTTAGCTGAAATTGAAGACCAATTTAAGGGAGTTTTTCTTACCTTGCCCATTTTCTTACTCATGAATTATGTTGTTTTAGTTGGTTTAGTTGTTTAGTTTGGTTTTTTTTTTTAGTTTGCATATTTAGTTTTTAATTTGCATTTTAGTTTGGTTAATTCATTTATCACTTATGTTACATTTAGCTTAATTCGCCCTAGTTTTTTCTAAAAATATGAACACTTTGAACATGAATTTAGAATGTGAAATGTTTAAAATTCTTGTTTAGCATTAGAACAAGCATGTTGTTTAATGAATTTTTAGCTAGGTTCATATTCAACTTGACTTATATTTGTTAGTTTCTACATTTTTGAGCACTTAAGACCAATTTTTATACTTTAAAGAAAAACAATGCATTGAAATAGTTGAGTGATGAATTTTAGAACACTAGAACCTTCCTCATCACCCTTCAAAGCATAAAAATAACTTAAAAACAACTTGGAAAGTGATCTAGGCAATGTTTTTCTTGTTAAGCCATATCTTAACTTATTTCCTACCTTATATGCATATTTATCCTTTGTTAGCCATTTTGAGCCTAATGAGGTATGCTAAATGCGTGCCATATTTATTTTTTTCTTGTTACACTTATTTATTTTACCATATAGCTTAAAAAGCTTTTAGCTTCCCTTCTAGAATTGGCCACTCTAGGATTGGATGGATTAATAAGAATTGGGTATTTTGATGGGTGTGATAAGATGTTGTTGATTTTATTGTTAATGGCTATTATTGAAGTCAAATGAATAGTGACTTTGTGATTACCCTTGTATTGTCAACATCAAAGCTAGTGAAGCGAAAGAAAAAAAAAAGAAAAGAAAAGAAAGAAAGAAAAAAAAGAGAAAAAGTGAAAGAAAAAGAAAGAAATTTACAAATAAAGCTAGCATGTATGGCAAAATCTTAAGTGTGGGGTAGTTACAAGAAAAAAATGGTTATGACTTCTCCAAAAAGGGTATGAATTGTGAATGAAAAAGAGTTTCAATTATTATTTCTTGTTCATAAAAGAGCTTTGAATTGTGAAGGGTTGAGAAATTTTGGCTAAATTCTTTATTGATTAAGTTAATGGGATGAAATTTGTGAATTATTAGTCTATTTTATCTTAGAGTGGCTATTCTTATTATTGATCTTTTATCCATTCTTTGATAACCAATACCTAAGCCTCATTACAACCTTTAAAAGACCTAAGTGATTCTAAGTTTTGTTTTTGAGTTGTTTAGCGGAGATGACCTTCGGGTTCCGATGCTAAAGGAGAGGCCTATGGTGTTTCTAGAGTTTCAAGCGCGAAACCTTGAGTATACTTATGTGTACATTCATTCTAACCTTGACTATGAATTTGCATTGGTGTTTTGGATTTTGAAAATACTTAAATTGTTTTGGTCTTGCACACACACACAAGGAAACTAACTCATATTGTCTTGATTGAATTTATTCTAGTTGAAAGTTTTATTAAGTGCTCTTGTTAATTGTTAAATTTGGTTTTGAAATGCATGATTCTTTATTTGAGTTTGATTATTATGAGAAGTTGGATTGTTCTAATTTACTCGAGGGCGAGCAAAGTTTAAGTGTGGGGTATTTGATAAGTGTGAATTATATATAGTTTTTAATATATTTTTAGTTGTGTTATTTAGTTATTTTGGTTTTATTTAGGTTAAATTAGAGTTATTTTGTTAATATTTATGTTTTTAGGGTTAATTCTGTGTTTTGTATGATTTTCAGGGTCAAATTGATAAAAAAGAGCTTAAAGTATAAAAAGTGCAAGGTTTTGGGCCAAAAGTGCAAAATTGAAGAAATTAAGCAAGAAAAAGAGCGTCCAGTCCAGAGGTTTGACACATGACCACGTGAAGCTATGTTGGTTTAAGGCACGTGGCCACGTGAAGATGTGAAGAAATCATGAAGCAATAGAGACGTGGCCATGTAAAGAAATGAAGAAGTGAAGCCGTGGCCATGTGAAGAAAACCAAAGAAGAAATGCAAAGGAACCACGTGACTACGTGGATTCCCATTGAAGGACCACACGTGGCCACGTGTGGAGAAAGGTCTAAAGACATGTGACCACGTGTTAATTTACACAGGAACATGACGTGGCCACGTGATGCAGTTTTTCTATTCGCGCAGTTTTTCCTCGAGCTTCCTATTTTGGCAAATCTTCCTGTTTTGAGCAGCTAAATTGTTTCCAATTTAATTCTAAGAGTTTAGGAAGAAATCTACCATGTTTTTGCCTATAAATAGTAGACAATTACACAGATCGAAGGGGATTGAAGGGAAGGAATGAAGATCAAATTAGTGAATTAAGGATTAATTGTCTTAGTTTTAGTTTTATTCGTTTTCCTAGTTTTTCTATTTTTTTTTTATTTTCAACTTTGTTTTAATATTTGAATTTTATCTTTAGTTTTTAATGATGTTTAGGAAGTAGTTTTTCTTCTTTTGCTAATGGATTCTTGAGATCTTAAATTTTTCATTGTTATGACTTTGTTTTGAGCTTAATTTCAATATTGGTTGATTATTTCTTGGTTTTAAGCATATTCTTATCCTTGATTGTGTTGAGATTGGTTGTTGGTTTATTGAATAAATAACTAAGAATTGGTTTTGACATAGTTAATGATTTGCATGTTCTTGGGTTGGCTCTTTAATGTTTATGCATGATTATTATCCGAAATATGAAATGATTATGTATGAATTTTATTGGTTAATACTAAGAGAGGAAGAACTAAGAATGGATGAAAGTTAAATCTCTTGAGAAAGGCTTTAATAGACATCTAGGAGGGTTAATTCAGATTTCTATGCCAAGTGTTGAATTGTTCTGAATAAGGGAGTTTAATGCTTGGAATGATAATCTTGAATAAAGTTATCTGATTTTATTTATCTGAATTCTTCATAATCACTGGTGTTTATATTGAATTTAAGTCATTACAATGAAAGTTAAGATGGATAGTTTCCTTAGCAAGAGAATTCCAGTTATTGTTTTGTTTTTAATTTATGTTTTAGCTTTTGTTTTGTTTAATTGTTTCTTTTATTTAATTTTTGCTTTTAAAACAAAAACCATTTGGGAAACAATCTCGGATTAATTTAATTCATACATAGGTATTATTCTTAGCAATCCATGTTCCTTTGGGTACGATATTTGGGGTCTTAATCTTATTTCCCTATATTACTAGCTGATCTAGTACACTTGCTAGACACCGGTCAATCGATAAAGGATTCACCATCCTAGATTTATTAAGTGAAGTTATCTCGCATGATTCTATAATTACCTTGTTCAGAGAATCTCTAGTCAGAGTAATATGCTAAGATCGATAGGGATTGTAACACCTTAATCTAAAGCCTTTATCATGTATCATATTATACCTTTCAAATGCATAATGGTAGATTACTAGCCAAAACTATAAACATTTAACACATACTCATCAACTTCCATGTTAATTATATCTATCTTAACTTTATGTATTATCATGCATAGCATTCATCAATTGATCTAGCATAATTATAACTAAGCGTTTTACTACTACATGCATGCATACCTTAACATACCTTTACAAAACTTATTACATCACTTACATCATATTACAAATATATATAAATTTTAAGAGCCCTTGTTATACATATCAAATGTGTAAGAGAACTTGCACCAAACTATAACCAAAAAGAATCCTACATCAACTTCTACGATTTAGGTGTTGGCCTATCCTGATGCAGAGTTTGTTCCTGAGCAAAGACTTTAACAACGGTACCTACATGGATTAAATAAGCCGTGCTAAGCTATAAAGCTTAGTGGGGACGCTAACTTTGAAAGGCAACAATTCACAGCAATTGTAGAAAACATACAAGAATAAAATATTTCATATAAATAAATGATGAAAAACGCATGTCATCATTAACAATCAAATATCATATTTATATTCATATATTTGATAATTTAAGCATAACATAATGGGAATAGCATCAAAAAATCTAATTATTACATATGCATTGAGAAATTTAGTTAAACTTATTATCTCATGTAATATGTTTTGTTTATCTAATTTTTTAACTATAACATAATATCACAATAGTTTAGCCTGCTTAAGTTCTAAAGGTGGATAACAGGATCGGTGGATACCGAGGTATCAAAATGGTGGATATCCGAAGATATCAAAACTATGGACCCAATCAGGGCCAATTGTACGATGGACCGGTCAAAAACCCACACGTGGGCAAGTAACAACCCTCATGGGCTGTGCAAGATCCAACAGGATCAATTATATTATGGACCTAAAAAGGTCGACGGTGGTAGCTTCAATATCCTTATAAGCTCATATCTATCCAACAATTGAACTCTAATAGCAGGCAATAAAATAATTTTTGATTTTATTTTTGTATATAAATATATATACATCATGCTCGCACCAAATCTCATGTACTTTGCTCATGTATGACTATATCATGATACTTATTCTTTTAGTGCATGACGTATATTCATGCACACTTAAAGTAATGTAAATTTTGTGTTTGATCACACATATCTATAAGAACAAATACTTGAGTGTTTTATCATGAATTATGTCAAATGTTCGTAACCTTGCTAAAACATTCTTTGTCTTAATACCATCTAGCATAATTCATAACATATTCTTAAATCTTATAACCAATAACTATCATATGTATACATCACATGCCATCATTCATGTAATAATATTAGATGAAAGGACGTACCTGTTTGGCACTATTAATATCACATCAAACCATTTAATTTCTTTTATTATATAGTATCTTGAGATTTCCTTTAACATCCCTTAACTAATTATACATATAATTCAGTATCTGATACATGTGAATGCTTGACAAACTATGATTTTATACATGGCATGTAAGAGTGTCAAAAGAATAACATAAAATCTGTAATATACCAAGAATTTGCGAGCAAGACAAAAGTAGAAGTGTTTTTCATGCCAGTACATTGTCGCGATTGCAATTAATGTCGCGAGCACGACATATTCGGATTAGGCAATTTATATCTAATTTCCACTTCAGCAATTTCCTGTATAAATTCCATTTTTTATGCCTAAGTAACATGCTTATATTCTACTTTAATTAAACCCCTATTTCATGTCTTAAATTTTGTGATACTTCAAATTTATATTTCAAAAGAAACTTCATAAATTTACCATCCACACTTAACACGACGAAATCTTATAATTCAACTAATTCACAATATTAACATGCTAAGTTCCCTTATAACACTGAAATTGTATTAACACAAGAACTATCAAGTAAGCATAAATATTCTTCACCTTTCACATATATTAACACATCAATGGTTGCATCTAAAGATTTTAAATTTCAATTGCCATAAATTTCATTTGCTAGTTTAAGTGATTTTCACAACTTCCACAACAATACTTCACAACTAATTCTCTTCTTCTTTAGTTCAAAATTCCAATCAAACAAAAGAAAACTAATAATGCTCTAATCCCATACCTTGGCCTAACTTCACTTTAACCAATTAATTTTTAGCAAGACCTTTTCCTTTATCTTTTCTATCTTCTCCTTCTTTAACTACAACACAAATCATTTTCTAATCCATCATTTCCAGCAGCCAAACCCAACCAAAATCCACATAAAGAATGAAGAAGAAGATGATGATGATGAAGATAACAAAAATTTAACCATACCTTATTAATCTGTATCAATTTTCTTGAACAATCCCACATGCATGCAATTGTCTTCATGAATTTATGAGTGAATTGAGAGATGAACATGAAAATTGAGAGAGATGAAAGATAATGAATTCTTTCCTTTGGGTGCCATCCCACTCTCTCTCACCTTCTCTCTCATTCCACTAAAAACCAATATATATGTAGCGCTTTGGTAAATGTCTTTCTTGGTCCTTCAAAGTTTTTACATGTCACACTAGAGACACACACTTCTTTTCATGTCATAAATTATTCCCACCAATTTAGTCTATTTCATAATTCAACCCCACCATTTACCCTTTTCTTAAATTTATCTCTCCATTATCCTTTAAATCTCAATTGACCCCTTAAAATGACATAATTACAATCTTACCCCTAATCAATACTTTATACTTCAATTATACCCTCATATAAAATTAAACCACACTATTAAGTTTTATTTTCATGCAATTAAAATAATAAAAACATATTTTATCCCTTAACCCAAATTATATGAATTTCTCATTAATTATTATTATTTATTTTTTTTATTTTTTTAATCAAATAAAAACTCGTCTCAAAACATAAAATTCAATTAGGGTTATGTAAGGGATCTCACAGGGATCCATGAAGGGCATTTTGGAAAAAATGGTTAAATTAATAGAACATGCATAATTAGATTTATATGATTTGATAGAAATCCATACTCAAAATCTAATTGAGATAAGAGCGGTGAAAGGAGTAATTGCACGGTTACTGTTTCTATGGAAGGGTATAGTCAAACCACTTTATTTTCTTGACATTTGGGTAGTCATGATGCCTAGCTAGAGGCCGCTCATGATTTGTGTAATAGTGTATCGTAAATATCAATATGGATTGATAAAATGATTTAAAGAAGTTTAAATCATGTGAGTTTTGAATAAAACTCATAATTACATATTATACTGCCAATATGGACACGAACCTAATAGGTCACACAAATATAGAGTAAAGGATAAAATGGTAAAATGACAAGGATAATAATATTCGATATTATTATGGGATAAGAGAGATGAATAAGAGAATAATTAATTAAAGAGTTTAATTAATTATGATTAAGTGGAATTGTTCGTAGAACTTTTTACAAATGTTCTGCAAAATGGAACAAATTGAAATATTGTATTTCATAATTAATTATTATTGGACTATAAGTGTTATAGGGTTGATATAATAATTAATAGATCCATTAGAGAAATTAAAGAGGCCCAAATAATTGGTTTTGGCACAGAAACCGTTCAATGGAAGGGTTACATGCCAAACCCTGATATAAGGCCTTAGAGGCCTAATTCTTTGTCAAAATAAATTAAATATATTTCATAAGTATTATGAAGCCTACATATTTAATTTGGATGGATTTGGAATTCATTTGGGTGATTAAATCCAAGTGTATCCATAAAGAGCCTAGTTTATGGGTTTTGTGCATAGTCCTTTATGAATGGACTTAAATTGGATTTAATTGAGCCCAAATAAATTATTAATAATTTCAAAAGCTCATTTAATATTTCTCCAGCAATTTTAAATAGCCCAATCCTTTTCTGAAGTTGGATTTTTAACCTAACTATAAAAATCCAAGTGATAGGGATTTTAGGGTTAAGTGAACAATTAAGAAAAAAGAAATTCTCTCTCTCAAAAACCCTAGCCGCCACTCCCTTGCTAGCATCAAGGGGAATTCGGCCAGCTTTATGGTTCCTCCATTCTTGGTTCATTTATTTCTTCTTTAGTGTGGATTACTAATTGGAGGCGCTCAACTTTGGACACTGTGGTTTGCGACAACCCGATGAGAAGGAAAATCAACTGTTGAACAAAAATCAATAGTGATTTTTCTGATTCTCATTAATATTTATATTGTAAATTCATGGCAAGATCAGATCTATTGGTTAAAAATTTTAAATTCCGCTTATGTATGTGATGCATGTAACCAATAATTTCCAATATGGTATTAGAGCCACAGTTTTGCCATGAATCTGCAATTCTATATTTTGCGAAATAGTTTCTATTTTTGAGTTATATATTTCATGAAGTTTAAAATATCAGATTTGATTGTTCATGAATAAGAAATATTTATTTCTAGATGTATGTGATCAAATATATAAAATGAAAAATAAAAAAATGATTCTTTTGAGAAAAGAATCATTATCTTTAACGTGTAGGGTTTTTACTTTCAATAAAGTTTAAGGGATGTTCTAAATTAAATTTTTATTGATCAACTCTAAAATTATTTTGATGATAATTTATGTGTTTAATATGTGATATTAAGCCATAGGATCAAACAAAATTATAATCAAACAAGTTTTGCATGAAAACTAGTTTAGTCGAAAAGTTCGATAAATTGATGTTCTTGGTGGGTTCTTGTTTAGAACGATTTTTAATCTTATAAATCTGATATTTTTGATATATTAATGTGTTTTTAATTAATTGGATTTATTAAAATGGGCCTTGAATTAATTTGATTAATTTTAATTCATTAAAACACTTAATGGGCTTAATTATGTTTGTGGACATGATTTAAATTAGTGAATGACTTGGTGGGCCCAAGAAGCTGATTTAAATTAAATATTATAGATTTTAATAATTTTATTAATAAGTTTTTGGGGCTTAAGTTGGCTTGTCTCATTCCAAAATGCCCAAATAGTCCAAAAGACACAAAACTAGTTTGTATGTGAACACACTTTAGGGTTTAAATTTGTGAGTTTTGGCCTACCATTTGTTTTAAGCCCAAAATTGATTTTTTAATTATTTAATATGATTAATTAATTAAATAATCAATTGATAATTAATTAATAATCAATTAAATTGATAATTAAGGCAAGAACACATGTATGTAAAAGGATTTCCTAAAATGAAAGTTTCCAAAATGGAAAAAGTTTCCTATTTTGATCATATTATTAAAATAACTCAAAAGTAAGTTTCAAGAGTTGAAACATAGTTTGTATTCCATTATATGTTTTTACTTTATACATTAGAAATGCATATAAAGGTGTATGATTGGCATGATGGATAGTTATGGACAAGGCCCAATGTGATTGAGCATAGTGCGTATTTCAGCCCAATGAGGACTTTCATATCTCGGCCACTTGTTTTTGGTTTGTATTTATTTTTCAAATTGTAATATGTAGTTAGATTACTTAGATTAGAGTTAAAGACAGAGATGAAGACCACTATCAAGGAGAAAGATGGGCCGGACAGAGATCCAACAAGATTGAAGATAATGTAATTATTTTTACTTGTTTGAATCATGCATATTACCTAGGTATAACCTTTTAATTTTCCTTTTGGCTCGAGGAAATCAATGTAGTAAATTCCATAACTATACAATATTTGTATGCTTATATTTATGTGATAGATATAGGATGCATACCAATGTATGCCAACCATGTATGATGAGACTTAATTAACTGAAATCCCTCAAACTAATACTAAGGTATATAAGCCTTCCATTAATTGGAGGAGAAATAGAGTTCTTTATAGTGTGGGTTGTTAACCACAATCAAGCTTACATTATATCGAATATGTTTGAATCTAATTAAATGTGCCATTTTAGTTAGCCTATTAGTTTGTTGACCATAGTCAAGGCTAATGGTTCTAGAGGCAAGATTAGCGAATGCATATATGACATGCATGTATCAAGTGTTGATAACCTAATGATCCAATAGTTCTGTAGAGACATAATTGGTATACAAATACCTACCTTTCAAGGGTATGGAATTTGGCTTGTTGACAACAGTCAAGATAAAATTACATATCAAGGATTGGATATTGGCCCACTAAGAAAATCACTGGGTTTTCTCGGATTATATAGTGAGGGCTATTAATTCGCAGTAAAATAGTGGGAGTAAATGGATTAATTAAGGATCTAATTAATGCTTACATGTATATGAACATACTCTCAAATATTTTCTTTTCACATCTAGGTCATCATCATTAGCACATCGAATATTAACATACGATCAATCTTGGATAACAAGCTAGTTGGCAGCAACTATTCTGACTGGATCAAACAAGTGAGAATTGTTCTTAGAGCTGAAAAGGTCCATTATGTATTGGATAAAGATCCACCACCACTTCCATTAGATGATGCCATTGATGAGATCAAGAGCACTTATCGAAAATACATGGAGGATAGTGAAGCAGCGACATGTCTGATCCACCACCACTTCCATTAGATGCTATATCCTCAGAGCTTCAGAAGCAATATGAGATGATGGATGCTAGACCCATCATTTTGCATCTAGAGCAGTTTTATTCTTCTCAGGCTAGAACTGAGCAATATGAGATTGCTCGAGCCCGATTTAGCTGCAAAATGGTGGAAGGCACCGCTGCTACTTATGCATTAAAGATGTATGGGTATATTGAGCATTTGAGTAGACTTGGCTATGTAATGGATAATTATCTATACATAAATTTAATCTTGTACTAGTTGGCTCCAAGTTATGCACATTTCGTGCTTAACTTCAACATGAACAAAGTCCAAGTAACCATTCCTGAGTTAATCAACATGCTCAAAATAGTTGATGGATCCTTCAATAAGGATTCAAAAAGTGTCATGGTTGTCACTTCTGCTAAAGCCAAAAAGCAGAAAAAGAAGAAGATTACCATGGCACAACCAAAGCATGGTGGAGTTTCTAAGAAAAAGGTTGCCAAGAAAGAGAATCCCAAAGGAACTTGGTTCCATTATGGAAAAGATGGTCATTAGAAGCGTAACTGCAAGGCTTATTTAGATTCTCTCAAGGAGAAGAAGCAAGTTGATGCTTCTACTTCAGGTATTCATATGATTGAAACTAATACTTATTCTATTGCTTCAAAAAAATCTTGGGTATTAGATACTGGATGTGGATCTCATTTGTGTAATGATCTAAAGGGGCTTAAAAGCAATAAAAGAGTTGGAAAGGCAGAAATATGTCTATAGTTAGCTACTGGATAGAACATCTCTACAATAGTTATGGGGACTTATCATTTGCCTCTTCCAAGTGGATTAATAATGGAGTTAAATAATTATTATTATGTTCCAACATTATCCAAAAGTATTATTTCTTTCAATTGTTTATTGAAAGATTATGACATTTCTTTAAAAGACAAATGTTGTTACATTTTTTACAATAATATGATTTATGCTGAAGCTATCATTGAGAATGGTATATTTTTTCTTGATTTAATTAAAGAAGTGCATAATGCAGATATTAAGAGAATGAAACAAGATAATCTAAATACCTCATATTTATGGCATTGTCGTTTAGGCCATATAAATGAGAAAAGCATGACCAAATTACACAAGTTAGGTGATTTGGGATCATTTGATTATGAATCATTTGATACATGTGAATCTTGTTTATTGAGAAAAATGACAAAAGATCCCTTTATTGATAAAGGGGAACGAGCTAAAATAGTTTTGCACTTAATTCATTCAAATGTATGTGGTCCAATGACTACACATGCCAGAGGAGGTTACTCCTACTTCATTACTTTCATAGATGATTATTCCAGGTTTGGATATATCTATCTAATGAAATATAAATCAGAAGCATTTGAAAAGTTTAAAGAATTCAGAAATGAAGTAGAGAAGCAACTTGCCAAAAGTATTAAGACAGTTAGATCAAATCAAGGTGGAGAGTACTTAAGTCAAGAATTTAAAATTATCTTAGAGATAATAGGATTTTATCTCAATGGACTCCACCATATACACCACAACATAATGGTGTGTCTAAAAGGAGAAATCAAACACTATTAGATATGGTTCAATCCATGATTAGTTTAGCAGACTTGCCTATGTCCTTTTGGGGATATGCACTATAAATTGTTGTTTATATGTTAAACAGAGTTCCTAGTAAATCGGTTGATGTTACTCTATATGAAATATGGAATAACATGAAACCCACACTTTCTCATATGAAAGTATAGGGTTGTCCTGCTTATGTGAAGAGGACAATGTCATACAAACTAGATGTTAAGTTTGACAAATGTTTATTTATGGGATATCCAAAAGAAATGTTTGAATTTTATTTCTATCATCCCTTAGAACAAAAAGTGTTTATTTCAAGGCATGCTGTCTTCTTGGAAGGAGAATTTCTCCTACGAGAGGACAGTGGGAGTAAAATTGAACTTGGTGAAGTTCAAGACCCATAAATATAAGTAGATCAACTGATTGAACCCAAGACTGAATTTCATAATGATGAGATTACAATTTAACCTAATTATACACTAAATCCTAGAAGATCTACTAGAATGCGTTATATCCCTGTGAGATATGGATTTCACATTGATTCAAATAGAGGTATAACTGTAGTAGAGGACAATGAGCCTACAAGCTATCAAGAAGTTTTGAATAGTTCATAACATGATTTATGGCTTAAGGCTATGCAGTCTGAAATGGACTCCATGTATGAGAACAAAGTATGGACTTTAACTCAACCACCCGAAAGAATAAAACCCATAGGGTGCAAATGGGTCTTCAAAAAGAAGACCGACATGGAAGGTAATATAGTTACCTATAAAGCTCGCTTGGTAGCAAAAGGCTATCGTTAAAAAGAAGGTATTGACTATGATGAAACCTTTTCTTCTGTAGCGATGCTTAAGTCTATAAGAATACTTTTAGCCATTATAGCTCATTATGATTATGAGATTTGGCAAATGGATGTGAAGAAAACTTTCCTAAATGGAAATCTAACTGAGGATGTGAATATGACACAACCAGAAGGGTTCACATTAGGAGATGGCAAAAAGGTATGCAAGCTTCAAATATCTATTTATGGATTGAAGCAAGCCTCTAGGAGCTGAAACATACGATTTAGTGAGACAATCAAAGAGTTTGGTTTCTCACATAATGAAGATAAACCTTGTGTGTATAAAAGGGTCAGTAGGAGTGCAATTGTCTTCCTAGTTCTCTATATGGATGACATATTAATCACGGGAAACGACATTTCTCTTCTCCAATATGTTAAAATATGGTTATCCAAGCAATTCTCTATGAGAGACCATGGAGAAACATCCTATATTCTTGGAATAAGGATCTATAGAGATAGATCCAATAGGTTGCTAGGTCTTTCTCAAAGTACATATATAGATAAAGTATTAAAGAGGTTCAATATGGATCTTTCTAAGAAAGGGTTTATACCCATGGTGCATGGGAAATACCTTTCTAAATCTGTGTCCGTAGACACTAGAGGATAGAAAGAGCATGAATGGAATACCATATGCATCAGCAATTGGTTCTATGATGTATGCTATGTTATGTATACATCCAGATGTAGCATTTGCTTTTAGTGTCACAAGCAGATTTCAATCCAATTTTGGAGAGGAACACTGGGTAACTATCAAGAATATCCTTAAGTACTTGAGAAGGACTAAGGATATATTCTTGGTATATGGGGAGAGCAGTTTGGAAGTAAATGGGTATATGAATGCCAGCTTCCAATCTAACAAAGATGATTATAAATCATAGTCTGGTTTTGTGTTTATAATGAGAGGAGGGGCAGTTAGTTGGAAGAGCTCCAAACAAGAAACAACTGCTAATTCCACTGTAGAAGCGAAGTACATTACTGCTTTAGAAGCAGCCCACAGAAACATTCTAGATTAAAAAGTTCATATTTGAACTAGGAGTGGTGCCTAGCATTGTTGATCTAATTCCTTTATATTTTGACAACAATGGAGCCATTGCGTAAGCAAAGAAACCATGGTTTCATCAGTGATCCAAGCATGTTCTCAGATGTTACCATCTTAGAAAGAAAATAGTAGCTAAAAATGATGTCAAAATAGAAAAGGGTCCTTACAGATGATAATGTGGCGGATCCCTTCACTAAAGCACTTTCCCAGATAAAGCATGATCACCATATAAATAACATGGGTTTAAGACATATGAGTGATTGGCTCTAGTGCAAGTGGGAGAATGTTATAGAGTATGACCTAGAGCCTATGTAATGGGGATGTATTTCATATGTATGAACTCATATTCTCAATAAAAGGCATCATTCATTAATTAATGCTATGTTTAAATGCATGAATTTGTAAATCTTAAATTAATAAGTGAAGTCCTATATATTATAAACACAATGCAAAGGCAATCATGAAAGTGTTCATGATGTGAGATATCTATTGCATGCAAATGTGATAATATCTAAATATCCCTAGTCATGGAATTAACAAGATAGAGTATTATTAATTCGGATAGACTGGCACATGTTATGCTTCTTGAATGGTTCAAGCAGTGGTTCTCATAACTGTGATTATGGAAGATAATCAAAGCTAACATATAGATGCTTGTTAGAAGAACAAGTTCATTGGAGAATTGCAAAGAGAATCCTCAAATGGATATTAAATTTATGTCAGTGAGGAGTCTTTTTATAACGGTTGTACAAGTATCCTTAGACTTGAGATCACCAAAGTTATCTTAAATAGCAAATGGCATACTTTTACTCCATACCTGATTACTTCCAACTGGGGGTGAATATAGTTAAAAGGTTGGGTATATCATGACCTACTTGAAGTTAGTTGAGTGATTGGTAAATGATTCACCATCCCAGATTTATTAAAGGAAGTTATCTCGCATGATTCTATAGTTGCCTTGTTCAGAGAATCTCTGGCCAGAGTAATATACCAAGATGGATAAGGATCCATGAAGGGAATTTTGGGAACAATTGTTAAATTAATAGAACATACATAATTAGTTTTATTTGGGTTGACAGAAATCCATACTCAGAATCTAATTGAGATAAGAGTGGTGAAAGGAGTAATTACACGGTAACTATTTCTATGGAAGGGTATAGTCCAACCACTTGACTTTCTTGATATTTGGGTAGTCATGATGCCTAGCTAGAGGCTGCTCATGATTTTTATAATAGTGTATAATAAATATCAATAGGGATTGATACAATGATTTAAAGAAGTTTATATCATTTGAGTTTTGAATAAAACTCATAATTACATATTATACTGCCAATATGGACAGAAACCCAATAGGTCACACTCATATAGAGTAAAGGATAAAATGGTAAAATGAAAAGGATAATAATATTTGATATTTTTATGGGATAAGAGAGATGAATAAGAGAATAATTAATTAAAGATTTTAATTAATTATGATCAAGTGAAATTGTTCATAGAACTTTTTAGAAATATTATGTAAAATGGACCTAATTGAAATATTGTATTTCATAATTGAGTATTATTGAAATATAAGTATTATAGGGATGATATAATAATTAATAGATCCATTGGAGAAATTAAAAAGGCCTAAATACTTGGTTGTGGTACAGAAACCCTCTAGAGGAAGGGTTACACACCAAACCCTGATAGAAGGCCTTAGAGGACTAATTCTTGGACCAAAACAAATTAAATATATTTCATAAGTGTTATGGAGTCTACATATTTAATTTGGATGGATTTGGAATTCATTTGGGTGATTAAATCCAAGTGTATGCATAAAGGGCCTAGTTTATGGGTTTTATGCATAATCCTTTATGAATGGAATTAAATTGGATTTAATTAAGCCCAAATAAATTAATAATAATTTTAGAAGCCCATTTAATATTTCTTTAGCAAATTTAAAGAGCCCAATCCTTTTATGAAGTTGGATTTTTAACCTAACTATAAAAATCCAAGTGATAGGGATTTTAGGGTTAAGTGAACAATTAAGAAAAAAGAAATTCTCCCTCTCAAAAACCCTAGCTGCCACTCCCTTGCTAGCATCAAGGGGAATTTGGCCAACCTTGTGGTTCCTCCATTCTTAGTTCAACTTTGGATACTGTGGTTTGCGATAACTTGGTGAGAAGGAAAATCAACTGTTCAACAAAAATCAAAGGTGATTTTTCTTTTTCTCATTAATATTTATATTGTAAATTCATTGCAAGATCATATCTATTGGTTAAAAATTTTAAATTTCGCTTATATATGTGATGCATGTAACCAATAATTTCCAACACATGAATGCCCGCTTGTGGATATCCCCACACCCATGCACAACCATGCATTTGGGTGCTATATTTATCTTGTTCCTTTAACGTTCTTTCATCTTTCATTATTCATTTTTCCCTTCCTTTAATTTTGCTCCACCACCCTTACTCATACATCACCCACGACACCTTCACACACTCATATTACACCACTCACTCACACTCAAACACTCACTATAGCACACACTTCTGATTTAAACATGGCACTCACCTACAAATTTTCACTTGTGTTAAATTTTTATTATAATTGTGACTATTTTGATCATAACGTTTGCTACAGGTGTCCAATTGACTATTATAATATGTTTTTGGAAAGCTTATTTCGAGACAGACATTTGTTACTTGGCCTTCGCCCTATGTAATAGCTCATTTTGGGCCCTAAAAATGACATTTAAGCTTTCAATTTTTAGTTTAAATTTTGAGGGGCAATTTTTATTTAATTTTGATCTACTCAAAACTTCAATTTTCTTGCTAAAATTAATATGCATAAATTGGTGTGCTTTTCTTATTCTTAAATATAGGATTGCCTAAATTTAATTTTGAATTGAATTGAGTTCATCTGCATTCCATTACTTTTAGCAACCTATTATTTGAGAGTGAACTTAATTGTTAGCTTTATATAAATTGAGTTTGTATTTAAATTGGCTTATTTTATTTTATGCTTAGCATGACCAATTAAAATCTTGCTCTTCCTTTTATTTAAGCCTCACCATCACCAATTATCTTTAAACTTGAGATTATGCATTCACACACAATCCACTTTGTAATATATATTATCCATTAAGCACTTAAGCAAGTTTGGGCTAGTTACATTTGTTCACTTAGTTACCATGATTATTAAGTCTTGTTTATTGCACTTTATTGGATTTAGAGGCATGATTGCTTGTTAACTCAATTTCATTAGACCTATGTTTTATTTTTGGCTTGATTATAGTTCTAGGTGTATATTGCTTACATTTCTCTTGGGCACTAACTTGTTTCTCAAAAGTTATATAGTGAACTAAAATTTTTCTTTTAATCTTTTGCTAAGGATAGCAAGTTTTTAATGAAGGCAATAGAGCTAAGCTGAGCTAGCTTTTGAAGATCAAACTAAGGGAGTTCTCTTACCTTGCTCATTTTCTTACTCATGAATTATTTTTTTTAGTCAGTTTGTTTTTGTTGTTTAGTTTTATTTTTATTTTGTAAGTTTAGTTTTTATTTTGCATGTTAGCATAGTTAATTCATTTATTTTTTTATTGTACATTTAACTTAGTTCTCCCTAAGTTTTTTTCTCAAAATTTAACATTTTGAACTTGAATTTAGAATGTGCTATGTTTAAAATTTTCGCTTAGCATTAGAACAAGTATGTTGTTTAATGAATTTTTGGCTAGTTTCATATTCAACTTGGCTTATATTTGTTAGTTTTTATCTTTTATAGCACTTAAGACCGGTTTTTGAACTTAATGAAAAACAATACATTGAAATAGTTAAATGATGAGTTTTAGAACACTAGAAACTTCCTAATCACCCTTCAAAGCATAAAAGCAACTCAATTCAAGCTAGAAAGTGATCTAGGCAATATTTTTATTGTTAAGCCATATATTTTAACTTATTTCCTACCCTATATGCATATTTATCCTTTGTTAGCCATTTTGAGCCTAATAAGGTATGCTTAATGCGTGCCATATTTATTTTTCTTATTACACTCATTTATTTTACCATATAGCTTAAAAAGTTTTATCTTCCCTTCTAGAATTAGCCACTCTAGGATTGGATGGATTAATAGGAATTGTGTATTTTGATGGGTGTGATAAGATGCTTTTTATTTTATTGTCAAGAGCTATTGTTGAAGTTAAATGAATAGTGAATTGTTATCTTGTGATTACCCATGTTATATTATTGTAATGCCAAAAACAAAGCTAGTGAAAAAGAGAGAGAGAAAAAGAAAAAAAGAAAAAAAAGAAAAAAAATGAAATAAGCTAGCAAGTATGGCAAAATATTAAGTCTGGGATAGTTACAAGGAAAAACAGTTATGACTTCTTAAAAGGGTATGAATTGTGAATATAAGAGAGTTTCAATTGTTATTTCTCTTTCATGAGGGTTTTGAATTTAGCTCTTTATTATTTAAGTTAATGGGATGAAAATTGTGAATTGTTAGTCTATTTTATCTTAGAGTGGCTATTCTTGTTGTTGATTTTATATCCATTCTTTGATAACCAATACCTTAGCCCCATTACAACCTTTAAAAGACCTAAGAGATTCTAAGTTTTGTTTTTGAGTTATTTAGCGGAGATGACCTTCGGGTTTCGGCACTAACGGAGAGGCCTATGGTGTTTCTAGAGTTTTAAATGCATAACCATTTGTACACTAAGGTGTACAATCATTCTAAACTTGACTATGAATTTGCATTGGTGTTTTGATTTTAAAATGCTTAAAATATTTTGGTCTTGCACACACACATGGAAACTAACTCATATTGTCTTGTTTGAATTTATTCTAGTTAAAATTTTATTGAGTGTTCTTGTTAATTGCTAAACTTGATTTTGAAATTCATGATTCTTTATTTAAGTTTGATTATTTTGAGGAGTTGGATGGTTCTAATTTTCTTGAGGGCGAGCAAAGTCTAAGTGTGGGGTATTTGATAATTGTGATCTATATGATGTTTTTAATATGTTTTTAGGTGTTTAATTGAGTTAATTTTGTGTTAATTATGTTGAATTTGAGTTTAATTGGCAAAATTTATGTTTTTGGAGTTAATTGTGAATTTTGGTGTTTTTCAAGGTTATTTTACAAGAAAAGGGACTTTATTGCAAAAAGGCAATAAGATTTGGGCCAAAACTGTAAATTTAGGAAATTAATGTATGAATTTAGATGTAAAGTCTAGAAGACTCATGAGTGGTCGTGTATTTCATTACTTGAAAAATCAAGTGGCCGTGCAATGAAGATTTGGAGATAAGTGGCCATGTGATGCATAGGTTGGAAAAATGAGTGGTCGTGTATCAATTTTGCAGGAAAAAGTTCAAGTGGTCGGGTGTGACTTTTAAAAGGAGATCAAGTGGCCGTGTATCCCAAAATAAAGGATACATGGCAGTGCATTTTTACAAGAGAAAAATCAAGTGGCCATGTGTTTACATTCCCATGCAGCGAAGGATTTTCAGATTTTCCAATTCAAGAAGGATTCTTTTCCTATTCTAATTTGGAAAGTTTAGAAAACTTCTACAAGTTATTTTGCCTATAAATAGAAGACTCAAAAACCAAAGATCAATCATCAATTAGAAGAATTAAGTAGAATAAACTAGTAAAGTTCTTTAGTTTTAGGTTTAGTTTTTACGTAGTTTTCCTTCTGTTTTTATTCAATATTTTTCTTTTCAACATTGTTTTAGTTTTTAAATATGTTTAGGAAGTAGTTTTTCTTATTTTGCTAGTGAATTTTTAAAATCTTATATTTTTATTGTTATGACTTTGTTTTGAGCTCAATTTCAATATCAGTTGATTATTTCTTGGTTTTAAGCATATTCTTATCTTTGGTTATGATGAGATTGATTGTTAGTTTATTGAATAAATAACTAAAAATTGATTTAGATATTGTCATTGATTTTCATTTTCTTATATTAATTCTTTAATGTTTATGCATAATTATTATCTGAAATATGAGATAATTATGTGTTGATTTTATTGATTAATACTAAGAGAGGAGGAACTAAGAATAAATTGGAATTGAATTACTTGAAAAAGATTTTAATGAAAGTTTAGGGAGTTAAATTGGATTTTTATGATAAGTATTAGATTTGTCTATGAGTTTAATACTAAGAATGATATACTTGAATAAATATATCTGGCTTTATTACTAGTTTTTCCATAATCACTGATATTCCTATTGAAATGACAATGAAAGTTAAGGTAGATAGTTCCTTTAGCAAGAGAATTTCAGTTATTGTTCTATTTTTAATTCATGTTATTTTAATTTTAGTTTTTATTTTGTTTAATTGTTTATCTTGTTTAATTTTTTCCTTTAAATCAAAAATATTTGGAAAACAATCTCGGATTAATTTAATTCATACATATATATTCTTCTTAGCAATCCATATTCCCTTGGGTACGATATTAGAGGGTCATAATTATATTTTCCTATATTACTAGCCGATCTAGTGCATTTGCTAGGCGCCAATCAGTTCCTTTCAACTTAACCCGAAGACTTCTAATTTAATTTTAATTACATACATGCTAAAATTACCAAAATACCCCTCTTTGGACTTAACCTCGATAATTGTAAATAGTCCAATTTTGCCTTAATTAACCGTAATGCTCCTTAATTAACTATAATCCAATTAGGGCCATGATTAGGTCCTCATAATTCTCTCCCCCTTAAAAGAATTTCGTCCTCGAAATTCAAAACTGGTAATCTTTATCTTTGTTGCTATCAATTCTTAACTGAGCTTTAGCTATAAGTAACTATAACCATAAGCATTCTCTATTTGCATAATAAACTGATCATTTATAATCATTTATATCTGTCTCCGATTTCAAGATACTCTTATGCTCGTTGTATTTCTTATTCTAAGTATCTTAATAACCTTAACATGTTCATAATAATCTATGCCAAAGATCAAGTTCTCTTCTAGTAATATAAACTTTTCCTCAAACATCTTAATAAATAATCTAGACATACTTATAATAAATCTTATGCTATACTTCAATCATAGAACATCAAGGCTTTTAAGCACTTCCAATATCAAGAAGTGAGAGATACCGATAATTACTTAGATATCATCTCATAATCTCCAAATCAAAATCCTACTAGTACTCCATATCTATCAATTGTAAGTCAATCATCTCTCGTAATCATAAAAATTTGCATCCCAATAACAATAACACCAAATATGGCTATTTGGTCTAGACTAAAATCATCTTAATTCTTCAAGAACAATTTCTTAATTCCTTATTACCCAGAAAAGACTATACCTGGGCTCTCTAATACAACTAATTGTAACACCCTAGTCCACTAACCATGGATAATCATCAATCATCATCATCTTAAGCCTAGTAAAGGTCAGGCAGAAATAATAATAATAATAATAATAAGACAGGCCATAATTACATGCCACAATAAATAAATCAAACTTATAGATAAATAATAATAACATAAATGGCCCTCAAGTATCCTGAAATCCTCAAGGCAACTACATCTTGCCTGATCCTCTGGAGTTTATCTTGAAACCTACACGGATAACAAACTCGTGCTAGGCTATAAAGCTTAGTGGGGAACAAAACTCTATATATGTATAACCTCTTTCCTTGAGTCATATTATCATGCATAAATATACACAACCTTTTTCAATAACACCAAATAACATATGAGTTCATTCATTACATAATTATTTCTTCTTACAACTCAAGAAATCATGATTATTGATCGAACAAGCTGGACTTGCTTCATTTAATCGATATGGTATGCTTACGAAAGTGCTTATGCCATGCAACATCCCTTTCCATATTGTTAGACATGATTTCTTCTTATAATAACTCAATTATCATTCATGTTTCATGCATATGTGTTCCTTAATGTTATCTTAACATGGTAACTTAAACCTCTTACAACACCAATTTATATCATATGTGGCACTTAGTTAGGTCAATGTTATCATTATGCATATGTGCGTGCAAAACTTCATATACATCTTATAATCCTTTTTATCAAGAGGCTAGACATTATAGTTATTAATGGTACAAGATTTTCTGCTTATCGCATTAAATCACTTTGTTCACCTAAGATAGGCATTTGAAATTAATTCATAATATAAGGGCATACTTAAGTCATATAACATCTCCAAGTAGTCTTGGTAAGCATATTTACTTAACATATATCGTACAAATTTCATATTAGATTCATAAACTTTACATCTTTTATGTTATCTTAGCATGGTAACCTGATTCTCTTACAATCACCATTTTATGCCATGCATTGCACTTGATTAAATGAATGTTATCATTAAACCTACATGTGTGTAAACATTTATATATAACTAAACAGTCTGGCAGGGTTGCATGTGATCAAAAAGAACAAGCATTGCATATCATAATTATATGACAAGGTCTCGATGTCATATGTACGCATTTTATAAATAGAGCACATGAAACTTATTGTATATGTTACAGTCTATATAAGTTCTAGTATAATATTGTACACTTTGGGGTCCATATATTCTTCGTGGAACCAACCGATGGAGTTTAACTCACACCGGCACTCACACGGGAACCTTTCTTATGGTTGGGGTGATATACATATCTCAAAATCATGAAATACTGAACATGGCATCTCATTTCATAAAGACAGTTATAGGCAAAAGGAATTTAAGATAAAACAACACAATACAATAAGTCATTCATCATGCTTATGTTAACTATATGAAGAAATCAATGCATATATATATACATATATATATATCACTTTATTTCTTGTACTTTTAATCATCTTTAATAATCTGCCTAAGTACTAGTTCCAAGGGTGGATAACGGGAGAAATGGATACTCGAAGGTATGAACTATGGATATCCGAAGATATCAAACAATGGACCCAAATGGGGTCAAATAATGGTTCCAGCAAGGAACAAATGATAGATCCAAATGGGGCCGAACAATGGTTTCATTAAGGAACAATACCCAAATGGGATCAACTATGATAGTTATGACTGTATCGCTCTAGGTATGCCTATCTAATCCACAACTGAACTAAGACCCGCAGGCTTTACCATTCTTAAGCTTATTTCAATTCAACATATCTTTCTTTACTTAATATAGCATCCCCACTTAAAACCATCATTCATATAAGAATGCACATTATTCTTATCATACTTCAGTATTGAGCTCTAGGCTCCAATACACATGGATGCGATCATATAATCATATAGTTGCATGTTTATGCAAACATTAATAACATGAAATGTTTCGTAATTAGCGTTAAGCGTGACAACATACACATATACATATATTTATGCAGCTTAAATCATAACAATACATGCTTTTATTACTCATACTTATTCGCATATTAAGATAAGCTACTAATCATAGCATGCTCATATCAACTATACATTATATAAAATTTACATAACTCATGGATAGCTCTTGATGACATACCTTGTTGCTGCTTGCTATGAATAGTTTTCCTATTCTTACACTTATTCACATAAAGACAAAAAACACACACACACACACATATTTATATATATATAGCAACACTCAAGCATTTATGATCCATATAATAAAATAAATAGGTTCTCTTACAACTTAAGGTCACCACTTGTTCATATTTGATCCCTTGATTAACTTTCATGATTTATCAGATTAGAAACCACAAGTAATATACTTTAACATAGTCATAAATACTTCAATCATCTTACTTGTATTTTTCATCTTATAAAATTTTATACTTAGGTAAGTTGTGTGAGGTTATTTCATCTTAATCGCTAGTACACTACTTCCAAACTTGCGGTTTTCATATTATGTCATTGGGCATGATTAAATAAGTAGGTTTTCTTACATCAAAGCTTATCATTAAATCACCTTTGAGTGTCAATAAATATTCCATCTCTTTTAACTTAGTCATGCACATTATAACTATCTTCTTAATGTTACTAGATCATAACATGGTAATCTCTTGCCATTGTGAAGAAACATTGATATATAAATATATATGGTACTTGGGCAAAGCCAGTTACTTTGTTTGAGTTCACACCGATACCAATTTCATAGGATATATTAAATAGCATATACATGTTAGAGTCATTAGGTTACTTCTTACTGTCTTTAGTCATATGCTTATTATATTGTCTCTTTGTAAGGACCCAAAATAGGCCTTAGTAGAATTCAAGGGCAATTACATGTTATTAAAGTCTAATTGAGCATTATTTGATGAATTATTAAGAGCTAAGCTATTAATTGGGGCAAAAATATTATTAAGTTATCAATAATTATGTGATAAATGTGTAAATTATATGGTATAAATTTTATAAGGTCATAATTAAAATATTATTGTTAGTTTAATAATATTCAAGGGCATAATTGAAGTAAAAAGTATTAATCTGGGGTAAATTTGTAATTACGGCATCTCTAATGGCAAACGTGAATAAATAAATAATTGAGAGGCCAATTTAAAGAAAGGAATAAATGGTGGGGTTAATTTATGGAATAGATTAAATGGTGGAGACAAAATATAACATGCAAAGAATTGGATGTTATTAATGTGACATGCAAATTCTTGAGGGATTAAAGAGGACATTTACCATAGTATTATATATAGAATAATCTTAGTGGGTGGAAAGGGAAAAGTGAGATGGTGGAGAGTGGTGTGGTCGGCATTTGTGAGAGGAGAAAAACTAGAAATTAATTCCATTCATTTCCTTTGAAGGTCTTTGAATCTTCAAGTAATTTAAGTGACAATTCTTGATGGTTAATTAAGGCAATTAAATGCATAACTCTAAGGTAAGTGGTTTCTATTGAATTTTATCTTCTTCTTCTTCTTCTTCTTCTTCTTCTTCTTCTTCTTCTTCTTCTTCTTCTTCTTCTTCTCATCTTGGTTGAGATAAATGAGGAACAAGTGCTGGAAATGGTGGATTGGGGATGATTTGTGTTGTTGTTGTTAAAGGAGGAGATAGAAAGGATGAAGGGAAAGACATTGCAAGGGATTGAAAGCTTGGGTTTGATAGGGGTCGGCTAAGGTATGGGATGGTACTTACCTTGCATGCATGTGAATGTTGATTATATCATCAAGGTGCATATGTGTTTTAGATGGAATAAATGGGATGAGATATGAATTTGGAATTTGTTACAATAGGTGTTACATGAAGATTGCTAGAACTATTGACTGTAATTTTATCTATAAAAATGAGTTAGGGACCTTAATTTGAAGCTATAATAATCTTGATTGTTCCATATGAGATATAGGTATAAAAGTGTAGTTGAAAAATGGCATTAATTTGGCCCCTAATATATCCCTACATTGATTGAATATTAGATGCATCTTTGATTCTGATTTTGAATAGCTTGGGGTAAAAACTTAATAATTGATTTTAAAATGATCATAATGACATGAGGTCAATTCCTACTTAAAATAGACTTCAAAACCTACAATTTATATGAAGAAATCAAAGTCAAATAATGCCTATAACATTGCCTAATTTTCACTTGAAAATCGGAAATTCTGTGTTGCCTACTATGATGAATAGTCTTTAGTAATTTCAATATATCTCGAGTTATAGAAATGATATTGCAAATATTTTTGATGTTATAGAAACTAGAAAAGTATATCTACAACTTTTTAGAAGAAAACTGTTTCTAAAAAGGCCGTTTACTATGTCAACAATGAAGTACAAGATTAAGTTATTAAGCAGTTTGCAGGATTTTGGAAATAGGGTGAAAAACTCATATGGCCAAGCATACTGTCGCGAGCGCGACACTTGCCGCGAGCGCGACATCATGATTTTAGCCCATAACTATGCTTTTTATTCCCCTTTATCAGTATATTATGCTACCCCTATGTGTTGCACATATGACTGAACAAAATAGGCCTTGAATGCAAGTATTCGAGAGCTATAAACTCATGTGTATATAGATTTGTATCAAAGGATATATATATGGATTTGCATGATTTTTATCATTTACATTGAAAATTTTCTATGAATGTATACCTATGCATCATGAAAATTGTACATTAATAGTTAATTTATAGCACCATGAATAATTATGAAATTATTGTTAATCATATATGTGTATGATAATATGATTGTGATAAGATGTGCTGTCTTAAGATCATATGTTTAAGTATAAGTTCATGATGAAAGTTAAATGTATGTGCCATATGGAAACATATTAATAGCATATGATTGATGAGTGATTGAGGTATATATATTGATAATCATGCTTATCATAACAAGCTTATTAGATGCGAATGTACTACAGGTATGTACAATCTATGATTATATTTATGAGTGCATGAGCATGTAATTGTCCTATGAGATAGAAAATGATTAAGTGTCACTTAATAGGTGAGATTATATACATGTGCAAATGGTATACTATAAGTACAGCTTTGAGGTATGAAATGAACATGAATATAGTGTTGCCTGTAATAGAGTTCAAATGTGAATATAAATACATGAATGATAGTTAATATTAAAAATGCTATCAATGAATGTTCATTTGGTGCTGGGGTTTATGAACTAAGAAAATGAAAACATGTCATGTTATATGTATTTATGTGTAAAGATGATGGTACCTAGTTGTATACATACCGATGAACCTAAGGCTACTAAATCTAGTTGTATGACTGGCCTTTAATTGGTTGATATATATATATATATAAGTCTAGATGTTTCTACATGATTCCTATGGATTTCTTCAAAATTACTATAGTACATATAGTTTGAAATTTTAACTTTGCTTGTATGAAGAAGTAATGTGATTAGTAGAATAAATGTGTGCTTATAAACATATATGCATATGTATGATCTTACATGGTTGGGTTCAAAGCTTGAAAATTATTTTAGAGTAATGATTCAAATAATATTTTTAAAGTGAAATGTATAACTATGTCTTTGCTTAATTGAAATGACTACGCATGGAGAAGAAGAAAAGCACAAGTGTTTATGCATGGAGAAGAAGAAAAGCACAAGTGGCCACACATAAAGAAGAAGAAAAGCATAAGTGACCACGCATGGAGAAGAAGAAAAGCACAAGTGGCCATGCATGGAGAAGTAGAAAAGCACAAGTAGCCGTGCATGGGAAGCAAAGAAGAAAACCTAGAATCCCGGTTATGAATACCATGAATTTAAACCCCAAATCTCACTTCCCCTTTTACTTATATGATCATTTAAGTTTTTAAATCATACTATACTCATCAAAGCTTACTAGATCTATCCTTTAAACTCATCAAAGCTTACTAGATCTATCCTTTAAACTCATCAAAAGGGAACATACTAGAAAAGAATGAAAAATCCTAAATCATTCACATGAATTGTGCCAAAACTTAATTATCGTACCTGACATTGAAGCTTCAAATCTTCCTTCAATCATCTTGATCTCACTCTAGCACCATTAATTTCCTTCATCTCCTTTGATGCTAAAACACCAAAAGCCTAAGCTCCTTCTTCTTTATCCCATCATCACATAAAGAGAGAGAGAGTGTGTGTGTGTGTGTGTGTATCGTTCCTTTCAATCTCCAGAAATCCCAAATAAATGAGTGGAGGAAAATATCTTTCCAAGGAAATTCCCACAATGCCCTTAAGCACAAATAAAACCCCATTATTTCAATTCCTTTCAACTAAACCCCAAGACTTCTAATTTAATTTCAATTACATACATGCTGAAATTAACAAAATACCCCTCTTGGGACTTAACCTCGATAATTGCAAAATAATTCAATTTTGCCTTAATTAATGGTAATCCTCCTTAATTAACTATAATTCGGTTAGGGCCATGATTGGGTCCTCACAACATACATCACATGTATAAGCAAAAATTAAAATTTTTAACCAATAGATCTAATCTTACCATGAATTTAAAATATAAATATTAATAAGAACAAGAAAAAATCACCTTTGATTTTTGTTGAATAGTTGATTTTCCTTCTCACCATGTTGTCACAAATCACAATGTCCAAAATAAAAAACCTCTAATTAGTAATCCACAATAGAAGAGGATCAAATGAACCAAGATTGATGGAGTTACAAGGCTGGCTAAAATTCCTTGATGCTAGCAAGGAATGAGGGTGGCAGCTAGGGTTAGATATATGAGAGAGAATTTTTCTTTTCTCTTAATGTTCACTTAATCCTAAATCCCTTTAACTTGGATTTTTATAACTAGGTTAAAAATCCAACTTAATAATGGGATTGGGCTCTTTAAAATTATTGAAGAAATATTAAATGAGCTTCTGGAATTATTAATAATTTATTTGGGCTCTATTAAATCTAATTTAAATTATTTCATAAAGGACTATGCACAAAACCCATAAACTAGGCCCTTTATACATACACTTGAATTTAATCACCCAAATGAATTCCAAATCTATCCAAATTAAATATGTAGGCTCCATAACACTTATGAAATATATTTAATTTATCTTGATCCAAGAATTAGGCCTTTAAGGCCTTCTATATGCTATTGGCATGTAACCCTTCCTCTGGAGGGTTTCTACACCAAAACCAATTCTCTAGGCCTCTTTAATTTCTCCAATGGATTTATTAATTATTATATCAGGCCTATAACACTTATAGTCCAATAATAATTAATTATGAAATACAATATTTCAATTAAGTCCATTTTGCAATAGATCTGATCTTGACGTGAATTTACAATATAAATATTAATGAGAATAAGAAAAAATCACCTTTGATTTTTGTCGAACAATTAATTTTCCTTCTCACCGGGTTATTGCAAACCATAGTGTACAAAATAGAACACCTCCAATTAGTAATGCACACAAAAGAAGGATCAAATGAACCAAGATTGATGGAGTTACAAGGCTGGCCGAAATTTCTTGATGCTAGTAAGGAATGAGGGTGGCAGTTAGGGCTAGAGAAATGAGATAGAATTTTTCTTTTCTCTTAATGTTCACTTAACCCTAAATCCCTTTAACTTGGATTTTTATAGGTAGGATAAAAATCCATAAAAATCCAAATTCATAATGGAATTGGTATATTTTAATTTGCTGGAGAAATATTAAATGGGCTTTTGAAATTATTAATAATTTATTTGGGTTTAATTAAATCCAATTTAAATCCTTTCAAAAAGGACTATGAATAAAACCCATAAACTAGGCCTTTTATGCATACACTTGAATTTAATCACCCAAATAAATTCCAATTCCATCCAAATTAAATACATAGGCTGCATAATACTTATAAAATATATTTAATTTTTCTTGGTCCAAGAATTAGGCCTTTAAGGGCTTCATATGGTTTTGGTGTGTAACCCTTCCTCAAAAGGGTTTCTGCACCAAAACCAATTCTCTAGGCCTCTTTAATTTCTCCAATGGATCTATTAATTATTATATCAGCCCTATAACACTTATAGTCGAATAATAATTAATTTATGATATGCAATATTTCAATTAAGTCTATTTTGCTGAACATTTCTAAAAAGTTATGCGAATAATTCTACTTGATCATAATTAATTAAACATTTTAATTAATTATTATCTTATTCATTTCTCTTCTCACATAATAATATCAAATATTAATATCCTTGTCATTTTACCATTTTATCCTTTACTCTATATATGTGTGACCTATTGGGTTCCTATCCATATTGGCAGTATAATATGTAATTATGAGTTATAATCAAAACTCATATGATTTCAACTTCTTTAAATCATTTTATTAATCCCTTATTGATATTTATGATACATTATTATACAAATCATGAGCAACCTCTAGCTAGGCATTATAGAACCCAATTATCAGGAAAGTCATGTGGTTTGACTGTACCCTTCCATAAAAACAGTTACCGTGAAATTACTCCTTTCACCACTCTTATCTCAATTAGATTTTGAGTATGGATTTATGTCAACCCATATAAATCTAATTATGTATGTTCTATTAATTTAACTATTGTTTACAAAATGCACTTCATGGATCCCTATCAATCTTGGCATATTACTCTGGCCAGAGATTCTCTGAATAAGGCAATTATAGAATCATGAGAAATAACTTCCCTTAATAAATCTGGGATGGTAAATCCTTTATCGATTACTCAACTATCTTCAAATAGGTCATGATATACCCAATCTCCTAACTATTTTCACTCCCAATTGGAAGTAATAAGTTATGGAGTCAAAGTATATCACTTTCTACTTAAGATAACCTTGGTGATCTTAAGTCTAAGGATATATGCACAACCGCTATGAAGAGATTCCTCACTAATATAGATTTAATATCCGTGTGAGGACTCTCTTTGCAGGTCTCCAATGAACTTTTTCTTCTAACAAGCATCCACACGTTAGCTTTGATTATCTTCCATAATCACAGTTAAGAGAACCACTGCTTGACCCATTCAAGAAGCATAACATGTGCTAGTTTGTCCGAATTAACAATGTCCTATCTTGTTAATTCTATGACTAGGAATATTTAGATATTAACACATTTGCATGCAATATACATCTCATATCATGAACACTTTCATGATTACCTTTGCACTGTGTTTATAATATCTAGGACTTCATTTATTAATTTAAGATTTACAAACTCATGTATTTAAGCATAGCATTAATAAATGAATAATGTCTTTTATTAAGAATATGAATTCATACATATGAAATACATCCCTTTTACATGGGCTCTAAGGCATACTCTTTAACAAAAATCCCATAATGTCCTTATATATTTTTAACCCTCAAAACTTATTTTCTTAACATTTAACCCCAGACTTCTTATTTAATTCAATTGTATCCTTCCTTACTATTTTAGCTACACTTCAATACACATGTGCATAATTACCAATATACCCCTTTATATGACTTAACTTTAATAATGCAAAATAATCTAATTTTGCCTTAATAAACCTTAATCCTCATTAATTTACCATAATCTGATTAGGGTCATGATTCAATCCTTACAACAATTCCCTCACTAATGCTTAATTCATGCTTAGTGAGGGCAAAACCCTTGCTAATTTTGCTATGAACATAGTTATTTCCAATTACAAAGATAATTCCCTTAATAATGCTTAATTAATGGCCTATGTGATTTATGAACTAATTAGTGAGGACTTCACTAATTTTGCTATGAACACAGTTGCTGCCAATTAGAGATGACAATTCCCTCACTAACACTTAATTCATGGCATAAGTGATTTATAAACAAACTAGCAAGGAAAAAACCCTCGCTAATTCTTAATTCATGGTGTATGTGATTTACGAGCTAATTAGTGAGAAAAAACCGTCGCTAGTTTTCCTATAAACATAGTTGTTGCCAATTAGCAAAGACAACTCCCTTGCTAATGCTTAATTCATGGTGTATCCGATTTATAAACTAATTAGCGATGATAAAACCATCCCTAATTTTGTTACGAACATAGTCGTCGCCAATTAGTAAGGACAATTCCCTTTCTAATTCTTAATTCTTGGCATATGTGATTTATGAACTAATTAGTAACAATAAAACCCTCGCTAATTTGGCTATGAACACGGCCATCACTAATTAGCAAGAGTTAATGTTGTTACTAAATGAGCAACTTTATTTCAATAAACCAGATGAACATTAGCGAGGGAAATCATTGTCGCTAAATTAGCGATGACATTATCATCGCTACATCAGTGAGAAAGATTATTGTCGCTAAATTATCAAATACTAACGATTAAGTGTTTGCACCCAAAAAAAATATCATATAGAAACAACGAAATCCTTGCTAAATTAGTGAGGGTACTGTCCTTACTAAATAGTGGGGGTATATGTTATTGCTAAAGTAGTGACAATATTTATTCTTGCTAAAGTAGCAACAGTAACATTGTCGCTAATAGCTAATTTAGATTGGGTATTTAGCATCAAAAAATTAGATAAAATAGTTTCCCTTTTACAAAAAAACTTATTAATTAATTCTAACTATTTTTTATTATACGATTTTCATTCTTAATATTTAATTTTTTCATTTAATAAGGCCAACATTTAGTCTAACTGATTTCTCTAAGATAATTTTCCAAGAAAAAATTAGGTAATTAGTTAGAACTATGTCTTAACTAATTTATCTAATTTTGATTCTTAATATTTAAATTTCATTTACATTTAGTTAGACCATTTAATTGAATAAATTTAGCTAGATCATTTTTTTTCTAGCAAAACTTAGATGAACTAAATTGTTGTTACTTAAATTAACTAAATTGAACAAAATTATTATCATTCCATCCAATAATATCAATTATTATTAATTATATAATAAATAAATTAAATTGCAAGAACATGGTTGCTTAGAATAGAGGGTTTGAGGAAAAATGAGTGAGATTAGGCTATGTTTGGTTGAACTTAATGCTTTATTTATTAGTAATTATGAATTTCTTATGAACACCATGCATGCTTGAATTTATAGATATAATTAGAAATGCTTTATTCTTATGGGACAAATAGCATTGGTTTATGCTAACATTAGATGGTGACTCTGTTACAGCTAGTGGTTTCCTTTTGCAAAATAACAATGTGTTTGCAGTCATAACATCTTCAAGCCAGGTCTATGCATTTGATGTTTAGGCAGAACAATTAGGAGAATGGTCTATTCAACATACTTTTATCCTACCAAAGAGTTATCTTGGATACCATCACTTATTTCTATATATGTATGTATTATTTTGGATATAAAATTAACAATGATATGCACTTGTAAATAATAATTAATATATATATATATATAGCATAAAATATTTGACAAAATTTTAGTGCTATAATTTCCAAACAAGCTTCAACTAACTTGTCAAAATATTTTCCACCTAATACTCTATACAAATAGCATAAAATAATATATAGAACCATCAATATAATTTTAAGTAATATTTCTTCACTATCCGAGAGAACAACACATTCCAATGCTAATTCTTTAAGCAAAATTATATTTCATCCTTTGTTTAACCAAAGAAGAAAAAAATAAAATGAGAGAGAAATTTTGTATCGCACGATATACAAATGATAACTAAAATGGTGAGTGCTGCCTTATTTATCTTGATCATATAACAAATAAATGCATGGATTTTAAATTATGATCCATTTCTATTTTGCAAGATGACGAACTTCAATGTTCGAGGATTTTAGAGAAATAACAAGTGTTCCTTGTACTATTGTTTAAACAACAACAAATTATCCTATATATCAGAGGACCTAAAAATTTATAGCACTAAGACCTAAACTAGAACTTCTTCATATTAGAATGGTAATTTTAGTTAAATTGCCCATTAATGCAAGATTTTCAACTGACAATGTCAACAGTAAAGCACTAAGATGAGAAAATAGTCAATATACAATGTACTACCATCTCTGTCATCATCATTTCATCACTGACAAATTGCTGCTAGTAATGAAATACTACCAACATTCAAAGTTGTCCCACCATTAATTGTAAGTTAAATAAAAAGCTTTTCAGAATGAAATAAGAAAGGTCAAAATGTTTAAGCCTATAATTTCTTTTAAAAGTCTTAGCACTTAAAGTTACACTCATTTGCACATTAGAAAAAAAGAATAGAGGTCAATTCACCTCAAAGCATTAGCATTTTCTTATCACAATGGGTGATCATGCTAAAGAGTCCTTACTAGAATAAACAACAAAACCACAAGGAAAAGGTAATCATTTCAAGCAGATGAAAACTCCACATATGTTTGCAAAAATATGACTTGACATCAAGAGAATAGAAAATCATTTAGCCATGCAAATGACATTAATACAAAAGGATTATCATTAGACAAAGCATTTATTTGGTAACACCAATTTAGCTACATTTACAATTGTCAACCAGATTAAGCAAATTTGCTCAGAAATGTTGCATTTGTAATATATTTAAATTATCTAATCTATCTATCATCACATGTATCCTAAAATTAATACTCATACATTAAGGAATTTTAAAGGAATAACTATAAAAGACAATGGGGAGATAAATAAAATTTCAAAATCAAATAGTAATGATACCATTCTAATATTTATTTATGCACACAAAACAAGTAACCACTTAAAAATTTAATTGCTTTCGTGGGACAATAAAAAATGTTCTTTCATTTCTGCTAAAAATTAGTAATGATGCACCTATTTTTAATTTTTCATCCTTATAGTACCAAGTTTTTTTTTCTCTATAGATAAAAAAAAATAAGAACTCAATTTTTAAAAGATTTTACTGTTTTATGTTACAGGCTAAACTTTAGGGTTTTTTTCCTTCCTTTTTTTTGGATTGCTAATGATCAAAGTATGTAAAACTAAGTTGTCAAACGAAAATATTTTGTCCACCTCTTCCAGTATTATTTTCAGAGTATAATAGTTTAATTGCACTATTTAATTGCAACTAAAAGAATAGAGGGACAAATGAAATATGATTATTGTCTTGTAAAAATACCACAATCAACTCTAACTCATATATAATAAATGTCAAAAAAAAAGAAGAATGCTTAAAAGCTTTAGTTCAGAAAGCTAACAGTTCAATTTTCAGTTAAAAACTAATAATGGTAATGCTCACAAACTAAAACTAATAGAATTTTAATACTATCTGAATCAAATCGAGAACTAAAATCTATTTATTTCACTAAGTGAAACCAAACCAATTATCAACCAATGGGGAATTTTAGAAAGTACCTAAATATAGGACTTGGATAAGCCTGGGGCATCTATGTAAAAAATGTACTCTTTAGGGGTGTACAAGTTGTCCACTAGAATGTTACCTATCCCGTCATTTTCATTTGAGCCATTAGGACAGGAATGGACCATGAATTTCTTTAAAGTTTCAGGGATACCAAACAAATGATTCACAACATCAAAGCCATTGGGATCTCATACTTTGCCCATCTTCTCCACTTTTCAACAACTGCTATGACCGACTGCTTTTTGTTTATTTACAGAAAAAAATTAACATGTACCATCGCAGAAAAATCAAATTGTATTAACATCCAAAAAAATTTAGAATATTAAAAAGTCAAAATTGACATGTGCCAATAATCAATTATTAGGTGGCCATAGAATCCTTTCAAGCATCAATTGCCTTTCTTCTCTACTGAAAACTAGTATTTTTCCATAAGATATATTTGGATTTCCCCTACATAATCAGATTGATATATTCCCAATCAGACCCTAAAAGCAATAATTAAAATAGAGTTTCAAGTAGAGATACAAGCATGCAGGTAATTTGACTTTGTTGGATAGGGATTAGAACAGAGTGCTGAGTTTCAAAGAAAAATAATAAATAAATGTTTCTAAAATATTTTAATAATAAGAGTTATATAGAGGTGTAGGATAAAAAAATTCAGGCTTCAGGACTTGATAGAATCAGTGAGGAAGACCTCTTGGGCACCTTAAAAGCTGCCAAATTCTTTTTACAAAAGGATAGCACTTATGCCTCCTGGATATTGGATCCTTCTCTAGGAATTATTACACAGTTGATCTATTGGTGAAATAAAAGCATACATTAGTATTTAATAAAGTCTCAAAATATTCTACTTAAACAATACACAAAAATGAAAAGAAAGAAAGGGTGGAAAGCATCAGCACTAAGAGATGCCATCTTTGATAGTGAATTAGTGAAAATCCTAGTGCCAATATATGAAAAAATTAAACCCAAAAAAATCTTATTTGATGGAAAACTGGAAGTACATGGTCTAGTCACACGTAAATCCCGGCACAGTGCAATCAAAGACACTGATCTTTGCCTAATATATATTTACTTGAGATATCCAAGGTATGTATTATTTACAGGACAAACAGACTCAAAACATTTTAGAAATTTATTTTTTTGATTATACCTCTTCACAAAATTTGTCATCAGGAACTCCAAAAGCAACGGCTTAAGCAATATCTGGAAGAGATAGAAGAACTGTATCCACTTCAATTGGTGACATTTTCTCCCTAGAAAATTCAGCATGGAAAAAAAATAAATAAACACCATTTTAATTGGTATTTAATGCAACAAGTAAAACTATGCACTGAAAAGCTAAACTTGGGTGTTGGAAACTGAGAAACGTTGTAGTGATATGAATATGACATGAATAAAACTGAAAGGCACATATTACTTCCATGATTAATAAGCTCCTTAATCCTACCTACCAAATGCAAATAGCCATCTGAATCAAGAAATCTAATATCTCCAGTATGAAACCACCCGAATTGAAATGCCACCCTGTTGGCTTCTGGATTATTCTTTTACACCTTAGTCACGATTAGACCTCTAATATGCACTTCTACATTAGAATTTGCTCCTTGACCTCTAATTGTGGGAGCTGCAGTGTACCATATAGCATTGTATTTTATCATATCTTTCCAAAATATTGATGCTGAGATGCCTACAATAGGGAGAGTCACGGCAACTCCAGCTCTAAGTGAGCTAAGTAATCCGGCTACCAAACCATGAACGTGAAATAAAGGCAGGACAATGATTGTGGAATCTTAGTAGGTAAGCTTATAAATTGCCTTTATGTTTTGCACTGAAGATGCCAAATTGAGCTACGTCAATGACACCCCTTTGGGTCTGCTGGTGGTGCCAAAGGTGTAGAGGAATAGTGCCACATCACATGGTTTATTAAAGAGATTGAGCGTAAGATTGAGTTAAGGTCAGACTCTGAGAGTGTAAGATTGAGTTCAGAATTGGCTACAGGCAGTGATGTGGTAGGGAGAGGAATGTTGAACCCAAAAGCAACAGCTTGAGCACATCTATTTCCTACCTATGGAGTGAGTAAGAGCTTTAACTCTGAGTCTGATAGGTAAAACTCAAATTCTTCTACCGTATAGGCTGCATTTAGTAGAGCAGCCATCGCTCGAGCTCGAATTATATCCAAAAACATAATTACGAACTGCAATCATCACAAATATTCCAATATCACAACTTAAAATTCATATGCAACAACTCGAATTAACATTTCTTTCTTCTTTCAAACTTGGACTTGAATTGAATGGCATATTTTAGTAGTGTAACATAGAATAATCTACATCAGACTAAATCTTTTGGGATAAAAAACAAAAAATCAAACTAGTAAGAGGTTAGCATTTCTAAGATCCTTTGGAATCTTCGGTGCCAACCCTAAAAAAACCCCATTGTAAAGCAACAACAAGGAAAAAAACTTAAACATATGTCAGCAAAATTAGAAGTATCTAAAATACCATGAACTTTGAGAATGCGAAGGATCTTGCTATCGATAACACTCTTAACCTAAGCACTACCATGAGAGTCACAGAGGATGATGCCGATCTCAAAAGGGGTAAGGCCTTTCTTTGCAAACTTGTAGATATTCTCCCCAATAGATAAGATCGTCAAGATAAAGGTGATACTGGGCTTGATGTGAAGCCCTGAGCAACAATCTTCATGCTTACAAGCACCGATCTTGAACTAAAATGGGAGAGAGAGGGGGGGCGAGTAAGAGGGTAGTGGCATAGAAGGGTCAGGTTATAGGGATTTAGAAAAAATGAAACCTGCCAACATAATTTTTTATCCCGCTAAAATATTTAAGAAATTAGCTAATGCATGTTTATCGCAAAATCGACTACTGCATTTTTTGAAGCTAATTTTATTGGTGCTACCTTCTACCAATTTAGTTATTTTATTGTATAATTTATAATAATTGATTATAATTAATATTATTGACTATAAATATAATAATTAGTTTAATTTAGCTAATTAAGTAACAACAATTTAGTTACATTAATTTATCTAATAAATAATGTACTAGATAAATTTATCAAAATAAATGGTTTAACTAAATGTAAACGAAATTTAAATATTAAAAATCAAAATTATATAAAAATAGTTAAACATAAAAAATGAAATATGATGTATTCATTTTTGTAAGCTAATTAAAATAATAATTTTAATTCATTTTTCAAGTACTAATAAATTATAATATATTTGGATAAAATTATCACTTTATTACCATAAATATTTTATTAAATTAGCGACAACATTGTTATCTCCAATTAGCTACAACATTATTGTCGCTAATTATCTACAACTATATTCTCACTAATTAGCTTCAATAATGTTATGGCCAATAGATACATATGATTGGAATCATAATTTTTTCAACTTAGCTACAACATTGTTGTCGCCAATTAGCTACAACTCTGTTCTCGCTAATTAGCTATAACAATGTTGTCGCCAATTAGCTACAACTTTGTTCTCGCTAATTAGCTACAACAATATTGTCGCCTATTATTATAACTATGTTCTCGCTAATTAGCTACAACAATGCTGTCGCCAATAGATATATATGATTGGAATAGTAATTTTTCTAATTTAGCAACAATATTGTTGTCGCCAATTAGCTACAACTATGTTCTCGCTAATTAGCTACAACAATATTATTGCCAATCGATATATATGATTGGAATAGTAATTTTTCAATTTTAGCTACAATATTGTTGCTGCTAATTAGCTACAACTCTGTTCTCGATAATTACCTACAACAATATTGTTGTCAATAGATATATATGAATGGAATAGTGATTTTTCCAATTTTGATACAACATTGCAGTCACCAATTAGCTATGACTCTATTCTCGTTAATTAGCTACAACAATATTATTGTCGGTGGATATATATGAGTGGAATAGTAATTTTCTAATTTTGCTACAACATTGTTGTCATCAATTAGCTACAACAATGTTATCGCCAATAGATATATATGAATGGAATAGTAATTTTTCCAATTTAGCTACAATAGTGTTGTTGCCAATTAGCTACAATCTTGTTCTCACTAATTAGCTACAACAATGTTGTTGGTAATATATATATGAATAGAATAGTAATTTTTTCAATTTTGCTACAACATTGTTGTCGCCAATTAGCTACAACTTTGTTCTCGCCAATTAGCTACAATAATATTGTCGCCAATAGATATATATGAATGGAATAGTAATTTTTTCAATTTAGCTACAATATATTTGTCGCCAATTAGCTACAACTCTGTTCTTGCTAATTAGCTACAATAATGTTGTCGCCAATAGATATATATGAATGGAATAGTAATTTTTCCAATTTAGCTACAACATTTTTTTTGCCAATTAGCTACAACTTTGTTCTCGCTAATTAGCTAAAATAATGTTGTCGCGAATAAATATATATGAGTGGAATAGTAATTTTTAAATTTGGCTATAACAATGTTGTCGCCAAGTAGCTACATGAATGTTGTCACCAATAGATATATATGAATGCAATAGTAATTTTTCCAATTTAGCTACAACATTGTTGTTGCCAATTAGCTACAACTATGTTCTCTCTAATTAGCTACAACAATGTTGTCACCAATAGATATATATGAATGGAATGGTAATTTTTTCAATTTACCTACAACATTGTCATCGCCAATTAGCTACAATGCTATTGTTGCCAATTAGTGGCAATAATTTGCTACAGTAATGTTGTCGCCAATAGAGATATATGAACGAAATAGTATAATTTGCTAAATTTGCAGCAACATTGTTGTCGCAAAAATAACTACAAAAATGTTATCGCTAATTCGCAACAACAGAGTTCTCACTAATTTTTCTTTTGTTCTCGCAATTATCTGCGCCAAAATATTGGTGCCTAATATTAGCTACAACTACAATTTGTTCTCGCTTATTTGTCACAATATTTGTTTTCCCTCTAACTCTTTCAATATGTACGACAAAATTTATTTTTTCTCCATGTTGCCGCTATATGGTGCATTTAGCAATGAATTTTATTGTTGCCGCAAATTTTCATGGTTATTCTGCATTTTTTTAGTGATATATATATCCTTTGTGATTTTTTGATTAAATGATAAAATTTTGATAATAATTTAAAAAATTAAAAAAATATTTAATTTAGTGAGGGTTAATATGTCCAGGTAACAATTATTTAACTACAAATTAGTTGTAAAAAACATTATCTAATTTCTTGAGAGCACATTAGTGATAGATATTTTGTCACTTAATAAGCAATAGATGAGGGACATGCATTCTATAACGGTGAACATACTGGCTTCATATTTAAAAAAGCTCAATTTTTTAATCTAATTTTCTCAATTTTATTTGATTTTTTGGAAATTTTTTAAAGGCCAAAAAATAACTATTTGGATTTTTCCAAATAAAAAAAATTTATTATGAAAATTGATGAAAATTTTTTTTATTATAATATGCCTTCTTAAATTTTCAATTATGTTTAAAAATTACATACTATGAATTTGTCTTTATTTTTTATTTCAATGAGTTTCAATCATATATTTTTATATATGAGTGTTGTGAGGGCCTAATCTTGACCCTAGCAGGGAATATGCTTAATCGAATGATGTTATATGTACAATTAAAATTTTTATGGTTATAGCCACTCTGGAATAAAGCTTCTTGAAGGAAAATATGGTAATTTTGTTAAATTCATGAAAAATGGATTAATTGAATGATAAAAGAGATGTTGGGATAAGATTTCTAATTTAAATTTCTTTTGGGGTTAAATCGTAAATTATGAGATGAAGGTGTATTTTTTTTAAGAGAAAGAATTAGAGAGTAGGGTTAAAAGAGTAATTGATGGTCTCCCTATGTGATTCCAGTGAGGATATCACTGTCTATCAAAAAGGGAAGGCAATCTCTCTTCTCTTTTACATTTTCTCCTTCTCTCTTTCACTGGGTTTGGAACTAGGGTTTGGTAAGAGGAACTTCTCCCTTCTATCTTTATTATTAATGCAATATTTTAGGAGAGCAAGAAGGAAAGCATAGTATCTTTTGTGGTTGTTATAGGAGAATCAAGCAAGGATAAGGGCAAGGGGATCTTGAAGGAGTAAGAACATCACTGTTCAGGTATGGGAATATCGTGGTTTTTATGGTTATCAGTAGGTGCTCTATAGAAACTAGGGTTTACTTATCCGAGTCCTTTGGTTCTCTAGAGGAAGTTAATGATGATTAATGAAATATATTTGGTTTAAGATGAGTTTTGGTAAGATGTTATAGCCTATGAAGTCATTATGTTCTTATGGAAGCGATAGGATCCTTGAACCCTAGGAAGCCATGGTCACGTAAGCTTTAAAGCTTGTGGAAGTCGTGGTCACATAAGCTTTGAAGCTTGTGGAAGCCGTGGTCATGCAAGCCTTAAAGCTTGTGGAGCACGTGGCCACGCAAGCTTTAAAGCTTGTGAGGCACCCGGCCACGCAAGCCTTAAAGCTTGTGGAGTACGTGGCCACGCAAGCTTTAAAGCTTGTGAGGCACACGGCCATGTAAGCCTTAAAGCTTGTGGAGCACGTGGCCATGCAAGCTTTAAAGCTTGTGAGGCACATGACCACATGCCAATCCACTGCCCTTCATTTCTCTATTTTGCACTTTTATTCCAATTATCTCACAAATCACTTTTCCTTTATTATCAACTAAGCCAACACTCTTTATAACAATAATCCACCCTTTTAATGCAACCTAATAGGCACTTTTGGTGAGTATATTTACTAGAAATAATATGTAATTGTTTATGCTTTTATTGTCAAGCCATAAGGTAAAGTGATCATGGTTAGTTATCAAGTAGTGTTAATTACATCTTGCTTCGGTATGTAATCGTAATAATAGTAATGTTATAATTTCATGAAATTACTATGAAAATATATATGTATTATACGAAGTATGATGACAATTGTCCTTAAATGAGATCAAATATATGGTATATGAGTTATAAGTTGAGGTAATAAATATTGATGCCATCGTATGAGTATGAAATGTGGATTCGAATGTGAATTGTGGCTTGAACAAATATTGTAATGTGTAGGAAGGAACATGATGAATCAAATATTCTTTTTATTAAGTGGTTAAGCCTATGGGTTTTAGTTCAGTCGTGGATTAGATAGGTATGCCTAAAGGGATATAGTTGCAGCTGCCATAGTTCACCCCGTTTGGGTTCATTGATTGTTCCTTTGATGGAAGCATAGTCCAACCCTTTAGGTCTATTATTTGATATCTTCGAGATATCCATTATCTGATACCTTTGGGTATCCATTGCTCCCGTTATCCACCCCCTTGAACTAGTACTTAGGCAGGCTATAAAGTTTTAAGGAGAATTATTCAAAAAGAAATATATGTATCAATTTCTTCATTTGTATGATGCTAGCATGTGAATGATTAATTACCCTGTTTTATCTTTGCTTCTTTTGGCCATATTGTCAAATTGAGACAACCTCTTGATGTTTTTATTGAAATGTTTTGTAAAGATATTTACATTCGTTTAACTCTATTGGTCGATTATATTATTATTTTTGTATGTTATCTCCCCACTAAGCTTTATAGCTTAGCACGATTGCTTTACATCCATGTAGGTTTGATTGGTGGTCATTTTGGGACTTAATTCTACATTGGTTGGCCAACAAGAGTCAGTTCGGACTAATAGATGTAGGAGATTTTATGGATAGTTCCTTTTTGGCTAGTCTTGTATTTTGTCATGTTTCATTTGGGGAAATGTAATATGGAGGACTGTAACCTTAACTTAAATTACCATGTTTGCTTGCCCTTCCATTGTTGTGGTGGTTAATGTATGATTGCCACCTTATGACTGTTTTGAATTACTTTTTTAGTTTAATTATTGAATATGCATGCATCATATATGTATAAGATGATATGTTGATGAATGATGGGTGTGTGTTATGGTCACTAAAGACATGATAGATGTTCCATTTGGAAGTCAGTATTAGGGTATGACAAGTGTACTTATTGCTTATATTTTTCTATTATGTGTAAGAGAAATGTTGATGATAAGGACTCCTTATTGTTCACGGACTCCTTAAGGCATTGTTGAAGCCAATGTAAAAGTGCATAAGGTTAGTAATGTAAGGATGAATAAGAAGGCTTGAGTTGATGATATAGATGAAATAGTGCATCACATAATTTACATGCATGAACAAATGTAAGAGCGTATTTGGATTAGTCGCTAGAATAGAGGATATAATGATAGGGCCTTAATTAAAGTGATGAAAAACTCTCTTGATCACCATCCAAATTTGTGAAATTTATTGCTAGATGTGTGGAAATTATAGAAGATTCGTTATGCATTTCCTACTTAAGGTATCCAAGAGAGGAGCATTAAGAAGTACACTAAATTAGTGATAGTGCTAATAAGTGGACGCATTATGTATAATCTATGGCTTTCCATATGAGTTATATAATATGGGCAAAGATTCATTATCAGTTATGAGGCTAGTCCTTCTGAGTAGGTGACATGAGTGTTATAGTTATTATCAGTGAGCGAATTTTTAAATAGGATTTATGTTTCCTATTTTTTAAAGACAATTGTGTCTTTAATATTTAATTTGCTTTTAAGATTGTTGGATGCTTATGATTGATTAAATAAATATATTTATTTATTTTTGGATATTATAATGGCATTTAACTTTTATTATGAATATGTTTATTTTATTGTTAATTACTATGCAATTTTTATGAGTAAAAATGATACAGCATGATAATTAAGTTAAGACTTAGATTATCTTAAGTATAATATCCAATATTAAGTTTAAGAACTTAATATCCAACAGTTAACATTTACTATGCATGAAACTTTAACCTATATGGTTAGGTATTAGGATTTAGAGGGTAATTTGAAACTATATATAACCTTTTCGAATTTAAGCCTAATAGATAGTCTTATTACGTTAACTTTTCAGATGCATAGCAAATAGCATATATTGCCTAATTCTCCTTTAGTAATGTGCAATAATTGTTCAATTAGTGATCACAGGATCTAAATGGATACTACTTTTTGGATCTAGAATATATAAATTTGGTATGTGATTGAAGAGAAAGAGGCTTTATAAACCTTAGAATGGTAGTATAGCCTAGCATAAGCAGGATCGAGATGCCTATATGGCATGGAAAAAAATTATTCCACTTCTTGCATAATCTTACTGAGTGCAATGGATGATGACATCACTAAGCAATTCTATAAGTATCAAAATACAAAAGATATATGGATCACTTTGTAGGAAAAGTTCAAAGGTGTGTCTCTATCAAAGCTTCAATTGTTGATAATCAAGTTTGATACTTCTCAAAAAAGTCTGATCATACAATGCGAAAACAACTACGAGAGATAGAAAACATGATATGTGAACTTAGTGAAGCTGGTCGTAAGTTGATCAATGAGCAGTAGGTCCAAGTTGTTATTCAATCCTTGCCAAGGAGTTTGAAGCATATGAGATGTAACCAACTTATAAGGATTGTATAAATACATTTGAGCATGTCACTTGTCTTTTAGAGCTTGAAAAGGATAGTTTAGCATTTATTAACGTCAATTTCGAAGTGCATATGGCATAGTCGCATTTTGATAGAATGAGTTCTAACGAGAACAACAAAAGAAGCTTCAATAGGAAGGGTAAGAAAAAAGGCTTGAAAGCCTAAAAGGCAAAAGATAAAATAGAATTAGAAAATTCCAAAGGAAATAAAATGATAAGCACTATGCAAGAGAATACAATGTATCCCAATAGGTACACCATCTTGACTCAAGAGTGAGTGAATTTATGTACCTAGTTTTCTCTTTCTTGTTGAATTTCATCCTTTATGGATGACAAATTCAGGAGTAATGGACCATGTGACAAAAGGATCAAGATATTTTTGTCTAGTTAGTTTATGTTCTTGCTTTGTTGAAGCTTAGTTTCATTTACATTTTAAGGATCAAGATATTAACTCTCTATTACCTTTATAAATAGACTTTTGATAAACTATTTGGGGTTACACTCTGAATATTCTCTAGAATTAATATTCTCTCCTTACATATAATTTTTGCACGAAATTAATATCTCTCCAAGGGGCATTTAGAATGTGGAATAGTCAATTTTTTCTCAATATGTGTGCTCATACTTGAAAGCCATGCCATTAATGTGAAAGTAAAGATCCCTTGCTTTCGCTCGTGTCAAAGGGTTTTTCAATAAAAGAGGTAAATATGTTTACCAGTAATATTTGATTTACGCTATTATTTAGGTGCATAAAATGTTGATAATCTTAATGGGATACATTTGGAAAAAAATGAACACTGTCATTTATAATCCCAAAAAAAATTGAAAAAACACTTAAAATTGAGTTAGAACACATAGCATGTCAGTTATATTTAATTTATAATAATTTTATATACTTATTCTTATTTAGATTACATGTACACATTTTCACTTTCTTTATATATATAAACCAAAAATATGGTTAACTGTAAAATCGATCAGAAATCGAATTGATTTTTAAGGTTAACCGATCTGTAAACTCACTTTTTACATTTTTGATTTTTTTATTATTGTTTAGATTTTTATATATCGGTTAACCAATTCATATATATATATATATATATATTAAAAATTTTTATTTTTTTCTATTTCTCTCTAAAATTTACATAAAATAATACTTTGAAATGTATTTAAATTATATTTTTATACCTTAATTTTTTATATTTTTCTATAAAATTTATACAATACTTTAAACTAAATTTATATTATGCCATTATTTTTTAATTATATATTAATATTTATATGTAATATCTTATTAACTTTTATATATATTATTTTTTATCATATATTGATGTTCTTATTTTACTTAATAGCGTTTAATTATATTTTAGAATTTATATTATAACATTTAATATTATCCAAAATTTTATTTGATTTAGAATCAAACATATTAATTTCTAACAAATATCAAATCTATTTTATAATATTAGCCATTAATTTATAGAATATGAATTTTGATTAGTAAATTATATTATTTTTGTGATTTTCATTTTGAATTACTTTGCACATTTAAAATATCTATTTTTTATAATTTTATGTTATATATTTTAACGGTTAACCGGAAAATATTTATCAACTAAATTAAAAATTTGAAACCATTATATTGGTTAATCGAATATAACGGACTGGTTAATAATTAGTAATTTTAAAAAATTAATATTAATGAACTGATTATTTTTTATTGACTAATTAACCGATCCATACTTATCTCTAATTAGTTGATTACAATAGAATAATAGGTAAAACAATACTTTAAATTGTATTTAAATTATATTTTTATACCTTAATTTTTTATATTTTTCTATAAAATTTATGCAATACTTTAAACTAAATTTATATTATGCCATTATTTTTTAATTATATAGTAATATTTATATGTAATATCTGATTAACTTTTATATATATTATTTTTATCATATATTGATGTTTTTATTTTACTTAATAGTATTTAATTATATTTTCTTATATTTTAGAATTTATATTATAACATTTAATATTATCCAAAATTTATTTGATTTAGAATCAAACATATTAATTTCTAACAAATATCAAATCTATTTTATAATATTAGCTATTAATTTATAGAACATGAATTTTGCTTAGTAAATTATATTTGTTTTGTGATTTTCATTTTGAATTACTTTGCACATTTAAAATATCTATTTTTTTTATAATTTTATGTTATATATTTCAACGGTTAACCGAAAAATATTGGTTAACCAAATTAAAAATTCGAAACCAATATATTAGTTAATCGAATATAACGGACTGGTTAATAATTAGTAATTTTAAAAAATTGATATTAATGAACTTATTATTTTTTTCATTAATTGATTAATCGATCCATGCTTATCTCTAATAGTAGGTTACAATAAAATAATAGGGATGGTTGCCCATGTCACCATTTTGAAACAATTTAAATTGGTAAGTAAACCTTTTTCAAATTCATTATGTTGGCAGCCCAAAAGATATGCGACATAGATATCTAAATGCGATGGCTTTCCTTCAAATATAACAAATGTTGACAATGGACAATGGGACGCAAATGGAACAAAAATAGTAAATATAACAATGCAAATTATTACAATAATCTTACTATACTATTAATAATAATAATTAATATTTATTTTATCGTAAAAATTTATTTTTAATATTTTAAAATTCATACCAATTCTCTTTTCAATTTTCATTAGGAAAAAATATACAAAAATTAAATCATTATTATTGAAATAACGTATTTTATTTAATCAAACAATTTAATTTTACATTTTCCATAATATATAATTAGTTACTATTAAATTTAAATAAATTATGCATAAAAAAATTATTAATTTTAGTGTGACATTTTGGCCACATTTGTTTCATTATATTACATATGGTGCAGTGTAATATCATACATGCTAATATGAATATAGTGTTTGAGAAATAAAAAATAATAATTATTATATAAGGATAATATAATAAATTATAAGCTTCATTATCCATAGAACTCCATTGAAATTAATACCCTATTAACCCATATATTTGTATACTACGGCATAAACCGTATTAGAGAAAAAACAAATTTCAATCATTTAACATATATTCATATATTAAGAAATTTATTCACATCTTTTTTAGAAAAGAAAATTAATTTACATATGAAAAAATTGTATTCTATAATCAATTATTTGATCTAAATTAGCAATATTCAAAATAATTTAATTTTGCATATTTTTCAATTTTTCCAAAAAAATAATAAAATATACTCTTGTACATTAAATGCAATATAAAATATTAAAGTTTAATATAATTTTATATCAAATATTGTATTTAATAACATGTGCTGATATTATACAGGTTAATAATATACAAATTAACTCTATAAAACAAATCAAACGTATCCACCAATTTTACTTAATTGTTTGAAAAAAATATATAAAAATACACAATTAATCAAAATTGCTTGTCACGTGCGGTGCATGTGCACGGAAGCTAGTATTAGAAAATAGAACAACTGGAGGTTAAGGGATAGGGGCAGCTTCGACGGTGGGAAATGTTGCCGTGGACGTCAACTTAGGTTCTAGTTTGCCAAGAAGAGAGGATTACGCTATTATAAAGTATAGCATGCTTATAATACACTTTTGATTTAACCACAATTATATTTTATGAAACTCTGCCAGCTGATTGAGTTGAAATTAATCGTATATATTTTTCAATATGATAAAACTTAGATTTTTCCACATTTTGATAGTTGGATTCATAAACTTTTTAAATGAAAACAAAATTTCTCAAAAAGTGAAAAATAACTATCGCTTTTATGCTAAGAAAGATATCCAATGCTTTTAAGCTATTCCACAAGCATTGGATCAAATTGTCAATCCCATCCATGAGCATATGGAAATGTTATAAGAAAGAGATGGGGACCCAGCCGAAGACACCTCTGTTAATCTCCCATTATTTCATATTCAAGGAGTGGCAACTCACGTCAGATTACGTGTTCCCCAATGGTGGACCTATATGACCTCTAATGCTATTAATTTATTATTTTTAAAATTTAGTTATCTTTAATCTTATTATAGGCATTCAGAAGCATAAAAATCCTGGCTAATTCAATTTAATCCACACTAATCAAATGTAGAAATGAAAATCTTTCAATATTAATTTTTTTATCTAAAATCTTATTTTAAGTAAATAAATGTCAAACTACTGAACCATTTATTATTGATTTTGGATGTGTGATAGACAGCTGTCTGTCATTGTCAGATGTCCCTCTATGATCATTTTTTCCTCATAGCCGTCTCCTGATAGATGGCCGTAGGTTATTAGATCAAAGTTAGAAGGGTAATTTTGTTATTTTAGAAAGTATTTTCCACAAATGTCCGTCTGTCAGTCCCGGATGCCCGTCTGTGGGATTTTTACAACAAATTGCACGTTTCCCAGCTTGTAAAAACTTGGTCAAAAATCAGGTTTAAAAGATTGGATTTTGGATGGATTTTTGGGAGGATTTTAAGGGTAGGTTTCTAGCAATTAGAATTGGAAACCATTTCAAATTATTTCCTCATATTTAAACCAAAAAACCCTAGCTTTCAAGGGGAAGGCCATTCATCATTTTGCAACCAGAGTTTCTAGAGAGAAGTAACCATTGTTCTTGAGATAGAAAATCAATTTCTACTCTCTTGGAACTAAGACTCTCTCTCACATCTTTTCATAAACACACAAGCACATTTAATATCTTAAACGTGGAAATCAACAGCTTGGAGTGTGATCTTCCAGAGTTACAGAATTGAAACCTGAGAGTAATATTTTGGATTGCTCTCATTCTCTTTAATTATACCATGAAAACATGCTTGATTTAATCTCATTAAATCTGTAATGCCCTGTGAATTGTTGCTCTTTAATTCATTGCTTTATGTTTCTATAATTTTATAATGCTATGAACAACTTGAATGCGATAACATAAGTAGAATGGCATGTTTTAGGTTTTTAATCCTCCATTAATGCATGTTTGCTTAACATTTTTATAATTTTATTTTGTGTTAATTTAATTACTTAGTATGTTTTAATTGTGTTTTTAGGCTTAGAATTATTTTTGGAATGATTAGAAGTAGAATTATGCTTGATTAGATTGAACACACACATGCATATATATATATATATATATATATATATATATATATATATATATATATATGTATGTATGTATGTATGTATGTATGTATGTATGTATGTATGTATGTTTTTGAGTGACTATTTGCATTTTGCCTATTTGTCATGTGACAAACATGAAAAATACCCCGACAATTGATCGACGGGACGTTTACATCCTACCTCTCCCTTATGCTATCATTGTGTAATGACTACCCTAAATTCTCCAGTTACTTGTCATCATACAAACTATTTACATATAATCAAATATATAATAAGCCATATGCTCAATTGTTATTTTAGCTTACAATATTTTTGCATATACATCAATTCATTTCGATAGTCCATATAAAAGGAAACACTTGGTCAAATTACATTAGTACCATTCTATTATTTATAATTCAATTTATTTAGTACACTATGAAATTTATAATAACAAAAACAAAATACAAATTCCTTACTATGTTTCATCCTATCTCTGATGTTGGCCTTGTTGCTGCAATTCTTATCCCTAGAAGAATCCAAGCTTCATATATCTATATGGATTAGCACCCGTGCTAAACTTACTAGCTTAGTAGGGAACATAAATCATGAGGACGACCTCTCACAGAAGTCATTAATAACATATACACGTATGAACACATAGTTTTTCATATAATAATGTAGCACCTACAGCAGATAATATGTTCATAACATTGTGAAACATTATGCCACTTACTCTATCAGGCATATTTATTATATCTCTATTAAAATCATAACTTATGGTTTAATCACATGTTTATTTCTATTAAACTATTTAATAAAGCAGTTATTTAAGTATGTAAATTCATACATGTTATATATATATATATATTGGTGTAGAATCTCAACTTTACCAACATTGTTATAAGCAGTACTCATGTCCGGTTTCATCATTTACCACTAACATGCTTAGTCATTTAACACATCCCATAACCTTTTAATTATGCATGCATCTATTCAGTTATTTGTTATGTGTTTATTATTCTTAATTAGTTTTAAAGGCACACGTGACTTTCACATGTATGTATACATATATACAAGCTAAATCTACAGTTACGTTCTAATTAGTTGTTTTTAAGGGACTAAGCTCAGTTAGTTAGTTTTCTAAGCATTTTTCTCATTAGTCTAATTCCATAACATACAAATATTTATGTTACTTGACCTTTGTTATCCTATGTATCCTATGCATTTATTGATGGTCTTAATTTGTTTAACATTATTAGGTCAGTCCTTTGTTTCTCATATACTCGTCTAGTTTATTAATACATTATTATATTAACTTGTATTGGACTCTTGAGTCTCCCTAACATCTGTATAAGTTATAAGTTCATGTTTTGAAAAGCCTTATCCTTAGCATTAATGTTTAAATTTTAAATTAAGTAAGACTCAACTATGTTTATTCAATTCTAAGTGTGTGACATGTAATTACACATAATTTATGCATTCATAATACGATTGCAAATAAACTATTAAGTAGCCAAACCACTAACACAATGCATTATTATAAAGAATGTAGGATTAAATCATGATTAATGACATTCCTCAACTAAATTATATATGTATAAATATTCATATGAATATGTGAATATGTCTAAAAATGCACTAGTCTTAAGTGAAGAAAAACACTAGATATTTATGATTATTATTATTATATACTTGTGTTACTATAATATTATATACTTCATGTATAAACACAACTTTACATAATTTCTTATTTTTCGTTTACTATGCATGAACTCATACAAAATAATATCCAGATCAGATCATGGTATATCCCATCATTTCTATTAAATTGCTTCTTATAATATTTTCCTTATATTGTGTATTACACCTGCACCTTTTCTAAGGGTGTGGATATAGATGATACTAGGGTACCCGAAGGTACGAAAGGACACATAAAGGTATCAAGCTATAGATCCAACTAGGGCTAAATCTATACTATAGACCGATCAAATGGATCTAAATAGGGTTGGCAAGTGACTGAAATGAAGTCTAAATATAGGGATCCAAATGGGCTTGAACTATATTACAAACCCAAATGGGATCAAATATGTAGCAGTTGTAATATACCCGTATTGGCATGCATATCTATCCACAACTTAGATATAGATGCAGACAATTGTAATTCCTTACTTTAACTTTTTTTACTTTTTCCTTTGATATCTTATTTATCTGTAACTCATTTGGATAAACATATATGGGATTAAGGAATCATATGCATATTTATTTATTTCTATATACATTTATAATCTAGTAGATCTTATTTTCCTGCATTTGAATCAATTATATAACTATAAGCACTTTACTGTATCATTTCATTGGAACATCTACATATCAATATATGTTTAAGCTTATACATCATCGTTCAACTCTTGTTTTTTAGTACATTAACATGCATTGATGGGGTTAATATGAAAATCTAGTAAGAACATAATTAACTTCTTTACATGCTTGTATATATCTTTGCATGATTGGATATGTATGTAATTCATATATTATAGTTGTCTAGTGTACCTGCCGATATGTAGAAGCATCCTTTATAATCTTAATGACATAAGTTTGAACATTAATGTATTATTACAATTTAAACATTCATGTAAATTTACATTCCCTAACTATAGTATCTTTAGGCATCTATGTGACTACTTATATCTCATTTGCATATTGTGTTTGAACCTATTATTATATGTCACAATCCAAGTAAAAATGGATTTTTTATCGAGCATATACTTAGTCTTATTCACTATATTAGATTTCTAAATCAACACAATGTATTTGTAGGTCTTTTAATCATAATTCATGTTATGAATGCATTTGGGTACTTTGAATTATAAGATTAGCATTTAAAAAGCAAGAAATTGAAGTTTGGGTCTGGGATAATTAATCATAGGCGAGGATGATTTGTTACAGAGGCCTAAAGGTGTCGAATCACTATAAGTGTTCCGAGTCACGATAGGAAAGGTTATATGGTTCATATTGTTTTGCATTTCAACCTATTTCCAGCCGAATTCAGATATAATAGTCTTCTACAAAGTTGTTTCCTTATGTTTTTAGTTTCCAAAACATTAAAAATCATTATATTTAGACATATAAATATTTATATATTGTACAAACAACATAGACTACTCCTAATGATAGGTTAGTAGAAATAGTCAAAATTAATGCTTAATTTTCAATATCATGTAAAGGGATTCGGTTTTTGACTTCCTCATATGAAAAAAAGATATATAAATCTAGATTCTACTCCCATTGGAATTACCCTATTTGGATTCCTGTAGCTCGAATTATAAAAAATAATCCGAGTTGGTCAATTGACTCCTAAGATAGAATTTAGTAATTTCACGAATATCTTGTCTATTTCAGTTCTTAAACATTTTTAAGCTTAATTTCCATGCTAATTCCTTATTCTGGCATCTAATAACTCATTCCACATATCACCAACATAAGCATACGCAATCAAAATTTATGAGAACTTCCTATACCTCAAAATGTGCCCTAAATGTTCCTTTAGCTTATTTCGACCATTTTTTTCTCCTTCTTGCAGTTTTCCCCCTCTTCATGCAACAAATCACACATATGAATATTTGTTTAGCCCATCAATTTTAGTTCCTAATATATGGAACAAAACAAATGAAAGATAAAGGATTGTCTATCTTTTATGTGGCTGTCTGTGAGTTCATTTGCAACCTTTTGTTGACATTTTGTGTTTATTCTTCATGTCTAATTGATTTGCATGCTTAGCTATATGTTTATATGTCATTTTTAATTATGTTTCATACATTTTATCATTTTTTTTGCTTAGTATTTTAATCCAGAATGCATAATAAGTTTGTTTTGCTTTATCATTCATTTTTTTCTTATCATAATACCAATTATTTCTTTTTCCTTATGTTTGTGAGAAACAAATTTTATTTGCAAGGAATTTTTTGGAGAGTTTCAAGGTCGAGGAGCCTTAAAGGATTTCCCTTTTATGTATTTTATTTCTTTTTTTTATTTGTATTTTTTTACTTGTTTTTAATTATTGTATTTGGATTTATTTTGGGGATATAATAGTTTAGTAATAAAAGGACTTTGTGCATGCTAAAATAAAAATTCACTTAAATTATTTTTACTAATTAATTGGATTTTATTTAAAAAAAATTAATGTTTAATATTTTTAGCCCAAAACCACACAATGAGAAATAAAGTTTTTTTTTTGTACAATATACATGAGAGAACCAATATTTTTATTTCAAATAAATGTCCTAATTTATGTATGACATTTTATATTATTTTTTTGTTTGACAATTTGCTTATGTAATAATTTAATTAATTTTTTCTTTCATTTATCTACAACTTTCCTACGTAAAAGATTTATTTATTTATTTTCATTTATGCATCATGTGAGAAGGAAGGTAGTGGACTAATACTAAAAACTTATTTATAAAAACACCTAACCAGGGTATAAGTAAGAGTGATGTTCTAAACACCATCTCTATCTTTCTCTCGTTCATTTCAATTAGGCCCATATTTTGCATATCATCTTAATTAACCATATGTGTAACATAATATCAAATGACCATATTGCCCTTAACTTTTAAGTTAATTCCTTATAGGTTTTAACTTACACATTCCATACTTATCTGTTTATATTGTCTCTATTATGCATCCTAGACATACCCAATTACAACTAGGGTATAAATTGGGGCCTCACACATTATTTGTCCCTTTTATGTGGCCATCTATGAGTTCATTTATAGCCTTTTGTTGACATTTTGTGTTTATTCTTCATGTATAATTGATTTGCATGCTTAGCTATATGTTTAGATGTCATTTTTAATTATGTTTCATGCATTTTATCATTTTTTCTGCTTAGTATTTTAGTCCAAAATGCATATTTAGTTTGTTTCACTTTATCATTTATTTCTTTCCTATCACAATACTAATTATTTCTTTTTCCTTATGTTTGTGAGCAACTAATTTTGTTTACATGGAGTTTTTGGGAGAGTTTCGAGGTTGAAGAGCCTTAAAAGATTTCCCTTTTATGTCTTTTATTTCTTTTTCCTTCTATTTGTCTTTTATTTACTTATTTCTTTTATTATTTTATTTGGATTTATTTTGTCCATATAATAGTTTAGTAATAAAAGGACTTTTTGCATGCTAAAATAAAAACTCACTTAAATCATTTTTACTAATTTATCGGGTTTTCTTTAAAAAAAGGACCAATGTTTAATAATTTTAGCCCAAAATTACACAATGAAAAAAATAGTTTTTTTTTTTTTTGTAAAATATACATGATAGAACCAATGTTTTTATTTTAAATAAATGTCTCAATTTATGTATGACATTTTATTTTATTTTATTGTTAGACGATTTGCTTATGGAATAATTTAATTAGTTTTTTTCTTTCTTTTATCTATCGCATTCTTATATAGATGATTTGTTTATTTATTTTCATTTATGTATCATATTAGAAGGAAGGTAGTGGACTAATACGAAAAACTCATTTAAAAAAACACCTAATCGGGGTATAAGTAAGAGTAATGTTCCAAACACCATCTCTATTTGGGCATTAAAGGTTAGATTCACTTTCTTAATATTTTGTTGGGTGGCAACTCAATAATACCTACTTCTTGGTCACAATTAGATGCCATCATAGGTTGACCATCAATAATAGGATAAGGGTACTCAGAGATTTTATTTTATGCCTTTTTGAGGCTCGAAACCTAGCAAATTAGGTTGAATTCCTTTTTCTATCGTGAAATGACCAATCTGTGAACTTTTATAAATTTCATCCAGTCTTAGACCTTAAAAGTGGGCCTCCGAGAGTGAACTCTGATCGTTACAGGGTCTAGCATGCATTACACTTTTTATTTTTTTTTACCATAATAATTTTTCTTAAATAACTATGTAAACAGTGAATATTGTAACTCATTAAGAACAAGCTATGAAAAGCCAACAAAATAAGGATTTATTGATGATAAAAGATTATTTTATTAATAAGTAACTTACTTTGATAATGCATTATGATGCTGTCGAAATATTTTTGAAAAACTTAGAGTCAATAATAGCTGTATATTTAAATAGTTATGTCATATTGTCACTTAAGTGAATGCTATAATATTAGTTAGATTTTCCTTCATGATGTAATGTTGTTGACTCGTTATTTTCCATCAATAATTCACATATTTCTTTAATGTGTTAAGTCATAATTCTGAAAAGAAAAAATGTATTTAATTTCTTCACTCTTTTCTAAGGTTCGATAGATTTTAAATTTATCATAATCAACCTTGATTCTTGATATAAACATAGGAGATCATAATACTACTTAATTTATTATGACTCTATGGGGTGTAGAATACCTTCCCCATATGCGATCAACTTTTGAACTTATTTAAATAAATACCTACTTATTTTTATGCCTAATTGTACCTTATTTCGATTAATTGGTGCTGACTCTAGTTTCAAAGTAGTTAAGTTAACCCTCAAAACCAAAGAAAATATGCTTCTTATGCTATAAGGAAAAAGGTTTTTAAGGATAAAATTTTAATAAAGAGATGGAAATCTAGTCCTTAAAGGTATATAAATAAGGACTAATTTTTTTGCGTAATCCTTAATTTCAACCTCTCTCAAATTTTTAATGCCAAATACAATATATGCCCTTAACTTTGAAAATCTCATCTTTAATGGCTTTTACTTAGGTGGGATAGACATATATATATATATATAATTTAAAAAAAAGATAAAAAAAATCAAAGCTTGATTCTACTCTTCATTGAATCTATCTTGATTTATCCCTTTCTCTCGACTTTTGAAGTTGCATCCTTTGCCATTGAGTGCCACTATGGGTGTCAAGTCATCATTACATAGGTAAGTGCATGTCTTTTTTCTTCTTTTCTTTAGGCCTTTTAACCATTTATTGCTCTTTTTTCACTTTGTTTCTTTAGATCTCTTTTACTTCTTTCAATTTTTTAGGGCTTCATTACATTGATAAATGCATCATTTCTTTTCTTTTTTTTTCAAAATTTCTATTATGTGCTTGGATTTGTAATTTCATCTTCATTTTTGTTCTTTTTATTCAGATGGATAAAGGAAAAAGAAAAAATAAATTAAGAGATGGATATGCCTAAATCGTAGGAAGGTTTAAAAGAAACTTTGCTTCGATCTTATTTTTATTTATTTTACCTTTGTATTATTGATTCCTTAAATTTATCTACATTTCCATTTGTTTCTTTTGGATTACTCAAATTTTATTCGAACTAACGTGGAAAGTTACAATTTAGAATGGTTTTAATTTTTGTTGGGTTCTAGTAATCATATTGGGGTTTTCCTTCTCACAAACTTCTTAAGGAGTTGATTCATCCATTCACTAGTTGAATGTGATGAATCAACCCTTATTTCATTTTCTTCTTTGCCCTTTATATCTAAGAGTTTGCTTGGTATTTCATACTTTACATACATAGATAAGATCCAAAAGAGGTTAAGCATAGAAAAATCTAAGAAAGGATTTTTTCCTATTAGGTATGGCATAATTCTTTCTAAGTTTATGTGTCCTAAGACATAAGAGAAAATAGAACACATAAATAGTATTCCATATGTTATAGCTATTAGATTTATCATGTATGTGATGATATATACACAACCCGATGTGTCTTATGCTTTAGTATCATGACTAGATATTAGTATGATCTCAGTAAGGGGCATTAGATGGTTGCTAAGAATATCCTTAAGTATTTGAGACACACTAAAAATGTATTCTTCATATATGGAGAATGAATGATAAAAGTAAATGGGTATATCATTGCTAGTTTCCAAACTAACAAGGATGACTCCAAATACTAGTCAGGCTACATTTTCACTTTGGGTAGTAAGAAGTTGTTCAGAAATGTTCCAAACAACAGATAATTATTAATTCTAAAACTAAAAATTAGTACATAGTAGCTTCTAATGCAGCTTAGAAGTTGTTTGTAAAAAAATCATTATAGAATTATCAATTGTTCCTAGCATTGTTGATCTAATACTTTCACATTGTGATAATGATGGAGCTATTATACATGAAAATAAACCATAACCTTATCAGAAATCTAAGCATGTACTTATACACTATCATTTCATTAGAGAGATCATTGGTAAACAAGATGTGAAAATAGAAAAGGTCTTTATCGGCAAGTACATATCTTCTTACTTAAAGCTCTAGTGTAAAGGAATAACGATATTCATATACATACATATGTTATTAGAAATGATGCGACCTCAGCAAGTGCAGTGAATCAACAAGTAATATAGGGTGCTCAATTTAAGACCCACGAAGATCATACCCAAAGGATTATAGATGCAAGTAGTGAAAAATCAATTATATGCTAAAGAATTCCTAAATTTTTATGTGAGAAATACTATCAACTAATTAAAGTGCAGAAAATAATCAACTTAATTGGAACATGCAACAGTTATAAAATGACTAAAGTAATCAAAATGTAACAGATTGAAATTCAATAATATTAAACACGTTGCTCGAGTTCACTCATCCTTCCTGTTGGTCCCGAAAGACACTCAAGAGGGGGGGTGAATTGGGTGTCTTGAAATTTTCTGGCCAAATTTCTAAGGAACAGAATTGTATGCAAGTGCAGATTTCTAACGACTTTTTCTAACAGAGAATGTAAAAAATGCAAGATAACAATAATGATAGATTTTGCAAGTTCTTTTTAACCTTCAAATATATTTCTGAAAGAGTATATTAAATTTGTTAGTAGTGACTCAGAAATTCGTTTTACAGAATTTTGAATAAAATAAATTTCCAGAATATAAAACAGAATTGTAGAAGATAGAAAATAGAGCAGAAAAGTAAAGCACACACAAAATTTATAGTGGTTCGGCCAACCTACCTACCTCCACTCCTCAAGAATCACTATTGAGCTTTTCTCACCACTCTTAACTCTTTTAAGGGCAAGAGTCAAAGCCAATATACAACCTATGTATATCTACCCACAATATTTTTCCCAAGTAAAATATTGAAACACTTACTAGAATTTCACTTAGGTTCTAGCCAACCCAAACTCACAATCTTTCACAATAGAAATTCCTCACTAATTAATTACAACAAAAGCTATAATCAATTGAGGATGATATGTAAAGATGAAGTGCAAGATGGAAAGTGAGATTTAAAACAAGTAGGCTTTCTCTTAAGAGTTAGAAAATCTTTCCAATATTTTCTCTAACATTCTAAATGTTCTCACAACTCATATTTATACCCAAAAACATGGTTTGAAGTGAGAAAATAGAAAACTAGTCGTTTATGAACGTTAGAAAACGGAACAGACAAATCTGTCCCTTACTAGCCGTTTTATTACCGTTATTTTGTCTTTTAGCGCAAGGCAGATTTTCGATCAGAAATTTGTTCAGATTTCTAATCCAATTTCTAATGTAAAATTCTGACAGACCAATTTCTAAAGCATTTTCTGAAAGAAACCAGTTTTAACTAAAAACGAGATTTATGACTTAAAATCATTTTTATGCAATTTTAAAACTTAGAATATGTATGTATGAATGTCAATTTGATCCTCAAATTGATCTTACATTTTTATAACTTAATTTTCCTTAGACTAAAATATTCTTCAACTTTGATCTTCAAGAATCCATTCTTTAATCTTCATTTTTGATAATTTCATCAGAAGCAGAAGTAGAAATGACTGCAAAACATGCTTAGAACATATTTTTTAATAGAGTTTATTTAAGGTTTGATTATCATCAAAACTTGGATATGGCCTTGGGCCAACAATCTCCCCCTTTTTGATGATGACAAAACCTTAATAAACTCCACTTAGAAGTCTATATAGGTTAGTGTAAAAACTCCCCCTGAATATATGCATAGGGTATTTACAGAAAAAATAAAATCTGTAAAGTAAATATAAATTCCTGTAGAACTTCAGATTTTATCAAAATATAAGCATGCCAATGAATTCCGTAAAAATTTAACATGATTCTTTTCAAGAAATATTTTTAAAGAAGTCATGCATCACAATGAATCAAATAGCATTAATACATCAGCATATTAAATTTCCAATAAATAAATATTTTTTCATCAATAAGGAAATTTTCAGAATTCATTCCAAAATATTATATAACCATATAGCAAATCATTTAGCCATTTTTCTCCAAAGATTTATCCATTTTCTTCATTATTCTCCCCTTTGTAATTATCATTATTCATCAACGTTTTCTCCATTATTCTCTCCCTTTTTGTCATCAATCAAAAAGGAAAGAGATAACATAATATGCACAAGAGATTTAAATAAACCAAAAAATAATTTACGCCACAAAATAATCTTTAAAATATCCAAAATATACCAACAAAAATTCAAAGAGAAAAACCTATCAATCTTTGATTTTTGCTGTGATGAAGTCGACCGAATGAGATGGAGCCGAAAAAATTATTTTGACCGGTTGGTTGCTGTAATCTTGGTGAATAATTTTTCTTTGCCAACAATTTTATTTTTCTCATGATAGTAGTGACTGAAAGTCGGGATGATATAGAAGAAAAGAGAAGAAATAAAGTATTTAATATTTTAAATCATAAGAATTTGATCATTTAATATTTTTGAAAAAAAATTGACGTGAAGAAGAATCTGTGAAGTATGAAAGGTGGGATTTTAAAAGATAAAAAGGAAGAAATGAATGGCACGTTTTTTCAAGAGAAGAAATAAGATTTATATGAAGAAAACACAAAAACTTGTTATTTTAACAAGTTTGAAAGCAAGTTTACGTAAAGTGTGTGAAGTGTGAAAGAAGAAATTTGTAAAAGACAAAATGTGTAAAGTGGAAAGCACATATTTCAAAGTTAAAATGTTAACTTGTTGGAATAAACAAAGATTACAATTTTCAAGGTCAAAAAGTTAACTTTCTAAAAGTAAGGCACAAGTTTTAAAGATAAAAAGTTAACTTTTTAAAAGTAACACAATTTTCAAAATAAAAAATCACTTTTTCTTCTTTTGTTTTAATCAAGTCCATACGTTTTATATATGGTAAAAAAGTGACTTTTGGTTTTCTTTGTAAATTACAACATAAAAGACAAATGAGAAAAGGCTTACAAACCTTTTTCAAAGTAAAAAGAAGACAACAAATTCAAATCCCTTTTTGTTACGTGAAAAGCAACAATTCTTTTCTTTTTTTTTTTTAACGTGAAAGCCTTTTTTTTAACGTGAAACCAACCTTTTTTTTTTTGAAAAGCAAACTTAAAAAAATATTATTATTAATATTATTAATATTATTTATTTATTTATATATATAAATTTTTTTTAAAGGAAAAGAGAATAGAATAGTCTTCTTTTAGCCACTTAAAAGATAAAAACACAATTTTCAAAGACCAACATCTCAATTGACAAGTGAATCACGTTTTAGCATACAAAAGTGAATTTGTCTCTTGTGAATTTTTCATTAAACAAATAGTTTGTTGAAAAATCTTTGACTTGAGATTTGCAAAAAGTAACTTGTTGAATTTTATCAAAGGAAGCACACGTTTTAGGTGGTAAAAAGCAACCTTTTGAATAATCAATGAACTAGTTTGACCATAGAAAATCATATCACTTGGGAACTTGCAATTTTGCAATTACCCAAACACGTAAACTACAAATAAGAGAAATGTCAATGCTATCCCTATACAATTTTAAAACAACACACATAATACTTAGGGGTAACAAAGTCATTTGCTCATATTTTGACTATTTTAACTTTAGTTAACCTACTAGCACACGAAAACATCATCTCAAAAATCACATTTTAAAAAGATTTTAACTTATCTTCTTTAGTAAAAATCGGAATACCCATTTTTAGGGGTCAAATATTTTCTTAATTTTTTTATATATTCAACTTCTTCAACACGCAAATCCTTCTTCAAAGTTAACTTCCAGCAGACCAAAGATGAAAAACCACACACAAAAAAAAATTAAAATTTGCTCTTTGATATTTAAAGAGGACACACCTGTTTTAGAGAGAAAAAATTAATGCTTATTTCAATTCTTCTTTTTTGCTAACAAGGTTTGTCCTTCTTCTTCTTCTTCTTCTTCTTCTTCTTCTTCTTCTTCTTCTTCTTCTTTGTAGCCTTGAGCCAACAATTCAAGTTTTCTTACTCATCAAATTTTCTTTTAAACTTCTCACAAGATTCACGCATTGCTCTTCTTATCAATTTTTTTTAAATACCAGATACTTGTAAAATCTCTAATTTTTCGGTAATTTTGCTGATTGCACAACTTACTGTTCTACCTGAATTTTTTGTTACGTTTTCTTTCGAATTTTTTTTAATTGAATTTCGAAATTATTTTCCAAGTTGACATATCTTGCATACATGATTTTTATCAATATTCATTTTTGGCATTCCCTTCACCAAATAATATATATTTTTTTAAATGCATGAAATCTTACATGTCGTAATTTTCTTGTAGAAATATTTAGATCTTTACCCTTATATAATATATTTTTTCATTTCAACATCTTCTACACTTTTCTATTATCATAAAAACTGACAAAATTACTTCCAGATTTTCAGTTTAGAAAACTTAACTTTGTCCCACGTCGTATGCCTAGAGTAGCCACTATATATATATATACCTTCTTTCTGTTTTGGCACTCTTGAGGCAAATCTGCAAAGAAATCAAGTTTTTCTAGGTACCCAACTTTTCTTGGGTCCTTCATGGTTAGTTACAATATTTGCAGAATTTTTAACAACCCATTTATATTTGGTAGAATTAGCATTCTTCTTATAATAACAGAATTTCGAAATATGTCCTTTTCTACAACAATAAAAGCATGTAGCAGAAGTGCTAATTACCATTTTCTCATATGAGTATTTTTTATACCTTCTTTGGGTGTATTTTCAGTTATAATTTTTTGAAGTACTTGCATGAGAATTATGAACAGATTTTGCATTCAGATTTTCAACAGAATTCTCATTACACACACAAATATGTTTTCCTTTATCATTGCATTTTTCTTGCAAAGTAATAAATTTACCTTCCAAAATAGAATATTCATTTTTCATTTTAATTTTTGTTTCCTTTGCATTTTCTTGTTCCATAAGTAATTCATCATAATTTTTCTTTACCTCAATATAAGTCTTTTTTAGCATAAGATATTTATGATGCAAATCTTCAAAGCATTCAAGCATTTTTTCATATTCATTGCCATTTTCATTTGAATCAAAATTCGAATCAGAATCACTAACCTCAAAATTTTCTGAATCATCTTAAGGTGAACTTCTTTCATCAGCATCTGAGTTAGAATTTTGGTCTTCACGATCAAAAATTGCCATCAGACCAACATCATCAGAATTTGCAGATTCTGCTTCACTTGTGCTTGAATCTTCACTGTCGCTCCATGTAGCTTTCATAGCTTTCTTTCTAAACTTTTTCTTCTTTCTTTTTAGATTAGGACAATTAGGTTTGATGTGACCAGGTTTGTTGCATTCATAGCAAATCACATCTCCACCAGAATTTGATGAATTTTCTGCTTTGTGATGATAGAATTTCTGATGTTGCTTTCTGTACGATTTTTTGCCATTTCTGTACAACTTTTTGAAATTCTTTGTAATTAAAGCCATCTCATCATCACCTGTAGAATAATCACTTCCAAATTCTGCTTTGAGAGCAACAGCTTTCAATTTTCTATCTTTTTCTTTTCTGCATCTTGAGACTTAATGTAAAGCTCATGAGAAATAAGAGATCCACAAACATTATCAAAATTTAAAGTACTAAGATCTTTATCTAACAGAATTGATGCTTTTGCTTCCCATCTAGGTGTGAGACCTCTAACAAGTTTAGCAATTTTATTATGTTCATCAAGTTTCTTACCAAGAGCTTTAATTTCATTTGTTAATTTAACGTACCTATTAATTACCTCATAAATTTACTCTTCTGGCTTCATTTTGAATGCTTCATAATCTACCATGAGAACATGAAGTCTGGTGTCTTTAACTTGATTTGTACCTTCATATGTTACTTGTAGCTTGTCCCAGATTTCTTTTGCTGTATCACATCCAGAAACTTTATTGAATTCATTTGTATGCAGTGAACAGAAAAGTATGCTCATAGCTTTAGAATTTAGCTGCACTTTTCTTTTTTCAGCTTCTGTGAATTCTTTTCTGGTCTTTAGAACAGTGGCAGTTTCTGAAGCTCCTTCCTCATCATAAATCTTTCGTGGATGCTCATATCCATCTTCTATAATGTCCCAGCAATCCATATCTTGTGATTGAATAAAGTTTCTCATAACAACTTTCCAAAAAGGATAGTTTTCACCACTAAACATTGGAGGACGATGAACAGAATGTCCTTCTTTGAATGGAGTAGCAGTAGGAGCATTGCTTAATTCGGCCATTTGCAAGATCACTCAAGGGTATTAATCCTTAGGGAATAGAGAACCACTCTGATACCAAATGTTGGTCCCGAAAGACACTCAAGAGGGGGGGTGAATTGGGTGTCTTGAAATTTTCTGGCCAAATTTCTAAGGAACAGAATTGTATGAAAGTGCAGATTTCTAACGACTTTTCTAACAGAGAATGTAAAAAATGCAAGATAACAATAATGATAGATTTTGCAAGTTCTTTTTAACCTTCAAATATATTTCTGAAAGAGTATATTAAATTTGTTAGCAGTGACTCAGAAATTCGTTTTACAAAATTTTGAATAAAATAAATTTCCAGAATATAAAACAGAATTGTAGAAGATAGAAAATAGAGTAGAAAAGTAAAGCACACACATAATTTATAGTGGTTCGGCCAACCTGCCTACCTCCACTCCTCAAGAATCACTCTTGAGCTTTTCTCTCCACTCTTAACTCTTTTAAGGGCAAGAGTCAAAGCCAATATACAACCTATGTATATCTACCCACAATATTTTTCCCAAGTAAAATATTGAAACACTTACTAGAATTTCACTTAGGTTCTAGCCAACCCAAACTCACAATCTTTCACAATAGAAATTCCTCACTAATTAATTACAACAAAAGCTATAATCAATTGAGGATGATATGTAAAGATGAAGTGCAAGATGGAAAGTGAGATTTAAAACAAGTAGGCTTTCTCTTAAGAGTTAGAAAATCTTTCCAATATTTTCTCTAACATTCTAAATGTTCTCACAACTCATATTTATACCCAAAAACATGGTTTGAAGTGAGAAAATAGAAAACTAGTCATTTATGAACGTTAGAAAACGGAACAGACAAATCTGTCCCTTACTAGCCATTTTATTACCGTTATTTTGTCTTTTAGCGCAAGGCAGATTTTCGATCAGAAATTTGTTCAGATTTCTAATCCAATTTCTAATGTAAAATTCTGTCAGACCAATTTCTAAAGCATTTTCTGAAAGAAACCAGTTTTAACTAAAAACGAGATTTATGACTTAAAATCATTTTTATGCAATTTTAAAACTTAGAATATGTATGTATGAATGTCAATTTGATCCTCAAATTGATCTTACATTTTTATAACTTAATTTTCCTTAGACTAAAATATTCTTCAACTTTGATCTTCAAGAATCCATTCTTTAATCTTCATTTTTGATAATTTCATCAGAAGTATAAGTAGAAATGCCTGCAAAACATGCTTAGAACATATTTTTTAATAGAGTTTATTTAAGGTTTGATTATCATCAAAACTTGGATATGGCCTTGGGCCAACACTTCCCATACACAAATGTGAATTAATTATCCTTAAATTTTATAAATATGAAATCAGGATAACCCTCTAACCAGTGTCTAGCAAGTGCACTAGATCGGCTAGTAATATAGGAAAATATAGATTAAGACCCCAAATATTGTATCCAAGAAAATATGGATTGCTAAGAAGAATATCTATGTATAAATTAAATCAATCTGAGATTGTTTCCCAAATATTTTCGATTTAAAGGTAAAAATTAAACTAAATAAACAATTAAACAAAACAAAAAATAAAATTAAACTATCATGAACTAAAAGCAAAACAATGACTGGAATTTTCTTGCTAAAGGAAATATCCACTTTAACTTTCATTGAATTGACTTAAATTCAATAGAAACACCGGTGATTATGGAAAAATTATATAAAATAAAGCCTGATACCTTAAAACAAGACTATCTTTCTTAAGCATTAAATTCCCTAGTTAAGAATAACTCAATACTTAGCATAAAGATCCAATTAAAATCCTAAACATTCATTAAACTCTTTTGCAAGAAAATTCAATTCCAGTTGATTCTTAGTTCTTCCTCTCTTAGCATTAATCAATAATTTCAATACAAAATTACCTCAAAATTAGAAAACAATCATGCATTGATACTATAAAATTAATCCAAGAATATGCATTGAGATCTGCACCTGTTGTCAAGAATATACTATTACGTCATCATCGGGTAACCTTGATATAGGCTACATTGGGTCATGGTATCTATAGTTGCCCCCAATTTATAGGAATTGGTGCATTAATGATGAAATAAGAAAAAATTCATAGTAAAAAGGGAAAATTTGCATACTTGATGCAACGAATCTCTTAATTGGTTAAAACTCATGCCTTATGAGGTAATGAGTCTATTGGTTGATTAAAACACATAACTTTTGAGGTAGTGAGACTCTTTGGTGGGTAGTTATCGTTAGCTTATCGATGTGTTAACCTTTGTTCGGGTAGTTAACATCAATTTATCAATGTGTTAACCCTAGATTGACGGTCTAATTAGCGCTTGCTTGTCAGCATATATAATAAAGATTAGTTGATTGAATATGATTAGTGCTAGCTTATTGACATGTAGGATAAAATTTTTTGAGTGTGTTTGATTAGCGCCAGCTTGCTGGCATGTATGTAAAGTCAGATTGAGTTGTTGTATTTGATCAGTGCCAGTTTATCGGCATGTAAAATCAAATGAGATTGACTGATATTTGGCTAGTGTCATTATAGTCATACCTAACCTTCCAATTATAATGGCTAGGGCTTTTAGTGGCTGCAACTGCCCCTTTTGAAATAACAAACCACTTAAGTAGTTTTTAGCAAATGTGCATTTGTAAGGAGTCACTGAAATGCTTTAAAGCTTGTATTTTGCAAGTGTAGGTCTATTCTAGAGATATTGGGCTTAATATTGGTATCTTGGCTAGATTTTTTGCACTTTCTAATGGCCAATGTAAGGAAAACCATCATCATCAGGTTATCAACATGTTTGATCTTACTATGTGTTTTCATTGTCATTAGCCTTTCACCTCTTGTCTAATAGTTCCTTATTGTCAATATTAGTCTTATGAATTCTTATGTGTTCAAATACTCTAAAGAGTATGGTTCATACTCATTGCCTAAAGGCATATACTCTAAAGAGTATGGTTTATACTCATTGCCCAAAGGTCATCTTGGTTATAGTCCAAATTAAAATTGACTGCTACAATGGTATTCTGACCATTATACAACTTTATCTTTTGTAGTTTTCCATTTTGATATTGTGATAACCTAGATTTTGCAAGGTAGCTAGTGGTGAAAGTTCCAAAAGGTGGCCTTTCCATAGCTTCAACCCAACAATAAAGACATGTTTAGTTCACAAAGATTGTACTTCATATCTTGACTCCCATCAACTCTAGCAAAAAGGCATTTGACACCCCAAGTAATGGTGCAATCCTCTTCCTGTTTAATAACTCCCTTATCCAAAAGAGATTGGAAGGGATGTGATTCCCCTCTTAAATGACTCCAGCTTATATGAATTCTCAACATGTAAAAGGGGATGTAAGATCTTTTCAAAATCATAAAATATCTACACTTCTCTTTGTTATGCATCTCTATAAAGGTAACTTTATATAATGAGGATGGGTACTTTATCCCATCCTTTGGTTGTGGTGGTAGATATATGACTCTTGATAGAGAGTTCAAGTACCTATGAGAAGGATTTAACATTAATACTTTGCTTATTGAGTTTGCATGTTTTCTTTTTCTTTTCTCTTTTTTGGGTCATTTTTTTGCATATTAATTATATGTCTTCGTGTTAGTCTCATCATTTTTTCAGGTATACTAAGCATAAATACAAAATATAAAGTAAGTAACTAAATTAAATACAAGTTCTATCTTTATATACAACAAAAGTATTTAAATAAACTTTTAAACTCCCTAAATACAAAAATAACAAATCTACTAAGATGGCCTCGATCCTCTATGGTAGGCTAACCAAGATAGAGGTTTGAAGGCTAAGGGCTTAGGAGGTCAGTGGTGCTACTGGCATTTTCTCATCATCTTGCCTAAATATAAAGTTTAACTCTAGTAATGTTGTTGTGAAAGGCTATAGAATATGTGCTATCACCTCTGCTTGCCGCTTTAATCCCTAGCCAACCTCAATAATTGCCCTAGAGTGCTGCTTGAGATATCTCATCAAATTACCCCTCAAGTATCTGATGTACCTCTTCAGCTGCTCATCTATTTTGAATATAGCTTATCTGCCTCTATGGACTTCACCCTCAATGCAATCTCCCTACTCTTTAATCTAGGTGAGCGACTCATTAACTACCTATAGGGATGCATTAAATCTCTGGCCTGTAGTCACTAGTTCTATCTGTAGAGCTTACACTATCACTGCTAATGCCTGTAGAGATTGCATTGCTACTAGCATTGACTATAAAGTCTATTTTTATTACTTGAAAGCCTTCTTTATGGCAATTAATCTCCTGAATATGTCATTAGATAAGAGGGTTAATGATGGATGCACTAGTGGTACAACAGATGAGGATGCCTTTGGGTATCCTTGGGGTGGTGGTAAAGTCGATGTAGACAAACATGGATGTCTATAGGATATAGGAGCGGTATAGGTGGATGCCTCAAGATGCCTATAAGGAGAAAACCTCCCTATCCTCCTAACTGATGACCATTGGTGTTTAATCAACGATTAAGGATAAACTGGTGGCTAAGGTGATCCTTCTAAAAGATCCTACAAATCTATGTGCATATTGATCTCATAGTTTGAGTTAATGTTTGCTTCATGATGCTCCTGAAGTTCATCCTCTTGGTTGTCATGATGTTTTAGCTATGCTGGAGGTGTCTGTGGGGTTACTAGTGGTTCTTATGGAAGCTGATCCTAAATGTATCCTTCTGCAGGCGGGTCTGGTACTATAGGGTCTAGACCACACTTCTCTCTGGTTTTCGAAAAGGTGAATAGCCGATACTGACCCTTTTATCCCTGAATCTGCTCCATCATCTTCATGGTATGTGTAGCCTATAAATCAATATAAATATCCTCCTGAATAAGGTCTCTAAACCTACTCTTATCTGCCACCAATGATAACAATAATTGGGTCATGACGTCATCTATGCAAATCTATGTGGTGGACTGGGTGGCCACTTTAACCAATGAGGCAATGATCTCATCGCTAATATCCATGTGCTTGCACTCTTGCATCCCCTTTAGACTTGTGATCTCAGCTGAATTAACTGACCTAGGTCTCCCTGTGCAACCTAAGTCGGATGTGGATAGCACTATCTGAATTTACTGATATGCCTTAGTGGCTAACATCATGCTTTTTGTTGTGTTTGACTGATATTTTGGCCTTAAAAGTACTACTGTTATCAATTTGGTCTAGTCTACTATCCTATCGGGGGTGACCACATCAAGCCTAATCGGAAGGACTATGGCCTCAGTGAATTATTGGTGCGTAATGTTATAGTGAATCCTAATGGCCAGAACTATACCACACCATCCTTAGTATTTGATCTCTAGAAGCCATCGTACTCTAGTATGGCTAATACCTTTCTAGTGACATCTGGCTAGGATTGAAATACTGAGATAAAGAACTTGGTCCACTTCGTTCTAGCTAAGAGTTGATCAATCTCCTCCATTAGCCTGATAAACTCTAGAAATTACCTGGATATGAAGTGGTTAGCTTGGAACTAAACTTTTAACAAGGCTCGATATCTGGTGGCTTACTCAGGCATCATGTATACAGGTGTAGGCTAAGCTAGAGTAGTGTAATTTTACTTTGATGACGTGCCCACTTTCCAGTGTTGTGTCATTTTACTTTGCTGCTTTGTTTGGGCTTATTAATATGCACCGATGACTTGATGACTAGGGACTATACATTGTTCAACATTGTGAATGGCATATGGAGAGGGCATAATCCATTTCCTCTGATTTTAGTGGAGGCCATCATTGGCTTGGATGTTATCCATCATGATCCTCACTTTTGTTTCACTGGTAGTCCCACGCTACTTCAGGTAGATCTTTATTTTGAAGGTAGTTCGCCCATTATGGGTTTTTGTACTGGCTTTTTTTATTGAAAAATGAATCTTTTTGATGAATTAAACTCACCTCAGTGGCATTTCATTTTTCCAAATATGGCTTTATGAGACGTTGAAGCTATTATCAGAGCCTCCTCTTTGAGTCAGAGCTACGGGCACTTACCGCATGAGATATTTTATACTCAGACACCTGTAGCGTAGATTTAAGTCGATCTAAAAGGGAGTTAAATAGATGGCTAGATTGATGGATGACATCACATTCAAGTGCACTTGGCTATCCATTACTTTCATAGTTTGAGATAGAGCATTTAGGTGTATCCCTTTGTGCTGGATTGCATCTTGATACCTTTTATGTCACTGCCCACTATGCTCATTAATAGGCCATCGTTAGGTATCCACTAGGCTTCTGGGGTGGTATTCTAGCTATTCCTTTCCTATTGGAGCATTATCGGATGATTTAGACTCAACACCCTATGAGGACTACGACTACACCACTTCTGCTTTATACATGTAATAGGTCATGAGTCCAATAGTCGATAATAGGCTATCTCATCTTAGGCACCTAGATGGAGAGAGATATGTGATACAGATAGACTAGATTAGGTAGTATCACTGATGATGCTTTAGCTTTTATTGAACCTTTTAGTTTTGAACATGTGAAAAGGATATGCTACATTGAGATACATTGATAACGTTATGAATACATGCATGGCATTACTTTCTAAGTTCAATACATATGATCAACATTTGATAGTATCTCAATGACACATATTATTTAATGTTGAAATAAAACTTTAAAAGCATCATTCTCCTGTCATCAATCAGCCCTATTGGGTTTTCTTAATTGATCATTTTCTCTTGGCCTTTAATTTTTGCCCAAGAGGCTTTTTTTTTGGTTTTCACATTGATGAGGCATCCAATTTTAGCAAGACCACCATTTTTTAATTGTGACCCCTGGGGCATTTATTCTCTTATTTTTCTCTTTTTAGTCTTAGCCAAAGAGCCTTTTCAATCTATCTATATTCATTGGTTCTTCAAAAGCATTGCCATCACTATCTAAAGCAATGGTTGCTCCTTTGGATAACAAGTTCTTAAGCACAAAAGGTTCTTCCCGTGTGGGCCTAAATTTGCCTTGGATATCTGGAATTTCAGGCCTCATTTGTTTGAATACCAGACATCCCTCTTTCAAAGGGTGTTTTTTAACCTTCTTCTTAAACAAACGAGCTAGTCTCTTCTAATAAATCCGATTGTGATAGTATGCCAGTATCCTATCCCCATATAGTAGGTTAAGCTATGATAACCTCTATCTAGCACATTCTACTTATAGTAATTTTGCCTCTAAGACTAGCCTCAAATATTGATCTCAATTTCTACTGGAAATACTGCTTCCATCCTATAAACCAAAGAAAATAGTGTTGCTACTATTAGAGTTCTAGCTATGGTCCTATAATCCTATAGTGTGAAATGTAGCTTATTGGTAAGTTCAAACCATTTTAGCTATAATTCTTTTGACATTCTTATTAGCTAGCTTAACTGCTTCATTTATTTGAGGTTTATAAAGAGAAGACTTATGGTGTTGAACTCCATACTTGATGAGCATTTGCTTGGTTTCACTGAAGGACTGTAACCTATTTTTAGGCATTATGTGATGTGGTAAATTGTATCTAAATATTAAACTCCTTTCAATAAACTTAGCCATGTCCCTTACATATACCTTTCTGAAGGATTTTGCTTCTATCTATGTGGTAAAGTAGTAAATGGCCACTATGATGAACCTTTGCCCATTTGAAGCAGGTGGATGAATCGTACTCTTAATGTCTATATCCTATAAAGCAAATGGCCATGATAACGTAAGGTTGTATAACTCAAAAATAGGCAAATGTCTCATCTATGCATACTGCTGGCATAGTTCATTCTTTCTAATATACTTGGAACAATTAGCATCCAATGTGAGCTAAAAGAATCCTTGGTGCATGATTTTTTTCGGTAAGGTTAAACTGTCCATATGGGCTCCACATACTCCTACATGTATTTCTTTCATTACCCTTCTTGCCTCCTTTTCATCCAGACACCTTAATTTAATTCCATCAGGCTATCTCTTATAAAGCACTCCTCATACAGTAATAAACTAAGTTGACAGCTTGTGGATCATCCTTTGGTTAAATTTTCCAAATAATTATGGATATCATAATACCAAGGTTTTCCATCATTCACTTTGATATCCATAATCTACTCATCTTTAAAATGTGGCTTATCAATACTCGAGATTAGTACAGGCTTCATACTTAACTTTTCAAATTATCCCACATTGATACCAAAGGTGGCCAAGGTATCTGCTAGTTGATTTTATTCTCTAAGCACATACCTAAATGTATAAAACTCAAATTGGTTGCTTAAGGCTTTCAGATACTCAAGATAGGGCAATAATTGCTCTTTTTTCACTGATCATTCACCTTTCATTTGATAGACTACAAAAGATGAATCTCTAAATACTTTTATGGACTTTGCCCCTATAGCTAACAAGGCTTCCAACCTAAAGATGCAAGCTTCGTATTCGACTTCATTATTCGAGGCCTTGTATTTAGTTTCTTAGCTAATGGCATTTTTTCTCCTTTTGAGGTGACTAAGATTACTCCTACTCTTATTCCATTGTTGTTCATAGCCCTATCAAAGTACATCTGCCAACCCTAAACTATTATGGTCATAATGTTCTCATCAGAGAAGTCATAGGTCATCTCTTCACCTTCTACCAGTTGATTAGCTAGGAATTTTGCTACTACTTTGCCTTTGATGGTCTTCTTAGTAATATATTCTATATCAATTTTTTACAGGAAAATCAACCACCTTCCCATTTTTCCTAAGAATGAGGGCACTTCTTGTAAGGCCCCAACCCTGGCCTTAATCGAATTATGGTAATTTAATGAGGATTATGGCTTAATAAGGAAAAATTAGATTATTTTCAATTATTAAAGATTAAGTCTCATGAGGGGTATTTGGTAATTATGCACATATGCATTGGAGTGTAGTTAAAATGTTAAGGAAGGATGCAATTAAATTAAATTAGAAGTTTAGGGTTAAATGTTAAGAAATACAAATTATAGGGGTTAAGATGTATAAGGGCAATTTTGAAAAGAGAATTTGGCATATTTACCCCATTAACTCCGTTTTATAGCTTTCTAGAGAAGGGACTTAAGGGATAAAAAATTGGAGATTTGCTAAAGGATCTCTTTTTCTCTCTCTCTCTGATTTGAATTAAAGATTGAAGAAGCTTAGGGTTGGTGGTGAAGTGAGATCTAGGATTTAAATTCATGTTCTACGTACTCTGGGTTTTTGGGTTTCTTTTTAAGCTATGCCTATCGAGACTCCTAGCACGGCTGCGTATGGTAGTTCTCCTTCCCATGCACGGTTTCGTGTAGCTTCTTTTCCATGAAAGGTCATGTGAAGCTTGGCATTTTTTTCCTTGAGTGGCCGCGTGAAGCCCTTGCTTTTCCCGTAAGCGACCATACATCCCCTTTGTGTTTTCTCTGTATGGCTGCACATGGCATTTATTCTCTCCTTGCACAACCATGCGCTTCCCCTTGAGTCTCTATGTTTGGCCATGCATAGCATTATATTTTCCCTCTTGCTTGGCCACATATGGCTCTCCTCTTTACCTAGAATGGCCATTCAGGCCTACTCTATGTTCTCTTGCACGGCTAATTGGCCTTTTGTTCTTAGTGATGCATAACTAATCATGGAATTTCCCTCTCTTAATGCACGACCATATGTACACTACCTTTTTATTGGTTCTCTTTCACCCATGCTATAAATCATTCATAAATCATGAAACAAGTATTGTATGGTATATAATTGAGGTGAACTAGGCTAGCAATGAGTAATGATGATGATGATTGTATATTAAAGTGGTGAGTAGTATGTTAATTGATCATTGATGAATTAATATAGTTATAAAGTCTTTCCAATGCTAAAGTTAGTAAGATATAGTTAGAATGGTGTGACCTTATGATGAGGTAATATCTGAATTTAAAAGACATGAGTGTTATTATAAAAGGAAGTAGATTGAATTAAGCTGTGAGTCACATAGAGCGACCATTATAATGTATATGACATGGTCACTAGATTAGAGAATCTCTATGTATGTATTTATATATGTATATGGTGATAGTGAGAAGTACTAGAGTCTTAAAACCTATTAAGTTGAGCTATGGGGTTCGATTGAAAGTTGATTTAAGAGGGACTTGCATATGGCAATGCCAATATAAATTGTTTTGCCTAAAATTTTTTTTGGTGCATATCGGGCATGGAGCTAAAGAGAGTAAGGGGCAGATGGTAACCTTAGAATTATGCTATCCAATGTGTCCTATATCATTAGGTTCAAGGTATATCCCCTACCAAAAGAGTTGGTTTTACCCAAATTACTACACATTGACGCGTCTTTGTAATGGAATGGAAATACTACGATGTGGCTTACTGTTATAAATGGATGGTTGAATGTTACTTGTTTAAGCTAAAGAGATGGGATATCATATTTTATGTTAGTTATGAGGCTATAGAAGTTGGGTTATTTTTTCAAGTCATAATGGATGATAGTGAATAGCTTTAATGTAAAGGAACATGGTTAATTGTTTGCTCATGCCCTATGTCTTATTAAGTTAAAACACATGCTGCAAGTAGTGTGCTGACGTAGGAAATGAAATAATCTTACATAAGCTATATGGGTCTAAATGTTATAAGATACAAAGTATAAGTAAGGTTAATGATGCATATAATCATGTTAGGGTATATAACCTATCATCTATGATCTAATAGACTATAAAAGTGAACTAAAGAGTTCAATAAGAACAAGTGTCAACTATAGGATGAATATAATTTAGGCTTCTTGTTATATTGATCATAGATGTTTAAATGTTGTTCAAGTAATTATGTATCGATGTGAATATCCATAATAGTATGGATGCTATTCATGGTAAACAACAATTAGGTACGCCATTGAGAACTATCAATGAATTATGTAATTTGAATATCTTATTGTTGATGTAACTATACTAGGATAAGTAGTCTGACTTAGTATGTGAACAAGTATGAGTAACCAAAAACATGTTTTGCTATGATTTAAGTTACATTTATATATATATAGACAGGCATATAATCTTATGAAGACTTTAAATTACAAGAACTACACTTTCATATTGCCTCATTGGCTCTATTATAACACTAAGTATGATGAGATAGATCAATGAAAGTTATACTTCACTATGTTTGCATAATCTTACAACTATTATGATATGAATGAATGAATGTTGATGCAAATATATGACTATATGACTGGCCTCCATATATATTGGAGCCTAAAGTTCAATACTGATCTATGATGAGAATAATATGCATTCATTTATTAATAATATGTTGAATCAAAGATGTTCTTAAAAATGATAAAGCCTGTGGGTCTTAGTTTAGTTGTGAATTAGATAGACATGCCTAAAGGGATATAGTTGTAGCTACAATAGTTAACCCCATTTGGGTCCATTATTTGTTCCTTATTGGAACCATAGTTCGGCCCTTTTGGGTCTATTCGTTTGATATCTTTGAATATTCACAGTTTGATATCTTCGGATATCCATCGTTTGATACCTTTGAGTATCCATTGCTCCTGTTATCCACCCTTCGAACTAGTATTTAGGCAGGCTATTAAAGATTAAAGAGTAAGAATGCGGTGGAAATAAAGAAATACATGTATCGATTGTCTCACTTATATAATATAAGCATGATGAATGGCCTATATTATATTACTTTATAATAATTATTTTTGGCTATAAACTGTTTCAATGAAACGAAATTTATGAAATGTATACCTATGATATTTAGTTTTCCATGCTAAGATAGAATGCGTACAATGTTATATTGAGAACTATTGGGCTATAACATATACAATAAATTTCATATGCTTTGGAACTTATAAAATGTATGCATGTGATAACTGGACCTTCTTAGGTAATCCTGATATGTAATGCAATTCTCTATAATTACATGCAAAGCTGTGTAGTCAATACATATAGATGTTTAAACATGAATGTGCATACCGATAACTTTGACATAAGCTAAAGGACAGTGTATGACATAATATGATGTTATTTGACATTTAGTTGCCATGCTAGGATAGCATTAAGGGATACATGATTATAACAAGAAATTGTGTATTATAAATGCATTTTATACTTATGATTATATGATGTATGTGAAGTAATTATGCCTAACAGTATCTTTTATAGAAATTACTCAACACATGCAATCCTTATGCTCTGAATGAACATTTGAATGCATATCTTAAGTAACTAATGTGATTAAATGCACATGTTTGAAGTTTGTATTATCAGTAATCGATGTTAGGAGTGATGAATGAAAGGATTATGAGGTGAATGAATTATGCTAGAGTAACAAGAAAGAGATGTGATATTAATAGTGAATTGAAAGGTCTTTAGGAACTAGATGGGTTCATGTAATGCTCTAGATTATTGTAAGAATGGCCTTCATGGTTAAGATTGAAGACTTCTCAGGTTTAATCATTGAGAGATTATAAATATTACATACTTATATGTCTTTCCTTAATTATAAAGGTTGTAATGGTACAAATATATTTTGTAAGAGTTTATCCGTAGAGTTTTGTTTCCCTACTAAGCTTTAAAGCTTATCATGGGTTTGTTATTCATGTAGGTTTTTGGATAAGCTCCACTTTGGATTGATAGCTGTTGTGGTTTGACCCATATTGTAGAAAAGATCTGGTAAGTTGCAGTTGTCCTTGGAGATTTCAAGGTGTTTGAAGGCCAGTTATATTATGTCTCCTTATTTTGGAGTTTGATTTAATTATGTTATGGCATGTAATTAAGGCTTATATTATTATTATTATTATTATTATTATTATTATTATTATTATTATTATTATTATTATTATTATTGCCTAATTTTTATTAGATTTATGTTAGTATTGATGATTCTACATGCTTGGTGGATTAGGGTGTCACATTTCTTATAAGTACCTAAGAGGGTTTTGGTTAGCCATAACTTATATCCTATAAGAATGGAGGTAGTTTTTCAATTTATTCGATGCTTAAATAAGTGCTAGATAGATCTTTTTAAATTTTATATAACTTCATAAGGGAGAAACTTCTTGCTAAGGTAATAAACTGCAAACTCAATCCTAAAGTTAACTTCTTAAGCCATCAATGCTCCTACCGATCTATCTTTTATGGCAAAAAAAAAAAATCAAAGGCTTTCTTGCTTAAGGTGGTTTTAATACTAGCATATGCACCAAATTTTCCCTGATAGTATCGAATGCCTTTTGATGATCCTTATTTCAAACTACTGGCTGATCCTTCTTATATAGCTTGAATATTGGCTTACAAATCAAAGTTAATTTTGCTATAAACCTACTTATATACTGAATTTTTCCTAAGAACCCTATCACCTTTTTCCCTTTTAGGGGATCTACATCTCTCTCATGGCCCTTACTTTATCAAAATGTACCTTTATACCTTTCTGGCTCATCATATGCCTTAGGTGCTTACCTAAAGTGACACCAAAGACGCATTTCTTCTGGTTTAGGTAAAGGTTGTACTTGTCAATCCTCTGGAAGAACTTCTCTAATACTTCAAAATGGCCTTTCCAGGTAACTGACTTGATCATCATGTCATCCACATATACCTCAACTTCCTTGTGAATCAAGTAATCTAGTATCCTAGTTGCCCTCCTCTGATAGGTAGCACGTGAATTTTTAAGTCCAGAAGGCATCATTCGGTAGGCATATGTATGCCATCAGTTATAAATGTTTTTTTAATTTAATCCATTATATTGTTCAAATTTTGGTTATACCTAGCATATCCATCCATAAAAATCTACAGGGAACAGGCGATTACACTATCAAACATAAAATCTATGTGAGGCAAAGGGAAATCATCTTTATAGTAAGCTTTGTTTAAGTCCTTATAATCTACGGAGACCTTAACTCTCCCTTCCTTCTTTGCCATAGAAACTACATTCGCTAGCCATGTGGGGTACTGAACTTCTACTAAAAATTTATCATTTATCATTTATCTATTTCCTAATTTCCTCTTTGACCTTTTTAGTCCATTATGGTCTAACCCTTCTAGGCTTGTGCTTTACTAGTTTATAGCTCGGGTATATTGGGATGGCATGTTCATCAAATTTTCAATCTATCCCCGGCATGTCTTTATAGATCCAGGCAAAGAATTTTTTGTATTTTTTAATATTCTCTTAAATATTTCTCTCTTTAGGAGTTATACTTGATGCCAATAAAATTTCTTTTTGATTTTCTTTTGTTTTGAGATTAAATGAACATATGTTGTTGAGTTAATGTCAAATATGAGTAGTTCATATTCATGATTATGCATATTAAAATCAGAAAAAAATATCACACAAGTAAGAAAAATTGTTCTTCTTGGTAATATAATCAAAGGAGCAATCATTGTTCTCATCAAAGAGTTTAGGGATATAAACAATATCAATGAAAGTGTCCTCTTTAGTCTTAGAAGCATCATATGTCTGTTCAACCTCTGAGTTAGCCTAAGGTGGATCCTTAACCTTTATCTTCCCTTTGCCTTTCAGCTGAGCAACAACTTCTCTGTCATGACCTCCTCAGGTATTTCCTTATCACAAGGTGAATCATGTAGTAGAATCTCTTCATCTCAAAAACACTTATCTAGCTTGTTGATCCCTCGCTTCGAGTCGAAGACATCATTAAACAGCTTAAATCTTGGCATTATCTCATCTCCTACCACCTGGGGTTCATTCTCTTCATAATAAAAGAAAATACCTATAGTTAACATGAAACTCTAAGAGATGTGTGCGATCCTTTTTGCTGTTTCTTTCATCTTATCCTTTAAATTACAACCAGTGAAGCCTAACCCCTTCTTATCATTTTGACCCTTGGCAGCTATGAAACTTTGAAGCCCTTGGGAGTTCTTGCCTAAACTAGCACTTGGTAGGAAGTTTATTTTGTTTAGCATATTGATCACTTAGGGCCTGTCAGTGAAACCACCCTCACCTTCTTCATTATTGATAACTGATACATAGAACCCACTAAAAGGCTATTTCACTAACTCAAGTATAGACACCTAATTATCTCTTACAACCTTAATAGTCACCATTTGTCCATCATAAGGGATTTTAATCATCTGATGCAACGTGGAAGGCACCTCACCTAACTTATGAAACTATGGTCTTCCAAGCAACGCAAAAAAGTTGGGAGGGATAGGAACACCACAAATTCAGCCTCGATTTCAATTAGCTTCATCTTTAGTAAAGCCTTAAATGTTCCAACAACTTACCTTTTAGAATTATCATAAATAAAGATAGCCAAGTCAAACTTACTCAACATATTTTCATTTAGCCTAAAAGTAGGGATTGCCATTGTAATGGCCCAAATATCAGGCTAGTCAAAAATAGTACTTTCCGATAGTGAATAGTGACACCGGGGTTAATAATACCTCTTTGAGTCAAAAAATATTTTATTGGACCATTGGAAAGATCAAATTAGTTGGAGTCCAAATATATCATTTGGACTGAAAATGAGGTCAAATAGACCATTAAAAGTCAAAAATAAGGAAAAAGTCACGGTTTCAGTTAAAAGGATGCTTGTGTCAACTGAAAGCTTATCTGGGACTTTAAAAATAATAAATGATAATTAAAAATTATCATTTTTTTAGATTTATATTAAATGTGATGTAGAATCATATGATAATAAAAAATTAACGTTATAGTAACTTTGGAAATTGGAATATTGGACTGGTAAAAATGAACCAGACCGAAAAATAGTCTCCGAATGACTAAAAAATATTCATGAAGCCTATTGAATATATTTTGAGAATTTTAGATGTATTTTTAAGGATATTTGACCTCAAGAAGTAAGAGAAAAATAATGATTTTGGTTTAAATAGTAATCGGTTAACTACAATTTGACCAGGGCTTTCAAAATAGCAAATGATCCTCAAAAATTTCAAAACTTTTCAGTTAAGCCTTTTATGAGATGTAAAATCATTGGGTGGAAAAAAATTAATTTTTCGGTAACATTAAAAATTTATTAATCAGACTGGTTGGACTGAATCGGACTGAAGACAGACTTCAATTGAGTCAAAATTTTTTATGGAGGCTCAATATATTATTTTAAGAATTATGGAATTAATTTTGAGTGAAATTATGTTTTGAAAGTGAGAGAAATAATTTATAGAGGCTTATTGGGCTTAAAAAGGGCATTGGGCTTGAGTTAGGCCCAACCAACTTGGTTGGACCAAGCCCAGCCTAATTATCCAATATTTATAGCCTAAAAATCTCCAAATTTCTAGAGCCTTCACCTGGATTCACGTCCTCTTCTTCTTCTTCTTCTTCTTCTTGGCCAACCCTTTCATTTTCATTTCTTCTTATTCTTTCTTGAATTTTCTTTAAGTTTCTTCCCAAATCCAAGCTTCCTTACAATATTTTAGTCTCTCTATAATAATATGGTAGCCACTAGTCTTCAATATGAGCAATAAAAGTGGAAGAAATCAAGGATTAAAGCTTAGGTATCAAAATTGAGGAAAAACTTGAAGGAAATGGAAATTTCAAGAAGAAAATGAAAGAAGTGAGGGCTAAGGTGTGAAGAAGATGAATTAAGGTTAGTGGATACATTATTCCTCAATTTCCATAATTTTTACATGAAAATTTGTTTATATATATGTGTGATTATGTGAAATTATGCATGATAAATTGAATTAATATGATATATGTGAAATTAGAGGCCTAAATTGATGAATACAATATTTATTTGGAAGAAATGAATTTGGAATGCTCAAATTGTGAGTTGGCCGAATTTTATGTGTGTGGGTGTGTGTGTTTATTTTGGTTAATTTGTGATGAAAATGTTATAAATTAGAGGAAGGAATAATTTTAATGCTAAATTAATTTAATGAGAATTTTTGGAATGTAATAAAATATTTTTAAGTTAAATTTTATATTATGTATAGTAAAAATATTGAGTTTTAGTGAAAAAAATTGAATTTATGGCATAAACAATCTTAAGATAGTCCAATTAAATAATTTGAATAAAAAAATAAAAAGAAATGGAAAATAAAATAAAAAAGTGGAAAAAGGACTTGAATGAAAAAGAATTATAAGTTTAGGGGCAAAAGTGAAATATTGTCAAATATTAAAGAATAAATGAGTTTAAATGGATTAAAATTAAATTGAAAAAGAAAATGATAATTGAAATAAGAAATTAGGTATGAAAATAAGTTTAGGGATCAAATTGGAACTTTTCAATAAAGAGGGAATTAGTAGTGTAAAATTTATGATTAGTGTCAACTATGTAAATAAAATAAAATAAAAGGATATTTTTGTAATTTATGAGAAATTGAATTACTGAACAGTAAATTAGCCATTTTAAGGACTAAATGGTAATTTAGCAAGTTTAGGGATTAAATGGTAATTTTATAAGTAAATATTGAATTAATGATAATTAGATAAATAATGATATTTTGATACATAAAATGATAGAAAAAGGGCATAGTCGTAATTTAATAAAAATTATAATACTAAATGATAATTTAGTTAATTTAAGAATTAATATGTAAAATAATTAGTAATAAGCAAAATGAAAATAATTATTGAGAATAAATAAGTTTAATAATTACATATATGTATAAAATTATGCGTATATATATATGTATACATGTATGTACGTATATGTGTATAGATGTAGGTAGACAAATATGTACGTATATGATTATAAATGTAAGTAAATATGTATGTATATATGAATGTATGAGCAAGTAGGTAATAAATATGACAATAATGAACTAAATATGTACGTACAGAATATACATGATTATTTTAATAAATTATATGTAAATGGCAAATATAAAAACCATAGTAATGTTAATTAAATACTTAAGGAAATGCAAATTTTAAGGGTAAACAATATAAATTTGTATATGGCATAAGTTATATGGAATAAGACAAATGGGTATATATGGAAATGTGAAAAACTTGAATTGAAATAAATTTATATGTAATTAGCATGGTATTTAATTATGCATAAAGTGATTTGAGTAAGTTATAGTGATTAAATGAATTAAAGAAACTAATGAGTGTGATAAATAATGAATGAATTAAAACGTGGATAATTAATAATAATAACATTAAAATTAATATAGAAATAATGTGATAGATTTGGTAAATGAGTATTTGGGATTATAATTTTTATAATACAAGTTAGTAAATTATAGATAAGAAGCATATAAACAAATAAAACTATAAATAATGATATTACGGGAAAGATAGTATTAAATAAAATTAGTGTACAATATAATATATGTTTAATAATTTGTGTATTATGTATGAATATGGTGAACTTTTAGTTATGGCTAAATCGAAGGTAAGAGGAAAACTATGAAATCTTTAGTTATTCTAATATAATTAAGCTTTATAATGATAGTATAAATGAGTATTGATGTCCTTAAATTTTTATAAAATTTATGGGAATGAAACGAATATTTTTGGAATAAATTTTAGTCAAGTATTAATTGAAAAATATGAAATTATGATGAACTACTGCATAAGTTATTGATTAAATGGTGAATTATTGCGAAATAATTCATAAACTATGTAAAGAAGATAGTCTGCAAATGTAATGTACTGATATAGAAATGATAAGTATTGAAAAGTATTGTAAAGAATGAATACTTGAATAATCAAGTGAAAATTTAGTGAGTATGTGCCCTTAAAAAGAGTCAGGCAGTAAAACCTAGTTCAGGATATAATTGGCTGGCTATAGGGATATCTGTACCGCGGTGCAAGTCATGGCGACTTGCTTTACTAAGGTTGGATCGTCGGTCTCCATAGTACCTATCATACGTACCATCATATGTTCATATGTTATATGAGGAATGATTCTCGGAGGTCATTTCTCATTCTATTGTGGTCCTGTGGGGTCCACGTCCCTCATATCTGGACTGAGAGTTTTCTGTCGGGTCTGTACTAGGGACATAATGATAAGAAAATGTTAAAAGTGTAAAAGAAAATTAAAATTAAAGTTAAGATGAAAAGGACTAAAATGAAAGAGTTAAAAAGTTTAGGGGTAAAAAGGTAATTTTCATAAAAAATGAATTTAATAAGTAAAAGTGAGAAGGAAAGAATTTAATAAGGGTAAAATGGTAATTTGGTCAACTAACTGTGCAAAAAGTCAACTTTGTAAAATTAAAGGACTAAAATGTAATTTTACATGAAAAATCAAAACAGGGATTAACTAGTAATTTATAAGCCAATTAATAGATTAAAATGAGAGAATAAGAAGTCAAAGGGCATTTTGGTAATTAAAGGTATAAAAAGGGTAAATTTGGAATAAATGAAAAGTTAAAGGACTAAACTGAAAAATTAATTAAAGTTTTAAATTAAATTGAAAAACGGGTTTTTAATAGTATATAATTCTTATTAAGACTTTTAAATGAATTTAAAATAAATGTTATGGTGTAGTGAAATACGTAAGTGAATATGTATGATATGTATATGTATGTATATGTACGAGTAATAAATGTAAATGAAATGTATGTATACGTGTATGTATGTATGGGTGTATAGAAATACGTAAGTGAATATGTATGATATGTATATGTATGTATATGATATGTATATATATGCGTGTATATGTATGTATATGTATGCATATGTATGCATGTATGATATGTATATGTATGCAAGTATGATATGCTATGTATGCATGTACGGTATGTATATGTATGTAAAATATGTGGATGTATGTATGTATAGATAGGTGAACGTATGTATATGCTATGTATGTATGCACATTGAATGAATGTACGTATGAGTAAATTCATGAAAGTGTGTATGTGTGTTTCTACAATTTCTTATGGAAAGTTTGGGATACTTATCCACCACTGAGCGTTTCGATGCTCAGCGCGTAGTTTGTTAACTGTACGCAGGTTATGAAGATGATAGGCTTTCATTGGCTGGTAAGGCAGGAGTGGACAAGTCCAAGAAAAGGAACAAGATAGGAATTAGTTTTGGCATGTATATGTAGGTACGGAAAAATATAGTTACTGTGCAAGTACATGTTTATAGTATAAGAAATTTATTTGTTAATTATTAAGACACAGTTATGCGATTAATGATTATATTTTAAGTATGTATGTACAAGTATGTTTATCGGTACTGTTAGAAAAAAATTTTCTGTTTCATGTATGGTTTGACATCCAATTACCGCGTACACTGTACGACGGTATAAGGGTATTACAGCCACCAAGGGATAAACATTAATGAGAGTGCTATCATTTGCCATTACACAAGCTATGTGTTTGCCATTCACCTGAGCCTTAATGTAAAAGAGGGCAATTGTGGTTTCTTCCTTCAATAGGTAGGTTGGCATTAGAGTACACAATATTTTCACCTGTCCCTCGTTTGACCAAATCCAATAGCTTAGAGGGTTAAATAGTGGTGGCAATGGTAAATTCACTTAAGGCTTCGGCTTCCATTAACTTCTGCTTATGTGAGGGAGACTATCTCGACAAATCCCAAATAGAAATTTGTGCTTGTGTCTTCTTTAACTGTTTAATTATCTAATCATCTATAACTTCCTTTTCCATAGGTACTATAGCAGGAGCTGACTACTTTTCAATCTCTAGGGCTACTCTTACACTTCTAGTGATCGCCCTTACCTTATCTCCTCTTCACCTGTACTGGCCAAACTTCAAATGTCAATAGAAACCAATGTCTTTTCATCCTTACCCTTTATGGGAGTATCCTAGCAATTAATCATTAAAACTAACCAATTTTCTACACTTAGCTCTATTACTTTAGGGATGGAGCGAGTAATGGCTACATACTCATTCCCATACAGGTCTCTTATGATATACTATTCAAGCAAGTTAGACCAAATCATAAACACTCAAGGTGGCTTGGCATTATAACCTCCTATCTTCTTTTTATCTCTTTTTTAGGATCCAAAATCTGTTATTTTTATCAAATCCTAAATTTTATTTCTTAAGGTGCGATAATAGCCAGTCATATGCCTGATGTGTTGATGGTATGCACAATACTGATCTTTTCTATAGTGAGGAAATCCTTAAGGGTAATGGTCTAGCACCTAAAATAGTGACTTACCTAAATTAGAATAATGCCTTTAACTAGCTTTTATAGTAAACACTTCTATCGTCTTTTCGGTTTTATTTGACCTATTAATATTCCCAATTGCCTTGTTATTACCGAAGCTCCTATTGGCATCCTTATTATTCACCCTTTTGGCTAGATACTCTCCTTCAGCTTTTATGGTTATATCCTTTAATGACTTCCAGTCCTTCAGACCTTTCATTTTTAAACCATCTCTCAAATATGGGCTTACATTTCGAATAAATAGCCTAATCTGATCAGCTATGTTAGGCTTTATTTTCATCTCTATTACCCTATTCCTCTACCTACTGAGGTACTTGTGAAAGGATTCATCATGTTCTAATGAAGTAGCTCGAGGTCTTTCAAAGTACCTCCATTCTGGTGCTGTATTTATACTGTTTAAGGAACTCTTTAGTTAATAGATTCCAATCTTTCTTGGTGTGCCTATCTAACCAGTGATACTAGTCAATTGTAGGTCCTATCAATCTTAGAAAAAGTTACTCCACCTTCTGCTTTCTAGTAAGGGTGATCCCTTTCATGATCAGTGTATATTATTTAATATAGGCCAAAGGGTCTGAAGTACCATCAAACCTTGGCAAGTCAGGCATCTTAAACCTTTATGGTAATGGCTTATCTCTATGCAAGTCCCTATATATAGCGTTCATTCCACTACCAGTTGATAACAGCCTAGACATAGCCTCAACTTTCTGTTCCATCTTCTTGAAGGCTGGAGCCTTAGCATTAGGACCTTTACTCCTTATATTCATCACCAGAGGGATGTAACCTTTGTCTTCCTCTTTAATATAATCATTTTTAGGGTTATGTATCCTCTCATTCCTTAGTAGATCTTAAGGTATAGTAACATTTGTTGTAGTAGTGTCCATGATATAGGTCAGCTCCACTATCTTGGAAGCGGGTGCTATAGGTCGAGTTATAACATTTGGTGTCGTAGCGACCACTAATATGCTAATAATAGCTAGCATTCTTTCCTCAAACTCTTAGAGATACCTATCTAGCCTTTTATCTAATTTATCCCTTATCATTAAGGTCCTAACAACAAATGCAACTAACCTTTCCCTTAAAGATGGCAACCTCCCAATTTACTTAGTAACTCTACCAATTTTATTCAACTTTTCTTCTTTTATGTCTGGACTTATTTCTTGAATGCTTATGCTTAAATTTTAACTTACTTTTGAACCCAACTCGAAACTTGAGCTTAGGCAACTCAAATATTAATCTCCGGATAAGGCAACTATCTGATCCTCTAAACCATCTAGATGAATCTATGATGGTTGCAAGGACCAAATGCTAGGAATGATGCATTATGAATGATGCTTGAGCATGGTATATTTATGATACATGTATGCAATGAATGCTTTTGTCAGGCGTCAATCACAATCACACACAAGTACAAAAATAACCTTTCACTTTTATTGATCCCACACAAGAGGTTGTGCAATCTCTTTCCTAGGTGGGCTTAGCTTACAGGTCAACAGGAGATCAAATGGACATATGTTGTGCATGGTAAAAAACTAGTAACATAACCTCTCTAATTAAAAGTGTAAGTATATGGGTTTTGACCATTATATATTTTAACTAACTCATGCCAATTGGGTTTAGCCCGCCAGGGCATGTTAGCCTTTGACCGGTAGCCTCCTAAGTTGTTTGAGTTTGGTTAATACACAAAGGTCCATATAGTAGGCAAACATCATTATGGTTATACAACCTAGGGAAAGTTGCTATTGCCATTATATGGGCTTGAGTCAAGGGTGATGAAACTTTAAAGCTAACTAAGCATGGTCATTACCAATAGATCTAGCTCATAATGAGTATAACAACCAATGGGTTACCATTTCATATACCATTTGATACAAGACTTAGGTTGGTGGGTCTTCTTAACATCTCATTACATTGAGTGAATGTAAGGCATGCTTTAGGATAGCACCAGGGCTAAGAAGAGACACCTAAATTAATTCAAAGGCTTTAAAATAAATATAAGAAATGCAATTTAGAAAAGAGATATGATTAATTAAAAAGAACCTAATCATAAAGAACTTAGCCAAGATGCTTTTAAGAGCAAGTTATCTTTAATCCCTAGTGGAGTCACCACTATGACATGCACTAGAGCCACACTCATTTCTGGTTCAATTCTCAGAGGCCTACTTTTAGGGACCAATGTTGGAAAAGGCTCATTATAACTCATAAATTGCTATTTCATAATAAAAAAGGATCCAACCCAAATTACTATTGGTAGTCAACCCATGAAGAAATCTACTAATGGGCTCTAAGAGGTAGGTGTTATGGAGTTTCCACCCAATAAGACGTTGCGAAAGGAATATTGACCTTTTGATGCCCAAACAGAGATTGGTGTTCGGGACATCACTCTTATTAGGCACCTTGGTTATGTGTTGTTTTATAAATGGGTTCTAAAATGTTAATCCTCCCTTCTCTCTCACTTGATGCATTGCGATAAATTAAATAAACATGTTAATCAATTAATAAAAGTGGTAAGTAAATAATTTAATTAAATCAAACTACTTAAACTTATTACAAAGGCAAATCATGTGAAAATAAAATAACATACATACATAAATTGATGCATACATTTGGGTTGGGAATATTGGTTCCCTCATGCATATTTTTACAAAAATCCTTTTTTGTCTATTATTTATTTTTGGATGGAAAAATTGGATATTGGTCTAAGTTTTGAAAGAAAACCCAAGTTTATTAATAAAAATCATTTTAAATGCCTTTTCCTTTTAGATGTGTGTAAAAGCACTTTTTACTAGCTATTACATCTTTGAAATAAAATACATCAAAATACATCAAAATAATAAATAATAAATAATAAATAAACAAAATAATAAATGAAATAACCAAATGCATAGGTAGTAGTCATAAGCCAATCGGGGGCACGATCCCTAATGCAAAATGCCTCCCAAAATCTCCCAAAAGTGAAAGAAATTACATACTCACACAAAGCCATAAAAAGGTAATGAATTAACATTAGGAGAAAAACACAAATAAATAATAACATACAAAAAAGAGAATTATTCATTCAACCATAGGTATAGAATTAAAATATGTACAGAAATAAAAAATAAACATTTTGGGGATAAAAGATGTAATGTAAACAATAATAAAATACATAAAATATGAAAATAAAGATAAAAAATCGGCCATAGATGCCCTTAGAAAGGTGACGGAAGGCCACGCCTAAAAGGGGGATGGGATAAAAAGGAACTCCCATGGTGTCCCGTCTATCTCTTTGACAAATGGCTATCCATTGAAGCTTTTTCCTATCTGTCACTAGCAGAACAAAACAAAATGCAGAAAAACCACCCAAAAAATCATACAAAATTATGAATAACCCAAAATACTTGATTATTAAAGACTAAAACATGCCAAACTAAAGTTATGACTTAAAATCAAACATCAATTATACTAAAACACATTAAAATATAAGACAATAGAACAACAACATAAGTTTGAAAATATACAATAATGGAGGAAACCACAACTTGATCATACCATTATCATTCACATTAATCCAGATTGGTACATGATTATATTTAAACATGTCAATTAATGAATCACAATATATAAACACATTTATTTCAATAGTAATCAATATGATCATGCATGATAATTTTTAAAGAAAGAAAATATAAAAAAGCAATCTAGAATATTACTCTTAGGAGATATTCTAACTCTTAATTTCTTGAAGTCCATATCTTTACTCCGATTGTAATCTTCATTCTTTAAAAAATTAAATGATATTTTTATATGTATATGTGTTTGGATCCAATGAGTTATTAGAGACTTTTTTTCTCAAAGAGAGAAAAATTGGTTTTCATCTCCTTTAAGAATTATCTCTATCATCAAAAGAGTGATTCCCCCTTAATTCTTTTATTTTTTATAACTAGGTTAGAGTTAGAGTTGAATTCTAAGTCTATTTCTCTAAATCTGGAGAGATAGAGCCCCTAAAATTTGGATTCAAATCCCCTTGATATCTATCTTCTATTTTTGAATTTCCAGAAATGTGGAAAATCTCGATGTTTAACCAAAGACATCCATCCCTCATGACAAGATGCCATCCTCAGGCAAAAACCTAGAATTCATAAAAATATCCTTGATTTAACTTGAACAGTTAAGAGACAGCAACAAACGACCATCCCGTATGTGATAGATAACCATCTATCACCACTGAAGGCCAAAATCAAGGTTTCTCGTGCTCATTTATTAAAACCTTTTGAAAACAATTGGAAAATCATAAAATCTTTGTGAAAACTATGTGAAATTCACAATTGAAGCTTTGAGATTTGCACATATTGTCATGAATATACTATTTCCTCATCATCGGGTAATCCTGATCTGTGCTACTTTGGATCACAGTTTCTAAACCTCTTGACTGATATATAATGTTATATCTAATTCTATGTTTATGTTACATAATTTCTAATAATAACTTTTTAAATAAGTAATTATTAACATGTAAAATGAAATTTATGTCCTTGAAATTGAGTTATTTTATGTTTAGGGAATTGATTTCATGGGACCATTACCAATTAGGTTTAAGTATATCCTTATAGGTGTTGATTATGTTAGTAAGTGGATAGAGGCTATAGCTACAAAGATATGTGATTCCCAAGTTATACTAGACCTTTTTTAAAGGAATACTTTTATCGATTTTGGAGCACCTTAAGCTATGATTAGTGATGATGATAAACATTTTATCAACCATCAATTTAAGACTTTGCTTTGAAAATATGATGTCAAATACAAGATAATCATGCTTTATCATGCACGGGCCAATATCCAAGTTTAGGTATTGAATAGGGAGATAAAAGATATATTAGAAAGATGGTCAGTGAATCTAGGAAAGATCGGCCACATAAACTAGATGATGCATTATATAATAGCTTTCAAAACTCCTATTGGCATGTGAATATTTTGTTTAGATTCTGTCAAAGCATTCCATTTATCCAAATAACTTTAGCATAAAGCATATTACACCATAAAATTCATTAAGTTTCATTTAAAAAGTGTAGGTGAGGAAAGATTATTGTGGGTAAATGAGCTAGATAAATTAGATTTTGGGCATATCATCAAGCTGAAAATACAAAGAGAAAACTAAGCAATGGCATGAAAAAAAGCTAGTGATAAAATAGTTTACCCTAGGAATAAAGTTTCTACTTTTTAACCATTGGTTATGATTGTTCAGAGGAAAATTAAGGTCATGGTGGAATGGGCCTTATAAGGTTATGGACATAAAAAAATTTAGGGGCATTAACCATTAAACATCTCAGTGAAGTTTGAGAATTCAAGGTAAATGAACATCACCTAAAGTCATGCTTTGAGAACATATTTGAGGTTGTAGTTGTGATCTTAACATTGATGGAGAAGTGATGTGTTGTTGAAAAGTGGAGTTGAGACTTTCAAAAGTTAAAACTACTTCTTATCCTTATTCTTTTATTTAATGTGTTTTAATTTTACTTTGGTTTAGTTTAGTTTCATTTGATACATTTTTGATATGAATAATGTGGCTAATTTGAGTCTTGAATGTTGCATATTTGTGTTTGAGTAGGATTTCATTCATATAATGATGTGTTAGAATTTATAATGTCAAATTTTGAAAAATTATATTTGACATGGCCAGTAGGGAAAGATTGACAACTATGAGGGTTAATTGAATTTGATATGTTTTAGTCTAGTAGCATTTCACACAGCTAGCAATAAAAACTTAACAATTATGTTAGAGTCCAATTTTGGATTATTTTAGCATTGAAGTATTTAACATGGTTGTCAGGGGTGGTCTTACGGTTGGCAACCTTAACATGATAGCCATGAGGTCTTTACAGTATTGATTTAAATGGATAAAAATTGTTCATTTTTCTTAACAATTATGTTAGAGTCCAATTTTGGATTATTTTAGCATTGAAGTATTTAACATGGCTGTCAGGGGTGGTCTTACAGCTGGCAACCTTAACATGATAGCCATGAGGTCTTTACAGTATTGATTTAAATGGATAAAAATTGTTCATTTTTCTTCATACTTTTCAATTTTTCTCTATTTTTCTTTTTTCTCTTTCTTTTCTCTCATAGTTTAGTACATCTTCTTGTGCTTTTGGTAACTCTACTCATATTAAGTAATTATTTTTCCAATTTTTCTCTTTATTTTTTATTTATTTTAATGCTGTTATTTCAAATGTTTATTAGTTTAAATGTGTATTTGGTTTTTCTATTGTATAATTTATACTGCATTTTTTACCTAGTAAAAATCAATTAGATTACTTTCTCTTTTGATTTTTTTGGGCCTGTTGTTTGGTGAATGTTTACTTGGTTACAAAATTACATGCCTACCAACTGTTCATAAAGAATTTTTGAATGAAGTATTAGGTTATTTTTTAGATTTTATATGTTATCATAACATAAAATTTTTCTTCCAGTTCATTAATACTTTGTTGCAAACTAAACATTTTCACTTTTAAACCATTTTTACCTAAAGATTTCCCCATTGCATTGATTTTCTTTTTTTTTTTATGGTTTCTTTTCTTCCTAAATGCCACATATGAACTTTTCTACTACATCTTTTACCTAGCTTTAGTTGTGAGTTTCATTTGATTAGTTTGCTTAGATGAATCTTGGCTCCCATTTACTATTTACTTCTTCTTAAATGATGTAAAAAGCTTGTTGGATTTTCTAGGAATAAATGGTTAAGCTAGCTCTTGATTACTATACATTCTTATAGTGCACAAATTATTTTAAATTCTTGACTAAAATCTTATTTTTAAAGTGGCACATGAGAGAAGTCATCAAGACCAAGCTTCATCATCATAAGCAGGTGGCTCATCCTAAGTTGGCAATATATCACCACAAGCTCATCTCAAATTTCTATTCCCTTTTGGGTTAGTGAAGGAAATAGGCATGCATACAAGTATTTTTCTAGATAAAAATACCTACCATCAGCCTATATTGATTTTACATTATTAGAAAAGCTGGGCATACATGATGAAGTAGACAACATGATCACTCACTATTAGTTGGAGTATTTTGCCTAGCAAGAGAGAGTCTATTTGGAGATCACATAAGATTTATTGACAACTATCAAGTGTGTTATTAATGTGGAGAAAACTGCTAATTAAAGAGTGGTGACATTCACCCTTAACAAGAAAAATTACAAAATTACTTCCAACCAATTCAACTAAGTTTTAGGATTTCCACTTGATGGAATAAAGCATATTTTGAATAATGATCACTATAGGACTTTGACAATGATTTTTTTATCAAGTTAGCCTTACACAACACATCACTAGATAGTCTAAGGCATACCATTTGGGAAGCCATATAGTTAGGATTATTAATAGATTATTTGTTCTTTAATTATATGGTCACATTGAGGTAGCAACATTGGTTAATATAACAAAGTCTATTTTCCTTTATTGCATGCTAGAAGGGGTGCGACTAAATGGAACATATTTTTGTGGAAAAAGTTTGAGGACCTTTATAGCAATCCAACTATGTTAAAGATATCCATTGGTGAGATGGTGATTGTTTTAGCTAAGGCAGTGGGCCACACTCCTTTTGGAGAAAACTTAGGAATCCTACTTTTTATTGATTTCAAGATGTTCTAATATATGAAAGTGGTTATAGAGATTATAGAATATGAGTTTGCTTTACATCTCACTACACAAAAGGATTATTTACACTTAGCTAAGAGAGGGAGGACTCGTTTGCCTATTGCCTTCGAAGCTACTAAAGAGTCTTATACTAATTCTGCTACTCCTATCACATCATAACAATTTTTAGAGCTTATTACCAATATGGAGGCATTGTCTATTACTTATACACAAGTTCGTTCCTAAATGGATAAGGTTATGACAATTTTAGATCAAGCTAAGATTGATTGCATGTAGATATTTAAAAGATTAGACATTTAGGAGCAATGATTTGAGTGGTTATAAATAAGCATTGACCTAGCCAGGCAGGAAGTTGAGCATTTCCACTGGAGTTTCTTGGATCATTTTCCACCACCACAGTGATTTTAAGGAGTCCTTTTATCAGAATTTCTAAGGTTTTTAAATTTTTGAATAATTAATATTTTGTGATTATTGGGGGTAACAATGCTTTAAGCGTGGGGTGGCTATACAAGCATATATTTTGGGAATTCATTTTTGGGAATTTTTATGGAAGAAAATATTAGACTTTAAATTAGTCACACATTAGTGCTTAGTTTTAGTTGTGTTGTTTAGTTTAAGTTTTAACCTTAATTTCATTACTTCAATTTTAGCTTTCAGAAATTTTATTTTAGTTTATGCTAATAGTTATTTTATTTTGCTCCTTTTAGTAATTTTAGTTCTTTTAAGTAATTCTAGCTTAATATTTTCATTTTATCTATTTTTCTATTTTTAGTGGATTTGGTTTTATTAATTATCCGTTGCTTAGTTGAGTTTGCTCTCTTTAGTTGAATTTGAATATTTTTGAACTTGAGTCTTATAACTCTGTGTTTAGAGCTTGTACATAGCAAAAGAGTATATTGCATGCTTTATAACACCCTTTTACCATTATATTGTACGTACAGTGATCGGATGTTAAAACACTATGATGGTTACAATTACTATTACAAATAGTCTAGTAAATTTTTCTTTTCAACATTCAATGCGGTTAATGAATAATCCATATAATAACTTGCTTACAACTTATATCAAAAATACATATATAACCTATAAAATCTTGTACATATAAATTAGCATTTATGCCTACTGAAATCATATACATGCCATATCTATACTATCATTCTTGCTTTACATCACTGTTCTTGATCGACACCAGCTTACGATCACTTTAACTTCCTACTTTCATAACATGTATCCAGTAGCAACACTACGTGCTGAGCATTAAAAATGCCCAATGGTGGATACAAATCCTAGACTTTTCTTTAACATATTCATTCATGCACACATAAGTACATACATTATATTTTTATTTCGTAACATTTGATATTTTTACTTACCTCTTTCTTTAACCTTTAATTACTTAATCCCAGTTATTTCTAGTATTATTCTTTAATTTTACTTTTGATCTTCATCTGTATTTTTGGAATAGTTACTTAACCTTTAGTTTACATTGTATTTTTAGTTTGTCATTACATATGTTGATCTTTATCTTACTTTACATTTCAATAAGTTTTTAGAATATTTTTAGGAATTATTACTTTTCTTATTAATTCAGTTTGTTATCACACTTGGATCGTTTACATTAATTCTAACATACACAGTTGTAACTATTTTTACTCTATTTCAATTACACTTAATACATTACATCCATTATGTTAACAGTAGCAGTAACTTTTGTTATAGTTGTTGTTATTAACTCCAGTGTTATTTGTTTCGTTTAAATTCTATTCATTAAAATTTTTAAACTTTTTACACATTTGTTTTTCCATTATACTATAGTACTTAAGCCAATTACAATTCTTCTGTTTATTTCTTGGTTCATAGTCACATACCATATTTGTTGTCAATTTCATTATTACTTATATCTTTAAACATTAACATTTATTTTTACAATTATGTTACTTAATGTTTCCTTATTCCAGTCTTTATGTTGTACTATACTCATTATTGAATTTTCTATATATTTTATCCTCTTAATAAATGCCATGTTTTTATCAGTTTTGACATCACAGTTGTTATTTACTTACACTGCTACACTATTCAATATTATCATTATCCATTATACTTACTTTCTTACTTTTATTCTACTTTACATTTCAATCCCTTAATTAAATTCAATCCTTGAAGTTTCATTAAATTACATTTCGATTCAATCACTTTGGTACAGTCTATACAATTTAGTTCCTATATTAAATCTGTGCCTAAGAGTATTAATAATATTGTAATTAAATCCTTCTACCAGTATTGTGTATACATTTTCGTTAGTTAGTATTTCTCCATTCATTTTATATCTCTAGTTCTTTAACTTTTTCGTTGTTATCAAACTTCAGTTCAGACTTTTAATACAATTAAATGTATGATCTATATATCTTTTATGTCTTTAGCCTCTTATTACATCAATATTTAATTCTTTTCATTTTAATTCATTATTTTTTAGGCAACATTTTTGAGGGACTTTTTTTAAAATAGTGTGTTTTAAAAAGTTATTTGGGAAAATGGGGTGTTTGCAAAACTATTTGGGAGAATGGTGTGTTTTTCCATTCCCGCAACCAGTCGTTGCGGGAATGGACTGGGCCCCACTCTCTCTCTCTCTCTCTCTCTCGTTGACCCACCCACCCCCTCTCTCTCTCTCTCTCTCACTCTCTCTCTCTAGTCATAATCTTCCAAATAAAAAAATATTATTAAATTTTATAAAAAGAAATATTATAAATTTATATTTATTATTAATCCAAATTAATTTTGTTGTTGGAATCGATTTAATTAGTATAACATATAAATTTCAATTTATCGGTTTAGTTAATAACTGAAATTTTAAAAATTACCAAAGTATATTTTTGCCTAGTTGATTATATATAAAAAAAACTAGAAATTGAATTAGTTTTAGATAAACCTAAAAGAAAAGAATGAAATTAAAATGATGAACATTGGAAGCGATTTCATTTATGACCAAACCAAGCAATTTGCACTTGGCTAAATCAGACACTATTTTTCTCGCATTTTTAATTAGAAAACCAAATTGGGAATGTTGGTCTACATCAACTGAAATTAGAATGGTAGGTATAAAAATATATACCAAGTTGGGCTAATTCTACCAATTTTATTTTTTTAGCGATTTATCTTATGGGGTTCATGTACTAAATATATTTCCAAATTTGCATGGACCACTTGGGATTTTTGAACTAATTTATTTTGGGACCACACTCGAGAGAAAATTTATCAATGCACAATCATCTTTTAATTTTATAAAAAATTTTGTAATTAAGAAAATAATTGAAATTTTTTAATTTTATAAAAAAATACTACTAATTGACATTTTCCATCTTTTAATTCCAAATAAAACATTTATTTTTGACATGATTAAATTTAATTTTATTATTATTATTATTATAGAGAAAGAGAGAGTGAGAGAGAGAGAGAATGGGTGGGTGGGTGAGTCAACGAGAGAGAGAGAGAGAGAGAGAGAGAGTGGGGCCCAGTCTATTCCCGCAGCTACTGGTTGCGGGAATGGAAAAACACACCATATTTCCAAATAAGTTTAAACGCACACCATCCCTCAAAATAATTTTTTCAAACACACCAATATTAAAAAAGTCCCCATTTTTGATCGGTTATCTATCAGTCGTTTTTCTATCACACTACTATCTTAGTACCTTTATTTTGCTAATTAACTGTTCAATAATTTATCAGACACTCCAATATAATGTTCATACTTGATGATTGATTTGTCTTTAACTTTACTATTTCTCATTCCACTATGAATAATTCAATTCAATTCAATTTCTTTCTTTGTTTTGCCCCTAGTACCAATCAAACAGGAATCTTTCAACCGAATACACAGGATCAATACATTAAGAGAGATTTTGAAGAACCACCCAAACATTTACATTGCATTACATTTCCCATTTCACATTTCAAATTTCAACATTTCAATATTTCATTCATTCAGCAGACCGTCATTAGCCTACTATGGCCAACCAACTATATCATGTACTAGATTTATCTACTAGATTACTACTAAGGGCAATTTAATTGTCCACTTTTTTGATCATTTTTCATTTTCGATTCATTTGCCGATACATCCTTAATCCAATCATACCATTAGTTCATACAACTCAATGCATTTTAAATTTGTATTTGATACATAGTGCAATGTTATTGTTCCAATCACTCAATTCACATTTAAAACTTCCAAATAGTTTCTATACATTTGATCAATTATCCATTCATTCATTCATTCGTTCATTCTATAATACTTATTTCCTTTCAGTTTGATTTATATCATTTTATTTTTCACTAGACATTACATTTTCAAAGTATTCACCTTAAACAATATATATACAACTTAAAATTCATTTAAATAAATTTCTCTCTATCACACACACACACAGATATATATATATTCCTTATTTATACCCAATACACTCAATATTTTGTTTATTGATTATTATCATTATTGTTCTAAATTTATAGTTTTTCTTCATATTATTAATCTAATCATTAATCTTGCTATTATTTATTATTTAGTCATTTACTTTTTAATTACTTTAGTAACTTACATAATATTTTTTATTACAATTTAATCCTTAAATTAGACACTTTAGTATTTTTTTACACTTTAATCCTTAAACTTTTATTTATTTACAATTTCATCCTTCACTTTTATTTAACTTATATAAAGTCAATATTTAACTACCTTTTAACACTTATTACATTATTTACTTTCAAATTACATTTTAGTCCTCCAAGCCAGTCAAATTACCATTTAGTCCTTTTTTGTTCAACAAATTACTAAAATGCCCTTTTGTTCATTTTATTTTCAATTTTACCACTAATTATGCATTTTAACTATAAATTTAATATGTATTTTGTTAAATTTCTGTTTAGTCCCTAAACTTCATTTCAACCTTAAACCTTATTCCATACTCATTTAAATATCCAATTTACCCTGCAATATTAATTTTGTTTAAAATTACCATTCTACCTTTTTGCTTCCATATTTTGTAAAATTACCATTTTGCCCTTCTACTTTCAAATTCTTTCATTTAAGTCCCTATTTTTTCCTTAACACTTGATAAAATCAACAATTGGCCTTTAAGCATTTATTTTCTTCCATTTAGGTCATTTTTCACTATAATAATGCAATTTTTCATTCTTTTCATTATTTTAACTTTATATTATAAAAATTAATGTTCATATACCTTTAATATTCACTAACATACAATATAAACCCTGGTATTTTTTTATTCCAATTATGCTAACTTTTATTTTTTATTAACATTTCAATTTTTGCTATTATTTCACTATAATTACTATTCAATCATGGTATAAATTTTACATTAAATTGATTATGAAAAACTAGAAATAAATTCAGATAACTTCTCATAATATCTTTCTACGTGTTAAATTCCCTTACTTAAAAAATTCAATACTCAGCATAAAAATCCAGTTTATAAACCCTTAAATATATGTCATACCCTTTCTCAAGAAATATCACTTCAATTCATTCTTAATTCACCTCTTTATAAACTTAATTCATCTAAACTTAATATACAGTTACCACATTTTTCAGAAAATAACCATGCATCAAAATAAATAAGCTAAAATATGAACATGTATACCTTAAGCCAATATTACAGTTAATTATTAACAATTTCTCAACAAATCAACAACCAATGTAAATATAACTCAATATAAGGATTTCTGCTCAGGAATAAAAAAATAGTCAAACTGCATTCAACTAAAGACCAAACTAAGTCATTACATAGAGAAATATGAGGGTTCAAGTTTTCTCAGCAAAATAAAATGAGCTACTTACTCATTATCATAAAGTTTCAACAAAAATAAGATAAAATAAAAACTAAGCATTCCATAAAGAAAATAAAAACTCCCTAAATAAATCAATAAATGAATCTCTATGTCTATCTCTCTGTATCTTGATACTCCTAGCTCTTTTTATTGCCTTAAAAGAAGAATTAAAACCAACTTTGACTTTCCTACTTTTGCAAGAATTCCAATTGTATCACAAATTTCCTGCTTAGCATAAGACTTCATATTTAATTAAATGACTTCTTATCTAGTTAAAAATAAAATCCAGTCACAGATAGGAGTTGCTAGAATTGGTGGAGTGTGATTTGAAATGGCCGAACAAATTTAAGTTAATTGCCTTGCTCGGTAAAGTGTTTTTTTGCTCTATCGAATAATGCACCTTAAAACTAACTCTGTGGAGTGGAAAGTCACTCCATAAAGTGACTAGCCTCTGTAAACCACGATCCAACCTTCCTTCTTCAAAACTCCAAAATTTCACTTAAGTCCTTCAAAGTTTTCTTCTTTTTCTCCAATTAGGTCCCTAAAAACACAAAAATATAGAATTAAACACTTAAAAAACAAATTAAAGAAATTAACTTATAAATCAACTAAATTAATGAAGAAATAACATAAAAACATACTAAAAATACATTAATAACATAATTAAATTTACACTTATCAAATACTCAATACTTAGTCTTTGCTTACCCCCAAGCAAATATGAACAAACCAACTTCTCAAAATAATCAAACTCAAAATTAGATTTATACAATTCAAAAATAAGTTTAACAATTCATAAGAGCACTTAACAAAAATCTTAGCTAAAATAAACTTAAACAATAAAATAAGAATCATTTTCTATATGTGTGTGTAAGAAAAAAATAGTTTTAGCAATTTTCAAAATCAAAACTCCACTGTACTTTATAATCTAGATTTAGAATTGATATACACTAAGTATACATGTGCTTTTACACTTGAAAATCTAGAAACACCATATGCCTCTCCTTTAGCATCGGAACCTGAAAGTCATCTTCGCTAAAAAACTCAAAGTAAAACATAGAATCACTTAGGTCTTAATTGGCTTGTAATAGGGTTAAGGAATTGGTGATCAAAGAATGGTCAAAAGATAATCAAAAAGAAATAGCCACTCTATACTTGTATAAATTTAATTTCTAAAATTTCAACTCTTAAGCATAATTCCTTTGTCAAATTTGCTTACTCGATCGTAAAAAAGATCCCTCTAATTTTTGTCAATTTCTTACATTTAAAAATTTACAATTTATTTTATTTGTAAATATCCCACACTTAATATTTTGCCATATATGTTAGCTTTATTTCAAATTTTTTTTTCTTTTTTTTCCTTTTTTTTTTAACTTTCTTTACTAGCAATTTATATTAATAATGGGTAAAACAAGGATATTGCACAACTACTTCACAATTCTTGCCTTCAAAGATACACCATTCTTATTTCACTCAATTGAAATGCCCAATAAATGTAAATCCATCCAAATCTAGAGTTGCTAATTTTGAAGGGTAGATAAAGGCTTTTAGGCTATATGGTTAACAGATGAGTGTAACAAGAACAAAAACATGGTACGCTTTAAGCAAGCCTCATTAAGCTCAAATTGGCTAACAAAGGTTAATTATATCAAAAGGGTAAGAAAACAACCTTTTTATTAGGTTAACAAGAAAAATTTGCCTAAATAATTTTCCAAGTTGTTTGAGTTGCTTTTATGCTTTGAAAGGTGATGAGGAAGGTTCTAGTATCCTAAAATTCCTTGCTCAACTATTTTAGTGTACTGATTTTTCTAATATTTAAGAATTGGTCTTTAGTGCTCACAATGTGAAAACTAATAATTATAAACCAAGTTAGGTGATAAACAAGGACAAAATTTTCATTAAATATCCTGTTTGTCTTACTGTTAAAATAAATTTATGACTCATGGACATTCTAACACTACAAAAAAAATGCAGAATAGCGATGAAAATTAGCGAGGATAAAAAAATTTGTTGCCAAATGCACCATTTAGTGACAAAATTACAACAAAAAATGATTTTTGTCGCAAATATTGTCATGGTATAGTTGAAAAATAGATATTGCGACAATTTAGTGATAAATAAATTTTGTTGAAGCTAATCTTGGGCGCCAAAATTTTGGCGCAAAAAATAGCGATGACTTTGCGAGTATAAAACCCTCGCTAACTCTTAATACATGACGCAAGTGATTTATGAACCATTTAGCAAGGACTTAATCCTGGTTAATTTTGCGAGAAAAAAGTCTTCGCTAATTTAGCGAGGGCAAATCCCTCACTAACGGTTAAATAAGTTGGCATTTGATAGATAAACCATTTAGCAAGGATTTAATCCTTGCTAATTTTGCGAGGAAAAAGTCCTCGCTAATTTAGCGAGTATAAATTCCTCAATAACGGTTAAATAAGTTGGCATTTGATAGATGAACTAAGTCTTCGCTAATTTTGCGAGGAAAAAGTCCTCGCTAATTTAGCGAGGGATTTGGTTAAATAAGTTGGCATTTGATAGATGAACCATTTAGCGAGGAAAAAGTCCTCACTAATTTAGCAAAGGCAAATCCTTAGCTAACGGTTAAATAAGTTGGCATTTGATAGATGAACTAAGTCTTCGCTAATTTTGCGAGGAAAAAGTCCTCGCTAATTTAGCGAGGGTAAATCTCTTGCTAACGGTTAAATAAGTTGGCATTTGATAAATGAACCATTTAGCGAGGACTTAATCCTCTCTAATTTTGCGAGGAAAAAGTCCTCTCTAATTTAGTGAAGGCAAATCCCTCGCTAACGGTTAAATAAGTTTGCATTTGATAGATGAACCATTTAGCGAGGACTTAATGCTCGCTAATTTTGCGAGGAAAAAGTCCTCGCTAATTTAACGAGGGAAAATCCCTCACTAACGGTTAAATATGTTGGCATTTTATAGATGAACCATTTAGCAAGGACTTAATCCTTGCTAATTTTGCGAGAAAAAAATCCTCGCTAATTTAGCGAGGAAAAATCCCTCGCTAACGGTTAAATAATTTGGCATTTGATAGATGAACCATTTAGCGAGGACTTAATCCTCACTAATTTTGCGAGAAATAAATCCTCGCTAAGTGTTAAATAGTTTGGCATTTGATTTATGAAGTTACATAAGAATGTAGTTTCCCTTATTAAAGGGAAGTAAAAGCAATATTTTCTCACCAATATCTAATATGTCTACTTATTTTTTAGTGAGATCAATAGTAAATTCAATTGAAGTTGGTATGAGTAAATTAAGAAGAGCGTAAACTTACTAATTTAGCAAGAATAAAATTATTGCCATAGCAAAAAAATTAATGAGAACTATGTGCTCGCCAATTTTGCTAAATAAAGTTTTTTAACAAATTAATGAATAAGTGTGACATTTAGCTACAAATGAAGTCCTTGCTAATTTTAATGAAGCATCTAGCAAGAAAAAATTCCATGCTAATTTTTGTTAGGTAATTAACCCTAGCTAATGATCCAAAGTTAGCATGGAAAAATTTCATGCTAATTTTAGCTAGGTATTAACCTTAGAATATACTGGGACAATTAAAAAGGCAATTTACATTTCCAAAATGTTAGAGAGAGCAATATTTTATTGCTAATATTTTGAAATGCTTATTTCTATTTAAGGGGTCAATAATTAATTTTATTGTATTTAAGGTATGAAAAAATTAGCTAGAATAGAATTCTTGCTAATTTAGCTATAAGTAAATTCTTGCTATTTTAGCATGGTAATTTTCCCTTGCCAACTAAAATAGTTTGCTAGGAAATTTTCCATGCTAATTTAGCGAGGTAAGTTTTTTCGCCATTCTCCTAAAATTCTCTTTCCATATTGGTGGGAGATCAATAATGATTTTGACGGTATTCCTATTTTTATGGCTCTTTATACTTCAACCATTATTTGTCCCTCACTCTCTTCCTCACCTGCACACCTATAGACCTTGCTCATTTTCCCTCCTACACTAACTGGTTTTCCCCTCAGTCTCATAAGCATACTATCACTCGGTCTCCCCAATCACAGCGCTCACTTGAAATTCAATATCTGGAGGCTAAATGTGCTTCTCTTAAGAAGAAGGTAGGATATTTGCAGAAACAAATAGAAGATGATTGGCCTATCCCAAATCTTGTATTTTTTAATTTTTTTAGAAAGAAAAATGAAGAGAACTACTTTTCCTCTCTAGATTTTGAAATTTTTTAAGTTTGCTAGTCTTCCTTTTTTTAAGGGTGTTGGGGATGTGGGTGGATAGGACTTTAGAGGTTTTGCAATATATTGCTTCAAGAAAGAAAAAGTATGCATGATTTTCTGCTTGTGCTCACAGGATGTTGACTGGTCTAGAAAAGAGGTTGAATGGCAAAAGAGAGAAGTTCAATTACAAGCTGAAATTGGTCAGCTTACAAAGGTATACTGAAGCATAAATCTTGTTCCCTCTTAAATGTATGCTTTTCCTGTTTCACGAAAATGATTCACATGTAGTACTGCATAAGTCACTTTTTGGTTAATTACTAGCTGCTTATTTCCCTTTTGGGCTTCTCCACCATTTTATTCATGTTTTGGGAATCATTATTAGTGCAGAATTTACTAGATTGAAATACATTTGCATCTTAATGTACAATGAATATTGAGCAACCATCTCTCCCTCCTTATCACTCACTCTGTCTTTCTCTCTCTCTCAACTCTTTTAAATTGATATTATGTGCAAAAGTTGAAGTTCACTAGGTTTAACAACATACAACAGCAACAACCAACCCTTAAACTCACCAGGTTTAGTGGTTGCAAAATTTTAAGTTCTAGATATCTACATATGTTTGATTTTGTGTCATTTATGTTTTCAAACTGTTCACTTTGTAGACGAGGAGTTATTTGGAGCATGTAGTGATAGATTTGCAAAGCAAGTCAACTACTCTTAATGCTGCTGGTACGATTTGTCAAGGAAAATCTATACCACGTATATTTCTTGAGTGAAATATTTGTGCTACTTTTTATCAAGTTTCCAAAGTTAATACATAGTTATTACTGTTTACATCATTTAATGATTTTTAGATCATTAAGTATGTGGTATTGGATGCCTTCTTCTTTTTTCCTTAAAAAGCACTGTGTTTTTATCCTTTTCCTTTTGAGGCTAACCTATTTTGTTATAATATTGTCAAACCATATATTAGCTTTTCCTTCTTTTGTTACATTGATAATTCTTTTTAACTATCATAGCATTTGTTTGTCATTTCCTTAAATTCATTACAACATTTTTTGCTGTGTACATACTACAATTAACATTGGTTGTAACATTTTCAAGTACGTATTTTTTTGTTCTTTCTAAGGATTGTATGTAAATTTTTAATAGCGCGTCTTGGTGCACAAAAGCATAAGGCATTCCACATTGGAAAATTGTCAATACTTAGTTAATACTGTTCATCTTACTTTGTCGTTTCTTTGAAATAGTCTTCATTTCTAAAATATTATTTTATTTGAACTATTATAATTGGTCTAGGCTCCCAGATATGCAAGTGATCTCTAATTTTGTCATATTTAAACTAAATATAGAGTTTTCTACTATTGTATGTCATTTTAAGACCCTTCTTTTATTTCATGGCACAAAATTGTGGATTAATCATTACAATTTTGGGATGTATCTAGAGAAATATTTATTTTATTCACTGCCCTATCTTTTGCCCTCTTTATTTTTGTTTGACTTGAAGCACTTTCATGTTAATATTATTTCCAATCCAACATAAATGCTCGACTTTGATCATCATAGGAAGAGTTGCGGGTGGGTAGAGCACATTTATTTGATATGGATGTATTTAATCAAATTATATTTCTCGTTAGAAGACTACCAAAGATTGGTGGGTCACATATACTTACCAAAGTAACATTTCTAGGCTTCCACTTGAATTTGGTTAATGACATTTAATATGTAGCACTTGATTTCACCTGATTTTTATTTTTTCTTTTAAATGTTATGACAGATGAATTTGTTGCCTCCACATGAAAGTGGAGATATATTCTTTCCTTCTAGTATGAAAACCATCAAGTGCTTACAAATATCTCCTTTTAATGGAGGTCATGCACTTTATGCTTCCTTGGGCAAGAAATTATCAGTTCTCATGTAATGCTACTGGAAATATCTGGGGTTCATTTTTTTTCAATATTCTAATTCTAAATTTTAATAAGTCCTCTTTGTATTATTCTCTACAGTTTGGAAAGCAAAAATTTCATCTTTTCATATGATTTATCGATACGTGTTGTATTTATTATGCTTTATAATAAATACTTTTGATATTGTGAGAAATCTCTTATTCTTCTTAGATGGGTTGCTCTTTTTGTTAAGATTATTAATCATCCTTTGCAACAATGTATTGGTATTGTGATGATGGGAATGCAAGTCTATATTTGGAAATTTTCAGATTACAGAAATAAATATATAAATATATCTATTGGGAATTAGGAATGACTACTAGATCTTGTTGTCAATAGGTTGGAAGTTTCCCTTCTGTCTATAACCAGAAAGTCAAGCCTGAGTGCAGAATATGTAATTACTCCAAGAATTTGACTTGCCTAATGTGAAGTTTCAGTGCTAATACTGTCAAATTGTCATCACGATTTTACGTTTTCCTTTCTCATAGACTGGGGCACATACCATGGTTATTGTTTGCTAGGATTTCATTTTTATTGCCTGCCTCAAAACATGTTTGATCTCTCATACTTCTAGAATGAGTAATAATTCATTATCATATTTTATAATGCTTATATTGATAAATAAGAGGATTCATGCTATGTAGTTTTTGGTAATTTATTGGTCTATCATTACACTGACATCTGGTTTACAGGCTCCTGCTTGGTCATGTTCCTGGGATCTTGATAGTTCAAATTGGATATATGTTGGGCCACAGTTTTCTAACCTTGAATTAATATTGTTTATTATAATAGTTTAGGCAGCATGTACTGACTTTGATTTCTTTTTCCTTCTTAAAGAATGGTCAGCTTTTGGCTTTTGATATGCATCAAACAGGGTTCTATGGGCATATTCTAGTGGAACATTGGAGGTGTTGAAGAAGGGTAGGGTTCTATTTGTTAGATTTTATTTATTTGTTCTATCTTTTCCTTTCTATAAGAGAGGAAAATGTAATTCATGGTTCACAAAACACATAGAATATGCTAAAAACTCCAATATGATTATTTTATCTAGCATGAGTTTGACAGGTTCTAATCACTTTTTTATTTTTCCACATCAAAGTTTGTTGATTTTTTAGAATCAAATTGCAATTCATTGACTTTAAAGGCATATGATGACTGAATTACTGACTTGAAAGGATTTTAGAGGCACTTATTTGTTGATGATGACTTGAAAGGAGTGTGTATTTCTCTTGCTTATTGTTCTATTAGTAATGACATTATTGCTACCTATCGTCCCAAGGTTGAAATGTCAAATGAGATTTTTATTACTCAGCCATCACTAACTCCTTCCCCTATTGTTGGAAAAGGAGTGCAAGGTTTCCATCTCCATTTGAAGAATGCGAACTGGACTTACGAGAATTACCATCTTTTACATTTGATCATCATCTTAAGCCACACAAGCAACTTATTTGTGATGTGAAGCATATTGGTCCATAAAGCTCTGGTTTACTTGGCTGTTTAAGTGAGGACACGCAGCAACTTTTCAGTAGCAATTTTCCTTGAGTTGTGAAAAAGGTAAAACTTATAACTGAGTATCTCTTCTATTGTCACCAAATATGTATTTGCTTTTTCCTAGTGCTGACATGCAAACAAATAGCTGTGCATTGAGAAGTAATCTTTCAAAAATTAGTACAATTTTGTTATATTTAGAGAAATTTGAAATTGGAAAAGTTTTATTTTTTGATAATAAAGTAGTTAATAGTAGGGTAGAAGTTGAAAGTAGTTTATTTATTATATTTATAGTATATTAGTTATATATTCTTTTTTTTTCTTTTTTATATATTTTCAGATGTAAAAGGCAATTTGGATAAAATTATGCAGCTTCGGTTGGAAAGATCTCAAAATGAAGGCAAAAATGTTGATGAGAATCAAATATAGTTGGATGCAGTAGGGGGTGCACATTGAGGACGAGTGTATAGACATAGAGCTACAGCAACTAAATATTATTCTGAGGCTTGCACATCTCGTTCCTTTTTTGCTTTTGAAGCACACACTACAAGATAGATTGATGAGAGGTTTGAGTAGCGTTTGTCCACCATGCATGTTGAGCTTCAAGTTGAGATTCGTACCGAGCATCGTGCTGAGTTTGAATAAGCTTTGGAATAGCAAGTGGAGCAGCGGGTCGGATAGATCTAGCAGTAGATGTAGGTACAACAACTTTTCCAACAACGGATTGAGGAACATATAAGCTTATTCACTTTTTGTACTGTCTGTCTAATGGCTCAAGTGCTTCACAACATGATCCACACATCGGGTCATATATACTTTTTACCTACATTACAGTGTTATAATATACATATTATTATATCTTGTATATCTTTTGCTTCTACTATATATGTATGTATAAATTATTTTGGATATGTTCCTTCTATATATGCATGCATATATTATTTTGGATATGCACTTGTAAATACTAGTTTATATATATATATATATATAAATATATAAATATATATATATATTTATATTAAGTACTCTATAAATATTATTGTTATTTTTAGTTTATTATTTAAATAATAAAGCCTCCATAGTAAATTAAAAATTTTCATTTTAAATTTAGAAAGTCTAATAAATAATATTATTGTCATCGTGATACTAAAAATAATGTTTAGCGAGGACCAATCTCATACTAAATTTAGCAATAAAAATATTTGTCACAAATTTGATGCTAAAATTTACTAAGGAATTTGTAATTGCTAAAATAAAAAGTCCTAGCAAAAGTTAGTGAGGATAAAAGTCGCTAAAATTTCAATTCCTCACAAAATTTAGCGAGAAATTCATACCTCGCAAAAGTTAGTGACAAAAGAGTCCTCGCAAACGTTACGGAGGGCTTTAGCCTTGCAAAATTTAACGAGGACTTTAGTACTCGCAAATGTTAGCGAGAAATATATTCGTTACAAAAGTTAACGACAAAAAACTCCTAGCAAAAGTTAGCGAGGACTTTAGCCCACGCAAAAATCCTCCCAAAAATTTAGCGTGGATTTTAGTCATCGCTAAAATAAGCTAGGATGAATTTTGTTACAAAATTTTTGTCCTCGCTAAAATGATTTAGCGAGGAAAAATCATCGCTTGTAGTGACAATTGTAAATTAACTACTTACTAGTGCTCTAAGAACTTTTAAACAATTAATGAACAAAAACTAGGAACAATTAATAGAATTAATTCAGTTAAAGTACAAATTTGCTCTTAACATTATTCGTATAGATAAAATAACAAAATTATGAGTACTAAAATAAAAAACAAAAACAAAAATACAAGTGTTTTCATGATATAAAAGGGAAAAAATAGATTCTACTTCCTGAATTTAAGAAAAATGTGAGCTTTAGAGAAGCTCTATCCCCCTCTAAAAATATTGCTATCCACATCAATTAATACTCAGGTTACTCAAAAGGCGAAAAAGGTGGTGGTGGAAACCGCTTCCAAAATTCAGCATTAAACTTCTCAAAGTCTTTCCTTAGCTCACCAATTTCATCCCTCAAAGTGTTCATTCTTCCGATCATTTGATTCATAAAGGTTACCAAAACTTGAGGGATCTCCTGCTAGGCGGGCTCTCGAGTAGGGGTTGGAGGTACTTGTGCTAGGTTGGCTAGCTCTGGTGCATCATCCTTCGATTCTTCATTCTGATTTCGGCCAATGGTTACTAAATGATGGTACTCATCTCTAGTTAACCAAAGGCTCTTAGGCTCATTCACCAAAACTTTCATCCTAGTCAACATATTAAAATCAATAAATTATACCTCACCAAGAGACTACCTCATATTCATGTGCTTGACGTGGTTAGTAATAATTGTTGCTATCCATCCTAGAGAAGTTTTCTTAATCTTCTTATTCATCTTCTGCAACTCCTAAATTTTCTAACTCAAAAGAATAGTACCATTTATTCGGATGCCTTCAACCCTACGTATATCTTAACAATATGCACTCCTCAGCATTGATAGCACCTGCATTGCTAAGATAACTTAAGAAGGTAATAGAAAAAAATCTGTGTAAAACTCTTAGAGCATTGTCTAGGAGCATTTCATTCTTAAGAAGCTAGAAGTATTGCCAACTTAAGTCAGTTTAGGCTTATACAACTTTGGGATTTAATTATACAAGTCATGTGCCTCATTTAAAAGTCACATGATTCATTTAAGTTGTAAGTTAATGGGCTAGGCGTATTGGCTTATTTAAGATAGGTTTATTTTAGTTATTTAATTTGGGTTTATTTTAGTTAATTGGACTTTTATTTAAGTGAGAAATGTGACTTTATTAAAAGTCATGTGACTTAAGTATAGCTTAATTAATGTTTGTTTTCTTAAATCAGACACTTGGGCTTATCTAAAATAAACGTAATTCGTCAGTTTACTTTAGTTGGGTTTTAAGTAGTTGTTTTAGCCTATTTTAGGTAGGATTATGTATTTTAAACTTATTGGAATTATATATACCTATTCCCTTGGGGTTCGGAAGCTATAAATAGGTTATGATAAGTTGTAAACTTAAGATTTGATGAATTAAAAACATTAAGAGGTTTCTCTTCTTTGCTTGGCCGAATTCTTTAGAGAGTATTGCAAGGTTATTTCCTTTTCTTTTCTATTGCATGAAGAATTTGATTAATTATCAATTATTTTGATCATGGCATTTTCATCTTCTTCTTTATCCCAATTACTTGCATTTCCAATCACTTGTTATTTAAGGGTTCAATAGGGAGGGTGTTTATCTGATTTGTCTTTGCCATCAAAGTGTATGTTCAAGGAGTTTTGGGTTCTTTAGCCTTGGGGTTCCGCATCATTACTGGCAATTTTTAGTAACAATAGGTAAAACAAGGATATTACATAACTACTTCACAATTCTTGCCCTCAAAGATAAACTATTCTCATTTCTCTCAATTGAAATGCCTAATAAATGTAAATCCGTCCAAATCTAAAGTGGCCAATTCTAGAGGATAGATAAAGGCTTTTAGGTTATATGGTTAATAGATAAGTATAACAAAAAAAAATATGGTACACTTAAACACACCTCATTAAGCTTAAATTGGCTAACAAAGGTTAATTATTTTAAAAGGGTAGGAAAATAGTCTTTTTATTAGCTCAATAAGAAAAATTTGTCTATATCACTTTCTAAGTTGCTTGAGTTACTTTTATGCTTCATAGGGTGATGAGGAAGGTTTTAGTGTCCTAAAATTCCTTGCTCAACTATTTCAGTACACTAGTTTTTCTAATAATTAAAATTGGTCTTTCATGCTTTATGAGTGGAAACTAATAATTATAACCCAAGTGGAGTGTTAAACTAGTATAAAATTTCATAAAACATCCTACTTATCTTACTGCTAAACAAAAGTCTTGACTTATTCACATTCAAAATTTGAGTTCAATTTGTTCATCTTTTGAGAAAAAAAAAACTGTGGCAAACTAAGCTTTATAAAGTTAAGTGACAAAGTGAACTAACTATAGCACTAGCATGCAAACTACGAATGATCTAAAAAACTAAAAGAAAAATAGAACAACTAACAAAAAGTAACTAAAATACTTCATGAGCAAGAAGAAAGAACTTCCCAAAATTTTCTGAGTTTAAAACTAATTTAATCCCCCTTTTTAAAATTTTGTTGTCCTCAGCAAAGTTGAGCTTTAATATATATGGGAACAACAACATTTCTTGTTCTCATAGGTGTTGGGAATTATCGATTACATGCATCACATACATAAGCAGAATTTAAAAATTTTTAACCAATAAAGCTGATCTTGCCATGAATTTACAATATAAATATTAATGAGAATAAGAAAAATCACCTTTGATTTTTGTTGAATAGTTGATTTTCCTTCTCATCGGGTTGTCGTAAACCATAGTGTCCAAAGTTGAACACCTCCAATTAATAATCCACACTAGAGAAGGAATAAATGAACCAAGAATGGAGGAACCACAAGGCTGGCCGAATTTTCCTTGATGCTAGCAAGGGAGTGGCAGCTAGGGTTTTTGAGAGAGAATTTCTTTTTTCTCTTAATTGTTCACTTTACCGTAAAATCCCTATCACTTGGATTTGTATAGTTAAGTTAAAAAATACAACTTCATAATATGATTAGGCTCTTTAAAATTGCTGGAGAAATATTAAATGAGCTTCTAAAATTATTAATAATTTATATGGGCTCAATTAAATCCAATTTAAGTCATTTCACAAAAGACTATGCATAAAACCCATAAACGAGGCCCTTTATGCATACACTTGGATTTAATCACCCAAATGAATTCAAAATCCATTCAAATTAAATATGTAAGCTCTATAACACTTATAAAATATATTTAATTTGTTTTGGTCCAAGAATTAGGCCTCTAAGGCCTTCTATCTGAAGTTGGTGTGAAACCCTTCCTTTGGAGGGTTTCTATACCAAAATCAATTCTTTGGGCCTCTATAATTTCTCTAATGGATCTATTAATTATTATATAAGCCGTATAACACTTATAGTCCAATAATAATAATTAATTATGCAATACATATTTCAATTAAATTCATTTTACATAACATTTTTAAAAAGTTATGCGAACAATTCTACTTAATCATAATTAATTAAACTCTTTAATTAATTATTCTCTTATTCATTTCTCTTCTCCCATAACAATATCAAATATAATTATCCTTGCCATTTTACCATTTTATCCTTTACTCTATATGTGTGTGACCTATTGGGTTATTGTCCATATTGGCAGTTATAATATGTAATTATGAGTTTTATTCAAAACCACATGATTTAAACTTCTTTAAATCATTTTATCAATCCCTATTGATATTTATGATAAACTATTATACAATTCATAAGCGGCCTCTAGTAAGGCATCATGACTATCCAAATGTCAGGAAAGTCAAGTGGTTTGACTATACCCTTCCATAGAAACAGTTATCGTGTAATTACTCATTTCACCACTCTTATCTCAATTAGATTCTGAGTATGGGTTTATGTCAACTCATATCAATCTAATTATGTATGTTCTATTAATTTAACCATTGTCCCCAAAATGCCTTTCATGGATCCTTATCCATCTTGGCATATTACTCTTGCCAGAGATTCTCTGAACAAGGTAATTATAGAATCATGCAAGATAACTTTCCTTAATAAATCTGGGATGGTGAATCCTTTATTGATCACTCAACTAACTTCAAGTAGGTCATGATATACCCAACCTCCTAACTATGTTCACCCCCAGTTAGAAGTAATCAGTTATGGAGTCAAAGTATACCACTTGCTACTTAACATAACTTTGGTGATCTCAAGTCTAAGGATACTTGCACAACCACTATGAAGAGATTCCTCACTGACATAGATTTAATATCCATGTGAGGATTCTCTTTATAGGTCCCCAATGAACTTGTTCTTCTAACAACCATCCATATGTTAGCTTTGATTATCTTCCATAATCACAATTGTGAGAACCACTGCTTAAACCATTCAAGAAGCATAACATGTGCTAGTCTGTCCTAATTAACAATGTCCTATCTTGTTAATTCTATGACTAGGGATATTTAAATATTAACACATTTGCATGCAATAGACATTTCATATCATCAAAACTTTCATGATTGCCTTTGCACTGTGTTTATAATATCTAAGACTTTATTTATTAATTTAAGATTTACAAACTCATGTATTTAAACATAGCATTAATAAATGAATGATGCCTTTTATTAAGAATATGAATTCATATATATGAAATGCATCCCTTTTACATAGGCTCTAGGGCATACTCTCTAATAATAGGGGTCACTATACAACTCTCACCAAAACATATTTTTCTCCGAAGAACTGGATGCTTCATTTTTTTGTGTCCTTTTAGGTGCCATTGATTAATTTACTAATGTATGATGAAATTTCAACAGTAATTAAAGCACTTGGTGGAGTGGATTTGCAAAAAGAGGAGAAAATGCTTGGATCGATGGAGTTTGTGAGTGTGTAAGCCCCGATTAAAAATTCACCACTCGATGGAGTGATAGGCCACTTGATGGAGTGACCTATCACGTTACCTAGTGAATGTCCTCTAGAAAGACATGATAATTTTTTTTTCTAAGGGCACTCGGTAGAGCATAAACCCACCCTATCAGTTAGGAAGCCACTTTTTGGTGTGGATTTTGACTCCACAGAGTGGCCACTCTCTGCATTAAACTAAGCAAAAATAAAACTGTGATACAACTCCTTTCTTGCAAAACTTGCATAATTGCTTAAAAAAATCACCTAATTAACACTGAATGATTAATGCTTTCTCCTTGAATTAAGATAAAAAATCCCCTAACTCATGTGTCTAGATGTGCTAAATTAATCAAGGAACGTGCCATTATTTCCAAAAAATTGTTAATGCCAATTATACATAAAGTTAACTTACCTGCACAATTGCTCCTCCTGATAAACATGTTTAACCTAGAATTAGCATGAAAAACGTATTCCCCTTTATTTTTGCAAGAAACACTTAAAAAACTATACAACACTCTCAAAAGTAGGTTCAAGTAAATTGTATTTCCCTTTTATTGACATCCCAAAATCAATGATCCTAGAAGCGTATGCTAATTTCAGTTATGACAATTAAGTACAAAAAAAATATTAAAAGCAGCTTTTTAATTCTTAACCTCATGAATTGACAGACACAAATACAGTAAACACAGGAAAACACAAAACACATGCATTAAACTAGATAAATTTATTAAATTAAACTAAAGCTTAGGATAACAAACTATTAAAAATAAAACACAATTGATAATAAAAAAATTATGAATATTTAAAGAGAAGGGTTAGAGAAGTTCTGGTTTATTGAGTCCTAGTTCGACTCATGTTACTCTCTAGAGGTCGAGCTTGTGATCAAAATATGGGTCTTTCCAAACTTGGCTCTTCTTTTTCTCCAATTAGTAGAAGAAATTTGTCATAGTTCATTAAAGTTGGAAACTCCATATTCTTAATAAAATATGAATCCTCATTTTGCTCTTAAAATACGAACTCTACTGGCTCTTCTAGCCAAAATAAATTCTTTAAATGGATTGAGTCTAGTGTGCCCACTTAAGAAATTTTCCCTTCTTGCTCCTTTGTTGATAAATACTCCATAAAGAGTTCTAATACACCTTCTAAAAGACCACAAGACTTGTCTTCATATATGAATTATTCCTTTTCTTCCTTATCCACTATTAATGAATGATTTTTTTCCTTCTCCTTACCACCATCACCTTAACAATTCATAGAAAAATTCAAAAGTTCTAATTTAGATTTCATCCTTTCCATTCCTTCCTCTTTATCCCTTAATAGATTCTCTTAACGCTTGATTATTTCCTCTTAAGTCATTAACTTCTCTTCTTGAATTCTAAATGTTTCCTTTTGATTCCATAATATAGCTTCCAACTCCTTTTTTCAGCATAAAATTTTCTTTCCTTCCTTATAAGCATGTCATACATATCTTGACTTTTGTAGATAAAGGCCTCTTACGTGGCCCTCCATCATTCTTTTTCAGCCCAAAATTACTTTTCCTTACTCATAGGCAAGTCATGAAGATTTTAAATTGCTGAGTTACTAGTCTCTTATGAATATTATAATGAATATTTGAGTTATTGATTCTCTCTTCCTAAAACTTCCATTTGTGCTCTCAAAGAATTAACAAAAGTGGTGAATAAGGAATTTGTGAATGTGCATGCAAGAGCTTCAATTCCTCCCTTTCTATCATTAAATCATTCATTTGTTATTGTAAAAGGAACAATTTATAATCTTGGATATCATCTTCCATCATTTTGAGGATTATCTAAAAATTTTCATGCAAAGAACAATCACCAAATCAAAAATAAAATAAAAATCAAAAGTCCAAGCTAACTTAATCAAAAATATTAAATAAACAACACTGTTATTCCCCGACAACGGTGCCAAAAACTTGACTGGTGTCTAGCAAGTGTACTAGATTGGTTAGTAATATAGGAAAATATAGATTAAGATCCTGAATGTCGAACCTAAGGGAACATTGATTACTAAGCCATGTAAGGACCCAAAATAGGCCCTAGTAAAATTAAAAGGTAATTACATGTTATTAAAGTCTAATTGAGTATTTTTTGATAAATTATTAAGAGTTAAGTTATTGATTGGGGAAAAAATATTATTAAGTTATCTTTAATTATGTGTTAAATGTGTGAATTATATGATATGAATTTTATAATGGCATAATTAAATTATTATGTTGGTATAATAATAATTAAGGTTGTAATTGAAGTGTGAAATATTAGTTAAGGGGTCAATTTTTGATACAACTAAATATTGGGCCAATTGTAATAATAGAATAGTAAAATGGGATGCAATTAAAAGAAGATAGAAAGGTTGGGGTTAATGTGGAAGAAAAGGTTTAAGTGGGGATCAATGTAGAACATGCAATTAGTTGGGGGATTAAAAGAGGAATTGTGAGGGACCAAGTGATGTCACATTCCACTTAAACTCTCATGCAAGACAAGTATAAAAGGGGCTTTAGGTGAGGTGGACGGCATCTTCATAGTGGAAAATACAGATTTTTGCATTCTGTCTTCCTCTCTCTTAAAGACTCTAGTGATCTCTTTCTACACTCCCTCCCACTCTAAAAGCTATAAATCTTCCTTTTATTTCTCTTATAAATTCGAGCACCAAACTTGAATAAATCCACCTTATTTTCAGTTGTATACATGGATGGTTAGCAAGGATCAAGGCTAGAGGTAGTATTGTGAAGAGCAAAGAGAAGATATTTGTAGAAGGAGTAAATTTCAGGTTTGGGAACATCTTTCACTTCTTGCATGTATTATTTTGTATTGAAATATGGATATAGTGTGATGTTTGGAAATATTATTCATGTTTCATGAGGTTATTGTTGCTGGAATTGCGGACTTATATATCAGAGAGATGCATTTTTAGTTGGTGATATGGTTTTTAGAGATATAAATATAAGATTTTTACTTTGCACGTGTTATTTGATATAGTTAGGATAAATAAATTATTAAAAGCTTGATTTGAGTTTATTTTAAAGTGATGTTAATATAGAAAAGTTATAATACAATGTATGAAATTATATTTGATGAGTAACTTGAAATAATACATCAATCTTTGATGTTTAAATGAACATGCATGTAAGTTTTAAAATTTTGTGTTTGGGTTCACTGGACCTAGTTGTGTTCTTTTGATAATATCTTGAGTTTGAGAATAGATAATTAGATGATTCCAATTGGATGTTAAAATAGACGTCTAGGAAAAGATTTCATAAGGAGAAATCACATTCAAATTCTATTTCTAAATGGGTCATAACCTAGCTTGAAAATTAGTCAAGTGTGCAATCTCATACTCATGAATAGTCTTCCATTTTTTGACCACATCTTTCAAATTAGAACTGATATTGAGATGAAGTTTGATGTTATAGAAACTAGAAACATAGGGGAACAAAGTTACAGAAGACAATTTTTTCTGGAAATGATATTTGGGAGGTCTAAAATGATGTGCAGTTTGCTTTAGAAACACTGTCTGCAAAAATTTCGTAGGGCATTTCAGGGAGGTGTGGCCGAGACATTTAGTCTCAGTCATGCGCACCTTCTGATGTCAATTACAGCCTTTAGTCTTGTCTGGGACCAATTGTCTTAGCCGTGGCCCTTTCCTTTTACAGTTATACTTGATTTTTAGCTTCATCAAATATCAACACTTACTCTAACATGTTGAAAAACATCTAAAACATGTTAAAACATGTAATTAAACTAAAAACAAGGCATTAATATGTGAGTTTAGAACATTTTAAAATATAAATATGAGAGTATTATGTAATATCAAAATATGAGATTAATATAATGACTTATAGAAACAAAGTTGTAAAGATATACGGTTACTATATATTCATTGAAGTAGATTAATATATGGAAGTATGGGGGTATGAAATTATTATTAATCCTATATGTGTTATAATATGATTGTGATATGATGTGTTGCCTAAAGACCATATGTTCAAGTATAAGTTCATGATGAGAGGTATGTTTAATTATCGGTACTCGAATTACTATTTGAATATATGAATGCATATTTAAACACTGGAAAATTGTGTACTATAATATGATTATATGCATGCGCAAGGTGTAAGATATAAATACATACATGATAGTTAATATTAAAAATGCTACTCATGAATGTTCATTTGATGCTGGAGTATATGAACCAAGAAAATGAAAACATGTCATGTTACCTAGTTGTATACATATCGATGAATCTAAAGCTACTATATTTAGTTGTATAACTTGTCCTTTAATGGGCTGATATATATATAAAAGTCTAGATGATTATACATGATTCCTATTGATTTCTTGAAATTACTATGATACATATAGTTTGAAATGTTAACTTTACTTGTATAAAGAAGTAATGTGATTAGTAGAATATATGTGTGCATATAAACATATATATATATATATATATTATTTTACATGGTTAAGTTTGAAGCTTGAAAACTATTTTAGAGTAATGATTCAAAGAATATGTTAAAGTGAAAAGTATGAATTTGTCTTTACTTAATTGAAATGACATGACTAAGCATATATGCTGTTATATGTTAGCATGCTAAAATACAGGATCATTAGGACAAGGGTGTCAATCAGAGATCATAGATACATGTTAAAGAACATGGTATCTGGATACGATCCGCTCATGAGAACACTACATGGTACAAGTCATAAGTGTTTCTCATATGCAAGTTTTGTATCGTAGTTCTTAGACCTGAAATCTCTATAAAACTCTTTATGAATTACTGTGTACTTTGACATACACCTAACGTGCTCGTAACAGAGTGACAAGTACGGGTATGATTGGGTATGCACTAATTCATGTTAGAGAGCATGAGAGAAGTGAAGGGATTACCCCTCTCAATAAGAGAGAAAATATCATCGGCCACTTGATTAGTGAACTGGGAAGTGTATGGCCATACCGAGATGAAATAATGAGTAATCATTATTTATCTGAGAGTTCAGTGTCACTGGAATATCAAGAAAGGAATTAATATATATAAGGATGACTAGTTCCATGCCTTATATTAATTCTGATATTTATGGGTAAGGGACTATGCAAAATTGCATTAGGTCACTAAATGCCATATGCATTTTTATTTAATTTGGAATGCTATAATATCTTGCTAGAGAATATATATAGCCTTTGAATTAATTTATTAATTCATTGCCAACATTAAATGGACCTATAGGATCGTACACAAAGCATTGGGCTTAAAATACTTAAATTAAGTATTGGGCATTAATTTGGGCTTTTAATTAAAGTCAAATTAATGTATGTAATGGGTTATAAAATTGCTATTGAGCCTTGGTCCATGAGAGAGAGAAATTCAGCCCACAAGGTTTAATTTCAATTAATTAATTATCTTGTGTTAATTAAGTTAATTGAGTATTAAGGCCTAAAAGGATTTAAATTAAATTAAATCATTTAAATATTGGATGTAGTGGCCAAAATTCCAAGATGGAAATCAAGGAATTTCGGCACATGCCATTTAATTATGTTAAGTGATTTCATTTATTTAAATATCTTATGTTTTATTTCAAATTTGAATTTTAAATTCAAAGAAGTTTTATTCAAAATATATTACTTATCTTTAGGAAGTGATAGAGTTTGAATTAATTATCTTAGGATAGTTGAATTCAGATCAAAGACTTGCCAAAGGATAAGCATATATATTAAAAAGGAATAAAACCCTAATACAATAAGAGAAGTTGGCGTGAAAAACCCTAATCTTCCTTGCTTTTGGCGTGAACTTTCTCTCTCTCTCTCTTAATTCTTTTGGCCCAATTTTTCACAAGGAGAAAGGATAGTTCCTCATTCATTTGTGTTCTTGGGTAGTAATAGCAACCTAAGAGAAGTACAAAATCAAATTTTGTAGCTTCAAACTATAGCCATTACACAATACTTAAAAGAGAGCTAGCAATCTCGATTTTAAGCCGTCGGTGCAAGTGTGTGTGAGAATAGAGGGAGTGGCGGAAAAGGCTGTTCCTTGGCAGTGGTGATCGAGACCTAAGGCAGATAAAGTCACCTTAGTTGCTGGGCATCATCAAATTCAATTTTCAAAAGGCATCATAAGTTGTAAGTTCTACAACCCTAAAATTGCATGTTTCATTTCTTGCTTCGGAATTGTATGGTATGCATGATAAAAATTTTTGTTTTCCGCTGTGCTATCATCACAAACATACCATGTCATATTCCTTCAGTGGTATCAGAGCCTAAACATGCTTATTTTAGTGCTTTAGATGCATGAAAAAATTAATTAAAAATCGTCATTATGAAAACATGCAAATCTGAAATTTTCTGTTTTGAGTTTTTTGCATTGTTTTGTTATAAAAACGATTTTAATTGATTAGATAGGTATTATAATTAATATGACATGTTAATATACTTTCCTAATATGTTATTAGGACTGGTAATGGTCGGATTGAATTATTTATACCTGATAGTACATGTTAATTATGAAACTAGGTGCTTGTTGGCATGTAAATTGCTATTTTAACAACTAGTTTTCAAAATTAAATGTAAAACGTTTTTTTGGAATGTTTGTAAGTGATATTTAAAGATTAATTATCAGGTCTAGACATATTTTGAATTTGGTTTTAATTCTGGTCCATGAAAATTTAATTGATTAATTTTAAAATCACTTAAAACTATGACTAGTTTGTGTTTGTTACATGTTTAATCAAGATTGTTTGTTTTGTTTTGATTAAAATGGTAAAAACACATTTAGATCAGAATTGTACAGAATATTAAATAAATATTTATGGACTTATTTAGAATATTAAATGACTCATAAAATTGATTTAAATGTTTGTGCATTTTATGGCATTACATAAGCATTAAACAACTAGTTTTTGTTGTTTGTTTGTTTTTGCATGAATGCCGTGTACCATATATGTTCTTCATGATTTTATATTTTTAATTCATGTTAGCACATATTATATGCATTTTTAATGTTTATGGGCTGTATGACATAAAATTAAAAATGGCAAAATTGGAAATTATACTAGAGTTGATTTATAGCACAAATCTAACTAGTTAGTGTTTTGGGCTTTTAAGAGAACTTATTCAATAAGAGGATTTAGTCCATTGGGCTTTGGCCCAGACCCATCACGGGGTCATCTCTTAAAGGTTCAAGTACACAATTTCCATTAATGGGCTTGGCTAAATTAATTAAAATTGGACTTTGTTTTATCCATGAATGCTATGTATATTTATTTGCTAATTTGGTGTGATGAATGGATATGCATGGTGCATTCATGGGCCCTGGGTTTTGTAATTAAATATGGCCTGCGAGCCATTATATTTTATTGTAAAAGTTTTTCATTTATTTCTTAGAATAAAATATACTTGAAGACTTTGTAAATCAAGACAAATCCCACCGGAGTGGAGAAGCCGAACTTGAAGATTCTTATGTAATAGTATAGAATCTTAGTTGTAGGTTTTTGGGCCCATGTTTGTCACGCTTTACTTTATACAATTATTTATATATGCATGCTATGTATGGATGACAAAGCGTATGCCATGTAAGCCGTAATGAAATGAATCCCTAAAATAGTAAGTCACAAAGTTGCCTTCCTAATTCGAAACATGTCAAGGCATCGATCATCGGTCACGTAGACTAGGAGTCCTAGATGCGCCTGATTATCTTTATGAGGCATGGGTTGTGAATGTAGGTTGGACTTATCATGGAAAGGGATGGCCGGACCTAGGCAACTAATAAATGGGTTGTGCTATAACATCTTAAGATGTTAGCCCATTTGATCCAAAAGTCATGTACGAGACATGATTGGAGTTTTCCTACCTAAGTAACTTAACTTGATAGGTGTACAAGCTCAGCTTGACTAATAAGTTGTTGTGAAAAGTGGATCTTGGCCACTATGTTGCCTGACTTGCAAAAGCAATTTATGGACAAAGAGGCTTATGCGATCATGGTGCACCTCAAGGAGATGTTCCAAGAGCAAGCTCGTCACGAGAGGTTCGTGACAACAAAGGCCTTAATTTCTTGCAAGATGGCTGAGGGTACACCTGTTAGTACCCATATACTCAAGATGAAAGGGTATCTTGATACTCTTGAGAAGCTTGAGGTACTAGTGCCAAAGGAATTGGCCACTGACTTGATCTTAGGATCATTGCCTGCTGCTTATGATCAATTTGTGATGAATTATAACATGCATACAATGAACAAGTCAGTCACTGAGCTTCATGGGATGCTTAAGAATGCTGAAGAGAACATTCGAAAGACCAATCCCGTACTAATGTTCAAAAGGGAATTAAGAAGGGACCCGCTAAGGGAAAGGGAAAGGGAAAGGCAAAACCCAAGTCAAGTGGGAGTGCACCTCAGGCCCAATCCAAGCCCAAGGCGCCAAAACTCAAAGTGAGTGAGAGCACTTGCTTCCATTGCAACAAGATAGGGCATTGGAGGAAGAATTGCGCTCTCTTCAAGGAAGAACAAAAGAAGAATGGAGCCAAGGCGTCCAGTTCTGGTATTTTTGTTGTTGAAATTAACCTTTCTATTTCTACCACTTGGGTATTGGATACCGGTTGTGGTTCTCACATTTGTTCAAATGTGCAGGGGCTAAGAAATAGGCGGTTACTTGGGAAGAATGAAGTGGACCTCCATGTGGGGAATGGAGCACGAGTTGCTGCCATGGAGATAGGCGACTATCACCTCACTTTACCTTCCTGACTTTGTATTGTTTTGAATAATTGTTATTATGTGCCTGCTATGAGCAGAAACATTATTTTAGTTTCATGTTTGGATAATGATGAATTTGATTTTGTTATTAAAAATGGCAATGCTCATATTCGTCGCCAAGGCATTTCTTATGGCAATGCCATGTTGCAAAATGGCCTTTATATCCTTGATTTACAAAACAAAGAGTCAATATACAACATTAATACAAAGAGGGTTAAATCAAACGAATTGAACCCTACTTACTTTTGGCATTGTCGTTTAGGACATGCAAACGAAAAACGCATTTCAAGACTCCACAAAACTGGAGTGCTTGGGTCATTCGACTTAGAGTCTTATGACACATGCGAGCCATGTTTGCATGGAAAAATGACAAAAAGAGTCCTTTTAATAAAAAAGGTGAAAGGAATAATGGCTTATTGGAACTAATACATACCAATGTATGTGGACCTTTAAGTACACATGCCAGAGGTGGTTTTAGCTACTTTGTGACATTCACATATGACTTTAGTAGATATGGCTATGTCTATCTAATAAAGTACAAGTCTGAAACTTTTGAGTAATTCAAAGAGTTTAAGAACGAAGTAGAAAACCAACTTGGAAAAAGTATAAAAGCCATTCGATCAGATCGAGGTGGCGAATACTTAAACCAATAGTTTGACAGTCATCTAAAGGAGTGTGGTATTATTTCACAGCTCACTCCTCCTGGAACACCTCAATGGAATGGTGTGTCCGAAAGGAGAAATCGAACTCTGTTGGACATGGTTCGATCTATGATGAGCCAAGCTAATCTTCCTATCTCTTTTTGGGGTTATGCATTAGAAACTGCTACATTTCTATTGAACCGTACTCCAACTAAAGCAGTTGAGAAGACACCATACGAGGTATGGACTGGGAAAGAACCCAATATGTCTTTTCTCAGGATTTGGGGCTGTGAAGCACATGTTAAGAAATTAACATCTGACAAACTAGAGTCCAAATCCAGTGTCTGCTTGTTTGTGGGGTATCCTAAAGAAACAAAGGGATACTACTTTTACTCACAAGCCGAGAACAAAGTATTTGTTGCTCGCAAGGCTGTTTTCTTGGAAAAGGAGTTCCTTCTCAAGAAAGACAGTGGGAGTAAAGTAGAACTTGGAGAAATTCAAGCACCACAAACTCCTATAGAGGATGGTTTGGAAATAGGATCAAGTTCACAACCAGTTGTGGAACAAGAACCCATTACACAAGAACCTAGAAGGTCTGGTAAGGTACATCAGGAGATTGAGAGATATGGATTTCTAATCACTGACAGTGACACTATTGAGTTAGTAGATCATGAGGATCCTACTACCTACCGAGAAGCTATTGAGAGCCCAAACTCGGAAAATTGGCTTGAAGCCATGAAATTCGAGATGCAATCAATGTACGATAACTAGGTTTGGACCTTGGTTGATCCACCGGAAGGTGCTAAGGTAATTGAATGCAAGTGGCTATTCAAAGTCAAAGCTGATAAGACCTACAAAGGTAGACTAGTAGCAAAAGGTTTTCGACAAACTCATGGTATAGACTATGACGAGACCTTTTCGCCTGTAGTCATGCTCAAGTCCATTAGGATCTTGCTTGCCATAGCTGCATATCATGATTATGAGATATGGCAAATGGATGTCAAAACTGCTTTCCTCAACGGAAATTTACTGGAGGATGTGTATATGACACAGCCTGAAGGTTTTGTCAATCCCAAGCATCCTAAGAAGGTTTGCAAGCTTCAAAGATCCATTTATGGATTAAAGCAAGCATCCCAAAGTTGGAATCTTCATTTTGATGAGGCAGTCAAAGAATTTGACTTCATCAAGAACGAAGATGAGCCTTGTGTGTACAAGAAGGTTAGTGGGAGCATAGTAGTATTTTTGGTCCTATATGTGGACAACATCCTTCTCATTGGGAATGACATTCCAACATTGCAAAAGGTTAAGCAATGGTTGGGAAAATTTTTCTCAATGAAAGACTTAGGTGAAGCCGAGACAATACTTGGTATTCGAATCTATAGAGATAGATCGAATCGGCTCTTGGGACTAAGTCAAGAAAAGTACATAGACAAAGTACTAAAGCGTTTTAGTATGGGAGACTCAAAGAAAGGGTACATACCTTTGGCTTTGGGAGTTCCTTTGACTAAAGCACAGTGCCCAAAAACCAAAGAGGAAAGGGACAACATGAGTAGAATCCCATATACATCTGCTATTGGATCTATCATGTACGTTATGTTATGTACTAGGTTGGATGTTGCTCATGCACTGAGTATAACCAGTAGGTTTCAGCAAGACCCTGGTGAAAAGCATTGGTCTGCTGTAAAAGGGATTCTGAAGTACCTATGAAGGACTAAGGATCACTTCTTGGTGTATGGTGGTCAAGAAGAGCTCGTCATACAAGGTTATGTCGATGCTGCTTTTCAGACCACCACTCAGGATTCTAGATTACAATCTGGGTTTGTTTTTGTTTTGAATGGTGGTGCTGTCAGCTGGAGAAGCTCGAAGCAAGAAACCGTTACCGACTCAACTACAGAATCTGAGTATATTGCAGCAAGTGAGGCTGCAAAAGAGGCTGTTTGGATTAAAAATTTCATTTCTGGATTAGGAGTGGTCCCAAGAATCCTAGATCCATTAGAAAATTTATGTGACAACAACGGGGCCATCGCACAAGCCAAGGAGCCCCGGTCACACTAGAAATCCAAACACATACTCAGGAGGTACCACCTGATCAGAGAAATCATTGATCGTGGGGACGTCAAGGTTAGCAAGATAGCAAGTGAAGACAATGTAGCAGATCCTTTGACGAAACAATTGCGTCCAAATCTGTATGAAACTCATTTAAGAGCGTTCGGTCTTAGGGCTATGCCCAATTGGGACTAGTGCTAGTGGGAGATTGTTAGTGTAATTCCTAGCCCCAATGCATTGTAATAAAGCACTTTGAATTAATAGAATGAGGCATTTGTTTTATCCTTTGTATTCCTGTGCATATCAATTGATAAAACTATCCAAGAGTGTTGTTTCGATTTAAGTTATCATGTGTGAGGCACATGGTTGTAAGACCTTGAAACAAATGAGACATCATTCTAAATATCCCTAGTTAGTCATTGTTATGGGAATAACAATGAATTAAAACTAGTATGCTCTCTCTGATATTATGAGTTCTGTCTTACAGATCATTAGGACAAGGGTGTCAATCAGAGATCATAGATACATGTTAAAGAACATGGTATCTGGATTCGATCCGCTCATGAGAACACTACATGGTACAAGTCATAAGTGTTTCTCATATGCAAGTTTTGTATCGGAGTTCTTAGACCTGAAATCTCTATGAAACTCTTTATGAATTACTGTGTACTTTGACATACACCTAACGTGCTCGTAACAGAGTGACAAGTACGGGTATGATTGGGTATGCATTAATTCATGTTAGAGAGCATGAGAGAAGTGAAGGGATTACCCCTCTCAATAAGAGAGAAAATATCATCGGCCACTTGATCAGTGAACTGGGAAGTGTATGGCCATACCGAGATGAAATAATGAGTAATCATTATTTATCTGAGAGTTCAGTGTCACTGGAATATCAAGAAAGGAATTAATATATATAAGGATGACTAGTTCCATGCCTTATATTAATTCTGATATTTTTGGGTAAGGGACTATGCAAAATTGCATTAGGTCACTAAATGCCATATGCATTTTCATTTAATTTGGAATGCTATAATATCTTGCTAGAGAATATATATAGCCTTTGAATTAATTTATTAATTCATTGCCAACATTAAATGGACCTATAGGATCGCACACAAAGTATTGGGCTTAAAATACTTAAATTAAGTATTGGGCATTAATTTGGGCTTTTAATTAAAGTCAAATTAATGTATATAATGGGTTATAAAATTGCTATTGGGCCTTGGTCCATGAGAGAGAGAAATTCAGCCCACAAGGTTTAATTTCAATTAATTAATTATCTTGTGTTAATTAAGTTAATTGAGTATTAAGGCCTAAAAGGATTTAAATTAAATTAAATCATTTAAATATTGGATGTAGTGGCCGAAATTCCAAGATGGAAATCAAGGAATTTGGCACATGCCATTTAATTATGTTAAGTGATTTCATTTATTTAAATATCTTATGTTTTATTTCAAATTTGAATTTTAAATTCAAAGAAGTTTTATTCAAAATATATTACTTATCTTTAGGAAGTGATAGAGTTTGAATTAATTATCTTAGGATAGTTGAATTCAGATCAAAGACTTGCCAAAGGATAAGCATATATATTAAAAAGGAATAAAACCCTAATACAATAAGAGAAGTTGGCGTGAAAAACCCTAATCTTCCTTGCTTTTGGCGTGAACTTTCTCTCTCTCTCTCTCAATTCTTTTGGCCCAATTTTTCACAATGAGAAAGGATAGTTCCTCATTCTTTTGTGTTCTTGGGTAGTAATAGCAACCTAAGAGAAGTACAAAATCAAATTTTGTAGCTTCAAACTATAGCCATTACACAATACTTAAAAGAGAGCTAGCAATCTCGATTTTAAGCCGTCGGTGCAAGTGTGTGTGTGAGAATAGAGGGAGTGGCGGAAAAGGCTGTTCCTTGGCATTGGTGATCGAGACCTAAGGCGGATAAAGTCACCTTAGTTGCTGGGCATCATCAAAATTCAATTTTCAAAAGGCATCATAAGTTGTAAGTTCTACAACCCTAAAATTGCATGTTTCGTTTCTTGCTTCGGAATTGTATGGTATGCATGATAAAAATTTTTGTTTTCCACTGTGCTATCATCACAAACATACCATGTCATATTCCTTCACTCCTTTCTCAAATGATGCAATACAATTAACTTAAATAAACACATCAAATAAATAAATAAAATGAGTAAATAAAGCAAACAGTCCTACTTAAATTTATTACAAAAGAAAATCATCCAACTAAAAAAATACACAAAAATTAGGATATTTGTTGTTTTCCAAAATTTGGGGGGGTGTCGAAACCAACAAAGAGAAAATTCCTACTTAAATCTAACTTGTAATTAGTGATGAGCAGGGTCAAAATCCACAGGGATTGATCGAGTTGTAATTCTTTAAATAACTAGAAATTTAATAAACTAAAATAAAAGATAAGGGGATTTCATAAACTAAAAACTAAAAATAAAATTAAATAAAAAAATAAATTAAAACAATAAAATAAAAATATAAAAAATAAATAAAGATAAAATTAGTTGATGGAAAAATTCAATTAAAGGTATTCGTGACATGTGTTTTAATTTGCTAATCATAGATGAAATGGACCGGTTATAGTCGTCTGCTTCGTGCTTTAGAGCTAATCTTTCCATATTAATTAATTAACCAAGATTGTAATTCACCCCTAACCAATAAACAACCTTTTAACAAGCAAAAAAAATTAATTTATTGACATCATTATAGTTTAAAAAGACCTGACCTAAGCTAATCAACCTAAAAATGAGATTGACTTAAACCAAATCATACATTTACTTAATATAATAGCCCTTGTGAAGAAGCTATACTAATTGCTATTCGTTATTGATTTCACCAAACAATTATGGAGTTGGCAATCTCAATTAGCTATATGTTATTTAATTAAACGAACAATGGGACCCTTATTACATATAAAACAAATAACAATCAAGATATGATTTCTCTAAGCCAAAGTAAATAACATGAATATCAAATAAAATTAAAGAAGAAATTAAAGCATAAACAATCTCACAATAATTGATAGAATCCTACCCTTGAATTAATCTTAAACTAAAATAAATATTTAGCCACTCATGGCAATTACAAAACTAAAAATAGAGGATGAGAAAAACTCAAGAAAAATGTTTGATCTCCCACTTTTATTCTAAAATAAATCCTAAAATAAAGGTTGTTTAATTTTAGCCAAATAAGAAAAATAAAATAAAATACTAAATAGAATCTAAATTTCTTAAAACTATAGCCTTTTATCTCTTAAATTAAGGTCTTAACATTCCTAATTATTAGGTGGCATAGAAGTGGCAGCTAGGTCAAATTCATATAGGAGTCAAATTAAAATTGTAACTTCACTATCAATTTTATTGGGTAAGGCTGGAACCTTGACCTTGTCCTTCTGCCTTGGGCAAAGCTTATGGGTAAAGTAACTTCTAAATTTTGACATCTATAAGATCTTTGCATCAAAATTGCTCTAAAAATTCAATGTTTCTTCATATCATCTCTACTTAGCCTTAGAGTATAACTTTTTCAAAATTTGCTCCTACAATCAGCAAAATCAATAAACAAGTGAAAGTCTCTAAAATTGCCTAAAAAGAACACGAAATGAGAATTAAAAGTCAGGCAAAAAATATAGTTTTAAGGACTTAACAAATACTCCCACACTTATCACATGCTTATACTCAAGTATGAATCAAATAACATAATTAATCCCATTAAAAAGCTTTTTATCCTCAAATAAATTCCAATCCAAAAAGTTTTAACCATATTAAAATGCAAGGCAAATCAGAGAACAAAATTCAAAATTATTTCCTACAAATGTATATCATAACATGGGTTCCTCAATTTTCTTTTTACAACTAGAAACTACAAGACTTTAGTAATTTAGGCATGCAAGAATTTTAAGGTATTGGATCAAAATTAAATTAATGCACATAGATGAATTGCCAAACCAGAATAGACATCATAAACACACATTTTAATAGGTAAAGGAAAGAAGCTACTAGAACTTAATTTTTTGCCATCATTTTACTTTTGACGGATAGTAGAGTAAAATTTATTTTCTAATCTCCCTTTTTTCCTTTTTTTTTTCAAAGGATCCTGGTAACAAAATTTCCAAACCATGAACACAAAAAATTACTTGATGTCCTTACTAGTTTTCAAAAATATCTAAAATGCAAAGATTTCAAATTAAATTCATGCAAAAATTTATTTCTTCTATTAAATTAAGCCTTGAAGTTTTTAATTCAAATATTAAGACTACCATAAGGTGTATGAAAAAGAAAAAACCATCAAGAAGATGACTAATTTTCTGCCTAGCACTTTAACAAGTCATAAACTAATTAGTCAAGGAATTGATTTTAGATAAAAAAAATTTTCTTTGGAAAAGAGAGTGAAGTATAATAAAATGCTAAGAACAAAAGATCAAAAAGTAAATTTTTAAACAATTAAAAGCATTGGATCAGCACCTAAAACTGTATCAAAAATTGAACAAAAAATTTATTTATTGACCAAATTTAGCTTAACAAAATAAACTTATAAAAATGATTTCAAAATATGATAAATAAAATATAGCAACAAATTTTGTTAACAAAAATCAATAGAATAATTGCTAGAATAATATTTCCAACAACAGCACAAAATCAATTAAGATAACCAAAACTTTCAGCACAACACCACAACCCATATTTTCTTCTCGTATTGTCCTCAATGTGGAATAATAAATCAATCATTGGGTAAAGGGAGAAAAATAATAAAAGACAAGGTTTAGAAACTGCCATGTGGCATGGAGAAAAGGTGAAAAGCTATCAGCAATTGCTATGTGTTGGAATTTAACGGTTACATGCATCACATACATGAGCAAAATTTAAAAATTTTTTAACCATTAGATCTGATCTTGCCATGAATACACAATATAACTATATGAGAATAAGAAAAATCACCTTTGATTTTTGTTGAACAGTTGATTTTACTTCGCACCGGGTTGTCGCAAACCACAGTGTCCAAAATCGAACACCTCCAATGAGTAATCCACACTAGAGAGGGGTAAATTGAACCAAAAAATTGGTGTTCAACTAATGCTAGCAGAAATTCCAAGAATCTAGCTTGAATTTGGCTCAAAAAGGGAGAGAGAATAAAGAAAAAGACTTTCCTTTTGTTTTAATCACTTAACCCTAATTCTCATTAGTTGGCCTTTTATAGTTAGGTTAAAATTCCAACTCCTTAATGAGATTGGGCTCTTTAAAATTTCTGGAGAATTATTAATTGGGCCTTTGGAATTAATTATAATCATTTGGGCTTAATTAAATCCAATTTAAACCTTTTCATAAAAGTCTATGCACAAAATCCACAAACTAGGCCCTTTATGCATCTAATTGAATTTAAATACCCAAATGGATTCCAAATCCAACCAAATTAAATATGTAAGTTCCATATCACTTATGTAACATATATAAATTAATTTGGTCCAAGAAAAAGCCCTCTAAGCCCTTCTGTATGGAGTTGGCGGGTGGCCCTCTTCTGGAGGGCTTCCTCCAACTTCTTCATTCCTTTGGCCCTTTATAATTTCTCCAATGGACCTATTAATTATTATATCAGTCCTATAACACTTATAGTAGTCTTATAAAACTTATAAGATAATAATAATTAATCATAAAATACATTATTTCAATTAGGTCCAATTTTGCAGAACATTTCTCAAAAGTTCCGCGGACAATTTTATTTGATCATAATTAATTAAACTCTTTAATTAATTATTATCTTATTCACTTATCTACCTTCATAATAATATCAAATATTATTATCCTTGTTATTTTACCATTTTACCCTTTTCTCTATATGTGTGTGACCTATTGGGTTCCTGTCCATGTTGGCAGTATAATATGTAATTGTGAGTTCTATTCAAAACTCACATGATTTAAACTCCTTTAAATCATCTTATCAATCCCTATTGATACTTTTGATACATCATTATACAAGTCATGATTGGCCTCTAGCTAGGCATCATGACTACCCAAATGTCAGGAAAGTCATGTGGTTTGACTGTACCCTTCCATAAAAACAGTTACCGTGCAATTACTCCTTTCACCACTCTTATCTCAATTAGATTCTGAGTATGGATTTCTGTCAACTCATATAAATCTAATTATGTATGTTCTATTAATTTAACCATTGTTCCTAAAATGCCCTTCATGGATCTTCATCCATCTCGGCATATTACTCTGGCCAGAGATTCTCTGAACAAGGCAATTATAGAATCATGTGAGATAACTTCCCTTGTTAAATCTGGGATGGTGAATCCTTTGTCAATCACTCAACTATCTTCAAGTAGGTCATGATATACCCAATCTCCTAACTATGTTCACTCCCAGTTGGAAGTAATCAGTTATGGAGTCAAAGTATACCACTTGCTACTTAAGATAACTTTGGTGATCTCAAGTCTAAGGATACTTGCACAACCGCTATGAAGAGATTCCTCACTGACATAGATTTAATATCCATGTGAGGATTCTCTATGTAGGTCTCCAATGAACTTGTTCTTCTAACAAGCATCCACATGTAAGCTTTGATTATCTTTCATAATCACAGTTATGAGAACCACTGCTTGAACCATTCAATAAGCATAACATGTGCTAGTCTGTCCGAATTAACAATGTCCTATCTTGTTAATTCTATGACTAGGGATATTTAGATATTAAGACATTTGCATGCAATAGCCATCTCACATCATGAACACCTTCATGATTGCCTTTGCACTGTGTTTATAATATCTAGGACTTCATTTATTAATTTAAGATTTACAAACTCATGTATTCAAACATAGCATTAATAAATGAATGATGCCTTTTATTAAGAATATAAATTTCATACATATGAAAAACATCCCTATTACATGGGCTCTAGGGCATACTCTCTAACACTATGATAGAGTGGTATCATCCAGCTTATCCATTCTTTTTTCTAGCAAATTTTTCTGTAACTATATATATAGAGTTGTTAAACGGAGAAATCAGAGCATAAAGCATACCTAATGAAACATTAATATATTAAAACAAAATATAAAGTAACTAACTAAATTAAGAAGAAAAAATAAAAAGAAAAAAAAAGAAAAAAGTTTAAATAAACACCTTAAGATCTAATCTAAGTAGAATTTAAAACTAAATAAAAATATGGCAAATAAGAAAAAATTAAGAAAAAAACAATAAAAAATTAAAAATTAAATTAAATTATATTAAACCATAAAAAATAACACAATGGAAGGTGACGAGATTGAAAATTGAGTCAAAAAGTAATGCTTTACAATTTAAAGAAAAGGAATTCAATAAGACAAAATTTGAAAGCACCATTTTTAATCACTTAGTCTAATCAAATCACCCCTTTATTTTCTTTTTTTTTCAAAAATTTTTTTTATCTTTTTGCAAATGATCTAATCTAGAGTAAAATTTAAAATTAACAATAGAAAAAAAAACATAAAAAATCAAGCAAACAAGAAAAAAGGAAAAATAAAATAAAGAAGAGGAAAAGAAAAATGAAAATAAGAAAAAAAATTAAAATAAAAGGGTACTCTACTTCAGTTTGCTTGATTAGGATTGGTGGCATGGAGGAATCGACTACGGTGGGTGGTCAGAATTGCTTCCACTGGTAAGTGGTGAGATTGATGATGTGAAAATTGAAGAAAAGGGGCTGAATGAAACAAGACCTAGAAGTTGGTGAAAAAAAGAAAAGGATAACTATGCAGGCCACCTATCGACCACAAAAGATGAAAAGACAAGATAAGGAGAAGGCATTGAGATGTCCCATCAATCATGCTAATCAACAGCTATCAGTCAGGCCTTGTTCCCTTCTATCACTTAAAGAACAAACATAATGCAGGTTTCAAAGTCCAAAAACTAAGAAAATCAACTATAACCTCTAAACATGCATATTTAACCCCCAAGACATGCAAAATCTCATTATAATATTGAAAATACATAAAAATCATGCTATATCAATAAATAATCATGTAAATATAAAAATTAAACCAAGATATTAATCATACCTTAACAAAGAAAATAAATCCTAATAGGCTATTCTAACAAATTAAACAACTTTAAATCATCATGGCAAAACATGGCATCACATTAAAAATGAATTAACTAACATAAGATCATTTATTACAACATTATAAAATAACAAATAAATCAACCTAATTACATGATTATGATTTGAGTTTACATAGGGAAAGAAACTTAGAGCCTAGAAAATTACCTCCTCAACAATTCTTCACTATGTAACTCTAGAAGCAGCAATCCAAAGCTTCAATCCTTGATTCCCATGCTTAACATAAAGAAGAATGTGTTTTCTTTTATTTTAAAAATTGTTTGAGATTATGCTTTCGAGAATAGAGAATCAAATTTCTCTTTCTAAAAAAGATTACCTCTATTTTCCATAGTATGAAAGTCCCATTTTAAAACCCTAATTTCATCCTTTCATATCTAGAGGAGAGATTAACTCTAACTCTAATTCTCTATAATAGGATGATTTAGTCCCCTAAAATTCAGCCTAGATCAAATCCTTAAAATTTGATCATTATCCAGGATTTTCAAAACTGAAAAATATGGGAAGTCTAGAAATAACCACATAGAAGTGATGGCCATCCCTCATATATTTCTTAAGATTACAAAATGCTTATGAATCTGACCTAGACTAAAAGAACATAACCATATATGGTGACCCTTTATAACTGATGACCTTCTATCACTATCAGAGGTCCAAACTCAAGATTTTTGAAATTCTTTTCAAAACTCTTCTAAAATCAAATCAAAAAACAACAAAACATTTATAGAAATGTAGAAATCAAAGTTGAATGTTAAAGATTTGTGATCTCAGTTAGAAATATATTATTTTCTCATCATCAGGTAACCTTGATCTAGGCTACCTTGAGTCACAGTGTCTACAACGGACACCACTCCATGCCACTAAAAAATAAAACTAAAATCACAAAATTGCATTTTTTGCCATAACCCAACCGACTTGTGCTTATGACTCGATGTTAGGCATAACTCAGTGAGTCATAGAAATGAAAAGGATAGGCTAAGGATCTTGCTAGCTAGAGGTAGGCAGTGTAAGATGGGTGACAGATGGGCATCTTTTAATGGAAGATAGGGGTTTGCCATAAAAGAACCCTAATTAATGCAAAAAGACAAAACACCAATAAAAACCCATTAAAAATTTTCTGAAAGCCAAGGATAAGGATTGGTGCTTCCATTCTCCATCTATATCATAGGTAACACTTCCTCATTGGGTAACTCTAATCTGGGCTGCATTAGGATCCGATGTCTATAGGTATCTTCAATTTTGGAGAGACTAATGCACCAGTTCCTAAGTAAACCAAAATTAAGAGTGAAGGAAAGAGATGCGTACTTGAGACAATCGTTTCTCATTAATGATGATTGTTAATGGGAGAGTTATAGTTAGCTTGTCGATATGTTAACTCTATTGTTAATTAGATAGTTATCATCAGCTTGTCGATGTGTTAACCTTTCGGTTGACTAGGTAGTTACCATCAGTTGGTCGATGTGTTAACCCTTGGTTGATTAGGTAGTTACCATCAGCTTGTTGACATACTAACCCTTTATTGATTGTCTGATAGCACCGACTTTTTAACATTCAAAATCAAAATATGTTTAAGTCATGTATGTTTAACACTAGCTTGGCAGCATGTAGAACTAGAATGAGTTTATATGGTTAATGCTAGCTTGTTAGCATGAAGGTCGCTTATAAATGCATTAAATGCCTCTTTAGAGAGCTTTGATACCTATAAAAAGGATTCAACATTAGTGTGTTATTGTAGTCAAAAAATGTGTTAAGCTTTGTATGATTCACTTATTCAAATGTGGCATTTATTACTCTTGGAAATTAGGTAAGATGTCCATTCACTTATTATAAAAATTTGAGCAATTGATTTAACTAGTCTTGGTAAATGAAAACTTTTTATCTTTCATTTTTTAATATTCTTATTTCTCTTTAATTTTCATTTTTTTCTTTTTTTCCATAGGTTGCTTAGTATGTAAGAAAAACAAAACATGAATGAATACGAAAATATACATATATAAACATAAACATAAACAAAATTGAATTTATACATCAACCAAAATAACTTTAAATCTCCCTAAATAAATATATAAACTATATATGAGAAAATTAGTAAAGTGGCCTAGGCCACCTATGAGATGATTAATGCGTTGATCCTGGGAAAGGTCGAAAAGATGACGGCTAAGATGATAAGGGTTGAGATTGGTTTTGAGGTTGTGTTACATGTTGCTCAAGAGGTGGAGGTCTTTGGAACTTAAATCCCAACAGGAGCTTAGCAAGTGGAAACATTATGGTTTCAATGACCCCTGATAGCCGTTTAATGCTTATATGATATGAAGGTCGGATCACCTAATCAATCATGCATTGTTAAAAACACTCAACACACTCAAGGTCATATTTATTACAATTTCATTGTATGGATCTATCTCTAATCAATAATGACACGACCATATAATATATAAATTTATAAGCTTCACGCTATTCTAAAGTTATCTTTCACAAGCATTATAAAAAGTTATATATTAAAACAATACTTTAACAAAATAACTATCTACATAAAAAATCCTCTTAGCCTTGAGTTGACCTCTTACTAACCAGCCTTATCCCTGTGACACTTCTCTTAAAGAACCTACATGGATAAAATACCCATATTAAGATAAAAAGCTTAGTAAGGAATAATAAATTCTAAATATCCACTCATAGTGGTTGTTGCCAAATAGGCATGCAATTAAGTATACAAATGTATAACATACTTGTTATGCATTTAAAAATAAATAAAGTAACATTGATAAATTATATATGTAATTTATATGAACAATAAGTAGTACCCCTATAGTATTTCAATGTGATTCATATGTAAAAATGCATGCATATATGTAGATAGATGTTACATTCTTTCATCACAACCAAGAAATTAGTCATGTAATATTTCATCTTCATTTCACTTTCTATAAATGCCTGCCTAAGCTCTAAAGGTATGGATAATGGGTGCTATGGATACCTAAAGGTATCTACCAAATGGATACCCATAGCATCAAATTCTACAGCCCCAAGTGAGAATAAACTATAGACGCAATTGGGGCCCAAAACACTAGTAGTTATAATTACCCTTATAGGCATGCCTATCTGTTCACTTCCAAGTACTATGAGCAGGTATTGAGCTAGCCTTTGTATCACTTCACTTTTTGAGTTCATATACCATCAAGTTAAATGCTTATACATGTATTTACTTAATTTCAATGAAAAACATACCTATAATTCATAAATATATGCATACAACTATTCTTTATTGCACTATTTAGTAGAGGTTACAAAGCCATGCATGCATTTTATCAATATATACAAGAATAGTATAGTAAGAGTATTAATCAATTCTTATATAACAAATTATTTAGGCTGACATATAGTTTTGAATATAAGACATAATGCTTAAGCATTTAGAACATATAATGTCATTATATAAATCTTTATAAACTATTGGAGATGTTGAAAAGAAATCAATGCAGGTTTTTAAGAGGTGAATTGACATTTATAGTGTATATTCATAGTTCTAAAAGTACTAATGACTCATATTATTGAATTCATGGCAATAACATGTCTTTACATAACAAGGATATCCAATCATATTTGCACTTGCAATTTCTCTATGAGTAAACCATATTATACACTTGTATATAACCATAGTACCCAACATCCATAGAATAAATACATTCATGTTATCCAGATATCAGTAGGGTTAAATGCAAATAATCACTCATGTCCAACTGATTTTCTAGATATCGATCATGATTTAGGCAAAAATTCACATATATGATTTTATATTCATATATATGAAAGTGCTAATTTTATGCTTCATGATAATCATCTATAAGTATTAAAAGTATTAAGATTGGCTACCTAAGTTTAGGTTTTCATTCCAATGTGTAAAACACATATAAAGAAAGTCAAATAGGAGAGCAAACACGACTGCGACACCATCCAATTCAACGGGGTTAGATGACCTTAACTAATCCAAAATGCTTTGACCTGATTGAGACAGGAACAATCTTAGTCGGGTTGGATGTCTAAAATGAATATAGATGCCTTGACTTGTCTTAGCTAGGTTGATGATAGAACTCCATTTATGCAAAAACCCAACATGCAAATTTAAGCAATTCTCTACTCTACTACTCTAATTGATGCAATGTCAATGTTTATTATCTTTTCCCTAATCTAATGAACATTATTTAACAAAATTATCCAATTAAATTAATTAAAATAATAATTATCACTTAGCATATATATTTTACTATCTACTTAAGCTTTCTATATGTCTTTTATAATTTCTCAATTTAAAGCCCTTAAGAAATGAATTTCAGTCTTCAATTCTCTTCATCATTTAGCAACTGTTTAACCGAATCCATTCTAATTAATTGGTAAATTTCTATTTAAATTTAATTATACATATCATATTACATGAACTTAAGCTTAACATTCCATGATTCTAGCTTCTTGAACATTATTTTTATTAACTTACACTATTATCTTCTTTATTTGCCCTTTATTACCAGAGTTTATAAGATAGCCTAACTATGCTCTAATTTGCATATAATTTCCCATACCTATTGATGCTCAAGAATTCCTTTTCACTCCTTAATAACTTTCTTTCCTTTTTTCTTGCTTGATTCTCCCTCTATGAAAGGTAGCATACCTATGTAAAACTTTATTCTTCTTATTTACAACAACTTACAAGAACTAGAGAGGAGTAAGGGAATAGAAGCAACAAAAGAGTTACCTTCAACCTTAATAACCTTTAAATTAACTTTCCTTTAACTATAATTAAGTAAATTCAAAAGAGAGGATATATAGCTAAAGAATGACAAAATCTTTAAGTGAAATTGCTGAGAATTTCCCTTAAACAAAAAACCAGCTGCCACAAATCCTCTTTCTTCCCACTTTCTACGTTCTTCTAAAATCCTAAGTGTTACTCTATTATTGGTCCACTTGTGACCATTAGGAGAACTTTCACTTAATCCATTAATAATTTTATTTTTTTATGCTTATCTCAAACTTTATAATTGATTCAATTTAGTGTCCGCATTAAAATTCTTAATTATATACTTACATGCCAAATTTCCAAATTAACAATTTACCCTTGCCTTTCTATATAATACCCTATATACCTCTTTTTCATGTTTTTTTATTACTTTAAACATAAAATTTACACTCATTTCCTTTTAGGGTACATGTTGAGGCCTTATAAGCTAACTGATATTCGACTTCAGGCATGAAATTGATAAATTATGCTGATCCAAGTATCACCTGAGGTCATCCCTCTTACTTGTGAGGCGAGCATGTAATCCATTATATCTCTCTGTCATCGTCTCTATAATCCTAGGGATGGCCTCTTCTATCCTTTGGATTTGATGCCTTACCATGGTGATGGACTCATCTATCACTTGAAGGGCATCATCAAATCTCCATCCAATAGTAATAGGGCCAGCTCTTATCACAACTAAATCCTACTGCACTACTCGTTTAGTGGTTTGTAACACTTATATGGATGCCTCGATAGGAGCCAATCTCTAGGTCACATCCTCTAATAAAGAAATTGCAGCCTTTGGTGGTGGCAATGCTCTAGATATAGAGGGTCCCAAGTCTATATACAATGTGAATCTTTAAAATATATGGGAGAATAGATGTTGTGGCAGTGAGGGTATAATGCCTTAAAATTTTAATTGGTATAAATAGTACCTTTTTTACCATGAATAATAATGGTAGAATGGTATTTTGTGTGATGACATTAGCATAGTACAATAGAGTTTATAAGTACTTAAGTGTTGTACATACGTTAGCCAGGGAAATTTTGGGATTGGTGACCTATCGGGAAGATTGATATTTAATCATTAGATGAGATAATGCAAGACAAATGGATTCTAATGGGATCATTTGAGAAAAAATTTTGTTCATATAGTTCTTCAAAATATATAGTGAAAAATTTCCCTGGTACTATTATTCAATTGACCATAAGTTTTATCGGGCTTTAAAATATTACTCAGACCTCTAAAAATTATTTTGATTTCATAGGCCAATTAAAAATAGACTAAATAAATTTTTGGAAGTGAAAAAAATTTTCGAATAGTTTTGGATTTTTGAGTTTTGAGTAGGTGAATTTTTCTATCGAAGCTAAAACTATATTGAAATGATGTCAAAATGACATAAAATTTTAAACACTCTTCTTGCATATGTTTTTGTGCTCCATGAAAAAATTTACGGGGTTAAAGGCCATTTTTTATTTGTTCAAAGGCATAAATGTCATAAAAAATTAGGCCATGATCATTTTCATATAGAAATTAGGCTTGAGAAATTGTAAAAATCCATGTGTTGTTAACAAGTGGCTTAAAAATAAGCCATTAAATCAAATAGCAAATGGTCAAATTGTGGCCATTCATTTAATGCACTAGAGCTTAATTAGGAACATCTATAATTCCCTACAAAACTCCCTACAATATAGACATTTCCCTCCTTTCTTCATCTCAAAATTGAACCACCATCCATATTCCCCCTTCCACCATTTTCTTTTCAATTCTCTCAAGTTTCACCAAATCTTAAGCCCAAATTTCACCATATACACTAGAGAACCCTTTATTCATCATAAAATAAAATTGGAGCAGAATAAAGCTATTAAAGTGAGGATTTCTAGTGAGAGAACCTAATTAGGTAAATTCTTATGCTTTCAATGGAATTAATTAGGAATTTTGGTATAGAATTATAAAGAATCATTAGCAAAATTAGTTATAAGTAATTACATGTTTAAATTGATGATAAAAAATCATAATTCAATCCTCACATAATTCATCCTAAAGAGAAATTTAAAGGTGAGGAAAAGAGCTAGTGAAAGAAAGGTAATAAAAGGGAATAATTAGTGTTTTCAAGCCATTTTGAGGTGTCTGGGTGCAAACTTATACTCAATTTTAGATGTTTCTTTTGAATATTGTCTAAATTTGTATTATGTAACTCTGGAACCTTAGGTATAATTATGGGATAATTTGAGATATGTTAATAAAATGATGAATTAACATTTAATGACTAAGAATTACTATAGAAAACAACAAAAAGGGAAGAACTGAGTGTGGTCGAATGGTATATTTATGGTTATTATGTGATACTTGCATAATTAATGGAAAATTTGGCATAAATTAGGCATTACAGGGATAAAGGAATCTAACACGTGTAAATAAAACTTAAATTACATGTGTACACAATGTGAATAGATTGGACATAATGGTGTCCAATTAAGGATTAAATGGCTATAGGTATAATTTTAATGTTTACTTTTATATGAAAATTTTAAAAGATCAAAGGAACATATGAGACATGATAATGTATAAAAAATCATGGTAAATGCGTGCAATCATATCATGGTAGAATTATAACCTAAAGCATACCATGTTATAATTTGATGATTAATTGAATTTTTGACATAAAATAAGTGTTATAATGATGAATAAACCTAGCATGATTGATTGGAACTCAAGATTTGATTTATACATAATGTAGTACAGATGTATATAATGATGTTCACTTTTGTACAAAATGACTACTAGTGTAATTTGAGTTTATATCATGGTATAATGACTTGAAATGATCATAAAATTAAGCATGTAAGACATAATAATGCTTAAGAAACCACGATGTATGCTTATGTACATTACATGGCCGAATGGTACATATGGTGAAAATTACATGTCTTCATCAAGTTTATATGTTATTATTGATGGTTATTGTGAATACACATGTGGTGAATGTTAATGGATTAGAAATGAGAAAATTACAATGTTGGCATAATTTAGAATGTTTGGAAAATTATGTAAATACATGACATAAAGTGAAATCAAATATTTTTCTTTAGTGCATAATAAGTAATCTAGGATTTTACAATGTAATGGCTGGTCATAAGGATAAATACCATTGTAGAATAATCAGTTGATTTGGACTAATGCACATATTAGTTTCACAGTTGAGGAGTTTATCATCCCAAGTGATCCTTCAACACACATTAGGTTCATAGTGAGGAGTTAATCACTCTAAGTGATCCCTCACACACATTAAATTCATAATTGAGGAGTTGATCACCCCAAGTGATCCTTGAATACATTTTGGAGTAGTTGATAATATCAATGGCCATTCTAGTTCATTTAGGACCATTGGAATTCTTATCCCACATATCTAGATCGAAGATTTCCACTAAGCATCATTAGGGGTAAAATTATGATTTCATAAAAATATGGACTAAATGGTAAATTATATATAATAGGACATTAAATGTGTGATAAAATAATAAATAGAGTGAAAAAGGGTGATTAATCGATCAATAAGGGGTAAAAATATAAGTATGCAAGGAAGTGAGGGCAAAATTGTAAATTTGTATTTAAAATGTGGTTAAAGGAGTTAAAATGACCAAATAAGCAAAAAATGGTAAGATCATAATTAAAGAAAAGTTTTAGGGACCAAAATATAATTTATCACTACATGAGTAAGTATGAGGACTAAAATCTAAATCTTAGGCTTAAAGTCGAATGAAGGCTAAAGAAAGCAAAAAGAACCAAAATTAGTAGGAAATAATGTAATGTTTGATAAAGGGAAAATTTAAGGACTAATTATAATTTTCCATTTAGGTAAGAAATTTGTGGAAAACATAGAAGAATGAGAAATGAAGGACTAAATGGAAATTGAAAACATTAAGTGAACGAACTTTAAGTTAAATGGTAATCAATGACAATAGGGGTTAAAATGGTAATTTTGTACAATATAAATTTTTTTATATGAATTTTTGTGCAGTGCATCCACCACTAGGCAACTTCGTTGCTTAACACATGGTTTTGTTTGACTACATACAAGGTACAGGTAATCAAGGACAAAGATGAGAAAAGTTCAAATGGTATGTACATTTATGACTTGGATGGTCGTGTGGAAGTTATAGGTCTAATACATTATCCACTCGGGTTATGTAATATAACATGTAATGAATATTGAGCAATCATAAACAGACAGTTATGTATATTAACATGATATATAAACTATGTTTATGTAATGTATGTTGTGATCATAGATTGTTAACTGATATTAGAAGTGCTTGTGTTGTTGTTGTAGTATTGGAGGTTGAGGATGATTATTAGGAGTATAATTCACACTTTACAAGTTTTATTAGCATGATTTTATAGCTATTATGTTGCCCAAAATTTTGCCAAATAAATAGTAACATTTGACACTAAAGTTAAATTAAGAATTTAATATTAAGTTAAAATTATAAATCACCATTGATAAATAATTAATCGAGGTGAATTAACCATGCGATATTAAAATAAAAGCATACCAACATTCAGACCTAAGTTTAAGCATAGGGTGCAACATATAGTGGTATCAGAGTAGGTTTAGACAGTCTAAAAATTAGAGTATATACATAAGTGCGGTGAATGATTGAAGTAATATATGTATATGCCATACAAGGAATAAAATGCATTTGGGATTAACCTTTACCTATCCCCTTATATATTTTTAGAAGTGGATATGGCCATGGGCACAAACAAAAGCCATTGGTTCTAATATGAATAGTACCTTCTTAACCATGTACAATAAAATTAGAATGGTATTTGGTGTGATTACATTGAATAGTATAGTAGAATTCACAAGTACTTTAGTGTAAAATGTGTGTGAGCTAGGGGAATTTTGGGATAAGCGACCCACCAGGAAGTTTGATATTTAATCATTAGATGAGATAATGCTTTTTAAATGAAGTCTAGAGGTATAATTTAAAAAGAATTTCAGCTCATATAGGTCCCCAAAATAGAAAATGAAGAATTTTTTTGGTATCATTATTCAGTTGACCATTAGCTTGTTGGGGCTATAAAATATTCCACAGACCTCCAAAAATTGTTCCGATTGACCTCTATAAATTATTCTTTTTATTATTTTATTCATTTTGATTGTATTGCTATTTTGGAAATGTAATAGGTAGTAATAAAATGGTTTTTTGCACATTAACATAAACTGCCATTTTAGCCCATTTTCTATAATTAAATTGGGCCATCTTCAAGTAATTCATGTTATACACATTCCCTTGATTATTAATACCCAATGGCAAATGACAAGTAATGAGTCAAAGTATAATACTCAAAACTTCAGATACTTTAGTAATCTCAAGTCTAAGGATACTTACATTTACTAATTTGATGAGATTATTTCACTAATGTCGATTATGTATCCATATAAAGATCTCGTAGTAGGTCTCCAATGTACTCATTTCTCAAATAGACATTAACATGCTAACTTTGAATATCACTCTGAATATCAATATACTTACAACTTATGAGAACTACTACTTGACCTAGTTAAAGAGTATAACATGTGCTACTCTATCCATATTAACAATGTCTAATATAATCAATACTATGACTAGTACTAGTTTAGGTATTAACACATTCGCATGCATTCATAATCTCATAATGAACTCTTCATAATTTCTTTTGCACTATGTTCTTTATGCCATGGATTTCATTGCAAAGTTTAAGATTTAACAAACAAATGTATAAACATAAGTACTATGAAATAAAGATTGCCATTTATAATGATGTTTTAATACCTAAAAAAGAGTTAAATGTAGAGCTCTAGGGCATACAAGCTAACATCATGGTTATGAACTAAATCCAATTCACGATATAAGAGTATCACAATTATGACAAACACTTTACGGCTATAAGGTTACCTTTTTCAATAATCATCGATATTGTATAAAGTATCAATGTGATCATATCATGGTAGGCCATCCAATGTACTTGTTCCACTAACAAGCATCGATATGTTAGAATTGAGCAACTAATGCTTACAACTTATGAGAACTACTGCTTAACTTAGTCAAGAAGCATAATATTTTCTAGCCAACTGTAGATAGGGGAAGGTAGAGATAGGGTATCTACCAAAGATAATCAACTTATCTCATTTATAAGAATATAATTAGTAAGGATCAACCCTCTTAATAAACTATCATTAGGGTTATTTCCCTTTACTAATCGAGTAATGCTCATTACAAGGAAAAGTAGCCACCCAGTGGGTCAAAATTGAGACACTAACCTAAAGAGATTTTGAATTTAGGAATCCAATTTTGTTTCTACCTTCAATTAATATTCTAAAGCTCTTAATGATTATCGTATTTATTATTTCCTTTTAAATACAAATGAATTATACCTTAAAAGCAATGCAACATTACAACACATAGTGCAATTGATCCTAAATTATCAAATGCATGAAAGCATAATTATCTCTTTTATTTATTAGACATTGGTTTATTATTTTAGTTGAATTAAGCCTTCGGTGCATCTAGGGTTAGGACATCGATCTTTTAATCCAAATTCATTATGTTTTCCCCTAAGATTGATCATTTCATAATTAAAAGTTCTTAACTTGAGTTTCAACATGAAATAAGAATCTCATATCATAAACCTTCATGATTTCATTTACACTCATATGTTTTATACTATAGACTTTAAATAGTTTAAGTTTCATATAGTACAAATGCATTCACATAAGCACTGAATAATAAAGATACCTTTTGCTGAATAGAATAATATGCAACCTATAATCTAAAAATGATTGTCCCTAGGGCATATCACTAACAATCATCAACTTGCACTAGAACCAATCATCTTTGTTTCTTGATAACTCCAATTCAAAAATGAGTGCTTCATTATTTTTACAAACTATGCTTCATATTTTTCTCAAGGCTAGATGCAAGACTTTTAATTTGGTTGAGAGAAATTGGTTGCTTATGTTGAGGCATAATTTTGTTTTGTTTTATTATTTGTTGTGGCACCCAAGAGATCTCATGTAAAATCTATACTATCTTTATCCAATCAGCCTTCATCATCTAGTCAACCATCGAAATCAAGTGAACCACCTACCTCCAGAAATAAAAAGAAGACTAGAGCTCCTAAGGTGCCCAGCTAGGTGCCAGAAGATCTAAAGACAAGGTATGAAATTTCGTAAAGCTGTTAGTTCCTTCCTTCAGCTTATTTAGAAATGAGTTTATTGGAGAAGTTGGGAATCAAAAATGAAGTTGAAGGGCTGATTGCTAGCATAGGCTGGGAAAGATTTTTTGCTTGCTATGAGCTTGTTTACCCTGAAATCACAAGGGACTTTGTGTGCACTGTCACATGTGAAATTGGGAGAAATGCTTAGGAAGTTATAGGAAAGGTGATCTTTATTTAGGAAGGAATACCTCATAACATGACTTTTGTACAGTTTTTAGAAGTTCTAGGATTCCCTCGCCTTGCCCCAAATTCCTTCTTTGATTATGACAATGATATTGTCTGGTAGAAATCAAGGATCTACTCTCAGATATTGACTACAATTCAGGCATCACCAAGTCTCATCATCTTCAAGATCATACTCTAAGGATTCTCCATAATTTTTTTCCCTATCCCCCATGAGCCATGTAAAATCAGCAGGGTAGGTCAATCTTCGAAAAGCCTTATTTTTAATAGCCATGATTCTAGGATACCCCATCAGAATTGCAATACATTGGTGGAACAAATTGGAAGAAATATATAGCAAAATCCTACAAATGTGAAGAGGATCTCCTTAGATGGTTGGGTTACTGTGTTAGCCAAGTCTTTTGGTCACCCTTTGAATGAGGATGATGCACTTGCTGATATGGCTTACATTGATAAAAGCTCCTAAACAATACAAAAATCTTAATGAAGGATGAATCAATGAAGCATGGTATCAGGCTGACCACAAGGGGGGAATATATAGAAAAGATGACTAGAAGCTTGAGTAACCCTCCATGTAGACCTGATCATGAAGCAGTGACTCTTACTTGTCCTTAATATATTGAGTTGATTGCAAGGTTAGATGCCTTAACTACCAAACAAGCAAAGTTTTAGGATCAGCAGCATAGATGTTGGTAGTTATCACCTACATAGCATCAAGGCTGGATGAACTTTTCCTAACAAATCCTTCTTCACATGTTTAATTACAGGGAGTCCTCTGCCCTCATTTATTTTTCTATTTATTATTATTATTATCTTGAAAAGGGAAGAAATTTTTTGAAGTGTAAGGTAGGGGAGTAATTATTATAGGATTAAAGAACATTATTTTTGTTAATGTTGAAGATAGAATTTTGTTAATTTTAATAATTTTGTGAAGAACGGTGTGCTAACCATTGTTGAAGATATTCGTGTGTATATTGTTAAAGATTTTATGCAAATTTTTTTGAAGATAGAAGAAGATTGGTTTCAAGTTTTTATTTTGGGAAGTCTTTTGAACCATAGTCTTTATGTTTTAGTTTTAAAGTTTAAATTGTCACAGTTACTTTTTTATCTTTTTGTTTGTTTTTGTTTTGGATTACTTAATAACCAGCTTATTTTTAAATTTAATTTTTCAGTTTCTTTTACTTACTGCTTTATGATTATTTTTTATTCTTTGCTTTCAGTAGTTTAATTTTATCTTAGTGTTAATTATCTTTGAGTTAATTTTGCATAATGTGTGTGTGTCTGCTAAGTTATTATTGTCAATTGTAGTTAGTCTGAGTTTACCCAGGTTATTCTTAAATGAATCAATTTAAACTTGGGCCTGTGAACTGTTTGTTTAGAGAATTAAAATAGCAAGAGAATAGTAGTATTGCTCTAGTGTGAATTTTTCTTTTGATTAGTCTCAATGTGGCATATATCATTTCATTGCTATTTCTTTATGCATGTTAGGCAAGCTTTATGAAAATATGGAAAAATCGATGAGTAAGAGTAGTTGAGTGGAGGAATTCTGGGATAAGCTAGAACCATCCTCAATACCCTTCAAAATGAATATCCAACTCAAGAAAAATCAGGATATGACCTAGGCAGCCTTTCTTTAGTAGTCACATTTAAAATAACTTTTATTCTACCTTGTGTCAATTTTATCATTGCTAGCCCCTCTGAGCTTAATTGGTATTCTAAAAGCATACTATTTGAATTTTTTATTGCACTATTTGATTTAACCATTTAACTTAAATTCCACTTATCTTTCCTATTTTATAATTTGGTCACTCTATGTTTGGTAGTTTTACACATTATGAGTAATGGATTTGTATGTGCTTGATTAGTTAAGGGTGTCAAAACTGGATGGAAATTATGAAAAAATTTGATAGTGAGAGCTAAGACTTGAAAATCTCAAGACATTGCTAAATTGAAAGATTGAGAGTTTGTTAGTGTCCCTAAGTTCATAATATATATATATATATATATATGTTAGTGTAAGCCCTAGCCCCAATACATTGTAACGAAACACTTGAAATTAATAAAATGAGGCATTTGTTTTATCCTTTGTATTCCTGTGCATATCAATTGATAAAACTATCCAAGAGTGTTGTTTCGGTTTAAGTTATCATGTGTGAGGCACATGGATTGTAAGACCTTGAAACAAATGAGACATCATTCTAAATATCCCTAGTCAGTCATTGTTATGGGAATAACAAATGAATTAAGACTAGTATGCTCTCTCTGATCTTATGAGTTCTGTCTTACGGATCATTAGGACAAGAGTGTCAATCAGAGATCATAGATACATGTTAAAGAACATGGTATCTGGATTCGATCCGCTCATGAGAACACTACATGGTACAAGTCATAAGTGTTTCTCATATGCAAGTTTTGTATCGGAGTTAATCTCTATGAAACTCTTTATGAATTACTGTGTACTTTGACATACACCTAACGTGCTCGTAACAGAGTGACAAGTACGGGTATGATTGGGTATGCACTGATTCATGTTAGACAGCATGAGAGAAGTGAAGGGATTACCCCTCTCGATAAGAGAGAAAATATCACCGGCCACTTGATCAGTGAACTGAGAAGTGTATGGCCATACCGAGATGAAATAATGAGTAATCATTATTTATCTGAGAGTTCAGTGTCACTAGAATATCAAGAAAGGAATTAATATATATAAGGATGACTAGTTCCATGCCTTATATTAATTCTGATATTTAAGGGTAAGGGACTATGCAAAATTGCATTAGGTCACCAAATGTCATATGCATTTTCATTTAATTTGGAATGCTATAATATCTTGCTAGAGAATATATATAGCCTTTGAATTAATTTATTAATTCATTGCCAACATTAAATGGACCTATAGGATCGCACACAAAGCATTGGGCTTAAAATGTTTAAATTAAGTATTGAGCATTAATTTGGGCTTTTAATTAAAGTCAAATTAATGTATGTAATGGGTTATAATATTGCTATTGAGCTTTGGTCCATGAGAGAGAAATTCAGCCCACAAGGTTTAATTTCAATTAATTAATTATGTTACATTAATTAAGTTAATTGAGTATTAAAGCCTAAAGGAATTTAAATTAAATCAAATCACTTAAATATATATAATGAAGTGGCCGAAATTCCAAGATGGAATTCCAGGAATTTCGGCACATGCAATTAAGTTATATTAAGTGATTTTATTTAATTAAATGTCTTATGTTTTATTTCAAATTTGAATTTAAATTCAAAGGAGTTTAATTCAAAATATATTACTTATCTTTAGGAAGTGATAGAGTTTGAATTAATCATCTTAGGATGGTTGAATTCAGATCAAAGACTTGCCAAAGGATAAGCATATATATTAAAAGAAATAAAACCCTAAACCTAATTTTTTTGTGGCATGAATAGTAACTCGTGAATAGTAACTCGTGAATAGTGACTCTCTCTCTCTTAATTTTTTTGTTCAATTTTTCACAAGGAGAAAGGATTGTTCCTCATTCTCTTGTGTTATTGAGCAGTAATAGCAATCTAAAGAAGTACAAAATCAAGTTTTGTAGCTTCAAACTATAACCATTACACAATACCGAAAAAGAGATCTAGCAATCTCGTTTTTAAGCCGACGGTGTAATTGTGTGTGTGAGAATAGAGGGAGTGGCGCAAAAGGCTATTCCTTGGCATTGGTGATCAAGATCTAAGGCGGACAAAGCCATCTTTGTTGCTGGTCATCATCGGAATAAAATTTTTAAAAGGCATCAAAAGTTGTAAGTTCGATAACCCTAAAATTGCATGTTTCGATTCTATCTTTGGATATGTATGGTATGTATGATAAAATTTTTGTTTTTCCGCTGTGCTATCATGATTATCATACCATGTCATATTCCATCAGTGGTATCAAAGACTAGACATGCTTATTTTAGTGCTTTAGATGCATGAAAAAATTAATTAAAAATCGTTATTTTGAAAACATGCAAATCTGAAATTTTCTGTTTTGAGTTTTTTGCATTGTTTTGGTGTAAAAACGATTTTAATTGATTAGATAGGTATTATAATTAATATGACATGTTAATATACTGTTCTAAGATGTTGTTAGGGCTGGTAATGGTCGGATTTAATTATTTATACCTGATGGTACATGTTAATTATGAAACTAGGTGCTAGTTGGCATGTAAATTGCTAGTTTAACAACTAGTTTTCAAAATTAAATGTAAAAACGTTTTTGGCATGTTTGTAAGTGATATTTAAAGATTAATTATCAGGTCTGGACATTTTTTGAATTTGGTTTTAATTCTGGTCCATGATAATTTAATTGATTAATTTTAAAATCACTTAAAACAATGACTAGTTTGTGTTTGTTACATGTTTAATCAACATTGTTTGCTTTGTTTTGATTAAAATGGTAAAAACACATTTAGATTAAAATGGTACAGAATATTAAATCAATATTTATGGACTTATTTAGATTATTAAATGACTCATAAAATTGAATTAAATGTTTGTGCATTTCATGGCATTACATAAGCATTAAACAACTAGTTTTGTTGTTTGTTTGTTTTTGCATGAATGTCGTGTGTTATTATATGTGTTCTTCATGATTTTATTTTTAATTCATGTTAGCACATATTATATGTATTTTTAATGTTTATGGGCTGTATGACATAAAATTAAAAATGGCAGAATTGGAAATTATACTAGAGTTGATTTATGGCACAAATCTAACTAGTTTGTGTTTTGGGCTTTTAAGAGAACTTATTCAATAAGAGGATTTAGTCCATTGGGCTTCGGCCCAGGCCCATCACGGGGTCTTCTCTTAAAGGTTCAAGTACACAATTTCCATTAATGGGCTTGGCTAAATTGATTAAAATTGGACTTTGTCTGATCCATGAATGCTATGTATATTTTATTTGCTTGTTTGGTGTGATGAATGGATATGCATGGTGCATTCATGGGCCCTGGGTTTTTGTAATTAAATATGGCCTGCGTGCCATTATATTTTATTGTAAAAGTTTCATTTATTTCTTAGAATAGAATTTATTTGAAGACTTTGTAAATCAAGACGAAGCCCACCGGAGTGGAGAAGCCCAACTCGAAGATTCTTATGTAATAGTATAGAATCTTAGTTGTAGGTTTTTGGGCCCATGTTTGTCACGCTTTACTTTATGTAATTATATATATATGCATGCTATGTATGGATGATAAAGCGTATGCCATGTAAGCCGTAATAAAATGAATCCCTAAAAATAGTAAGTCACAAAGTTGCCTTCCTAATTCGAAACATGTCAAGGCATCGATCATCGGTCACGTAGACTAGGAGTCCTAGATGCGCCCGATTATCTTTGTGAGGCATGGGTTGTGAATGTAAGTTGGACTTAACATGGAATGGGATGCTCGGACCTAGGCAACTAATAAATGGGTTGTGCTATAACATCCGAAGATGTTAGCCCATTTGATCCAAGAGTCATGTACGAGACATGACTGGAGTTTTCCTACCTAAGTAACTTAACTTGTTAGGTGTACAAGCTCAGCTTGACTAATAAGTTGTTGTGAAAAGTGGATCTTGGCCCACATTAAATCACTAACGCGAATTATTTAAAGGGATATTAATTCGGTTTGTGGGATCATAAATAAGACCTCATTTAATCTTGCTAAATTTTATTGTAGATTGAAAATGGCATCTTCAAATAACAATTTCTCATTGCGATCGGTCCTTGAAAAGGACAAATTGAATGGCACCAATTTCATAGACTGGTCTCGAAACTTAAGAATAGTTCTTAAGCAAGAGAAGAAGTCGTATGTTTTGGATGCACCCTTGCCTGAAGAACCAGGAAGGAACGCCTCTGCGGTTCAAAAGGAAACTTTTGAGACCAAGAAGAGCGACTCCAACGATGTGACCTATCTGATGCTGGCCACTATGGTGCGTGAATTGCAAAAGCAATTTATGGACCAAGAGGCTTATGCGATCATGGTGCACCTCAAGGAGATGTTCCAAGAGCAAGCTCGTCACGAGAGGTTCGTGACAACAAAGGCATTAATTTCTTGCAAGATGGCTGAGGGTACACCTGTTAGTACCCATGTACTCAAGATGAAAGGGTATCTTGATACTCTTGAGAAGCTTGAGGTACTAGTGCCAAAGGAATTGGCAACTGACTTGATCTTAGGATCATTGCCTGCTGCTTATGATCCATTTGTGATGAATTATAACATGCATGCAATCAACAAGTCAGTCACTGAGCTTCATGGGATGCTTAAGAATGCTGAAGAGAACATTCGAAAGACCAATCCCATTCTAATGGTTCAAAAGGGAATTAAGAAGGGACCCGCTAAGGGAAAGGGAAAGGGAAAGGCAAAACCCAAGTCAAGTGGGAGTGCACCTCAGGCCCAATCCAAGCCCAAGGCTCCAAAACTCAAAGAGAGTGAGAGCACTTGCTTCCATTGCAACAAGATAGGGCATTGGAGGAAAAATTGCGCTCTCTTCAAGGAAGAACAAAAGAAGAATGGAGCCAAGGCGTCCAGTTCTGGTATTTTTGTTGTTGAAATTAACCTTTCTATTTCTACCACTTGGGTATTGGATACCGATTGTGGTTCTCACATTTGTTCAAATGTGCAGGGGCTAAGAAATAGGCGGTTACTTGGGAAGAATGAAGTGGACCTCCATGTGGGGAATGGAGCACGAGTTGCTGCCATGGAGATAGGCGACTATCACCTCACTTTACCTTTCGAACTTTGTATTGTTTTGAATAATTGTTATTATGTGCCTGCTATGAGCAGAAACATTATTTCAGTTTCATGTTTGGATAATGATGAATTTGATTTTGTTATTAAAAATGGCAATGCTCATATTCGTCGCCAAGGAATTTCTTATGGCAGTGCCATGTTGCAAAATGGCCTTTATATCCTTGATTTACAAAACAAAGAGTCGATATACAACATTAATACAAAGAGGGTTAAATCAAACGAATTGAACCCTACTTACTTTTGGCATTGTCGTTTAGGACATGCAAACGAAAAACGCATTTCAAGACTCCACAAAACTGGAGTGCTTGGGTCATTTGACTTAGAGTCTTATGACACATGCGAGCCATGTTTGCATGGAAAAATGACAAAGAGTCCTTTTAACAAGAAAGGTGAAAGGACTAATGGCTTATTGGAACTAATACATACCGATGTATGTGGACCATTAAGTACACAAGCTAGAAGTTGTTTTAGCTACTTCGTGACTTTCACAGATGACTTTTGTAGATATGGCTATGTCTATCTAATGAAGTACAAGTCTGAAACTTTTGAGAAATTCAAGGAGTTTAAGAACGAAGTAGAAAGCCAACTTGGAAAAAGTATAAAAGCCATTCGATCAGATCGAGGTGGCGAATACTTAAGCCAAGAGTTTGATGATCATTTAAAAGAGTGTGGTATTATTTCACAGCTCACTCCTCCTGGAACACCGCAATGGAATGGTGTGTCCGAAAGGAGAAATCGAACTCTGTTGGACATGGTTCGATCTATGATGAGTCAAGCTAATCTTCCTATCTCTTTTTGGGGTTATGCATTAGAAACTGCTGCGTTTCTATTGAACCGTACTCCAACTAAAGCAGTTGAGAAGACACCATACGAGGTATGGACTGGGAAAGAACCTAATATGTCTTTTCTCAAGATTTGGGGCTATGAAGCACATGTTAAGAAATTAACATCTGACAAACTAGAGTCAAAATTGACTGTCTGCTTGTTTGTGTGCTATCCCAAAGAAACAAAGGGATACTACTTTTACTCATAAGTCGAGAACAAAGTATTTGTTGCTCGCAAGGCTGTTTTCTTGGAAAAGGAGTTCCTTCTCAAGAAAGACAGTGGGAGTAAAGTAGAACTTGGAGAAATTCAAGTGCCACAAGCTCCTATAGAGGATGAGTTGGAAATGGGATCAAGTTCACAACCAGTTGTGGAACAAGAACCCATTACACAAGTACCTAGAAGGTCTGGTAGGGTACGTCAGGAGATTGAGAGATATGGATTTCTAATCACTGACAGTGACACTATTGAGTTAGTAGATCGTGAGGATCCTACTACCTACCGAGAAGCTATTGAAAGCCCATACTTGGATAATTGGCTAGAAGCCATGAAATTCGAGATGCAATCAATGTACGATAACCAGGTTTGGACCTTGGTTGATCCACCAGAAGGTGCTAAGGTAATTGAATGCAAGTGGTTATTCAAACTAAAAGCTGATAAGACCTACAAAGGTAGACTAGTAGCAAAAGGTTTTCGACAAACTCATGGTATAGACTATGACAAGACCTTTTCGCCTGTAGTCATGCTCAAATCCATTAGGATCTTGCTTGCCATAGCTGCATATCATGATTATGAGATATGGCAAATGGATGTCAAAACTGCTTTCCTTAACGGAAATTTACTTGAGGATGTGTATATGACACAGCCTGAAGGTTTTGTCAATCCCAAGCATCCTAAGAAGGTATGCAAGCTTCAAAAATCCATTTATGGATTAAAGCAAGCATCCCGAAGTTGGAATCTTCGTTTTGATGAGGCAGTCAAAGAATTTGACTTCATCAAGAACGAAGATGAGCCTTGTGTGTACAAGAAGGTTAGTGGGAGCATAGTAGTATTTCTGGTCCTATATGTGGACGACATCCTTCTCATTGGGAATGATATTCCAACATTGCAAAAGGTTAAGCAATGGTTGGGAAAATGTTTCTCAATGAAAGACTTAGGTGAAGCCGAGACAATACTTGGTATTCGAATCTATAGAGATAGATCGAATCGGCTTTTGGGACTAAGTCAAGAAAAGTACATCGACAAAGTACTAAAGCGTTTTAGTATGGGAGACTCAAAGAAAGGGTACATACCTTTGGCTTTGGGAGTTCCTTTGACTAAAGAATAGTGCCCTAAAACCAAAGAGGAAAGGGACAACATGAGTAGAATCCCATATGCATCTGCTATTGGATCTATCATGTATGCTATGTTATGTACTAGATTGGATGTTGCTCATGCACTGAGTATAACCAGTAGGTTTCAGCAAGACCCTGGTGAGAAGCACTGGTCTGCTATAAAAAGGATCCTTAAGTACCTACGAAGGACTAAGGATCACTTCTTGGTGTATGGTGGTCAAGAAGAGCTCGTCATACAAGGTTATGCCGATGCTGCTTTTCAGACCAGCACTCAGGATTCTAGATCGCAATCTGGATTTGTTTTTGTTTTAAACGGTGGTGCTGTCAGCTGGAGAAGCTCAAAGCAAGAAACCGTTGCCGACTCAACTACAGAATCTGAGTATATTGCAGCAAGTGAGGCTGCAAAAGAGGCTGTTTGGATTAAAAAATTTCATTAATGGATTAGGAGTGGTCCCAAGCATCCTAGATCCATTAGAAATTTTCTGTGACAATAACGGGGCCATCGCACAGGCTAAGGAGCCCCGGTCACACCAGAAATCCAAACACATACTCAGAAGGTACCACCTGATCAGAGAAATCATTGATCGTGGGGACGTCAAGGTTAGCAAGATATCAAGTGAAGACAATGTAGCAGATCCTTTGACGAAACAGTTAAGTCCAAATCTTCACGAAGCTCATTTGAGAGCGTTCGGTCTTAGGGCTATGCCCAATTGGGACTAGTGCTAGTGGGAGATTGTTAGTGTAAGCCCTAGCCCCAATACATTGTAACGAAACACTTGAAATTAATAAAATGAGGCATTTGTTTTATCCTTTGTATTCCTATGCATATCAATTGATAAAACTATCCAAGAGTGTTGTTTCGGTTTAAGTTATCATGTGTGAGGCACATGGATTGTAAGACCTTGAAACAAATGAGACATCATTCTAAATATCCCTAGTTAGTCATTGTTATGGGAATAACAAATGAATTAAGACTAGTATGCTCTCTCTGATCTTATGAGTTCTGTCTTACGGATCATTAGGACAAGAGTGTCAATCAGAGATCATAGATACATGTTAAAGAACATGGTATCTTGATTCGATCCGCTCATGAGAACACTATATGGTACAAGTCATAAGTGTTTCTCATATGCAAGTTTTGTATCGGAGTTCTTAGACCTGAAATCTCTATGAAACTCTTTATGAATTACTGTGTACTTTGACATACACCTAACGTGCTCGTAACAGAGTGACAAGTACGGGTATGATTGGGTATGCACTGATTCATGTTAGAGAGCATGAGAGAAGTGAAGGGATTACCCCTCTCGATAAGAGAGAAAATATCACCGGCCACTTGATCAGTGAACTGAGAAGTGTATGGCCATACCGAGATGAAATAATGAGTAATCATTATTTATCTGAGAGTTCAGTGTCACTGGAATATCAAGAAAGGAATTAATATATATAAGGATGACTAGTTCCATGCCTTATATTAATTCTGATATTTAAGGGTAAGGGACTATGCAAAATTGCATTAGGTCACCAAATGCCATATGCATTTTCATTTAATTTGGAATGCTATAATATCTTGCTAGAGAATATATATAGCCTTTGAATTAATTTATTAATTCATTGCCAACATTAAATGGACCTATAGGATCGCACACAAAGCATTGGGCTTAAAATGTTTAAATTAAGTATTGAGCATTAATTTGGGCTTTTAATTAAAGTCAAATTAATGTATGTAATGGGTTATAATATTGCTATTGAGCTTTGGTCCATGAGAGAGAAATTCAGCCCACAAGGTTTAATTTCAATTAATTAATTATGTTACATTAATTAAGTTAATTGAGTATTAAAGCCTAAAGGAATTTAAATTAAATCAAATCACTTAAATATATATAATGAAGTGGCTGAAATTCCAAGATGGAATTCAAGGAATTTTGGCACATGCAATTAAGTTATATTAAGTGATTTTATTTAATTAAATGTCTTATGTTTTATTTCAAATTTGAATTTAAATTCAAAGAAGTTTAATTCAAAATATATTACTTATCTTTAGGAAGTGATAGAGTTTGAATTAATCATCTTAGGATGGTTGAATTCAGATCAAAGACTTGCCAAAGGATAAGCATATATATTAAAAGAAATAAAACCCTAAACCTAATTTTTTTGTGGCATGAATAGTAACTCGTGAATAGTGACTCTCTCTCTTAATTTTTTTGTTCAATTTTTCACAAGAAGAAAGGATTGTTCCTCATTCTCTTGTGTTATTGAGCAGTAATAGCAATCTAAAGAAGTACAAAATCAAGTTTTGTAGCTTCAAACTATAACCATTACACAATACCGAAAAAGAGATCTAGCAATCTCGTTTTTAAGCCGACGGTGTAATTATGTGTGTGAGAATAGAGGGAGTGGCGCAAAAGGCTATTCCTTGGCATTGGTGATCGAGATCTAAGGCGGACAAAGCCATCTTTGTTGCTGGTCATCATCGGAATAAAATTTTTAAAAGGCATCAAAAGTTGTAAGTTCGATAACCCTAAAATTGCATGTTTCGATTCTATCTTTGGATATGTATGGTATGTATGATAAAATTTTTGTTTTTCCGCTGTGCTATCATGATTATCATACCATGTCATATTCCATCAATATATATATATAAATAGTTCAAGAGATAGAAATTTTAACTCTTACTTTCTAAGTGTGAGTTAGCTAATACCTTTGGACATTTATCCTTTAGTATTGATAGCAAGGGCAGAAAATGTGAAAAAATTTTTTGATTTTTAGAAAGTTAGGTGGTATTTTTGGTAATGTGGCTGATTTTGTTTTATTAACTTTATCTCTTCTTTAAAGCCAATACCTTAACCTTCCATTACAACCATAATGCAAACCCTAGCTTTCCTATTTTTGCCCTGAGTTTTTAGTGGAGATGACCCATGTGATTTCGGTGCTAAAGGAGATGTCTATGGCTATTTCGAGTTTCAAGCATGAAACCATCATTTTCTTCTTTTTGCTTAATTGCTGGAATTCGCTAATGGTTTTTGGTTTTGAAAAGTGGTAAATTGTTTAAGCCTAACACACATATAAAAGAAATTGTTCGATATAGATTAGTTGAGTCATTTTGGTTGAATTTTTTATATGAGTGTCTTTTGCTAAGTGTTATTTTAGCTCATCTAAATTTTCTTGTTCTGTGTTAAAGTTGGAATTTTTAAGAATGTGGCTGATTTGTTTGCTTTAGGGCAAGTAAATTCTAAGTGTACGATATTTTGATAACTTCAATTTAGTGTCCAGTTTTTACTTTTTTTCAATCTAGTTTTTAGTGTCTTTTCAGTGTTTTTTCCTTTGTTTTCTATTGAATTCAATAATTTATATCCAAGTTCAAAAATTCTTTTCTTTTATATACTTTGGAGGACTTTTGATGGGTTTCTATGCTTAATTATGGATTTTATAGGTATGTCACATTCATGAGGTTTTAATGCTTATCGTGACCTAGTACTTCATGTCAAAATGCACTATTTCATCATGTTAAGGTCAGCAGTTATTTGGTACTAACCATGACATAGTTTTTCCTCAATCCAGAATTAAGAAGAGAAGGACCTCACAGTTCGCAAGATTTTGGTACTAATCGTGAGGTTTCCAGCTTTCAATCTAGAATATAAATGAGAAGTATGTCATGATCAGCAGGCTTTTGGTACTGACTGTGAACCATCTAGTCCAAAAGCAAAACTTCAACATGTCATGTTTAGCATAAATTTACTACCAACTATGACTTATCGGGCTTTTACAAAGTAGATTTTTCCATTTAGCAGATATATCAGATTTTTCCAGATCTAGGGTTTTTCCTTCTTTTGTTCTTTTATTGCTTCATTCTATATACTTAGATCAAGATATATACTTGCAAATAGGATAGTTTTACACAAGTATAGAGATTTAAATACATAAGTATAAAGATTAGATTTCTATTTTTCATCTTTGAGCTCCCATTTCCATTAGAGATTTGGAGAAAAAGACTGAAGAAGCTTGGGTTTCAGCTGGGTGTCTATGCTCACATAAATTTTTGGATTCTTTCTAAACTTTTTCTCTTTTTATTTTGTAATGGGTAATGAGTAGTTAGCTAGTTATTTGGGGGATCTTTGAATTTCTAATATCAATTGTGAATGTTGAATAATTTTCGAGTTTATATATTTATAAATGGTTCATTTTACTAATGCTTTAATGATGTTTCATGGGTTTTTGATGTTCTGAATAACTTGTCTAAGTGGATGACTGATTTTATCATGCTATCTTATTTGGGTAATGTTTGTTGATGTGCCATGAATGTTACTTTATTTTTTTGCTATATTTACTGTAACTTTGAGATTGCTCCATAATAGGACTTAATAGGTTAGAGATTTTATGGTATTCGAACTAGAGTGAGGATTAAAATTGATAGGTTTCAGGGTGTTTGGCCCCAAAATGGGAAAGAAACCCAAACCTAGGATGTTAAACCTATAAACAGGCTGATCATAAGACTTGCTCTGGAATGAGATATTTTGTGATTAGAGTAGCTTGCTCCAGAATTAGATGTTTAGGTTAGGAGGGTGATAAATATGAATTATATAATGTTTTTAATGCATTTTTAGGTATTTAAGTTAGTTGTTTTGGTTTAATTTTATTTAATTTATAGTTCAAATGTTTGAATATTTGGTGTTTTTCAGGGTTAATTTGTAATAAAAAGGATTGAATTGCAAAAGGCAAGAAGATTTATGCCAAAACTATGAATTTGGCAAAGTTATGTTAATAAATATTCGTAAAGTCCAGAGCGTGTTTGAGTGGCCATACATCTTAAAGCAGTGAAGGATGAGTGGCTGTACATTTGAAAGTTTCTCACCTTAGTGGCCGTGCAATTAGGAAGGCATATGAATGAGTGGCCATGCATCTTAAAGCAACAAAAGATAAGTGTTCGTGTATCTCTAAAGCTTAAATCCTTAAGTGGTTATACAACTCTCCTAGGAAAAACCATGTATGACAATGTATGGAAGAACAAGGGACATCAAGTGGTCGTGCACTTCCTTGGGGAAGGATGCATAAAAGTGCATCTCATCAAGGCAACTTTTGCTTCGTCGTGCAATTTGAAGTCTGATGCTACAAAGGATTTCCGTTTTAAGAAGAATTCTTTTCCTATTCTAATTGAGGAAGTTTAAAAGACCTCTATATCTTATTGTTGCCTATAAATAGATGACTTAAACACCAAGAACAAATCATCAACTAGGAGAATCAAGCAAAGACTTCATAACAAATTAGTTTAGGTTTAGTTTTTAGGTTAGTTTTTTTCTTAGTTTCACTACAAAAAAATTGTAGAATAGCGACGAAAATTTGCGACAATAATAAAATTCGTTGCTAAATGCATAATATAGCGACAACTTTGTGACAAAAAATGACATCGTCGCAAATATTGAAAGATTTGGTGGGAAAATAAACATTGAGACAAATTAGCGACAATAAATTCTTATTGTTGCCAATATCAGGCGCCAAAATTTTGGCACAAACAATTGTGACAATAAAAAGCAGATTTAGCGACAACATTGTTGTAGCTAATTAGCAACAACAACATTGTAGCTAATTGGCAACAACAATGTTGTCGCAAATTAGGCAAAATATACTATTTCCTTCCTATGGCTCAATTGGCGACAACATTGTTGTAGCTAATTCGCGATAACATTGTTGTAGCTAATTAGCGACAACATCATTGTAGCTAATTGGCTACAACAATGTTATCGCAAATTAGGTAAAATACATTATTCCCTCCCTATGGCTCAATTGGCGACAACATTGTTGTAGCTAATTAGCGAGAACATCATTGTAGCTAATTGGCGACAACTATGTTGTCACAAATTAGGCAAAATACACTATTCCCTCCTTGTGGCTCAATTGGCGACAACATTATTGTAGCTATTTAGCGACAACACTGTTGTAGAAAATTGACGACAACAATATTGTCGCAAATTAGGCAAAATATACTATTTCCTTTCTATGGCTCGATTGGCGACAACATTGTTGTAGCTAATTAGCGACAACACTGTTGTAGCTAATTGGCAACAACAATATTGTCGCAAATTAGGCAAAATACACTATTCCCTTTCTATGGCTTGATGGACGACAACATTGTTGTGGCTAATTAGCGACAACACCGTTGTAGCTAATTGGCGACAACAATGTTGTCGCAAATTAGGCAAAGTACACTATTCCATTATCATTAGTTATAGGAAAATTTATGAAGTCAATATCATGTTAACATTGAGTTTAATTATTCTACATTGAGTTTAAATAACCATTTATTTTAATAAATTTAACTATATAAATTAAACTAATTATTATATTAACAAAAAATAAATAAACTAATTATTGGTGGTCCAATAAATTTAACTAATACATTATTTATTAACAAAAATTAAATAAACTAAATTGTTGTTAATTAATTAAATTGAACTAATTATTTTATTTATATTCAATAATATCAATTATTATAAATTATTCAATAAAATAACTAAATTGGAAAAATATAACTCTCAGAAAATTAGCTTGGGAAAATGTTATAGCCAATTTTGCGATAGGCATTCTGTTGCTAATTCACTGAATTTTTTCAGCGGGATAAAAATGTTAATTGGCGGGTTTCATTTTTTCTAAATCCACTTAAACCTTACCCTTTAATGCCAGCCCCCTCTTACCCTCTCTCTCTCTCCCTCTCTCGTTACAAGCGTAGGAATTTGGTCTTGAATTCGTTCTTTTGAAGGATAGAGATTTCATCCCTCTCTTTCAGTTTAGTCAACGTTTCTAAATTTTAGGGTTTTTCAGTTCTTCTACTTATCGGTGACTTGATTCTGTAATTTTTGGACTTCTACTTCTTCGTTTAATTAGTTAATTTTTTATTTTTCCTTGAATCGGTTCTTTTTGCTCAAGCTATTATTTTTCATTTTCTTTAGCTTATTTGTTTTGATAAGCATTTTTTAGTGGGTAATTGTGAATATTGATCGCAGAAAAAGAAAAAAGAATGATATTTTTTTTCTTTTTTCATTTCCTTGGGTCATTTTAAGTTTCTTTGCCTTAGATGTGCTAGTAATAATCTCATTTGTTATTTTTTTTTCATTGCCCAAACGTTTCTTTTCGGTGACTGAAATGGTGGGAATTATGCCCTCTTTTTGTGGTATTCATTCTCTTCTTCTGAGATGTACTTGAAAATGGAGTCTTTGTCTTGTTCTCGATTTTTTATGGACGATTTTAGGCAATTTCTCGTAATTTTCGTCGAGTATGGCTATTTGGTCTTCTTGAGAAAACGAGGAAAAGTAAATTATAGTCTTGCTTTTTGTTTTTGTCAATTTGTTTCTTGAATTTATTGCTTCAGTTGAGCTAAGTAAGTTTCTTGCTCTAATTGTGTGATGAATTGCGGTCCTTTTTGCAACTTAAAAAATAATATAAAAGTAGTTGATTTTAAATTGATGATTCTTTTAGATGATACGATTAAATTAATTTTAAATCTATATTTTTTATGATTCTCTTAGTTTTCTTGATGATTGTTTTAGATGATACGATTAAATTGATTTTAAATCTATATTTTGGCTTCAATATCAAATTAAATTACTGTCAAGAGAATTATATATCTATCAAGAGAAATTAGAATAATATCCCTCCTTTTGATGTTCCCAGGTCTCGAAATTCTAAGGAAGAAGTAAGACGGTTTGAGAGTTAAATATGATGATGTTTGATGAGATGGGGTTTTGTGGTGACATGGATTTCTTCTCTGCTCCAATTTTTATTTTACAATTGTTAATCTGGACATTTTTGTGATAACTGCAGGGATGTTAGCTCAGTCACTTCTTTATTTACTTTGTTGGAAGTTATTGGCTTGGTAATCGTCCTTTGGTGAGTGCTTACTGGGGAAATTGATTCTTTTAAGCGCGAGCTCCCTCTTTGCATGCTTCTCCTCAATGATGGTTCATTTTTCTTTCTCAATTTATTATCATCAATGTGTATATTTCTATATTTCTGTTTTCTTTTAGAATTGTTCGAATGCATTTTTCTTTCTCAATTTATTATCATCTTTCTTCTACCTTTGATCCAAAACAAAATTTGAAAATAGAATCTAAGGTAACTATCTGCAAGTTGAAAAAGCTTTTAAAAGGAGGAAAAAGAAGTGGAAATTGATTTGTTTCTTTGGTTTTTTTTTTGTTGCATTGTTATTCTTGGGCAGACATCTAAGAAAGAAAATCAGTATGCAAGTTTGGATACATTTGAGGCTTACAAAAGCAGGAGTGCAGCAAGAGCCTTTATGCCATTACATCACCTCAATAGTAGACTTTTAGGAAGCTAAGGAGGTGCTGGTCCCCAGAATTACATTGCCTCTTAGCGTGGTTCTGTTATAAGATTGAAATTAGGATATTAGGATATTGGGATACAGAGATTGAAATGTGAACATTTAATGGGTCCATAGTAGAGTTGGTTGATCCTTTTAGAATAATTAGACAGGTTGATAATTTGCCTTATGATTTCTAATTCTTTTCAAAAATATCTAACTTGATTTATTTGGATGATTTTGCAGTTGCTACACCAAAGCAGATAAGAGAACTTATGCAAGTTGATGGTTTAACCAATGATGAAGTGAAGAGCCATTTGCAATTGAGTTTTCAATTTTTTCCATTTCATTCCTGCTGTTTGATTTTTTAGGAAGCATGAGTAGGGGTACCTTTCGACTAATCTGGCTGATAGCTTTTATTTAACTTTCCATATTTAAGTTTGAGAGATTGTGTGTTGTTAAATTGTTTGCATGTCATAATTTAAATATTCCTTTCCATTCAAAAAATGTTATCAAAACCAATCCTGAGAATTATTTATTGGAACTATAAATTTCAAAGCAAATGCAGTTTAATTTTCTAAAACACAATCAATAGCTTTCTGCCTGAGAAATCAAGATGTGTGTATAGTCTTTAGCTGAGTTCAACTCTTCTACCCCTTTCCCACTGCCTTTTTTTTTCTTTTTTGACCTTTGCATGTTCTACCTAAGCATCAAATGTTAAATGCTTCTGATATAGCATGGATGTTTGCTTAAAGACTTCATTCATCATCACCATACAAATGAAAAAGTTGAGTCAATTAAATTCATGAATGTCATAATAAAATAAATTAAACTCAACAAATATATGGAAAGTAGTTAAACAAAGAAAGACCTGGAAAATAGACTAGTTGCTTTCCTCAAAATTATTCCAAAGAACAAACATTGGGCCTGATTCCCTTTCAATTGTGACAGTCATTTAAGTTTCCAGGATATATTTGTTTCTTTCTAATTAAAGAAGTATGTTTGATCTATCATTTTTAAAATTTGCATATTGCTTTTAAAGGTGCTTCCTAAGTAATTTTTTTCCTAAAATATGAAAACATAGATTTTCTTCATGTTAAGACCATCTTTTTCTTTTTAGATTAATAATAAGGTATTTCATAAACAGTTTAGGTTTCATGTATTCATGATATGGTACCCGAACAATCAACCATTGGAAGTATTAACGAAAAAATTAGTTAGCCATGCATAAATGAATGCTAAATATAAGGGTATGTCTAATTTTGAGTCAACAGATGTATAAATGTTACTTGAGTAACACTAAACCTCTAGTAACACTTGGGTGCGCATAGAACTATATTCAACTGCATGGTTTGTGATGTTGTGCTTCTTTTGTTTTCCTATGAAACCAAATATCATAATGTGCAGGTTCCTACAGTTTATTGGGGGTATAAGACTGCTAGCCATGCAGCTGAGCTAACAGTAGGATACTATAACCCCACAAACTATAATGGATACTCCCCAGTTTTTGAGTTTTTGAATAAACACACTATTACAATAAAATTTGTGTGCTCTGGTTTGCAAGTTTCGAGTCATGAAAGAGATGGTGCAATTGCTGATCCTGAGGGCTTGAGTTGGCAGGTACATGAGAGTGCTTGAGATGGCAAAGCCTAGGAATGACCCCAATCACCATCCCTTTGCATTCTTTGTCTATCAATAGCCTTCACCTTTAGTTCATGGAGCAATTTGCTTCACCGAGTTGGATTTGAAATGCATGCATGGTAAGAGCATTTGAAACCCAATTCATCATCCTTGAGAATTATGTTACTGTCTGTTTTAAAGGTCTATATAACAACAATCTTCTGCATTTTTTAATTTGGCAATTATCCCTTACACATTAAATACCATCATGAAATGGTTGCATGCAATTCTATACAGCTAATATTGATTTGAAAAGAGACTTATATTGGTCAAAACCTTATCTAAATGATGGAGAAATGAGCTTTAATCACATCATAATTCTTCTAAAAGCAATATAAGCATCAATATGACTTATGGATGTCCACCCCAAACAGCTTTTAGAAGAGTAGTCATATAGCTACTCTCCATTCTTGAACTTTGGTCTAGAAAAGAACAAGAATAAAGGTCATTTGCCTTTTTTTTTTTGCTGTAGATTCTTCTGATTCATGAACTGCATAATGTGCTACTTCTTTCTGCTATCTTCTTTCTTTTCTTATTTGGGAATATTGAAGGGTAAATCATTGAAGAGGATGCACTTGATTTCCCTATGCAGTTTAGGACAGGATATATGTTTCTCATGAGTACTCATCTGCAATGTTCGCATTACATCTGTTATTTATTTATAAATTTATCTATTGATGAGAACATGACTTTTTTTCTTTTTCTTATTCTTCTTCTTCTTCTTCTTCATGCCTCCAATTGTTACTACTTATTAGTAGATTTTTTTCTTTATGTAGTGGATGCACTGCCTTGCTGTTAGTGGTCTTCTTTTGGAAAATTCAAAATCATGGAATTGGCTTCAAGGGAAGGCCATTGAACTTGCTGAACCGCTACATTTTCCTGGGTATGAATATTGAATTTCATTTTTACTTCCTTTTCTCTCTCTACCACCTACTTTAGAGATAATTGTTTGATATGGAATTGAGTTTTATTTTTCAATGACTGAAAATGAAATGAGTGCAAAGATGTTGGTATACAATTATTTCTTGTTTCTAATTCGGGCATCATTTGATTACTCACTGTGGGCTTTTATGCTTTTGTTATTTTTAATTTTATTTAGAAATCTTAATTGATTTTGACTTAAGGTAGCATATTAGACTAGACTTGCTTATCAATCCCATTCCATAGCCATGCGATAGATTGATAAAATCCCACAAACAACCAAAGCTAAGCTTTTTAAGATTCGATATTATTCCTAGAAAACAAAAAAAATGATCCACTACTTGTGTTTTTAGTGGGTTTGCCTCATGTTAATTTCTCACACCCTTGTATTAATTTTTTATTTGTTTCTCATAACTTGTCCTTGAAATATTTGTCCACTATGTAGATTGAATTTGAAGTTGAGATTTGTGCTGAGTATGAACAAGAGATGGATCAGCGGGTCTGACAAATCCAACAATAGATGGAGATGCAACAACTTTTTTCAGCACTAGATTTAAGAGCAAATGTATCTATTTACATTATAGTTTTAAGTATATAGTATGACATTTGGGTGACATTTCTTATTGTTATATATGCGTGTATTATTTTAGAAATACAATTAACGATGATATCCATTTGTAAATAACAATTTTGTAATGAATATATATATATATTTGTATTAAATATTAAGTAGTCTATAAATATAAATTTTTCATATGTGGCTTGTCATTTAAATGAAATTTTTATATTAATTTAAAAATAAAAAATTAATTTTGATTTAGCGAGGAATTAGCATTTTTGAACAGTAGCTATTTAGCGTCAACAATGTCGTAGCAATATTGCGATGAAAATACTGTCGTAGCAATATTTTGCTTGAACAACGTCGTAGCAATATTGCGACGAAAATATTGTCGTCGCAAAATTTTGCGTGAACATTGTCGTAGCAATATTGCGACGAAAATATTGTCGCAAAATTTTGCTTGAACAATGTCGTAGCAATATTGCAACGAAAATACTGTCGTCACAAAATTTTGCGAGAACAATGTCGTAGCAATATTGTGATGAAAAAACTGTCGTAAAATTTTGCGTGAACATTATTGTAGCAAAATGGCAATAAATATTTAGCAACAATGCTCTTTTGTCGCTAAAATTTGGCGACAACTTTTTGTTGTAGCTAGATTTTGCTACAATGACTTTTGTTTCAAAATGAAAGTCGTCGCTAAGTTGTCGCTAAACTGATTTAGCGACGAAAAAATACCAGTTAGCGACGACTTTTGTCACCGCTAATTTGCATTTTTTTATAAGTGTTTGTGAATAACAAAGGCTTGGAGCTGGAGAGTTTCCTTGGTTTTTCAGTACAAGTTAATTGAGGAAGCTTTTTAACTCTATGTTTTTGTTTCTTTTCCTTAATTTTACTTCATTTTTCAATATGTTTAGGTAGTAGTTTTCCTTCTTTTGCTAATGGATACTTGAATCTTTTATTTTAAATGTTATGACTTTCTTTTGAGCTTTAATTTCAATAGCAGTTGATTATTTCTTGGTTTTAAACATATTCTTATCTTTAATTGTGTTGAGATTAATTGTTGGTTTATTGATTCAATAACTAAAAACTTTATGATTTTTCAAGTGCTTTCAAAAGGTTTTAACAAAAGAGCATGAAAAACCTTAATTTTGGCCTTTAGTTGTGAGGCACGATCATGTTTCATATGAGGGGTGATCAGTTATGGCCATCTTTATCCTATCCAATTCAAGTCGGGAGTATTTTTATGAATTTTAGGTTTTTTCCTAAGGGATAGCCGACTGTCATAAAGGATGATCATCTGTGGTTAATCACCCAGATTTCCTACATCTATAAATTTAAAAATAGAAGATTGATATCAAGGGGATTTGAATCCAAATTTTATGGGTTTTATCTCTCCATATTTGGATAGATAGACTTTGAATTCAACTCTAACTCTATCCTAGGTAAAAAAAGTAAAAGAATTAAGGTTTTTAAGGGGGAATCACTCTTTTAATAATGGAGATAATTCTTAGAGGAGAGGAAAACCAATTTTTCTCTCTCTGAAAAGAAAACTCTCTAATAACTCACTAGATCTAAGCACATATACACATAAGAAATCATTCACTTTTCTAAAGAACGAAGATTACAATTAGAGTGGAGATCTAGACTTTAAGAAATTCAGAGTCAGAATATCTCTTAAGGGTAATATTCCAAACTCCCTTTTTATATTTTCTATCTCTAAAAATTATCATGCATGATCATGTTGATTATTGTTGAAATAAATGTGGTTATATATTGTGATTCATTGATTTACATGTTTAAACATATTGATGTACCAATCTAGATCAATGTGCATGATAATGGCATGATCAAGTTATGGTTTCCTCTATTATTGTATATTTTCAAGGTTATGTTGCTATTTTATTATCTTGTATTTTAATGAGTTTTAGTATAGTTGATGCATGATTTTAAGTTATAGCCTTAGTTTGGCATGTTTTAGGCTTTAATAATCGAGTATTTTGGGTTATTTACAATTTTGTATGATTTTTGGGTGATTTTTCTACATTCTATTCCATTTTTTGAGTGATAAATGGGAAGAAGCTCCCACAAATGGCCATTTGGAAAAGCAACAGATGGGACATCGCGGGAGTTCTTTTTCATCCCATGCCTTTTTCAGCTATGGCTATCTATCACACTTCCAAGGGCATCCATGGCTAGTTTTTGGATCTTTATTCATGTATTTTATATATTTTTTGCATTACATCTTTGATCCCTAAAATTTTTTGATTTTGTACATATGGTTGAATGAATAATTCTCTTTTCTATATGTTATTATTTATTTGTGTTTTTCTTATAATGCTAATTCATCACCTTTTATGGCTTTGTTTGAGTAACTTCTTTCCCTTTTAGGAGATTTTGTGAGGCATTTTGCATTGGGGATTGTGTCCCCAATCGGTTGATGAATTCTACCTATCCATTCGGTTATTTCATTTATTATTCCATTTATTTATTATTGCTATTATTAATTTTCATTATTTATTATTTTGATATTTTTGGATGTATTTTATTTCAGGGATGTAATAGCTAGTAAAAAGGGGCTTTTGTGCATATCTAAAAGGAAAAGGCACTTAAAATGATTTATATTAATCAACTTGGGCTTTCCTTCAAAACTTGGACCAATGTTCATTTTTTCCATCCAAAAATAAATAAAGGGCAAAAGAGGATTTTTTTAAAATATTCATGAGGGACCCAATGTTCCCAACCAAATGAATTCCTTGATTTATATGTGTATGTTATTTTATTTTCAAATGATTTGCCTATGTAATAAGTTTATATAGTTTGATTTTATTAAATTATTTATTTACCATTTTTGTTAATTGATTAACATGTTTAGTTAATTTATCATAATGTATCTTGTGTATGATGAAGGAGGATTAACATTTTAAAATCAATTTATCAAACAATGCATAACTAAGGTGCCTAATAAGAGTGATGTCCCGAACACCAATCTTTATTTGGGCATCAAAAGGTCAAAATTCCTTTCCCAATGTCTAATTAGGTCGAGACTCATGACACCTACCCCTTTGAGCACATTAGTATATACCTTCATAGGTTGACTACCAATAATAATTTGGATTTAATCCCTTTTTTTTGTAAACTAGCCAATTTATGAGTTATAGGGAGCCTTTTCGGCTTTGGACCCTAAAAGTAGGCCTCCAAGAATTGAACTGGAAATGAGCATGGCTCTGGCATGTGTCACAAGATGGAAATTATATTTACCTCTTATATCTCAAAATCCTTTAAGAAGCAGAAGAAATTATCTCACTTCATATTACGGGTTAGGCTTTTATCCATGAACAATTAATGCAGGATAAAAGCATGATTATGCAGTCTAAAAACCCTTAAAGATATAAAAGTGGTTGAATAGAATTATAAATTCTCTCAAATTCTCAACCCTTGAATCTAATTTCTTATCCCCTATTTATATCATCCTTACACTCCTAAATGGCCAGCTAATAATAAATATACACATATCTTTTCTAAATAAGAATTTAATTAATTAGGTTTGATATGGAGCTTTCTATACCTATTCTAATTTGATTTGATTTGGATCTCTATCCATTCAAATTTGATTTGATATGTATTTCTTTATGTATCTAGAGTTATAGGCATATATAAAACTCTATCATTTCCCACTTGCACATAATGGAACAACTTTCAATCATAAACTCCAATCATACAGGTAAATAGATTGTGCGACTAGCATACATCGAGAGCACTAGTGCATCTCAAAAAATAAGATCCTCTTATTCACGTGTGCCTTTAGGTTGCCTTTTTATATTCACTTATTTTAAATTATGATCTCATAAAATAATTTTCATGTTCACTATTATGTCTTTACTCATAGAAACTATAACAGGTATGTTGATGAACAATGAACCAATTGAATGTGATCAAAAGGCTATCTTCCCCTCTTACTATATGCCATTTATCATGATCCAACTCATTTTTCTAGCTAGATCTACTAGGACAAAATTTTCTCATGGCCATACTTTAAGGATAAGTTATGGTATCTAAGGGTTAAAAATCAAATAGGGTCCCACAATAGGAAAAGTTGAGATCTATTACATTAAATTACAATCCCTTGGTTGACTTAAGTACTTTTTTGATATAACATAATAGCTATGTTTAGCTTATCAAAGGATTACACTTAATTCCATTTTGGATATTAATCCAAAGCATACAACCTTATGTATGTTTTTATCTTGCACAATACAAGACTAATCTTGTAATTTTTGCAAGACAACACTTTTATTTTTTGAACAGGTTCTCAAGCTTCACTATATGTTCAAAAATTGCCTCATTTTAGTCTTTGCTAACTAATTAATAAAAATAAGGTAAACACCCATTTGAGTGGGCTATTTCTCTACCGAACATGCTCAATCTCATAATCAATAATAGTAAATATTCACATATTAAACATTCGCACTTATATAGTGCTAACAATGAACTTTATTATTATTCATAAATATTAATGATAAGGGATTACATAAAGTAAATAGTATCAATTAAATCCTAAGAAAACCTTGAGATCTAATGTGCCTCTTAAAAATATCTCTCATTATAAGTTTTATCAATAGACCTGTAATCATATTATACGTAGAAACATATTGTACATTCACTTTTTCCTCGTACAACAATATCTATCATGTATTGATAATGTCGATATGTTTAGTCCTATTATGAAATTTTGGATCTTTAGTGTAAGCTATTGATGACTGACTATCACCATAGACTAACATCGATTCGTCTAGAGTAGTTACTCTTAAATGGTCCACAAATTGCTTTAATTAAACTGCCTCTTGTACTGTACCTAAGGAAGTGGCAAATTCAACTTCCATATTAATAGGGCTACACAAGTTTTATTTCTTGCTACTCCATGAGATGCACCCTTGCCAAGCAAGAATTGGAAAATTAAAGTGATTTTTCTCTCATCCAGATCTCCTCACCAATCATCATCTGTTATCCTTTCAATTTCAAATCCTTGCCTTAAAAACAAAGAGAATAGTCTGTAATACCTTTGAGGTATCTAGGTATATTTTTTTGCTTTTAAGTGTGCTTCCCCTGGATTGGACTAATATTTGCTCACTATGCCTATTGCATAGCATATACGCAACATTGCATACATTAGACTACCCATGACACTAGTATATGGAAAGTTCCTTATATATTCTAGCATTTTAGGACACATACTTTTGCTAAGAAATTGATTCTTAGCAATAGGGTTAAGAAACTAATTTTTGGCAGTAAGGTAACCTATGAATTTGTAGTTTTGCATATTAAAACAATCAAGAACTTTGTTAATATATGCCTCTTGTGAAAGAGATAACAACCTTCTTGAACGATCTCTTAAAATCTCAACTTTGAGGATATAATATGTTTGACCTATATCTTTCATCTCAAAGTTGGATGATAACTAATCTTTGATTTAATTTATGTGCTCTTTGTCATTTTCAGCTATGAGGATGTCATCTAAATATAATGCAAAAATGCCAAATTTACTTTTAGAACTTTTATAGTGAACACAATGGTTTTCATCAATCATGATGAACTCATTTGACATTGTTTTATCTTGAAATCTTAAATACCATTATCTCAAATCTATTTATGAGCATAGATTGACCTCATCAATCAGTAAACCTTATATTTTCTACCTTTTTCGATAAAGTCTATAAGTCATTTCGTATAGATTTCTTCATCAATCCTCCATTGAGGATAGCAGTCTTCACATCTATTTGATATAGCTGTAGGTCAAAACTTGCCACTATGGCTAAAATCAACTTTATGGATATAAATCTAAAAACAGGTGAGAAAGTCTCCTCATACTCAATTTCTTCTTGTTTTGTGAACCCCTTAGCTACTAGTTAAACCTTATATCTTTGTATACTTACATTAGCCTTTTCCTTTTCTTGATAATCCATTTATTTCCAATAGATTTACATCCTTCCAATAAATCAACTAGTTTTCAGACATGGTTTGATCTCATAGATGCTATTTCTTATTCTATTGCTTTAATCCATTTTTATTAACAAGGCAAGAAAGAGCCTCTTGGATATTTTTAGGCTTTTCTTCATTCTATAGGGTAATCAAAAAAGGGCCTCATTCTAGCCTTTGATCTCAAATTGTCATAGTAGAATATTTATCCTTTTACACTATAAGATAATTTTCAAATACCAATGAAAATTACCTATAAAAAAATTCTATAGGTAATTACCAATAAAAAATTCATTATATAGGAAAAATGGTAGGGAAAAAATGTTTATTGTGATGAAATAACAATTCAATTGTAAACAATGGTGGGAAATTTTACTGCTAAACATTACCGATGAAATTTAGCGACATAATAGAAAAATTCATCATAAAATTTGGCACCAAAATTTTGCAGTTAAAATTACACATGAAATTTGCTAATGGAATGTTATTTCCTTCGGTAATTTATAAACAAAATCATTTTTTTATAGGTAATTTCCCTACAAAAATCGAATTTCGTAGGTAAATTAGCTACGAAAAATAATTTTATAGGTAATTTCCCTATGGATTTGTTTTCATAGGTAATTCCATGGGAAAATAAATTATATTATGACATTATATAATTTAATCATGATCAAAAATATTTTATCATCTGCTTTTTGACATAAATAACTAAATTGTATACAAAAGTAATTAATTAATAATCTAATAATAACTTAAAATACGTTATTTTAAATTAAATTAAAATATTATAATAATTGTTCAAAGGTAAAAAATCCTTACGAAATTAGTTTTTTATCCAGAATTACCTACAAAAATTGATGATTTCGTAGGGAATTTTTGACGAAAATTGGCAATTCTATAAGGAAAAAACTCCAAATCTAAGTAAAACCCTTAAAATTTTAGATTGCCAACATTTTAACTATTTCGATTTGCCCCTGTTTCTTTTCAACTTACATCTTCCCTCTTCTCTCTTATTCATTTTCCTTTTAGTTGATCTATTGTCATTCATATGTCACCAGTGACGTTCTTATACCGTTGTCGTTGTTCACTTGTTGTCATCCCTCGCCTTAGTGCATTATATATCTCTCTCCAAAACCTTTAAAGTAGTTTTCTCTATAATCGGCCTCCAAAAAATAGCTAGCAGTAATCTCCCTCAAAGAATCATTAAGGTTTGTTAATCACAACCTATATGTGCGTATAATTAATATCATCTCCTTCGGCATTTTCATTTTGTATCAATTCTTATTTTCACAAGCCAATTGAAACCTAAACCTAAAAATTACCCTATTTTTCTCTCATTTTCCATCTATAGCTCAGGATAACTTCAGAAAAAATTAAATCTATTGCAAAAATAACAAGTGGTGAATATTTGGTGAGAAGTCAATTTCTCATCCTCGATGCAATTTTCTTCTCCATGCTCATCTGAGTTGCTATACAAGATTCTCCAACAAAAGCCATCAATTGATTGGTTTTCTCGTGTAAATCATGATTCAAACTGGTATATGTTAAAGGCCTTTGATTCACTTTTTAGATCTTTTTTTTTTATGTTTTTCTCATTTATTTACAAAGAAAATTTAAGAAAAATGTTTTTATTTTTGCTATATTAGTTTCATTCTTTAACTTCAATTGGTATTTTTTCCATTGGGATTTTTTGATTTTCATGTTAATTAAACTTTGTTTATGTTTAGATTTGTTGGATGATTCTATTTGTGTTTGGATTTGTTGGATAATTATTTTTTTAATAGAAATCCAAAGTGATGAAGGGGAACCTTTTATGATTTTGATTTTTGTTTAATAAAGATTGTGGGCGAATAAAGAAATAGATTTCACTCTTCTTTTTAGATGAAAAAGAGAAAAAAGTAATCAATTTAATTAGGCAGTTATTTATGGTTGATAAACTGATATTTGCTTTTTCTATTACACTGAATGATAATAAAAACAAAGAATTTATTAATGCTGGAGCTTCCTCTAGCTCCTTGTATATGCTAAAGTGTGCCATTATTTTGAAATTATAGCTATTTAACCCTATAAATCTCCAGTTTAGTTGTCTTCCTACTGAATATTGGGTTCATAAAATGTCATTTATAAGTTAAAAAACTAAGAAATGAGATTGTCAATTTGTATTAGAGTTATGGTGTAAGCTAGGTTCCTAGATTTTATTTGTTCCACCTTTGCATTCATTTGATAATTAACCTTCTCTTATTCTGGTACACGCTTCAGTTGCTTTGGTTGCCACTGTATTCTAACTATAAATTTTTTATTAACCGTGTGTAGATTTATTTCAATGTAATTTTCTATTTTTTCCCTATATATTTTAAAAAATATATTGTTTAGGAACACTAAAATTGAGATTTGTTTATACTATAGTAATATAAACAACTTCTACAGATTTTTGCTTTAATTTTCTTTTATTTGATTATCATCAAGTGCATATTTTGTCTTAATTTTTATTATTCTTATGCATGACAAGCATCATTTAGTGTTTCTTTTCTTTCTTTCATGTTGTATTTAATTAATTCTTTCAACTATTCTTTTATAGAGCTTTAGTTCTTTCCTTATTTGTCAGTAAGACCTATCCTAGTCTAAAAGCAAAGAGAAAGCAAAATGGTCTTGAATAATTCATTAAATTTCTAAAGAAAAATTGAAAGCAGAATGCCCTACATTCCTTGAGTGCATACTATTTGTGTCTTTCTTAAAAGTAACTATACTTGTCATACAGGATCACTCACAATTGAAGTTTTGAATGCTATAGTTTTTTCTGCAATGTCCTAAAAGCGAGAAAGTTGGAGGAATTTTGATTTAAATTAACAAGGTCATAGTTAACATTCTTTTAGGCTTGGAAATTATTTTTTTACATATTTCTATCCTATAGCTGCCACTTCAGCTGCATGGTTTTATCCTATAACTTTTTTTTTAATTTAGTTATATTTTTTATCTAATTTTATTTTTAAAAATTATTGGTTTTATAATAAATTTTATTTTTATATCCTAAAAGGATTTGATTGTGTGAATGATTCTATCAAATGTGTTTGTCTTCTCTACTTCCAGGCATCTCCCTTGAAAAAGTGTTTTGTGCACAATAAAGGCAACAATAGGTCTATTATTATCAAATTACTTAGTTTCCACAAGACATTTGATGAGTATGTCATAACTTTCCTATGATAGGTTATATGATAATAAATTGTACTATCAATAACTACATAAAAGAAGATTAACCATACAATTTTTAGTTGTAGCCCTGGTATTAGCATGAGTTCAGCTTTTCGATAATGATTATCTATTGCCTATGTTAGTGATCTTTATTTAGTTAATTATGGATAAGAGGTTTAGGACCCTGGAAAAAAAATTAACTAATTGTTGCCTAATAGCTTGTTTTTGTGTTAAGGTCTGTACGATACAATGCTTTTTTGAATATTAAAAATTATTAAACATATATGTCTCGAATTATTAGATAATTATTAAAAATTTGTAATATTTTTAGTGATGTAATAGTAACGAGTAATTCCATCATGAATTTTTTTAGTAGGATGCAAATTTACCGATGAAAATATATTTTTCATTTGTAAATTTACCTATGGAACATGTCATCATATCGGACATTTGCCAACGGAGTTGTGATTTCCATCAATAAATTTAACAATGGATCATATAATTTTGTTGGTAAATTTAATGATGGAATTTATTTATATCCGTAAATATGATAATTTATGAAAATTTTTTAGTTTGGATCTTTAGATGGAATTATCGACAAATTAATTTTTCCATCGAAAGTAACTATAGAAACATATTCCATCATGAAAAGTCCATACGATCGATTTGCCTATAACTTTTTCTATTAGGAAATTCCATCATTAATTGTGATTACCCATAAAAAAAATCACTAAATTTCATCAAGAATTTCCCTCGATATTTGAGATTTATCTTGTAGTGTTAGATTTTTATAGTTTGGACTCTTGATAAACATATCTCATATATTCCTCATAATTTGAAATGCTTCTACTGGGATTAAGTTTTACTCCCACTAAAGTCAAGAATACTCCTACTAAAGTGAGGATCTTGAATATCTAGATCATTTAAAGGAATAAGGTCTCTACCTTCTTCATCTAGTTCCCTCCCACTCGAATGGAGTGATCCTGATGGTTTTTCTTCCTGAGCTTCTTCAAAAAATGAAATCTTGATTCACTTTGCCCAGCTTTGAAATTTCATTTTCTTACAACACGACATCTCATGATTTAAATTCTATCACTATGCCATTTTCTTGTTCACCCATAGAAACGTATCCTGTTGATACTTCAGAATGTCAAATAGATATAATCATAACTAGTATAGTCATCTATAAATGTGATGAAGTAGTTGGCCCCATGCTGTGCCCTTATATTTATTGAACCACATATGTTAGAATAAATTAACTACAATGGAAATTCAGCTCTAATTCTTTTTTTGAATGGCTTTCTAACTAGTTTTCCTTTTAGGCAATGCTCATAAGTAAGTGATTTAACTTTATTTAAATCACCTAGCAAACCTACTTTCGCTAACCAACTAATTTGGTCTTACTCAATATGGTTTAATTTAGCATGCCATAATTTCACATTATTCTCATAACCATGTAAATAAGAAGAAGAAATTAAAGAAAAACTACTTTCATTCATAAAGTCAAAATCGATATCCATAATAATAAAATCATTTGAAATGAAACCAAAACTGTAATAAATATCATTTAAGAATAAGAATACATTTTTATCTTTAAAATGTAAATCAAAACCAAGTTTCATATAGTAATAGAAATTAACACAACAAAGGCATCTAGATCCTTTGTCATGTGGTCCTTTGCTCTTGAATTTATCAACCACAAAGGATGAAATTTAGAATTGGATACATAAATTTTGCTCACTAAAGTCTAAATAGTGAACCATGTAACAACTTAATCTCTAATCTATACACACGTGCTAAATTATATGCTTGTTTAGAAATTTATTCAATTATTCATGTATTATACTTTTTTTAAGCATAAAATTACTAGATTAGACTTTAAGAGCTATTATATATCCTTTACTTTTTCAATTCACACTTTAAATTACTCATACATCAATACAATAAAATTATACTATCATTTTCCAAGTTCATAAAATAATTACATAACTATTAATTTACATATCTAATAACATGTTTACACATGTACCGTTACAAACATATGTGCATATGAAACATCATTTAACTCAAGTTATGTGCTTTTCATATCATTCTCATCATATTACTCATAGCAATACTTTAATTAATTCTTATAATAGACCTGTATCTCCCTAAGGGTGTGGATAAAGGGTGTTACTATGGCACTCGAGGGCACAAGCAAGGATACCTATGGTATCAATCATATGGACCTAAATGGGGTCAAACATTTGGACCAATCATAAAGACCAAAACAAACTTAAACATGTGTTACCATATCAATTACTAACATTGAATGTCCTTATATGCAATAAGTAGTCTAGTTTTTGAGTAAGCCATGAGTTACCACATCAATTACTAATATCAAATATGCAATTTATAATGGTAAGGAATGTGCATTCAAATGTGATTGATATTAAACCATCAAATTAATGATATTTGTGTTCTTATATAACTTACGGTCTTAAATATAGAAGGCATCATGTAATTACAATTATAGTCACATACATGTGATCTAATGATACTATAAAACTACATGTTTAAAAATAATTTCATCTAATTTTGTATTTTCCATTTATTATACATGGATTCATATAAAAGTAACATTTAGCCCAAGTTATGGGTCTTATATGATCAATGTCATTATCATATTGCTTATTATAATGTTTTAATCATTTCCTATGTTAAGCCTGCACCTTTCTATAGGTGTGGATAATAGGCGATAATGCGTTACTCGAGTGTTAAAATTAAGATAGTCATAGTTGTCATTCATATAGATCCAAATAGGGTCAACACTGTATTATAAATTAGTTATGTAAACCCAAACAGAGTCAATTAAGTGACCTAAACGGGGCTAATACAAATATTGTTGTAACACCCTAATCCATTAACCATGGATAATCATCATCATAAACCTAGAGAGATCAGGTAATAATAATAATAATAATAATAATAATAATAATAATAATAATAAGACAGGCCATAATTACATGCCACAATATAAATAAATCAGACTTATAATTAAAGAATCATAACATAAATGGCCTTCTACACATGTTGAAATCATCAAAGGCAACCGTAATTCTACCAGATCTTCTCTTCAAAAGTGGTCAAGCCACAAAAGCTATTGATCAACTGGAGCTTATCCTGAAACCTACACGGATAAATAAACCTGTACTAAGCTATAAAGCTTAGTGGGAAACAAAACTCTATAGATAACCTCTTTACCCTAAGTCATCTTATTATATATATATATACACAACTTTTACAATAACACAGAATAACATATGAGTCTATTAGATTGATCATTAAATAATGGACATATTTAGGGAGTCCCCAATCTTAATAATAAAACCATACTTACTAATGTCTAGAGCATTATGTAAATTATCTTGTTTCGAAAAATTATCAATTACTATCATCATCTTACTTCTTTTCTTTCTTTAAACTAGCTTGATTCAGACCCTTCCTAATCCTTACGACTTCAGAGTTCAGACATCAAAATTATTGATAGTATAAAACTTAAATTTATGCCTTCATCACATTGTTACATAAATTATGCATTAAATAATAAATCCATGCACACGGGAGTGCTTATGTCATGAAACAACTATAAAGTTATTGCTAAGCATGATTTCTTCATATATATCATACAATCATAATTATGAAATACAATTATAACTCATAACTTTTGTTCACAACCATGTAATCCTTACTGTTATCCTATTATGGCAACTATACGTCAACCAACATCATATTATGTCATACACTATTCTTTGGCTTATGTCAGATTTATTGGAGAGCACATACAGGTGTAACATTTATAGGTATTGACTAATCAGATTTACATGCAATCACAGAAAATAGCCTTACGTATCGTGATTACCCGTGCAGGTCTAATCATCACATGCATACATTCATAAATCCCAAAGCATATTAAACTCATTGTGTATGTTGTAGCCTAAATCCTGGAAAATAATTAAAATATACTAGCCTATTAGCTAAATTTGTTTATGCCATAGCAAGTAAAGAATAAGAAAAATTAACATGTCTAGCATCTCTTAAACACATTAAAACATGAGTATCTAATCCTAATCTGAATAATGGTTCTATTGCTATTTGTACTAATCCTATATGCAAAAATCTATATTTTTTCTTCTTATGCTCAATTATTGCCTTTTCTGATAACAATTGAATAGCTTCATGTTCTTGATTTATAGTTATTGTTTGTTCTATTTGTTTAATAAAATAATCATAAAAAAAATTCAAAAGTGCCTATTTAATATATTGTTCAAATATCTTGTTTAGATATAGTCCAATCAAATAAATTATTCTCTACTTTTTCAATATTTATTTCTATAGAATTTATTTCATCTAACTCTCTAATATTATCTTCGCTAGTTGAACCAGATCTAGAATCTTTAATAGAAAATATTTTACTTAATCTATCTGTCCAAATATATTTAATCAAGCTAAATTCAAAGAGAAGTCAAGAATGAAACCTGTGCAAATCATGGGATCACTCAGCTTATTGGAACCACCAACATGCCATCTCAATTTCGAAGGGATGACCAACGATAAGGCTCCAGAGCTGACCAACGTTTCATCACTCCAAGCACAGTCTCAAAATTCTCTTTAAATTTTTCTTAATTAAATATACTTAGTTAGATGTCTTAATTAGAATAATTTTTTAAGAAAGATCTAATTGTCTAGTTCAATTTCGCTAGATAATACTTCTCCTAATATATCTAAGATAATTTCTTGCTCCCAATATATTTCTACTAATGCTAACATAATTTCACTCTGAGTAAATTCCCAAAGAAATTGAGGCTCAAAATTTAACCAAGGTACGCTCATACTATCCCACTGGATCTTAAAAAAAAAAAAAGAAGAAACTACAATCTCTTAACTTTTATTTCTTGGTTTTATAGTGCCTTGATTTATATCATGTCCTAAAAATCTAACTTTAGTTTGAAAGAGTTGCATCTTTGGTGTAGAAACTACTAATCCATTCTGATAAATTAAGTGGAAAAAAACTCTTTAAATGTTTGATATGTTGACTTATAGAATTTAAAAAGATTAATACATCATTAATATATATTGTTGAAAATTCATATATTGGTCTTAAAACATCATTCTTAATATTTTGAAATTCTAAAGGAGCATTTTTTTTAAACCAAATGGCATAACATTCCATTCATAATATCCAAATGGAATATTAAAACCTATTTTATACCTATCTTCTTCATCTACTTGTATTCTCCAAAATCCTGATTTCATATCAAATTTGAAAAAAAAAATATTTGCATCATATAATTTCTTTAATAAATCTCTTTTGTATGGTATATGGTATCTTATCCATTGTAAAACTGCATTTAAAGGTTTATAGTTTATTACTAATCTAGGTGTACCATTTTCTATTTCTTCTGCATTCATAACATAAAATGTTGAACATGACCAAGGAGACTTAGAATCTCTTATTAATCCATTATCCTAAAAATCTTGTATTTCTTTTCGACAAAATTTTTCTAAATCTGGTGTCATTTTAATAGCTTGAGATTTTGTTGGAATTTTCTTTTCGTCAAAGTCTTTTATGTAAGGAAATTTTACTACATGTTTTCTATTCCAAAAAGCATTAGGTACTGGTGCACAAATTTTTTTTGAAAATGTATTTTCAAATTCTTTAATTCTTTCTCTTATTTTTGGACTATCTAATTATTCTTTTATTCTTTTTCTTTCTATTTCTTTTGTGACAAATTTAATCTATTTTTGTTTATTTTTTTAACCAATTGACTTCTTGAATATTTTTTCTTACATGACTAATATCCCTAGATAGTATAGAAAATGCGAATTCGAAATGAATTTCTTTATCTAAAATTGTTGTCATAATGCCATTATCTCCTACCTAAAAAGGATATAAAATTGTAATAAAGAGTGTTCCTAATATAACTCCAGAATTTAAGTTTTTAACTAACACTAATTATTTCATTATTTAATCGTCTAAACAAATCTTTAATATAATCCATAAACATTTATAATTAGATCAAACAATTCTAATATTAAATTAACTAATTTTATATTAATTTGAAAATTTCTACATCAATTTCATGAAATATTTTATAGATCTGGGAAATATTGAGTTTTAAAACAATAGCCTTTATTGAAAATTTTAACTCTTGATAATTTATAATTAATTATTAACTTAGATCAATTAGCGGCTCCTAACCTTTCATAATATTTAGTTGGGATTAAACCTTCCTAAATAAAATTTTGATCACACACACACATACATACATGTATATATGTATGTGTGTGTGTGTGTGTGTGTGTGTGTGTATGTGTGTGTGTGTGTGCGTGTATCAAATTTTGATCTACCAATTTTAGCTCCTCCGATATGGTAAGAAAAAGATGAAAGAATTAATAGAAAATCCCATAAAACTCACCTTAGTTGCTTAAGTCATAGGTTAATGTTCTTGGACCCTTAATATTCAATTTAAGTTATGGAATTAAAGAGGAAATAAGGGAGAAAATTTTGAAGTTCCAGCCTTAAATGGATGTCGACCATTCCCTCTCTCAATTTATATATGTTTCATGTAAATTTTAGAATGAGTTTATGGCAATCATTCATTAGTTTAGTTGTTGGACCTATGTAAACTTTCACATAAATCCCTAAATTTTCTTATTCTTTCATTTATATACTGATAACTCCAATTTCATTGTTCAGTTTTTAGTGTTTTTGTTGAGTATTTGTGTCTCGTGTTGCATATTTTTCGTGTTGCATGTTTTTCGTGTAAAAATTATCTTTTTATACAATTCAAGTTTATTTTGATTTTTTTAAAGCTTTTAAGTGATTTTGGCAAATATTTTTGATTTGTGTACAGAGAAAGGGTAGCACTCATCCAAGACCATTAGTCCTAATCGAGTGTTGTGCAGATCTCAAAACACGCCGTTTATTAGGAGACTCGATCGAGACCCAAGTGTCCCAGCCAAGTGCTATGTAGCCTTCAAGTGTGTTTTGATCCAGAATGGTACACTCGGCTGAGTCTAAAGTGTCTCATCCATGTCCTGTGCTATAATACTACTTTATATCTTTAGAATCAACCAAGACCAAAGTGTCTCAGCCATGTTCAACTAAAGATCTCTATAAAAGTTGCAATTTTTATCTAGAAAATAAGATCTTTGTAGGGTTTTAAGCTACCACCTTCTTCTCTATAGTTTTAGCTCGTGTTGTATTCATACCTAAGCTTGCATACTTAGTTTTTCATAGGTTTTACTTGTAAAAATTACTCTTTTAATAAAGTTACTTCACAAACACATAGAAATACTCAGTTATAGCTTAGATTTTAGTTCAAGTTTTAGTTTTGAAGCAAGTTCTAGTTGGAAGAGAAGGAAGAATACCTCATCAACTTCAAATCTTTAACTTTAAATGGGTTTTATAATTTTGTCTTACTCTTTACTTGTTATTTACATTATGAATAGTGAGTAGTCTTTTGTTGTTTGGGATCTTTGAATCCCATAGACCATGTAAAGAGTATAAACTCATTTATTTAATATATGTTTCAAATTTTTCTTTTCCCTTGTGCTAATATTAGGTTGAATGTTTTGTAAGTGCTTATGTTGTTAATCTTATTCAAGTTAATAATTGGATGCTTGTTTAAAATTTATGCCATTAATGCCTTATTCTTCCTCACATTTGCTGTAGTTTTGAAGGCATTTCTGGAATGTGAGCTATTGAACATAGGGTTTATGATGTTGTAAATCCAAAAATAGAGAGAAAAATGAATAATTGTCGAACTAGTAAGTTCTAAAATGGGATATTAGTTTATGTTTAGGTTTTGGGATCCTTGCTTATACTGGCTATTGGATAAGCTCCAGAATGGTATATCGAAGAGTTAGAATAGTAGGCTCCAAAATGGGATACTAGAATTTTAGAAGGGTTAACCACATTTGAATCATATGAAATCTTTTATTAAAATGAATCTTGCATGGGATAGGGGTGGATTATATCCCTAACAATGTCTTTACCTTTATTGATTTACCCATTGTTCATCTTTATTTCTTGTTATTGTCTTGTTTAGTCATCAATTTTAGTTTTGTGAGTTTTGATTTTTATTTTTATATGTTTTATTTTCCTAATTTTATTTCTTAAATTCTTTTCGGGTACTCGTAGTGCATGAGCCAAGTGAGATGCGAGCAATTAGCATAAAATGATCTTGAAAGTGAGAGAACCATTCATCAAAGAAGGAGAGCTAATAGGGAAAACAATATGGACCTACCAAATCATCCTCCCATTGATGGAGTTTCGCTTGATAATCAACAAGTGCTTGGGGTACAAGAAGAAATTCCGAATAGACACAGAGATAAAGTGCTTAGGCAAAGGACATTTAGGGACTATGCAATGCCTATGCAGAATAAGGATCATAGAACTATTGTATTACCAAAATAATTGCAGTTCGAGCTCAAACCAGCCACCATCACTATGGTGCAAAGGAATTGTTCTCTAGTTCAGAACTAGAAGATCCCACTCAACATCGGGACATATTCTTAGAAGTGAGTGACACCTTTCAAATTTCAAGAGTTACATCAGATGCAATTCAGCTAAAATTGTTCCCTTTTACCTTAATTGGAAAAGTAATAGGATGGCTCCAAATGTTACTAAATCTGTCATTTTGGACATGGGAGCAATTACAATAGAAATTTCTAATGAAATTCTTCCCATCTATAAAAATAACAAGTATTTGCAATGACATTATAGGATTCCATCAATTGAATGAAAAACCTTTTCATGAGGCATGACAGAGGTACAAAAGACTGTTAAGAAGCTATCCACACCATAAGGTAGTTGTCCACCAACTCATGACAATCTTTTATGCCGAAGCAAATTCACCTATAAGATCACTCTTGAATGCAGCATCGGGTGGCTTATTTTTGAAGAAAATACCAAAAGAATCTTTTCATTTTTCAGATGAAATAGAAGCTAATGATTCATAATAGGTAACTCCAAGAGCAGTCCCAAGGAAGCAAGGTGTACATAATGTGGATAAAGTTGCAATGCTGAAGGCATAAATAGAGGTGATAAGAAAGGAACTAAATGGATTGAAGGTACAAAATATAGCTACTATTTCTCAAGATTGTGTAGCATATGAGAGTGGGCCATGTGGATAAGATAGTGGAGTTATGGGAGATGTCAATGCAGTGGGAGATTATAGGAGAAATGACCTTTTCAACAATATGTATAATCTAAGTTAGAGGAAACACCCAAATTTTTCATGAAATGAGGGAAATCATGGAAATTCATCTTCTCAACCTTAACCTAAAGCCCCACTCAACCAAAATGTCCACCATAACCATAGTTAATCCCACCAACCATAAGCCATAACCCATTATCAGACTCCATATCCATCCCACCACCATCAAAACCAAGGTTTAAATCAAAATCCAAAAATTTAACCAAATCTTCCATCCATTGGGGTTCTAACCAATACCACTCATTCAAGAAAAAAACCAAATCTAGAAGATATGTTTGCGAACTTCATAAATAGCCAGTAATAATTCATATCGGGCTAAGAAACAAGATGAAATTCCAAGATGCATCGATAAGGAATTTGGACATGTAAATTACGTAATTAGCAAATTCTTTATCCACATGACCAACTAAAACTTTTCCATCAAATGTTGATCGAAACCTAAAGGAGGAAGCCAAAGTAATCATGCTAAGGAGTGGTAAAGAGATAGTGCAAGAGGAAGAAAGAGGTAAAACATCTTCACCATTATCATCATCAAAAAGGGAGGAGCCGACACAGAAGGTAAATATCTCTAACTTTAGGGTAGAGGAGAATATAGATGCTCTTATCATTAATAAAGGTAAAAGCATAGTGAAACCCAATGTAGATGATTTTGATATAAATAGGCTGCCATTTCCTGTTATAGCTAGGAAAGAAAAGAAGAATGAGCAATTGGCTAGGTTTCTAGACATGTTTAAGAAATTATATATCAATTTGCCTTTTGTCGAAGCCCTTGATGGAATATTTCATGGTATGCACATAAAGATCACACAATGGAAAACAATAAAATTTGATCATACATGCCATACAATTCCATGACAAGAATCGAAAACATGCAATTTTAGGGTTTTAAAACTTACAACTTTAGATGCCTTTAAAACTTGATTTTGATGATGACCAGCAACCAAGAAGGATATCTTAGCCTTAGACCTTCACCACCAATGCCAAGGAACAGCCTTTTACGCCACTCTTCTCTAAGTTCACACACACAATTGCACCGACGACTTAAAATCGAGATTGCTAGCTCTCAAAATAAGTATTGTGTAATGGCTATGGTTTGAAGCTACAAAATTTGATTTTATACTTCTTTTAGATTGCTATTACTACCCAAGAACACAAGAGAATGAGGAACAATCCTTTCTCCTTGTGAAAATTGGCCAAAATAATTAAGTGAGAGAGAGAGAGAAGTCCACGCCAAAACCTAAAGCAAAATTGGGGTTTCACGTTTTTTCCTTTCAATATATATTATCTCATTATGTAAGTGATTAATCTAAAATCTACTACCTCAAGATAATTTATTTTAGCCTTAATCACTTCCTTAAAATAAGTAATATATATTGATTCAAATTCTTTTGATTTAATCCAAGATAAATACATAAGACATTTAATCAAATAATATCACTTAATAAAGAAATTCACATGTGCCAAAATTCCTTCAATATTTATCTTGGAAATTTCGGCTAAGACATCCCTTAATTAAGTGTTTTAATTTGATTTAAATATCATTAGGATTTAATACTCAATTAACTTAATTAATACAAGATAATTAATTAATTGAAATTAAACCATGTGGGCTGAATTTCTCTCTCTCATGGGCCAAGGTCCAATAGCATTTATAATGCACATTACATACATTAATTTGACTTTAATTAAAAGCCCAAAGTAATTCCCAATACTTTATTTAAATATTTTAAGCCCAATGCTTTGTGTGCGATCCTATAGGTCCATTTAATGTTGGCAATGAATTAATAAATTAATTCAAAGGCTATATATATTCTCTAGCAAGATATTATAGCATTCCAAATTAAATGAAAATGCATATGGCATTTAGTGACCTAATGCAATTTTGCATAGTTCCTTACCTATAAATATCAGAATTAATATAAGGCATGGAACTAGTCATCCTTATATATATTAATTCCTTTCTTGATATTCCAGTGACACTGAACTCTCAGATAAATAATGATTACTCATTATTTCATCTCGGTATGGCCATACACTTCTCAGTTCACTGATCAAGTGGCCGATGATATTTTCTCTCTTATAGAAAGGGGTAATCCCTTCACTTCCCTCATGCTCTCTAACATGAATAAATGCATACCCGTACTTGTCACTCTTTTACGAGCACGTTAGGTGTATGTCAAAGTACACAGTAATTCATAAAGAGTTTCATAGAGATTTTAGGTCTAAGAACTCCGATACAAAACTTGCATATGAGAAACACTTATGACTTGTACCATGTAGTGTTTTCATGACTGGATCGAATCTAAATACCATGTTCTAAACATGTATCTATGATCTCTGATTGACACTCTTGTCCTTATAATCTGTAAGACAGAACTCAACTTATCAGACAGAGCATACTAGTCTTAATTCATTTGTTATTCCCGTAACAATGACTGACTAGGGATATTTAGAATTAAGTCTCATTTGTTTCAAGGTCTTACAACCATGTGCCTCACACATGATAAATTAAACTGAAACAACATTCTTGGATAGTTCTATCAATTGATATGCATAGGAATACAATAGATAAAATAAATGCCTCATTTTATTAATTAAAGTGTTTTATTACAATGCATTGGGGCTAGGGCTTACACTAACAGCCCTAGCTCACATGTCCAGTTATGCTAAATTCATGAAATAACTTTGTTCTAACAAAAAGAAATTTGAAAGGTGTGGGACTGTGCAACTAACAAAAAATTATGTACCATTATCATGAATAAGATCCCAAAAAAATTGAAAGATCCAGGTAATTTCACTTTACCCTATGAAATTGGAAAAACATTTGTTGGAAAGGCCTTATGTGACCTTGGAGCTTGTATTAACTTAATACCATATTCTATATGCAGGAAATTAAATATAAAAGATCTTAAGGAGATGGGAATGAGGCTCTAACTAGCTAATCGATCGGTAAGAAAGCTAAAGAAGGTAATTGAAGACCTATTGGTGAAGGTTGGCAAATTTATTTTTCCCATAGATTTTGCAGTGTTGGAAATTGAGGAGGATAAAAAAGTGCCACTAATTGTAGGAAGACCGTTTCTAAACACGGTAAAGGTCTTAATTGACATTCATGGTCAAAAAGTCACCCTAATGTTCAATAATAAAGAAAGGGTAGTAAATATGAACAAAGCCTAAAAGTATCCATTGAATGATATAGAGGAGTCCATTTATTAAAGGACTCGCTGAATTTTAGCTTAATACACTCTTTAGAAGACAAGAAGTTGGATGAAGTGGAGAGAAAGATGACAGTGAAGATAGAAAAGAGAAGTGTGGAAGTTATAGGAGAGCTTGAGGAAGAGTTTGAAGATGAGGAATTAAGTGAAAAAAATAATGAAATAAAAAAGAGAGACTCTGAAACTAAGCTAAAAGACCTTCCACCTCACTTGAAATATATGTTCTTGGAAAATGAATCAAAGCTAGTGAAAATTTCTTTTATTTTGATAGGATTTAAAGAGGAGATGCTAATTGAAGTATTAAAAAAGCACATAAAAGCAATAGGTTGAGAGATATCATATTTAAAAGGAATCAACTCGAGCTACTGCACTCACCGGATCCCAATAGAAGAAGAATGCAAAGCAGTGGTTCAGCCTCAAAGGAGGCTTAATTCGACAATGCAAGAGGTAGTTAAGAATGAGATAATCAAACTCTTCGATTTAGGTATTATCTATCCCATCTAAGATAGTAAGTGGGTGAGCCCAATGCAATGTGTTCCCAAGAAAGGGGGATGACAGTGGCCAAAAATGAGTTAAATGAGCTTATTCCAGCTCGTAAGGTTAACGGTTAGAGAGTTTGTATAAACTATAGGAGGTTGAATAGCTATACTAGGAAAGATCATTTCCCCTTACCATTTATTGATCAAATACAAGAGAGTCTAGTGGATAATAGGTTTTATTGTTTCTTAGATGGGTATTCAAGATATCTATAAATCCCTATTGCATCCAAAGACTAAGAGAAAACTACTTCACCTGCCCCTATGGCACTTTTGCCTATAAAAGAATACCTTTTGGATTATGCAATGCACCAGCTATGCTTCAACAGTGTATGATGGCAATATTCCATGACTTTATAGAGAAATTTATGGGGGTCTTTAAGGATGACTTCACCATTTATGGGAAAGATTTTGAAAGCTATATTAAGCATCTTGATTTGGTGCTATATAGGTGTGAGAAAACCAATCTAGTGTTGAATTGGGAGAAATGTCACTTTATGGTAAATAAGGGAATAGTATTGGGGCATAAAATTTTGGAAAAAGGGATAGAGGTGGATAGAGCAAAAGTAGAGGTGATAGAGAAATTTTCACCCCCCACTAATGTCAAAGGGATTAGAAGCCTTTTAGGGCATGCAAGTTTTTACCGTAGATTTATCAAAGATTTTTCAAAGATTGCAAAACCCTTGTCTAATTTGTTGATGAAAGATGCTCCTTTTATTTTTACTACTGAATGTTTACATGCATTTGAGCTATTGAAATAAAGGCTTATTTCATCTCCGATTATTGTTTCTTCGGATTGGAATTTACCTTTTGAACTAATGTGTAATGCAAGCGATTTTGCAGTAGGGGCAGTGCTTGGACAAAGATGAGAGAAGGTGTTTTGTGCAATTTATTATGCAAGTCATATCTTGACACAAGCTCAGGTCAATTACACCACAACTAAAAAGGAACTCCTTACAATTATTTTTCATTTGAGAAGTTCAAGCCTTACATACTAGGAGCAAAAATTCTGGTGTGGACTGATCATACGGCATTGAGATATCTCTTTGACAAGAAGGAGTCAAAATCAAGATTGATTAGATGGATACTCCATCTATAATAGTTTAACCTGAAGATTAAAGATAAAATGGGGTGAAGAACTTTGTGGCGGATCACTTTTCTAGACTCGAGTATGGCTACATTGAGAAAGGGGAGATCCTTGATTTGTTTTCGGATGAGCGTATATGTGCTTTATTTATGTGTGAAGTTGTTGTTCCTTGGTTTGTTGATATAGCCAATTTTCTTGCAGGAGGTTACATGCCAAAAAACTACACTTACCAATAAAGGACGACATTGAAAGCTAATGTGAAACACTACATATGGGATGACCCTTACCTTTTTAAGCTATGTGCAGATCAAGTGTTAAGCAGGTGCATCTTTAAGGAAGATAAAGGAGATATTGTCAAGGCATATCATAGTGGAGAAGCCAATTGACATTATAGGCCAAATTGGACGATATCAAAAATTCTTTCCACTTTGGCCTACTCTATTTAATGATGTGAAATCTTTCATTCAATCATGCGATAGATGTCAAAGGGTAGGGAATATCACTAGGAGAGATGAAATGCCATTAACCAATACGCTTGAGCTAGAGTTATTTGATGTGTGAGGTATAGATTTTATGGGGCCTTTCTCGGTATCCTACAAGTTTGAATATATCTTAGTGGTTATAGATTATGTAAGCAAGTGGGTAAAAACTATAGCCACTAGGACTTCTGATGCTAAGGTAGTGCTTGAATTCTTAAGGAAAAATATATTAACCCGGTATGGAATCCCTAGAGTTATAATTAATGATTGTGGCAAGTATTTTGTTAACCAACAATTTAAAGCTTTACTAAAAAAATTTGGAGTCAAGCACAAAGTCACTAACCCATACCATGCCCAAGCTAATGGCCAAGTTGAGGTGTCTAACCATGAACTTAAAGTGATTTTGGAAAAAATGGTTAATACATCTAGGAAAGACTGGTACCTTAAGCTAGATGAGGCACTGTGAGCGTATAGGACAGCCTTTAAGGCACCTTTAGGGATGTCCACTTTTAGGTTAGTTTTTCTCAAGTCTTGTCACCTGCCGATTAAATTAGAACACAAAGCTTATTAGGCCATAAAATTTTGGAATTTTGTCCTTGAAAGTGTAGGGCTTTGAACTTGAATAAACTAGAAGAGCTAGGATTTCGGGCATACAGTCATTCTGGGAAATACAAGGAGAAGACAAAGAGGTGGCACGATAGCAGGATGGTCTTCAAGGACTTTACCCTGGGAATGAGGGTGCTAGTATATGATAGTCAGCTGTAGCTATTTCCAGGGAAGTTAAAATCAAGATGGAAGGGACCATATGAAGTTGTAGAGGTCACCAACTATAGAGCTATCACCATCAAGCATCCAAGAGACGACCACGAATTTAAAGTCAATGGCCACTACTTGAAGCTTTACTTTGATTCCAAATTTGAAGTTACATCAATGGTCATCACCTTGGAAGACATGCCTTGAGAGCTTAAAAATTCAAGCTTGTAACACCCTAATTCTTTAACCAAGGATAATCATTAATCATCATCAATCATACCTAATCGAGAGCAGGCATAAATACTAATAATAATAATAATAATAATAATAACACAGGCCATGATTACATGCTATAAATAAATAAAAATTATGGATAAATAATCATAACATAAAAGGCCTTCAAGCATCTTGAAATCCTCAAGGCAACTGCATCTTGCCCGATCCTCTGGAGTTTCTCTTGAAACCTACACGGATAAACAAAGCCGTGCTAAGCTATAAAGTTTAGTGGGGATAAAATCTATAGACAAGATCTTACAAAATTCTTCATCAAACCAAGTACAACTATCACAATAATATAAAATAGCATATGAGGTTACATTATTTATCATGCCACAATGGACATTCCGGGGAAGCTTTCAACCTTAACCATTGATGCCATCATTACTAAAATCGAAAGCATTGTATAAACTTATCTCATCCCGAAAACTTGTTAATTAATGATCATCTTTAATACTCTCTTATTTCTTAGAATAATTCATACATCTTATAGTTCTTCTATTCAAGACTACTGATATCATCATTATATTCTTACAACCTTCAACTTAATACCATTAACCCTTTTGATTACCTAACATGTGCATTTAACACCTATTCATAGCCAAAAGGAAGTGCTCAAGTTATATAACATTTGCAAGAGATATTGCTAGGCATGATTTCATTACATATATACAAACTTATCATTTTTGTTCGGGATTCTACGCATGTGTTCCTTGATGCTATATTATCATGGCACTTTAAACATCATACATATTAATATCACATCATGCTTTGCAATTTGGTTTATATTTGAATTATACATATACACTTACATATATATAAATGTTCATATACATACTCACGAATTTGTATGCCATTCCAAGGAATAGATATTACACCCCATGATTATCTGATATTATCATTCAAAAGTTATCTTTAAGCCTTGTACACGCACACTAAAGACTAGCTAGTATGAATTAAACTGAATTCTTTTCAGTTTGTGTAGACAGTTAGTGACTTTTATGCTAGTGTTTTTGAGCTTTTCGTAAACTTGTATTTTCTTTTACCAAGTTTTGGTTTGTGAGAATTTGGTTGTCCAGTTGCTCGAGGCCGAGCAAAAGTTAAATGTGGGGTAATTGATAACTCTAATTTTATTATTTATTTTTTAGTGTTTTTGTTCAGTATTTGTGTCTCGTGTTGCATGTTTTCATGTTTTAGTGAAAAAATTATCTTTTTATACAATTTAGGTTTATTTTGATTTTTGTGAAGTTTTTAAGTGATTTTGGTGAATAGTTTTGATTTGTGTGAAGAGAAAAAGGTAGTACTCAGCCAAGACCATTGGTCCTAGTGGAGTGTTGTACAGATTTTAAAAATGCAGCATTTCATCAGGAGACTTAGCCGAGACCCAAGTGTCCCAGCCGAGTGCTATACAGCCTTGAAGTGTGTTTCGATCCAGAATGGTACACTCGGCTGAGTCTAAAGTGTATCAGTCGTGTCCTATGCTACAGTACTATTTTATTTCTTAAGACTCAGTCAAGACCAAAGTGTCTTAGCTATGTCCAGCTGAAGACCTCTATAAAAGCTTCAAGTTTTGTTTGGAAAGTGAGATCTTATTAGGGTTTTGAGCCACCACCTTCTTTTTTGTAGTCTTAGCTCGTGTTTTCTTCAAACTTAGGCTTGCATACTTAGTAGGTTTTCATAGTTTTTACTTGTAAAAATTACTCTTTTAATATAGTTACTTCACAAATACATAGAAATACTCAGTTACAGCTTAGATTTTAGTTTAAGTTTTAGTTTTGAATCAAGTTCCTATTGGAGGAGAAGGAAGAAGGCCTCATCAACTTCAGATCTTCAATCCTAAATGGGTTTTATAGTTTTTTATTACTCTTTACTTGTTATTTACATTATGAATAATGAGTAGTCTTTTGTTGTTTGGAGATCTTTGGATCCCCTAGACCATGTAAGGAGTATGAGCTCATTTATTTAATATATGTTTCAGATGTTTCTTTTTCCTTGTGTTAATCTTAGGTTGAACATTTTGCAAGTGTTTATTTTATTAATCTTATTCAAGTTAATAGTTGGATGCTTATTTAATGTTTATGCCATAAATGCTTTGTTTTTTCTCATATTTGCTGTAATTTTGATGGCATTTTCGGAATATGAGCTATTGAACCTAGGGTTTATTGTGTTGTAAATTCAAAAATAGAGAGGAAAATAAATAGGTGTTGGACTAGTAAGCTTTGAAATGGGATATTAGTTCACATTTAGGTCTTAGGACCCATGCTTATGCTGGCTATTGGGTAAGCTCCGAAATGGGATACCTAGTAGTTAGAATAATAGGCTCCAAAATGGGATACTAGGATTTTAGAAGGGTTAACCACATCTATATCATATGAAATATTTTATTAAAATAAATCTTACATGGGATAAGGGTGGATTAGATCCCTAACAACGTTTACCTTTGTTGATTTATCCATTTTTTATCTTTATTTCTTGTTATTGTCTTGTTTATGCATCAATTGCATTTTATATTTTCTTTTTGTTTATTGTCATTATAGTTCAAGATAACAAAAAAAAAAAGAAAAATACATCAAACAATTGGGAATTCTTTAAGCACATATCGCAATCAATCAAAAATTTCATATTGCACCATTTCACTTCTCTTGGGTTCGATTTTTGGAGGTCTTAATTATATTTTGCTATATTAATTATCGACCTACTTGCTAGGGTCGCAACACATACTAATTTCTACTCTATTTTCATTTTAATCTATGTCCTATATTAATTTATGCATGTGCATACCAATTTGAATAATTTACTAACTTGCCCTCATCTTTTAATTTAATTACCGATATGTCATTTTCCATACTTTATTTGTTTATCTCTTTATGTTATATTTCTAATATACCCTAGACATGCTCCAATGTGACTAGGATGTATGTTGGGCCTTTTGTATAGTGTTCTTTCTGTTAGTAATTAAAACATTTCACTATTGAAACATTCATTTCCTTTTTGCCTTTGGATCTCTTATTATTCTATTTCATTTTTCACTTTTTAGGCTCTCAAGCCTTGTCCGTATCCCAATTTTTGAAGTTTTTTTATTATTTTGGTTAAAACTCATTTGACTAGAATATGACTATGCCATATGCATTTCACCATTGACCTTAATCGCTACTAGACAGTTTTCTTCAAGCTCCAAATGATGAGCGAAATTTCCAAATATCTTTATACTATCTATATGAGTTAGTTGTATCTTTATATGCTTTCAAATTTTGGGTAAGAAATGGATAAAAGTTTTAACCTCGTTGCATATAAGTCAACTTATGATTAGCCTTATTAAGCTCAATTATCACAGTTTCCTTCTTTCTTAGAAGTTTTTGCATGGCATGATCAGACTTTTTATAATAAGTATCAAATTTGATCGTCAATTATTAAAGTTTAGTTAGAGATACACCTTCAAACTTCTCCCACATAGTGATCCACAAATCCATTGCATTTTGATACTTGCAGAACTACTTAGTGATATCATCATGCATTGCACTTAGCAAGATGATTCGAACAGTGGAATTCTTCTTTTTCCATACCTTATAAGCATTTCGGTTCAGCCTATGCTAGTATAACATGCCATCCTTAGGTTTAGTCATAACCAAACTTAAAGGTTTTAGAGCCTCTTACTCTTCAATCACATATTGGATCTTCATACTCTAGATTTCATAATTGTCACTATTTAGCTTTATATCTTTATTAAGCTAATAAGCTGGATGAAAATTGACTATGAAGCAGTAGCCATTTTGATCCTTTGATTAGTAATGGAATATTGTTGCACATTATTAAATGAGATAAGGTAATGCATGCTATTTACTATAACAATAACTTAGTGAAGTTTTCTATTAGGCTCAAATTCAAAAATGCTACTTAAAGTATCAAATTATCCTCCAAGTCCTAATGTCTAACCTTATAGGTTAATATTTCATGCATATTAATTTTGAATTATTGGATATTAATTTCACAAATTTAAAAGAGGAATATTATTGGTTTCGATTCATTAAGTCTCTATTTAATAAATATGTAGTCATTTTACTAACAAAATATTACAAGACAATTGATAATTAAATAAATACATTTATTGTAAAGTTAATAACCAATAAATAAATGCATTTATTCAATCAATAAATATCAAATAATTCAAAAATAAGACACTAATGTTAAATAATAATAATAGAAAACATAAAGTTTATTTTAAGAAAATAAACGCTAACTAAAATTAACACCCATGTCAACTATACTGAAAGTTTAGAATCTAAAAATCCTTTACATTTTAGGGATTTTTATTAGAGAGTATGCCCCAGAGCCCATGTAATAGGGATGTATTTCATATGTATGAATTCATATTCTTAATAAAATGCATCATTCATTTATTAATGCTATGTTTAAATACATGAGTTTGTAAATCTTAAATTAATAAATAAAGTTCTAGATATTATAAACACAGTGTAAAGGCAATCATGAAGTGTTCATAATATGAGATGTCTATTGCATGCAAATGTGTTAATATCTAAATATCCCCAGTCATAGAATTAACAAGATAGGACATTGTTAATTCGTACAGACTAGCACATGTTATGCTTTTTGAATGGTTTAAGTAATGGTTCTCATAACTGTGATTATGGAAGATAATGATGCTTGTTAGAAGAACAAGTTCATTGGAGACCTGCAAAGAGAATTCTCACGTGGATATTAAATCTATGTCCATGAGGAATCTCTTCATGGCAGTTGTGCAAGTATCCTTAGACTTGAGATCACCGAGGTTATCTTAAGTAGCAAATGGTATACTTTGACTCCATAATTGATTATTTCCAACTGGAGGTGAACATAATTAGGAGGTTGGGTATATCATAACCTACTTGAAGATAGCTGAGTGATTGACAAAGGATTCACCATCCTAGATTTATTAAGGGAAGTTATCTCGCATGATTCTATAATTGCCTTGTTCAGAGAATCTCTGGCCAGAGTAATATGCCAAGATGGATAGAGATCCATGAAGGGCATTTTGGGAACAATGGTTAAATTAATAGAACATACATAATTAGATTTATATGAGTTAACAGAAATCCATACTCATAATCTAATTGAGATAAGAGTGGTGAAAGGAGTAATTGCACGGTAACTGTTTCTATGAAAGGGTATAGTCAAACCACTTGACTTTCCTAACATTTGGGTAGTCATGATGCCTAGCTAGAGACCACTCATGATTTGTATAATAGTGTATCATAAATATCAATATGGATTGATAAAACTATTTAAAGAAGTTTAATTCATGTGAGTTTTGAATAGAACTCACAATTACATATTATACTCCCAATATGGACAGGAACCCAATAGGTCACACACATATAGAGAAAAAGAATAAAATGGTAAAATGACAAGGATAATAATATTTGATATTATTATGGAAATAGAGAAGTGAATAAGAATTTAATTAATTATGATCAAGTAAAATTGTTCGCAGAACTTTTTAGAAATGTTCTGTAAAATAGATCTAATTGAAATATTGTATTTCATAATTAATTATTATTGGACTATAAGTGTTATAGGGCTGATAGAATAATTAATAGATCCATTAGAGAAAATAATAGAGGCCCAGAAGATCGAGTTTGGCGCAGAAACCCTCCAAAGGAAGGGTTTCACGCCAACTACAGATAGAAGGCCTTAGAGGCCTAATTCTTGGACCAAAATAAATTAAATATATTTCATAAGTGTTATGAAGCCTACATATTTAATTTGGATGGATTTGGAATTCATTTGGGCGATTAAATCCAAGTATATGCACAAAAGGCTTAGTTTGTGGGTTTTGTGCATAGTCTTTTGTAAAAGGACTTAAATTAGATTTAATTGAGTCTAAATAAATTATTAATAATTCCAGAAGCCCATTTAATATTTCTCCAGAAATTTTAAAGAGCCCAATCCTATTATAAAGTTAGATTTTTAACATAACTATAAAAATTCAAGTGATAGGGTTTTAGGGTTAAGGTGAATAATTAAGAGAAAAGATTTTCTCTCACTCTCTAAAACCCTAGCCACCACTTTTCCCTTGCTAGCATCAAGGAATTTTGGTCAGCCCTTGTTCTTCTCCTTTTTTGGTTCATTCAATTCTTCTCTAGTGTGGATTACTCATTGAAGGTGTTCAACTTTGGACATTGTGGTTTGCGATAAATTTGGTGAGAAGGAAAATTAACTGTTCAACAAAATCAAAGGTGATTTTTCTTATTCCCATTAAAATTTATATTGTAAATTCATGGCAAGATCAGATCTATTGGTTAAAAAATTTTAAATTCTTCTTATGTATGAGATGCATGTAACTGATAATTCCAACATGGTATCAGAGCCTCAGCTTTGCCATGAATCTATAATTCTATTTTTTGCGAAATATTTTTATTTTTGAGTTATTTATTTCATGAACTTTAAAATATCATATTTTATTGTTCATGAATGAGGAATATTGATTTCTGGATGTATGTGATCAAATATATAAAATAAAAAATAAAAACGATTCTTTTGATAAAAGAATCATTGTGTGTTGGCATGAATGGCTTTTATTTTTCAATAAAGTTTAGCGGCTATTCTAAATTAAAATTTTATTGATCCACTCTAAAATTATTTTGATGATAATTTATGTGTTGAATATGTGATATTAAGCCATAGGATAAAAAAAATTAAAATCGAACAAGTTTTGCATGAAAACTAGTTTAGTCGAAAAGTTCGATAAATTGGTGATCTTCGTGTGTTCTTGGTATGTTCTTAGTGTGTTCATGTTTAAAACAATTTTTAATCTTCTAAATCTGATATATATGATATATTAATGTATTTTTAATTAATTGGAATAATTAAAATGGGCCTTGAATTAATTGGATTAATTTTAATTCATTAAAACCACTTAATGGGCTTAATTATGTTTACGGACTTGGTTTAAATTAGTGAATGACTTGGTGGGCCCAAGGAGCTAATTTAAATTAAATATTATAAACTATAATTAAGTTTATTAATGGGTTTTAAGGGATGGAGTGGGCTTGGCTCATTCCAGAAGGCCCAAATGGTCCAATATACACAAAACTAGTTTGTGTGTGAACACGCTTTAAGATTTATTGTGTGGGTTTCGGCCTACCCTTATTTTAAGCCCAAAATTGATTTTTTAATCATTTAATATGATTAATTAATTAAATAATCAATTGATAATTAATTAATAATCAATTGGATTGATAATTAAGGCAAGAACTCATGCATGCAAAAAGGTTTCCTAAAATAAAAGTTTTCAAAATGGAAAAAGTTTACTAATTTGATCACATTACCAAAATAACTAAAAAGTATGTTTCAAGAGTTGAAACAAAGTTAGTAATCCATTATATGTTTTACTTTATGCCACTACAAAAAAATGCCAATTAGCGACTAAAATTAGCGACGGACAAATTTTCGTCGCTAATTTTGCGACGGATTAGCGACTGTTTTATAATTCCGTCGTGAGAAGAATATTTTCTATTTTTTGCGACGAAATAGCGACGGAATGAATAAACAGTCGCTAATTATTGGCGGGAAGTATACGAGCCATTTTTTGCGACGGATTTAGAGACGGAATATTTCCGTCGCTAAATTTTATAATTTTTTATTCTTAAATTAGTTCCAGAAAATTTAGCGACGGAAATTTTAGTCGCTAATTTTGGAGGGAAAATATAGAGCCTTTTTTGCGAAGGTTTAGCGACGGAAAGTTTCTGTCGCTAATAGTAATTTGTTACATGTATACAATTAGCGACGGAAGTATTTAGTCGCTAATCCGTCGCAAATAAATTAAGAAATAATTTTTTTTAATTTCACTCACATGATTTATGTAGAGTTTTAAGTAATTTTAATATAGATCATATGAAATAAATATTTTATTTTGTAACAGAAAATTAGAAATTATTTTATAAGTTGATAATAATTTTTTATCAATTATACCAAAATCTAAAGTTATTTATTTAGAAAACTTATATTTTTAATAATAATAATAAACTAATTATTACGATTATTATATATTTGCGTGTTCAAGATTAAAAAAATAAATATTTATAAAATTGTAATATAAAATTTATTATTTCATTCAAAATAATAATAAAAAAATTTATAATTAATTTTTATTTTATAAAATTTAAATCAAATATTAAATTATTAGGAATTCTATTGATTTCTTTATCAATTATCCCCAAATATAAACTTATTTATTTAAAAAAATTACATTTTAATAATAATAATAAAGTAATTGTTATAAGTATTATATAGTCATATTATGAAAAATAATAAATATAAATATTTATATAATAATAATATAAAGTTTATTATTTCATTTAAAATGATTATGAAAAATTTATAATTTATTTTTATTTTGTTAAAATTTTGAGCAAATTTTAAATTATTAAAAAATTTAAAATATATATTTATAAAATTATCCTTGAATACAAGGATAAAATGATGAAATTTGGTAGGGGCATTTTAGTAATTTCAAAAATTTACCCTACATATAAAAATAACATTTTCTCTTCCCTCATATCTCTCCACCGTTTCAATTTAATGCGTATATGATTTTAAGCTTAATTTATTATTTAGTTGAATAAGACAATAGAGTTCAATCCAAGACTTAAACTCATACAAGTCAAAATAAATAAATTTTCTAATATATATATATATAGACACACACACACACACTTTTCAATTTTATTTCTATTATTTTTCAAAATATTCAAAGCTCCATCTAAACTCATTCTTACCATTTAACTTCACTACCGCGGTTACCTAATTGAGTGGTATGGAAGACTGAGAAAACTTACTGATTTGAAAATGGAGAAATGGCTTTGAAATTCTAAACATGGCCAGATTAATAAATAAGTTAAGATATTATCTGATAAATCCAAATATATAGTCCATTTGAATCTGCATATTTACAGTTTGGTTGGATCTTCAAAGATAAATTGAACAGCTTTTATACGAAATAGTGAAAGTAAAGATTCAACGGTTAAGTATTTGCCGTTAGATCGGCCTGATATTTGGTGTGTACGTTTGAAACTCTTTGTTGTTAATTTTGAACGGTAAAGATTAGTTTTTAAGGTCTGTAAATTCAATTTTTGTTGCAAAAAAGAGGTTATTTTCTGGATTTTTTACGTAATGACCAGTTTTGTATACGAAAATGATCAAAAAATTATTTGCCGTTAGATTGGCCTAATATTTGGTGAGTACGTTCGAAACTCCTTGTTGTTAATTTTGAACGGTGAAGATTAGTTTTTAAGATCTGTAAGTTTAGTTTTTGTTGCAAAAAAGATGCTATTTTCTGAATTTTTTACATAATGACCAATTTTATATGTGAAGACGATCGGAAAATCATTTGCCATTAGATTGGCCTTATTTTTGGTGAGTACGTTCAAACTCCTTATTGTTAATTTTGTACGGTGAATATTAGTTTTTAAGATCTGTAAGTTTAGTTTTTGTTGCAAAAAAAAGGATGTTTTCTGGATTTTTTACGTAATGACCAGTTTTATATACGAAAATGATCAAAAAATCATTTGCCGTTAGATCGGACTGATTTTCGGTGAGTACGTTTGAAACTCTTTGTTGTTAATTTTGGACGGTGAAGATTAGTTTTTAAGGTCTGTGAGTTTGGTTTTTGTTGCAAAAAAGAAGTTATTTCTAGATTTTTTACGTAATGATCAGTTTTGTATACGAAGACGATCGGAAAATCATTTGCCGTTAGATTAGCCTGATTTTTGGTGAGTACATTCAAAACTCCTTGTTGTTAATTTTGTACGGTGAAGATTAGTTTTTAAGGTCTGTAAGTTCAGTTTTTATTGCAAAAAAGAGGCTATTTTCCCAATTTTTTACGTAATGACCAATTTTGTATACGAAGACGATCGGAAACTCATTTGCCGTTAGATTGGCCTGATTTTTGGTGAGTACGTTCAAAACTTCTTGTTGTTAATTTTGTACGGTGAAGATTAGTTTTTAAGGTCTGTAAGTTCAGTTTTTATTGCAAAAAAGAGGCTATTTTCCCGATTTTTTACGTAATGACCAGTTTTGTATACGAAGATGATCGGAAACTCATTTGCCGTTAGATTGGCCTGATTTTTGGTGAGTACGTTCAAAACTTCTTGTTGTTAATTTTGAACGGTGAAGATTAGTTTTAAGGTCTGTAAGTTCAGTTTTTGTTGCAAAAAAGAGGTTGTTTTCTCGATTTTTTACTTAATGACCAGTTTTGTATACGAGGACGATCGGAAAATCATTTGCAGTTAGATTGACCTGATTTTTGGTGAGTACGTTCAAAACTCTTTGTTGTTAATTTTGAACGGTGAAGATTAGTTTTTAAGGTCTGTAAGTTCAATTTTTGTTGCAAAAAAGAGGTTGTTTTCTCAATTTTTTACGTAATGACCAATTTTGTATGTGAAGACGATCGAAAAATCATTTGCCGTTAGATCGGCCTATTTTTGTTGAGTACGTTTGAAACTCCTTGTGTTTATTTTTGGACGGTGAAGATTAGTTTTTAAGGTCTGTAAAAATTTAAAATGATTATGAAAAATTTATAATTTATTTTTATTTTATTAAAATTTTGAGCAAATTTTAAATTATTAAAAATTTTAGTTATATATATTTACAAAATTATCCTTGAATACAAGGATAAAATGATGAAATTTGGTAGGGGTATTTTAGTAATTTCAGAAATTTACCCTACATATAAAAATAATATTTTCTCTCCCCTCACATCTCTCCACCGTTTCAATTTAATGCGTATATGATTTTAAGGTTAATTTATTATTTAATTGAATAAAAATTAATTAATTGAATTAACTTCAGTTTTTAATAATTGAAATGTCTAGTTCTATAATTAAATTATTTTTATTCAAACTTAATTGTTACGTTCCAAAAATCTGAAATCATGCAGGAGCACTTTTAATACGAGTGTACAATATTTTGATACTGGTTCTAGGATTGATTTGTTTGCATAATTTCAAAATTTTAAAGTGATAATTTGAATTTAAAGCAAAAATTTAAGAATTAATGACAAAGGATTTAAAACAAATAAATATATAATAATTATTAAAATAATAATAATAAGATTTAAGTTTCTTATTGGATAATAATAATAATAATAATTTAAGAAGACTTTAAATTCTTGAGTCGCCTTCAGTGCCTGTAACGACCAAAAATTTTTGAGTCGTTTGAAAAATATTTTAATAAATGAACAGTATTTTGATACCGGCTCATGAGAATCAATTATTGAGGATCCGATGAGTAAGTGTGTAAGTTTAAAGTTAATAAATTAATAATTTTTAATTAAAGTATGATTTAAGCAATAACAAGAAATTAAAATAAATTAATTTACAATAATTATTTGAATAATAATAATAATAATGAAAAAATAATAATAAACAATAAATTTGTGGCCACAAATTGAAAAACAAAAGAGCAAAAGGTAGATATTTCATGACCTAAAATTGTGGCCATTAGTTGAAAAAGAGGTGAGGCCATCATTTGAAGAAAAAAAAAAAAGAAACAAAAATGGGAAACAGAGAGGGAATAAAGAGAGGGAGGGGCCGGCGATCCTTTCGCCGTTCAGGGGGCTGAGCGTCTCCGGCGAGCACCTCATCGCCGCCACTTCCTGGATATCCTTTCCGTTACCGACCACAGCATTTAAAGCCTGAGCCTCCTTCTCGATTCCTCTTTCCAGCCGCAACTCTCTCCCTCCATTTCGGCAAGCCAAGGCGGCAGGTGGCGACACCACCACCACCTGTCGACTACTGGAAGTAAGGTGAGCTTTCCGGTACCGATCGTTTTCCCCCACTCGCCGGAGATGGCTAAATCGGATAGAGGGGGCTGCTGGCGGTTTTTGTGAGATCCCAATCAAAATGAACGGCCACGAAGCGGGTGAACGCCACCGGACAACTACTGGTGGATCCGGCTACGAGTGGACAGCGGCGGGGTGCCTCCGGCGAACCTCCGGTGAACTTCCGGTGAGCTAAATGCTTCATTTTGTTACTTGTAATTTTTTCCACCTCCGTACGATATATGCAGTTTATTATGTTTATATATATCTGTAAGTTTATTATATATGCAGTTTTGTTACTTCAGGTATATTACTATTAAATTTAAAAATCTTGTTTGCTTAGACTATATATGCAGTTTATTATGTTTATATATATCTGTAAGTTCTGTACAAATATTATGAGTAAATTGTTGGTGTTTAGGTCACTAAGGAAGCTGTTCAAGGTAGATGCAGATGATTACATGTTATCCATATGTGGTAATGATGCACTTCGTGAGCTATCCTCTCCTGGTAAAAGTGGTAGCTTCTTTTACTTGACAAATGATGATAAATATATGATAAAAACAATGAAGAAAGCAGAAGTCAAAGTAAGTTTATATTTTTATCATCAAGCTGTGAATAAAACATGAATTTTCGTTGCCTATTTCATAGTTTTCATCTTCAAATTGTGTACTGCCTCATTTCGCAGGTGCTTCTGAGAATGCTTGCTGCATATTACAACCATGTTAGAAGGTTTCAATTCCTAACTGTTTTCTATACTCATTCACTTAATGGTGGAATATGTTTCAATTGTTACTTTATGTAAATAGATGATGGCAATTGTTACTTGTTTGTGGACGCTTGTAATTTCATCTACATTGATTAAATAATGTAGTCTACTTATATTTGTTTTGGATTAAATAACTGGACTGTCTTGGACTCCTGGATCAGCTGCTTATAACACTTTTAGGTACTGTACAAATCCTCATATGCCCATTACTCTACCCCTTTTCAGATCATGGATAAGTATGGTATGGCACAGAAGTGAATAAACAATTCTTTGGAAGTCAAATTAATTATTATTATTATCTGTTTTGAATTCCTTGAAAGCATTCATATTCCCTTGCCAATAGATGCAAACAAAAACCATGCTGTAATTCAGTGGCTGATATCTACTTCTATATAATACTAATATCTTGTAAATGATACTAACAAATATAGATGACTGAGTTCATTACTTGTTAACGAAGGAAATTAGGTATATAGTTCACCAATACTCAAACAAGAAAATTGGTCACTGTACTGTACAAAATTTTGAAGATCACAATATGATGTGGCAATATAAAGTTTGAACATTTGGATGGATAGTCTTAGTTATATTAAAATAATACTAAACCCAAAAATAGAATGGTTGTCAGGGAAAGAAACAAATAATATAATGGCATTTGTTAGAAGCGAAATTAATAAAAACTGTAGGTAGGACCTCTGTGTTAGTACGTTGCTTCTAGTTATTGGACTATAATTTTAGCAACTGCTGTAATATGCTATTAAATAAATAAATAAACAAAAGTGTCGGTCCATATTGTATTACCAAATGAGCAAAGATAAATTAAAAACTAAGTATTCAATAATTTTGTAATTTATGTCAATAGCCAAAATTTTGAACATGTTAGGCAATGAATTCTATGTTGGTGCTTATAAGGTAAAATTAGCAAATATGGTTAGTATCATCTTGAACACATGTATATGTGTCATATCATCACTTGCTGAATCAGTGTGTATTTGTTTGTTGAAGGACGGTTCTGTTTGGAGAACTAACAAGTTCGTGGATATTTGCCAATTACCCATGGGCCATTCACCGGATTTGCGAGTTTGGGAACGGCATTTGTTGTACTGCGTTCCTGTGAGTTTTTTTCTCCACTCAAGCTTTCTTCTCCGATTTTTATTTCTATAATGATGATGTATTAGGGAGAGAGTATATTCTTTACTGTTTCCAAAGGCTCCTTTTATGCAGAAATTGTTATAGAGTATATGGTTATGCTGTAGTAGCTTTTAGAATGAAATGACATAAAATGTTATTCATAGAATAAATTTGCAGATCTTGAGGGCAAGACACATTTTCATGGGATCCTAGTTTGAATGCGGTGCAAGCTGAATCTGACCTGTTAAATTCAGAGTGCATCATCCGTACAGCAGGTACTGCTAGCATTTTCGGATGCTACTGGTCTTGGTCTCGGTCTTCTATTTATGTCTGAATGGAGGAATCTAAAAGCTGCAGATTGCAATTTTTCTTCAACCTGATGATTCATGAAATCTTGAGTTTGGCTTATGAAAAATTGCTGGAAACTTGTTCAGTTCGGTGGCTATTTCTTATTTTCTACTTCTATGATTAATTACAAAAAGCTCTATTGTGACTTTAAGATGACCAGGTAATAATCATATATTGAGGATTAACCAATTAGTAATTAGTCATTCTTCTTTATGGATTTATTTTTGACACTAAAATGGATGCCTTCGTTATAAGATTGATGTTTTTTTATGCTAGTTAAGAATTATTCTAGCAAGTACAAATCATATGCAGATGGGTCAATTCATCTGCGTCCTTTTTGATGCTAGTTATGAATTGCTGAGTTTGTTTATTGTAATTTGCAGTGGGTGTGGGGGGTTGGGTGGGTGAGGATTTTGGGTTTTAATGATGTCATGTAAGCTAGAGCTATTTTGGCTTGGTCGACCCTTTGTATCATATAAAATATTGAACTTGATGCAAATGGTGCTTATCTAATATGTTCTTTTTAATTTCTTTCAAAATCATAGACTTGCTAATTACATTGTGGTGTCTAACCACTTTCTTGCTGCAGCTTGTTTAAACTTTTCAGGCGCTCGTGAAGCAGAATTGTAAGGAGCATGTTCTACTTGTCTTTCTTACCATATGCATTGCAATATTTCTATTGATGCTAACATCCACGTTATGAGATGTATGCAGGCGATTTCTAAAGGACGACAAGGAAGGGAAGCACAAAATATTGTGAGGGTAAGTCGTAATGCGTTATTTCTTCATTCTTGAGACATCTTTTGAAATGCTTACAAATCATTAATTTATATATATGTACAAGTTTATTTAGCTAACTTACGTCTTAAAGGAGTTAGCACAGATGTGCTTATAACTGGATATGAACCAGTTTTAGTAAAGTAAGTGTTAACATTTTAAAAGAAGCATTTTCATTCTATATTTTGTTCAGGTATATTATAGTTCCATTTTTATATGAATTTTATAGCGTCTATGATATTCTGCTGCACTAGAGGAAGTAGATAGCTGTATATGTGTCATGTGTTGGCCTTGGTTGAATTCAAAGACTTGAACTTTCCATGATATTTGCTCTGGGGTTTGCTTCAAGTATGCTTATTTTACTCACTAAGGACTCTAAGTCGTTTGTTCCACTAGAAGCTTATCATTACTGTTGCTGTCATTTTCATTTAATTTTGATTAATTGAAGTTGCTAATTTGTGTAGATGATGATTGGAATTTGTGACACGTGTTAATGGGTTTGGTTTTCAATGACGATTGAAGGTGGAAAGAAGGAGTGATTTGGTCTATGGAGGTGGGAGCGTGGGATTGATGGGTACGTCTTGTTTCTCAGGCAGTCCATGGAACTGGAGGTGGTAGAAATCCTAATGATGAGCTGCTTGTCAAGTTCCTTTTCCTATTGCCAGTTTTTGCTCCAGTTTTCTTATTTGTAATGATAAAATTGGGATAAGAAATCAAATTTATTATGTTATATTGGATATTTTGTTATTAATTACTTGTGTTTTAGGGAAATGGATTGTATAAGCAATACTTTGTATTATATATTGTTATTTATTGTAATGAATTCATTATAAATTATGTATATATATATATATATATATGAAAATATAAAATTATTTATATAGTGTACAGGATGCAAATTTAAATATATCAAAAAAATTTAAATTATGCAATAATTTAGCGACGGATTCGCGACAGCAACTGTCGCTACAGTACAAACATTAGAATTTAACAAATAATTAGAGACCAAACTTTCGTCGCTAAATTTTACAATAAATTTGGATTTAGCAACGGATAATTTAGTCGCTAAATATTATTATTATAATTCGGCGACTAATTAGGAATATAAATTAGCGACGGAAAAAAAAATTTTGCGACGAAAATTAATTAGCGACTGATTTTTGATTCCGTCGCTAATATATTAGCGACTGGGCTATTAGCGATTGTCCGTCGCGCCGTCGCTAAATTATATTAGCGACGGAATTTTGGCAATTAGCGACGGAAAATGCCGTCGCTAATTTCCAGTTTTTTTGTAGTGTACATTAAAGATGTATATAAAGTTGTATGATTGGCATAATTGACAGTTATGGACAAAGGCAATGTGATTAAGCATAATGCATGTTTCGGCCCAATGAGGACTTTCATATCCCAGCCACTTGTTTTTTGTTTGTATTTATTTTTCAAATTGTAATATGTAATTAGATTACTTAGATTAGAATTAGAGATAGAGATGTAGACCATTATCAAGGAGCAAGATGGGTCGGATGGAGATCCAACAAGTTTGAAGATAATGTAATTATTTTTTACTTGTTTGAATCATGCATATTATCTAGGTGTGACCTTTTGATTTCCCTTTTGGCTTGGGGAAATCAATGTAGTAAAGTCCATAACTATATCATATTTGTATGCTTATATTTATGTGATAGATATAGGATGCATACCAATGTATGCCAACCATGTATGATGAGACTTAATTAACTAAAATCCCTCATAATAATACTAAGGTATATAAGCCTTCCATTCATTTGAGGAGAACCAGAGTTCTTTATAGTGCGTGTTGTTGACCACAGTCAAGCTCACATTATATCAAATATGTTTGAATCTAATTAAATGGGTCATCTTAGCTAGCCCATTAGCTTGTTGACCACAATCAAGGCTAATGGTTATAGAGTTAAGATTAGGGAATGCATATATGATATGCATGTATCAAGAGTTGATAACCTAATGATCTAATAGTTGTGTAGAGATACCTACCTTTCAAGGGTATATAGTTTGATTTGTTGACCACATTCAAGGTCAAATTTCATATCAAAGATTGGATATTGGCCCACTAAGAAAACCATCGGGTTTTCTAGGATTAAATATTGGCCCACTATTCGCAATAAAATAGTGGGAGTAAATGGATTAATTAAAGACCTAATTAATGCATACATATATATGAACATACTCTCATATGCTTTCTTTTTCACATCTAGGTCATCATCATAAGCACATCAAACATTAATATACGATCAATCTTGGATAACAAGCCAGTTGGCAGCAACTATTCTGATTGGATTAGGCAAGTGAGAATTATTCTCAGAGCTGAAAAGATCCATTATGTCTTGGATAAAGATCCACCACCACTTCCATCAGATGATGCCATTGATGAGATCAAGGGCACTTATCGAAAATACATGGAGGATAGTGAAGCAACAGCATGTCTGATGCTGGGTGATATATCCTTGGAGCTTCAGAAGCAACATGAGATGATGGATGCTAGAACCATCATTTTGCATCTAGAGGAGCTTTATTCTTCTCAGGCTAGAACTGAGCAATATGAGATTGCTCGAGCTCTATTTAGCTGCAAAATGGTGGAAGGCACTTTGGCTACTACTCATGCATTGAAGATGTATAGGTATATTGACTATTTGAGTAGACTTGGCTATGTAATGGATAATGATCTATACATAGATGTAATCTTGTACTCGTTGGCTCCAAGTTATGCACCTTTCGTGTTTAACTTCAACATGAAAAAGATCCAAGTAACCATTCCTAAGTTAATTAACATGCTTAAAACAATTGATAGATCCTTCAAGAATGATTCAAAAAGTGTCATAGTTGTCACTTCTGCTAAAGGCAAGAAGCAACAAAGAAGAAGAAGAAAACCAAGGCGCAACCAAAGAATTGTGGGATCTCTAAGAAGAAGGTTGCCAAGAAAGAGAATCCCAAAGGAACTTGCTTCCATTATGGAAAAAATGGTCATTGGAAGCGTAACTTCAATGCCTATCTAGATTCTCTCAAGGAGAAGAAGCAAGTCAATGCTTCTACTTCAGGTATTCATATGATTGAAATAAATACTTATTCTATTGCTTCAAAACAATCTTGGGTATTAGATACCGGATGTGGATCTCATTTGTGTAATGATCTACAGGGGCTTAAAAGCAGTAGAAGAGTTGGAAAGGCAGAAATATGTCTATAGTTAGCTACTGGACAAAACATCTCTACAACAGTTATGGGGACTTACCATTTGCCTCTTCCAAATGGATTAATACTGGAGTTAAATAATTGTTATTATGTTCCAGCATTATCCAAAAGTATTATTTCTTTCAGTTGTTTATTGAACGATTATGACATTTCTTTAAAGGACAAGTGTTGTTACATTTTTAAGAACAATATGTTTTATGAAAAACCTATCATTGAGAATGGTATATTTGTTCTTGATTTAATTAAAAAAGTGCATAATGTGGATACCAAGAGAATGAAACGAGATAATCTAAATACCTCATATTTATGGCATTGTCGTTTAGGCCATATAAATGAGAAATGCATGACCAAATTACATAAGTCAGGTGATTAGGGATCATTTGATTATGAATCATTTGATACGTGTGAATCTTGTTTATTGGAAAAAATGACAAAAACTCCTTTTATTGGTAAATGAGAACGAGCTAAAATGGTTTTGGACTTAATACATTCAGATGTATGTGGTCCGATGACTACACATGCTAGAGGAAGTTACTCCTACTTCATTACTTTCATAGATGATTATTCCAGGTTTTGATATATCTATCTAATGAAATATAAATTAGAAGCATTTGAAAAGTTCAAAGAATTTAGAAATAAAGTAGAGAAACAACTTGGCAAGAGTATTAAATTACTTAGATCAGATCAAGGTAGAGAATACTTAAGCCAAGAATTTCAAGATTATCTTAGAGATAATGGGATTTTATCTCAATGGACTCCACCATATACACCACAACATAATGGTGTATCTAAGAGGAGAAATCGAACACTATTAGATATGGTTCGATCCATGATGAGCCGAGCAGACTTACCTAAGTTCTTTTGGGAATATGCACTAGAAACTGTTGTTTATGTGTTAAACAGAGTTCCTATTAAATCGGTTGATTTTACTCCATATGAGATGTGGAATAACAAGAAACCCACACTTTCTCATATGAAAGTATGGGGTTGTCCTTAGACAAACAGATGTTAAGTCTAACAAATGTTTATTTGTGGGATATCCAAAAGAAACATTTGGATATTATTTCTACGATCCCTTAGAACAAAAGGTGTTTGTTTCAAGGAATGATGTCTTCTTGGAAAGAGAATTTCTCCTACGAGAGGACAGTGGGAGTAAAATTGAACTTGGTGAAGTTCAAGACCCACAAATAGAAGTAAATCACTCGATTGAACTCGAGACTAAATTTCATAATGATGAGATTACAGTTAAACTTGATTATACACAAAACCCTAGAAGATCTACTAGGATGCGTTCTATTCCTGTGAGATATGGATTTCACATTGATTCGAATAGAGGCATAACTGCAGTAGAGGACAATGAGCCTACAAGCTATCAAGAAGTTTTGAATAGTTTAGAACATGATTTATAGCTTAAGGCTATGCAGTCTGAAATGGACTCCATGTATGAGAATAAAGTATGAACTTTAACTCAACCACCTGAAGGGATAAAACCCATAGGGTGCAAATGGGTCTTCAAAAAGAAGACCGACATGGATGGTAATATAGTTACCTATAAAGCTCGCTTAGTAGTAAAAGGCTATCGTCAAAAAGAAGGTATTGACTATGATGAAACCTTTTCTCCTATAGCGATGCTTAAGTCTATAAGAATATTTTTAGCCATTGCAGCTCATTATGATTATGAGATTTGGCAAATGGATGTGAAGACAACATTCCTAAATGGAAATTTGACTGAGGATGTGTATATGACACAACCAGAAGGGTTTACATCAGGAAATGGTGAAAAAGTATGTAAGCTTCAAAGATCCATTTATGGATTGAAGGAAGCCTCTAGGAGTTGGAACATACGATTTAATGAGACAATCAAAGAATTTGGTTTCTCACAGAATGAAGATGAACCTTGTGCATATAAAAGGGTCAGTGGGAGTGAAATTGTCTTCCTAGTTTTATATGTGGATGACATATTGATCATGGGAAACAACATTTCTCTTCTCCAATCTATTAAAGTATGGTTATCCAAGCAATTCTCCATGAAAGACCTTGGAGAAGCATCCTATATTCTGGGAATAAGGATCTATAGAGATAGATCCAATAGGCTGTTAGGTCTTTCTCAAAGTACATATATAGATAAAGTATTAAAGAGGTTCAATATGGATCTCTCTAAGAAAGGGTTTATAACCATGGTGCAAGGGAAACACCTTTCTAAGTCTATGTGTCCGTAAACACTAGAGGATAGAGAGAGCATGAATAGAATACCATATGCATCTGTAATTGGTTCTATCATGTATGCTATGTTATGTACACGTCCAGATGTAGCTTTTGCTTTGAGTGTCACAAGCAGATTCCAATCCAATTTTGGAGAGGAACACTAGGCAGTTGTCAAGAATATCCTTAAGTACTTAAGAAGGACTAAGTATATATTCTTGGTATATAGAGAAGGCAGTTTGGAAGTAAATGGGTATACAGATGCCAACTTCCAACCTGATAAAGATGATTGTAAATCACAATCTAGAATGTGTTCATAATGGGAGGAGGGGCAGTTAGTTGAAAGAGTTCCAAATAAGAAACAACTACGGATTCCACGATAGAAGTTGAGTACATTGTTGCTCTAGAAGCAGCCAAAGAAGCAGTCTGGATCAAAAAGTTCATATCTGAACCAGGAGTGGTGCCTAGCATTGTTGATCCGATTCCTTTATATTGTGACAACAATGGAGCCATTGCGCAAGCAAAGGAACCACGATCTCATCAGCGATCCAAGCATGTCCTCAGACGCTACCATCTTATAAGGGAAATAGTAGCTAGAAATGGTGTGAAATAGAAAGGGTCCCCACAAATGATAATATGGCGGATCCCCTCACTAAAGCACTTTTCCAGATTAAGCACGATCACCATATAAATAGCATAAGTCTAAGACATGTGAGTGATTGGCTCTAGTGCAAGTGAGAGATTGTTAGAGAGTATGCCCTAGAGCCCATGTAATAGAGATATATTTCATATGTATGAATTCATATTCTTAATAAAAGGCATCATTCATTTATTAATGCTATGTTTAAATACATGAGTTTGTAAATCTTAAATTAATAAATGAAGTCCTAGATACTATAAACACAGTGCAAAGGCAATCATGAAGTGTTCATGATATGAGATGTCTATTTCATTCAAATGTGTTAATATCTAAATATCCATAGTCATAGAATTAACAAGACAGGACATTGTTAATTTGTACAGACTAGCATAGTTATGCTTCTTGAATGGTTCAAGCAGTGATTCTCATAACTGTGATTATGGAAGATAATCAAAGCTAACATATGGATGCTTTTTAGAAGAACAAGTTCATTGGAGACCTGCAAAGAGAATTCTCACATGGATATTAAATCTATGTCAGTGAGGAATCTCTTCATAGTGGTTGTGCAAGTATCCTTAGACCTGAGATCACCAAGGTTATCTTAAGTAGAAAGTGGTATACTTTGACTCCATAACTGATTATTTCCAACTAGAGGTAAACATAGTTAAGAGGTTGGGTATATCATGACCTACTTGAAGATAGTTGAGTGATTGACAAAGGAGTCACCATCCTAGATTTATTAAGAGAAGTTATCTTGCATGATTTTATAATTGCCTTGTTCAGAGAATCTCTTGCCAGAGTAATATGCCAATATGGATAAAGATCCATAAAGGACATTTTAGGAACAAAGGTTAAATTAATAGAACATACATAATTAGATTTATATGAGTTGATAGAAATCCATACTCAGAATCTAATTGAGATAAGAGTGGTGAAAGGAGTAATTGCACGGTAATTGTTTCTATGGAAGGATATAGTCAAACCACTTGACTTTCCTGACATTTGGGTAGTCATGATGCCTAGCTAGAGCCGCTCATGATTTTTATAATAGTGTATCATAAATATCAATAGGGATTGATAAAATGATTTAAAGAAGTTTAAATCATGTCAATTTTGAATAGAACTCACAATTACTTAAGATACTGCCAATATGGACAGGAACCCAATAGGTCACGCACATATAGAGAAAAAGAATAAAATGGTAAAATGACAAGGATAATAATATTTGATATTATTATGGGAATAGAGAAGTGAATAAGAGAATAATTAATTAAAGAGTTTAATTAATTATGAAGAAGTAAAATTGTTCGCAGAACTTTTTAGAAATGTTCTGTAAAATGGATCTAATTGAAATATTGTATTTCATAATTAATTATTATTGGACTATAAGTTTTATAGTGCTGATATAATAATTAATAGATCCATTGGAGAAAATAATGGAGGCCCAGAAGATTGAGTTTGGCACAGAAACCCTTCAGACGAAGGGTTTCACGCCAACTACAGATAGAAGGCCTTAGAGGCCTAATTATTGGACCAAAATAAATTAAATATATTTTATAAGTGTTATAGAGCCAACATATTTAATTTGGATGGATTTGAAATTCATTTGGGCAATTAAATCCAAGTATATGCACAAAGCGCCTAGTTTGTGGGTTTTGTGCATAGTCTTTTGTGAAAGGACTTAAATTGGATTTAATTGAGCCCAAATAAATTATTAATAATTTCAGAATCCCATTTAATATTTCTCCAGCAATTTTAAAGAGGCCAATCCAATTATGAAGTTGGATTTTTAACCTAACTATAAAAATACAAGTGATAGGGTTTTAGGGTTAAGGTGAACAATTACGAGAAAAGATTTTCTCTCACTCTCTAAAACCCTAGCCGCCACTTTCCCCTTGCTAGCATCAAGGGATTTCAGGCAGCCCTTGTTCTTCTCCTTTGTTGGTTCATTCAATCATTCTTTAGTGTGGATTACTCATTGGAGGTGTTCAACTTTGGACACTGTGGTTTGCGACAACCCGGTGAGAAGGAAAATCAATTGTTCAACAAAAATCAAAGGTGATTTTTCTTATTCCCATTAATATATATATTGTAAATTCATGTCAAGATCATATCTATTAGTTAAAAATTTTTAAATTTTGCTTATGTATAAGATGCATGTAACCGATAATTCCAACAATTGTTTCTTTTACCATCTTCATTGATCAAATCCTAAGGTAACTCATAAATTTGTTGATGAAGCCATGGATGATACACACTACGTCCACTCTTCAAAACTATTATAATTTAATATTACTTCTTAACACCCCCCTTTTGGCAACTCTGACCAAGTCGTAGATTATAGTTTTTCAATAAAATCTCCTATGAATTAAGTAATTTCAATTAACTCCATCATCTTTGTATGGTATTCAAAGGAATCAATCACAACTTTAAATAAGTTCCCTTCATTCCTTCTTAGATATAGACCACCAATCCAAATGTACTTTTGCATTTGTTCCTACATATGAACTATATGATAAACTACTGCATCAATATCATCAACTCAAATCTTCCTATACATTTTGGTGTTGTAGACTTTTTACACTTTTGCATTGGTTAAAATAACTCCATGAGGAGTCTATGGGATCATTATCATCACTATTTCTGCTAACATAATAGAGATTTATTGGTTAATATAATCATGTATAAATTCATATGAATGAAACTTATTTTAATAAAAAAAATAATGACAAATCTACAAAAAAAATTCAAATAATTTTGAAAAATATCGAAGGCAAAAAACACATTTTGTACTATTTTAAAAAAATATTTATATTGAAAAAATTAAAAAGGTATTTTTTGGGCATAAAAAATTATTAAAAATCAACAAAAAATTTGAAAAATTTTACGTAAAAAATCCAAGCTGATTTGGACTGGAGGTAGCGTCACATAACGGTGGAATGCATTTCGACACACTTATGCACCCTCACGTACCCATACAAGCCTGATGGTCACCTGCCACCCATTCGTCCACGTGTCATGACATGTCGCCATGTCAAACCTATGTATTAAAATGTGGCACTCTTTGATTGGTTCACTTGGCACTTTATTGACATGTACATGTGTTAGAATGACACATCACACTAACACGTGTCCATGACCTGTGGCACGACCATTGTCATCCATGTGTCTCCCCCATTAAGCCACGTGTTACATACATATACATGTATGTACATACATATATATGTACATATGTATGTACACATGCATATACATGTATGTAAATACATACATATGTATGTACATACGTATATATATGTATGTATATATATACATGCATATATATACATACATACATACATACATACATACATACATACATACATACATATACATATATACATACATATTGTAAGGACCCAAAATAGGCCCTAGCAGAATTCAAGGGCATTATCATGTTATTAATGTCTAATCAAGCTTAATTAGAGAAATTATTATAAGTCAAGACTTTATGGATCAATGGTCTTATGTGGCAAATGGTTAATGAATCAATTAAAACTTTGGTATACAAGTGTGCAATTAAAAAAAATTAGTTAAGTGGTCTATTGCAATATAATTAAGTATTAGTGGGTCAAATAAATAAAATAAAGGAAGATGGGGTGTAATTAAAGAAAAAAAGTTATCATAGGGTCAAATTGGAAATAAATAAACAAATGGGGACACATTTCTAACATGCAAATAGATGAAGGAGAATAAGGGTACTTTACCTTTCTATTTAAGTGCCAAACCCTTGCATTTGGAGAGAGAAAAATATTTTTCTAGGTTTTTGAGAGGGGGAGGACGAAATTTGCAAGGAAAAGGAGAAAGAAAATGATTTTTTAATTCTCTCATTCATCTCTCACTAAACAAAAATCATAATCCATTTTTCTTTCCATTGAAAATCCATTAATCCCTCTCTTCTCTCTTATGATAAATTCAGACTCTTTACCGTTTGAAACACACTTGAGCTGCTAGAAGTTAGTATGTGAAGATTATAATGAGGGATCTTCAAGAAATGTCATAGCAAGTATAGAGGAAGAAAAAAAACAAGGATAAATGGGTTTGATACAAGATTTGGGATTTTATAAAAGGTTAGGGATTTTTACTCATCTTGCATGTGGATTTAATTTGTGTAAATATGGATAAAATATGCAATGGAATGTATCATGAGTTGATAATATAGTTTTAAGGTTGAAATCTAAAAGATTATACCTTGCATGTATTAATTTTTTGAAGATTAAGGAAGTAAAATTTTGTTTTGGTTCATTAGGAACCAGCTTCTGTATTTTAAGTATATCTCGAGCTATAAACCTTCAATTGATTAATTCCTGTTGGTGTAGAGAAGTCAAAATCCTTTGAGATAAAAAAAATATGGTTAAAATAGACTTATAGGAGCACAATTGTAGTGAAGGAAATTTTTCAAATTTTGTACCTAATTTATGCTATTAATTCATTAATTGGTGATAAAAAAAAACTGAATTGATACAGTATAGTGCTGCCTAGGGAACGGATACAAATTTTAGTAATTTTAGTGTATCTCTTGTTATAGATGTTGAAACACTATGATTCTAAATTGTGATGAAACTATACTTATTTATCTACAACTTTTGTGAAGAAAGCATAATTTGATTATGTTTCTAAATATGTCAAAAAGTGACTCGAATTTGGAACTGTTGACAGACTTTTCAGTGGATAATTTGCAGTATTTTATGCATAATGAATTTTGTAGAGGTCAAAATGCTATGATTTAGAATTCTAATGAAACTAGACTTATATATCTACAATTTTTATGAGAAATCATGATTTGGTTGTGTCTCTAAATATGTCAAAAAGTAACCTAAATTCGGGACAATTGACAACATTATTTTCAGGAACAGTTCTCAATGTTTTTGTAATATTTTAAAAAGTAAAAATGATATTGATGTTAGTTTTAATGTTCCTGAAATTAGAAACATAATGAATCATGATTTTAGAAGATAATTTTGACCATAAATGTCTTTAGATAGGACAAAAATAGGTTTCAAAATGAACTTGAAATTTTGTCTCTATTCATAATTGTTATTTGAGTTTGCCAAAAACCATTTTAAACATCTCTTGAGTATTTTTGTATTATAGCAGTGCATAAAGGGAACTAAATGTATAAACTATATAATAATATATAAATACAAAGTATTAGGTATGATTATGTGATGAAGAATGCGTATGGTGATTGCAATGTTAAGGTAAATTATTATTTACCTACTTGAGATAATATGAATATAGCACTATATGAGGATTATATGTTATGCCTATATGTTTGTGTCAAAAGTATAAGTACAATGATAATAAAATGGCAAGTGTTACTGTATGGAAAGAAAATAATGGATAAAGCATGGTTACATGGAAGTATGTTAATTATCGATAATCGAACAAAGTGCATGATTGTAATTGTTTATATTTGATGAGATTGTGTATACGTGTATGTACACTAATAAAGGTATAACTTTTCATTGATTTTTACATGAGCAAAACCGTGTGAATTATGCTATAAGATGTGTTTACATGCTTATACACTAAAGATTGGGTTTTTTTATTATGATCACATACATGTACAAATTGTACGATATTAGTATAAGCATGATCACATACATGTACAAATAGCAATACTCGATAATTTGTATGATCACATGTTTAAAGAAAGTATTACATAAACATGGATATGATTACCTTGGACATCATTTGGGTTTTCACATACGCATATGTATATGATTGAACAAAGTAAAGCAAAGTTTGGAAAATAAAGTAAAGAGATATATTTACCAACTTCTAGAGTTCAATTGTGGATAGATAGGCGCCTATAGGGATGTTGCTGATGGAATATGACATGGCATATACATGATCACGTAGCGAAAAAATAAAAAATATTGATCATACATACCATGCAATCCATAACAAGAATCGAAAACATGCAATTTTAGGATTTTAAAACTTACAATCTTAGATGCACCTCAAATCTTGATTTTGATGATGACCAGCAAATAAGATGGACTTATATGCCTTAGATCTTGATCACCAATGCCAAAGGAGCAGCCTTTATACCACACCGCTTTATGCTCACACATACACTTGCAAAGATAGCTTAAAATCAAGAGTGCTAGCTCTATGATTGTGTATTCAGCAATGGGAATGGTTTGAAGCCACAAGATCTGATCTTGTTCTTCTTTTAGGTTGCTATATCTGCCTAAGAACACAAAAGAACAAGAAAGAGTTCTTTCCCCTTAAGTAATTCGGCCAAGAGAGAAAAATTGTCACCTAGGTCAAAAATAGAATTAATCAATTTATATCATTAATTTAGGAAAGACAGGTAATGCCAAAATCCCTTAGAATTAGGACTATATTTAGCCTCCATCACTTCCTAATTAAGTGATTTAAATTAATTCAAACTTTATTAGGTTTCAAATTTAAATTGCATTAGTAATTTAATCAAAACAAACTTATTTTGGAATTAATTGGTTGCCGAATTCAACTAGTATTTCTAGCTTGAATTTTAGCCACATTAATTCCCTCTCAAGTATTATATTTTGATTAAATACAATTTAGGATTTAATACTCAATTAACTTAATTATACATAAATAATTAATTAATTGAAATTAAAACTAGCACATGCCATTAAATTTCTCTCGTGTAACAACTGTTAACAGATTTGCCTAAAACAGCAAGCTGTTTAAGGCAAAATAATAGTTCAACAGATTTGCCTTAAAAAGCTAGAAAAAAATCTTGTTTGACAGATTTGCCTTAAACAGCTAGCTGTTTAAGGAAAAATCGTAGCTGAACAGATTTGCCTAAAACAACAAGCTGTTTAAGGCAAAATAACAGCTTGACAGATTTGCCTTAAACAGCAAGCTGTTTTAGGCAAAAAAAACTGTTTTACAGATTTGCCTAAAATAGCAAGCTGTTTAAGGCAAAAAAATTTTTACCCATTGCATACATTAATTTAACTTTAAATAAAAGCCCAAATTAATTCCCAATACAATATTTAAATATTTTAAGCCCAATACTTTGTGTGCGATCTTATTAGTCCATTTAATATTGGCAATGAATTAATAAATTAATTCAAAGGCTATATATATTCTCTAGCAAGATATTATAGCATTCCAAATTAAATGAAAATGCAAATGGCATTTAGTGACCTAATGCAATTTTGCATAGTCCCTTACCCTTAAATATCAGAATTAATATAAGGCATGGAACCAGTCATCCTTATATATACTAATTCCTAGTATATATTTCTTTCTTGATATTCTAGTGACACTGAACTCTCAGATAAATAATGATTACTCATTATTTCATCTCGGTTTGGCCATACACTTCTTAGTTCACTATTCAAGTGGCCGATGATATTTTCTCTCTTATCGAGAGGGGTAATCCCTTCACTTCTCTCATGCTCTCTAACATGGATCAGTGCATACCCAAGCATACCCATACTTGTCACCCTGTTACGAGCACGTTAGGTGTATGTTAAGTATACCCATATTCAAGGTCTTACAACCATATGCCTCATACATGATAACTTAAACTGAAACAACATTCTTGGATAGTTCTATCAATCGATATGCATAGGAATACAATAGATAAAATAAATGCCTCATCTATTAACTTAAGTGTTTTATAACAATGCATTGGGGCTAGGGCTTACACTAATAATCTCTCACTAGCACTAGTCCCAATTGGGCATAGCCCTAATACCGAATGTTCTCAAATGAGTTTCGTGCAGATTTAGATGCATCTGTTTCGTCAAAGGATCTGCTACATTGTTTTCACTTACTATCTTGCTAATCTTGACGTCCCCACGTTCAATGATCTCTCTGATAAAATGGTACCTCCTGAGTATGTGTTTGGATTTCTGGTGTGACCGGGGCTCCTTGGCCTGTGCGATGGCCCCGTTATTGTCACAGAAAATTTCTAATGGATCTAGGATGCTTGGGACCACTCCTAATCCAGAAATGAAATTTCTAATCCAAACAACCTCCTTTGCAGCCTCACTCACTGCAATATACTCAGATTCTATAGTTGAGTTGGCAATAATCTCTTACTGTGAGCTTCTCCAGCTGACGGGACCACCATTCAAAACAAAAACAAAACCAAATTGCGATTTTGAATCCTGAGTGCTGGTCTGAAAAGCAGCATCGACATAACCTTGTATGACGAGCTCTTCTTGACCACCATACACCGAGAAGTGATCCTTAGTCTTTTGTAGGTACTTAAGAATCCCCTTTATAGTAGACCAGTGTTTCTCACCAGGGTTTTGCTGAGACCTACTGGTTATACTCAGTGCATGAGCAACATCCAACCTAGTACATAATATAGCGTACATGATAGATTCGATAGCAGACGCATATGGGATTCTACTAATGTTGTCCCTTTCCTTTTTGGTTTTAAGACATTGTTCTTTAGCCAAAGGAACTCCCAAAGCCAAAGGTATGCACCCTTTCTTTGAGTATCCCATACTAAAATGCTTTAGTACTTTGTCTATGTACTTTTCTTGACTTAGTCCCAAAAGCCGATTCGATCTATCTCTATATATCCGGATACTAAGTATTGTCTCGGCTTCACCTAAGTCTTTCATTGAGAAACACTTTCCCAACCATTGCATAACCTTTTACAATGTTGGAATGTCATTCCCAATGAGAAGGGTGTCGTCCACATATAGGACCAGAAATACTATTATGCTCCCACTAACCTTCTTGTACACACAAGGCTCATCTTCGTTCTTGTGCAATGGGTTTTGTTCCATAACTGGTTGTAAACTTGATCCCATTTCCAACTCATCCTCTATAGGAGTTTGTAGCGCTTGAATTTCTCCAAGCTCTACTTACTCCCACTATCTTTCTTGAGAAGGAACTTCTTTTCCAAGAAAACAGCCTTGCGAGCAACAAACACTTTGTTCTCGGCTTGTGAGTAAAAGTAGTATCCCTTTGTTTCTTTGGGATAACCCATAAAATAGTAGACATTGGATTTGGACTCTAGTTTGTCAGATGTTAATTTCTTAACATGTGCCTTACAGCCCCAAATCCTGAGAAATGACATATTGGGCTTTTTCCCAATCCATATCTCGTATGTTGTCTTCTCAACTACTTTAGTTGGAGTACGGTTCAGTAGAAATGCAATAGTTTCTAATGCATAACCCCAAAAAGATACAGGAAGATTAGCATGACTCATCATCGATCGAGCCATGTCCAATAGAGTTTGATTTCTCCTTTCGGACACACCATTCTATTATGGCATTCCAGGAAAAGTAAGTTGTGAAATAATTCCACACTCCTTTAAATGATTGTCAAACTCTTGGCTTAAGTATTCACCACCTCGATCTAATCGAATGGCTTTTATACTTTTGCCAAGTTGGTTTTCTACTTCGTTCTTAAACTCTTTAAATTTTTCAAAAGTTTCATACTTGTGCTTCATTAGATAGACATAGCCATATCTACTGAAGTCATCTATGAATGTTACGAAGCAACTAAAACCACCTCTAGCCTGTGTACTTAATGGTCCACATACATCGGTGTGTATTAGTCCCAATAAGTCACTAGTCCTCTCACCTTTCTTGTTAAAGGACTCTTTTTCATCGTTCCATGCAAACATGGCTCGCATGTGTCATAAGATTCCAAATCAAATGACCCAAGCACTCCAGATTTGTGGAGTCTTTAAATGCATTTTTTGTTTGCATGTCCTAAACAACAATGCCAGAAATAAGTAGGGTTCAATTCGTTTGATTTAACCCTCTTTGTATTAATGTTGTATATGGACTCTTTGTTTTGTAGATCAAGGATATAAAGGCCATTTTGTAACATAGTAGTGCCATATAAAATGCCTTGGCGACGAATATGAATATTGCCATTATTAATAACAAAATCAAATTCATCAAAATCCAAACATGAAACTGAAATAATGTTTCTGCTCATAGCAGGCACAAAATAACAATTCATTAAATCTAAACAAAATCCAAAAGGTAAAGTGAGTCGATAGTCGCCTATCTCCATGGCAGCAACTCGTGCTCTATTCCCCACATGGAGGTCCACTTCATTCTTCCCAAGTAACCGCCTATTTCTTAACCCTTGTACATTTAAACAAATATGAGAACCACAACCGGTATCCAATACCCAAGTGGTAGAAATAGAAAGGTTAATTTCAACAACAAAAATACCAGAACTGGACCCCTTGGCTCCATTCTTTCTTTGTTCTTCCTTGAAGAGAGCGTAATTCTTCCTCTAATGCCCTAACTTGTTGCAATGGAAGCATGTGCTCTCGCTCTCCTTGAGCTTTTGTGCCTTGGGCTTGGGTTGGGCTTGAGGTGCACTCCCACTTGACTTGGGTTTTGCCTTTCCCTTCCCCTTTTATTTAGCGGGTCCCTTCTTAATGCCCCATTGAACCATAAGTATGGGATTGGTCTTTCGAATGTTCTCTTCAGCATTCTTAAGCATCCCATGAAGCTCGGTGACTGTCTTGTTCATTACATGCATGTTATAATTCATAACAAATGGATCATAATCATCAGTCAATGAACCTAAGATCAAGTCAGTGGCCAATTCTTTCAAGACTTGTACCTCAAGCTTCTCAAGAGTATCAAGATACATTTTTATCTTGAGTACATGGGTACTAACTGGAGTACCCGCAGTCATCTTACAAGAAATCAAGGCCTTTGTTTTCACGAACCTCCCGTGACGAGCTTGCTCTTGAAACATCTCCTTGAGGTGCACCATGATCGCATAAGCCTCTTGGTCCATGAATTGCTTTTGTAAGTCAGGCACTATAGTGGCCAACATCAGACAGGTCACATCATTGGAGTCGCTCTTCTTGGTCTCAAAAGTTTCCTTTTAAACCGCAAAGGCATTCCTACCAAGTTCTTCAGGCAAGGGTGCATCCAAAACATATGACTTTTTCTCTTGCTTAAAAACTATTCTTAAGTTTCGAGACCATTCTATGGAATTGGTGCCATTCAATTTGTCCTTTTATAAGACCGATCGCAATGAAAAGTTGTTTGAAGATGCCATTTTTCAATCTACAATAATTAACTTAGCAAGATTAAATAAGGTCTTTTTATAATCCCACAAATCGAATTAATATCCCTTTAAATAATTTGCGTTAGTGATTTAATGTAGGCCAAGATCCACTTTTCACAACAACTTATTAGTCAAGCTGAACTTGTACACCTAACAAGTTAAGTTACTTAGGTAGGAAAACTCCAATCATGTCTCGTACATGACTCTTGGATCAAATGGGCTAACATCTTAAGATGTTATAGCACAAACTCATTTATTAGTTGCCTAGGTTCGGGCATCCTTTTCCATGTTAAGTCCAACCTACATTCACAACCCATGCTTCACAAAGATAATCGAGTGCACCTAGGACTCCTAGTCTATGTGACCGATGATCGATGCCTTGACATGTTTCGAATTATGAAGGCAACTTTGTGACGTACTATTTTAGGGATTCATTTTATTATAGCTTAAATGGCATACGCTTTGTCATCCATTCATAGCATGCATATATAAATAATTGCATAAAGTAAAGCATGACAAACATGGGCCCAAAAACCTATAACTAAGATTCTATACTATTACATAAGAATCTTCGAGTTGGGCTTCTCCACTCCGATGGGCTTTATCTTGATTTACAAAGTCTTCAAATAAATTATATTCTAAGAAATAAATGAAATTTTTACAATAATACATAATGGCTCGCAGACCATATTTAATTACAAAAACCTAGGGCCCATGAATGCACCATGCATATCCATTCATCACACCAAACAAGCAAATAAATATACATAACATTCATGGATCAAACAAAGTCCAATTTTCATTAATTTAGCCAAGCCCATTAATGGAAATTGTATACTTGAACTTTTAAGAGGAGACCCCATGATGGGCTTGGGCCTAAGCCCAATAGACTAAATCCTCTTATTGAATAAGTTCTCTTAAAAGTCCAAAACACAAACTAGTTAGATTTGTGCCATAAATCAACTCTAGTATAATTTCCAATTTTTGCCATTTTTAATTTTGTCATACAGCCCATAAACATTAAAAATACATATAATATGTACTAACATGAATTAAAACATAAAATCATGAAGAACATATATCATACACGTCATTCATACTAAAACAAACAAACAACAATGAAACTAGTTGTTTAATGCTTATATAATGCCAAGAAAATGCACAAACACTTAAAACAATTTTATGAGTCATTTAATAATTTAAATAAGGTCATAAATATTGAGTTAATGTTCTGTACCGATCTGATCTAAATGTGTTTTTTCCATTTTAATTAAAACAAAACAAACAATGTCGATTAAACATGCAACAAACACAAACTAGTCATAGTTTTAAGTGATTTTAAAATTAATCAATTATATTGTCATGGACCAAAATTAAAACCAATTTTAACATATGCCCGAACCTGATATTAATCTTTAAAAATCACTTACAAACATGCCAAAATCATTTTTACATTTAATTTTGAAAACTAGTTGTTAAACAAATACTTATCATGCCAACTAGCACCTAGTTTCAAGATTAACATGTATCATCAGGTATTTATAATTAAATTCGATTATGAACAGCTCTAAGAACATCTTAGGATAGTATATTAACAAGTCATAATAATTATAATACCTATCTAATCATTTAAATATGTTTTTACACCAAAACAATTCAAAAAACTCAAAACAGAAAATTTCAGCATTGCATGTTTTTAAATGAACAATTTTTGAATAATTATTTCATGCATCTAAAGCACTAAAATAATCATGTTTAGGCTCTGATACCACTGATGGAATATGACATGGCATATACATGATGATCACGCAGCGGAAAAATAAAAAATATTGATCATACATACCATGCAATCCATAACAAGAATCGAAAACATGCAATTTTAGGGTTTTAAAACTTACAATCTTAGATGCACCTCAAATCTTGATTTTGATGATGAACAGCAAATAAGATGGACTTATATATCTTAGATCTTGATCACCAATGCTAAAGGAGCAGCCTTTACGCCACACCACTCTATACTCACACATACACTTGCAAAGATAGCTTAAAATCAAGAGTGCTAGCTCTATGATTGTGTATTCGGCAATGGGAATGGTTTGAAGCCATAAGATCTGATCTTGTTGTTCCTTTAGGTTGCTATATTTGCCTAAGAACATAAGAGAACAAGAAAGATTTCTTTCCCCTTGAGTAATTCGGCCAAGAGAGAAAAATTATCACCTAGGTCAAAAATAGAATTAATCAATTTATATCATTAATTTAGGAAAGATAGGTAATGCCAAAATCCCTTAGAATTAGGAATATATTCAGCCTCCATCACTTCCTAATTAAGTGATTTAAATTAATTCAAACTATATTAGGTTTCAAATTTAAATGGCATTAGTAATTTAATCAAAACAAACTTATTTTGGAATTAATTGGTTGTCGAAATTCAACTAGTATTTCTAGCTTGAATTTTGGCCACATTAATTCCCTCTCAAGTATTATATTTTGATTAAATACAATTTAGGATCTAATACTCAATTAACTTAATTATACATAGATAATTAATTAATTGAAATTAAAACTAGTACATGCTAATAAATTTCTCTCATGTAACAACTGTTAACAGATTTGCCTAAAACAACAAGCTGTTTAAGGAAAAATAATAGTTCAACAGATTTGGCTGTTTAAGGCAAAACCTTGTTTGACAGATTTGCCTTAAATAGCTAGCTGTTTAAGGCAAAATCGTAGCTGAACAAATTTGCCTATAACAGCTTGATAGATTTACCTTAAACAGCAAGTTGTTTTAGGCAAAAAAACTATTTTATAGATTTGCCTAAAACAGCAAGCTGTTTAAGGAAAAAATCTGTTTACCCATTGCATACATTAATTTGACTTTAAATAAAAGCCCAAATTAATTCCCAATACACTATTTAAATATTTTAAGCCCAATGCTTTGTGTGCGATCCTATAGGTCCATTTAATATTGGCAATGAATTAATAAATTAATTCAAAGGTTATATATATTCTCTAGCCAGATATTATAGCATTCCAAATTAAATAAAAATGCAAATGGCATTTAGTGACCTAATGCAATTTTGCATAGTCCCTTACCCTTAAATATCAGAATTAATATAAGGCATGGAACCAGTCATCCTTATATATACTAATTCCTTTCTTGATATTGCAGTGACACTGAACTCTTAGATAAATAATGATTACTCATTATTTCATCTTGGTATGGCCATACACTTCTTAGTTCGCTGATCAAGTGGCCGATGATATTTTTGCTCTTATCGAAAAGGGTAATCCCTTCACTTCTCTCATGCTCTCTAACATGGATCAGTGCATACCCATACTTGTCACCCTGTTACGAGCATGTTAGGTGTATGTCAAAGTACACAGTAATTCATAAAGAGTTTCATAGAGATTTTAGGTCTAAGAACTCCAATGCAAAACTTGCACATGAGAAACACTTATGACTTGTACCATGTAGTGTTCTCATGAACGGATCGAATCCATATACCATGTTCTAAACATGTATCTATGATCTCTGATTGACACTCTAGTCCTTATGATTCGTAAGACAGAACTCAACTTATCAGAGAGAGCATACTAGTCTTAATTCATTTGTTATTCTCATAACAATGATTGACTAGGGATATTTAGAATGAAGTCTCATTTGTTTCAAGGTCTTACAACTATGTGCCTCACACATGATAACTTAAATTGAAACAACATTATTGGATAGTTCTATCAAGTGATATGCAAAGGAATACAATAGATAAAACAAATGCCTCATCTATTAACTCAAGTGTTTTATAACAATGCATTGGGGCTAGGGCTTACACTAACAGTTGCAGCTGCCACCGTTGACCCCATTTGGGTCTAAAATATAGTTGATCCTGTTTGGATCATGAACAGCCCCATTTGGGTTGTTGGTCGACCCCTTTTGGGTTCGCTTGATCGGTCTACAGTATAATCGGTTCCGTTTGGGTCTATAGTTTTGATATCTTCTGATATCTACCATTTTGATACCTTCGGGTATCCACCATTTCCATTATCCACCTTTAAAACTTAAGCAAGCCAAAATAAAGTATGAATACATTACAATTATTACAGTATGATGATTACATATGGTATATGGGATACATGATACATAAATGAGGCTATATTATAAAGATAAGTACTTGGAAAATTAGAATCACTTAGTCATGTTAGACCAAGAAGTTATGCATATGAACTTGTTTGATATTAATGTGTTATCAATGTTCTAATTGATGAATAAATGATCTTCATAGGCACATGCTTCTTAAAAGATTATATATATATATATATGTTATCTTCATAAGCAACAATGTATAGCATGTGAAAAATCATGAATGTGAAGTGAAGGAACATTATGTTGTCTTATGTATGAAATCCTTGTGATGGATTTAATATTTTTCCTATATTTAGAAATGCATGATACATGAAATTGTACTTATAAAATGTGTTGTTTTGCTAAAGTACTGATATGTAAAGGTATATCACCACAAATACATGATAATTATTGAGTATTGAGTAAATAAGATAAGAGGTAGGTATGACTCACCATACAATAATAATTAGTGAACTATGAACTCATAAATTGTGAATTTGATTTATTTAGAGACCGAATTGTAAGAGATATGTATAAGCATGTATGTTGGTGATGTCTTTTAACTGTTGTATGGTCTTGTATGATTTTTTTATAATTACTCATTTAATTGTTTCTATTGGGAAATGATATGCGATAGCTTATATGCAACGGTAAATCACTTATAAACTTATAAGTAGTGAATTGTATATGATTTAGATTTGAGATGGAAGTAAGATAATAATTCAACACATGAGTAATCTGATAAATAATCAAGAAAGATTGGTAAGTCAAGCGATTAGACAAAAATAACATACAGAAATCCAAAGTAAACTAGATGTGTAAGACTTTAAGTGTTAAATGAATATTAATAAGAATACAACAAATAAGCAGTCGAAATATTATTAGGCAATATATAATTGTTATAAGGATTACATGTATAATATAGTACCTAAAGTAAAAATATTGTGAACACATTTTAAATGATTGGTTCATGTGCTTAAGTATATAATTGTATGTATATGCATTTTGATGACCTTTAAAAGAGGTTGTCCTTATATTTTATTTTCCCCATTAAGCTTTATAGCTTAGCACATGTGTTTTATTTATATAGGTTTTTGAGGTAATATCTGCTGCAGGATGGCCAACTCAAGTCATCGAGAGAGGCTATTATAGACTTTTATTTTAGGCTCTTTGTATATAGTAAAGTTTTTGTGGTATTGGAGATATTGTATGTAAATATGTTAATTAGTTGTTGTATTTTGTAATGAGACTTTAACGTATATTGTAAAGTTTTAATAGTATAACTCTTATGTATTAAGTTGAAATATATGTTCTCTCTATAGTTGGTTTATGTTTAAGTTGTATTGTTACACTTGCATAATGAGAATGATAAAGTGATACGTATAGGTTAAAGAATAAGGGTGCTTCACACACACACACACACACACACATATATATATAATATAAAAAAGCACGTTCCACTAGGTAGACCCAATCGGTATTTTCTCTAATCTTAGTTAAACAAACAAAATTTTTTTCATTCCTCTTCATAGGTCAAACAATTACATATGAAATTTCCTCTCCTTCTGTCTACAATCAATGAGTTAATGAGACTTGTTTTCTTTATATATATATATATATATATATATATATATATATATATATATATATATATATATATATATATATATATATATATATATATATATATATAATTCATGCATCTTATTTAGATTTACCATTTTAGATATACAACTATATTCAATTAAATCTCATGCCATAATGCAAAGCCAAAGGTTCTGATACCAATGTTGGATATCATGTATAATAAACACGAACTCAGATATAACATAATATATCATTCAAAAGGGAAATTACATTTACCTATTATATTACAAAATCTTTTGAGAAGCAAAAGTAAAAATCTCATTTCGCATCACTGATTAAACTTTTATCCAAAAAAAAAAATTATACGAGATAAGAGCATAATTCCACAATTTAAGAACCTTTGAAGATAAAAAGTGGATGAATGGAATTATCAAATTCTCTCCCAAATTTTTTCTACAACTAACCCTTGAATCTGATTTCCCATTCCCTATTTATAGCATCCTTGTACTCTTAAATAGGAAGCTAATAGTAAAAATACACATATCTTTTCCAAAATAGAAATTTAATCAATTAGGATTTGATGTGAAACTCTTTCCTTATATTTATTTAGATTTAATTTGATATAAATCTCTATTCATGTCCAATTGGATTTGATTTGATATGATCACTTTTCATATCTAGAGTCATAAATGTATTCAAAATTTTATCAGTTATTCTTAAGATTTAAAGTTTTTTTTTATGATATCATTTAATTTTAATTAACATAGGTTTAGGTGTTAACAAATTGTCTAGAATGATTTTTGAAATACTAGTATTATTGTAAGATTTTTATTTCAGTTTAGTCTCAAATATTTTAACAAATAGATTGAAAAAAACAAAATATATTTTTCAATTTATTGCAAAAAATTTGACAAACAACTAGAAAGAATTTTCAAATTTATATCCAATTTTATCATGACTATTTTATATTTTAATGTAAAATATCTTTTAACTTTATATTAAAACTTTTAATTTGTATTAATTTAACAAACGCTATATTGATAGATATAAAAACATATTCATCTAAGAAACAATGAGTATAAGAACTAATTTATAGTTTTGCAAAATAAATCACAAAAGTTATAGCATATTTGTTCATGTCAATGGGATTGAAAATAATCTACTACTATTATTATTATTATTATTATTATTATTATTATTATTATTATTATTATTATTATTATTATTATTATTATTATTATTAACTCTTTTCAAATCTTATTAAATAATGAAAATTAAAATAATTTAATTTTTATATATTAGATTTACTTACCATTTAATTCTTACACATTAAACTTTAATTTTATGTCGTAGTAAAATACAAACTTATAATTTAAAATTTATAATTTAATAAAATGTTATAAATAAAAAGTAAAATAAAAATAAAAATATAAAAAAAAAATGAGAAATATGTATCTATTTATATTTTATTCTGCTTCAAAACAATAACACCGAGTATTTCCGCTTAAAGTTGGGGATTTAGCTAAAACCCTTGAGAATATCCATTATTTCGTCAATCCCTCGTCATGGCTATGAGAGTGAAGGCGGCTTTGGCGGCAGCTCCCCGCGGCTTGCTAAGGCTCTTCTCAACAACCTCAACTTCATCCTTCATGTCTCCGTCGACTACAGCGGCAACTCCTGCTCGAGAACAGGCTGAGCCCAACACCAATCTCTTTGTCTCTGGCACGTTCCTCCTCCCTTTCTCATTCCTTTCGTTATTTCTTTTTTTTTTCCTTAGTTTTATCAATCGACTGAGTTAGTAATCATTATTTGGTTTATTTCATTCCTAATTGCTAACGATTACAGGAAAATGATTGGAAACATCTAAATTTATCAGATGCTATGCTGGATCACGACTGCTTTCTTGCTCTAGTATTCTATCCTTTGCATCTTTTGACTAATCTTTTTTTTTTTTTTTTCTGTACATTTTGATTTGGGAGTTTGCTTTTGTTATCATATTCTTGTTTAGCTACTTATAATGTGATTCCCACATTATACAGTTTAGGGAGTTCTTCTAGTTTTAATGTTCACTTATTAGTTCCTCAAATTTGTAATATCCTACGGCCTATCTGGTCCTCATGGCCTGTGATAAATAAAACGTGATTTTGATTGCTTGCCATAATGATGCATCATCTCTGATTTCTATATCTGTTAGGAATGTACTGTATGATATGATGTGCATGAACTAAATGGTGCAAAATCTCGTAGATGCATTTGGTGGGCTTCAAAATTTGAGAGATTGTCTATAGATATTATTTGATGCATATTAGAACCCAAGTGGTTGTTGGCCAAGGTGTGCCAGAAATTGTCGTTGTGGACGCTTGTGTGTCATGTGGTATAAAGATAATGGTAGTATATTTCCCAACGGCTGTTATCTACAATTGGTATTAGAGTTGAGGTGACGGGTTTGATTCCTAGTGGGAGCAATTGCTGAGGGGGAGATTGTTGGCCAAGGTGTGGCAGCAATACTCCCATGGCGGAGGTTCGGTCAGGCCAAATGACATCCGAATGCCATGGGCATTCATGAGCGGTTTAAGGATAAGGGTAATGTCTTTCCCAACGCCAATGGTTTTGGGAGAAATGGTGAGCGCTTGAGATTCACAACAGCGGTGACATATGTTTTGGTGTATTTGTGGATCTGTGTTCCATATGCAATTTTTCTGTGGCATTAGTAGGAGCAATATTTTAGATCCACAGCCATATCAATTTTCCTAGCGATTATGATCAGCAAAGTCAATGATCGTTTGGGTTCAGAAAATTGTATGTTTATTGTTCTTAATCTTTTGTTAAACATAATGCATAAGAATGGTTTATCTGCTACCATAACCTCTTGCTGTTGGAAAATTTATTTTAAAACCAAAATTTGACATTGTATGATTTAAATCTTCTCTTATGATCTGAGGTTAATAATAAAATTTGAGTTTTTTTTTGCTGCTTCCTTTTTTATTATTTTTTTTTGTTGTCAACTACGGCAAGAAAATCATATGATGTTTCAACAATAATTCTTTGGATGTGTTGGGAGTGTTAATTAAATGAGATATCCAATTGTGTTCCTTTTAGAGTATAAAGTTGAGTCTTTTTCTAATATGGAAAATGATTCCTTGATAGTGCTGGCGGTTGTTGATTGTTATGATTTACTACCATGGCACCATGATCACAACTGATACTATATTGTCAAATGTTAATTGCATTTTTGAAACTTTACTTGATAGCCTATATCTGACACCCTTATATGCATGGTATTTTTTTATTTTTTATTTTTTTGTTACAAAAAGAAGATCTAACATGGGAGATTTTTGTTTAGCTGTGAAACTTGAATATATCAATTTATTTTTATTTTAATTTTTTTGTTGAAACTAATCATAATGTAATTGTATCATGCACTCAACTCTCAGTGATCTATATTATTGAATGATTTTTAGTATAATGGTTTTCAAACATTTATCTGCCAGACCCTTAATAATTCAAGTTATTTGTACATAAGTGATAATGTGGTGTGTGTAAGTTTCATTCTTTGCATATATATTGCACACCAAATAGATTTGTTAAGTCTAAAGTTGGAACTATGCTTGAGGGCCATATCCCTTTTCTTTTATTTATGGTAGCCAACTCATCTGTTATATATGGTTTGAGAAATTTAATGTCGGAGGTGGGCAGTAAATTTTGGTTTCACACAATGATCTTGATGATAAGTGTCTGGATGTTTGTTAAATGTCCTAGATCACTTTATAGTGCTATATTTCTGTCAATTTAATGTGTTGCATTAATTTTGTTCTACCTATGGAAAGTGTAATGCTAAGTCGTAAGCCATTTTACTTTTTATGTAGAGTGAAGCTTGGGGAAAAGAAGAGAGACTCTACATTATTATAAATTGCAACTCAATGAAACCTATTTGTAGAACAAGATTGTTCTTTTGGAAGTTAGTATTACCTCTGTATAACTAAAATTTGGAAGTTAGTATACCTCTGTATAACTAAAACTGAATGAAAATGAATGTATACTGACGAGGTATGTTTGGTTGCATTTAACTATTGTGAAACAATTTCTAATATCAGAAATAATTGCTTGTGTTCTTAATTGCAAAAGAGCAAACAATGCACAACAATTGCCTTTTAGAAGTGTTCTTTTTTCTTGTCTTCTTTGGCATTTGCTTCTCCCTCTCTCTTCTCTCTCTCTTTTTAATTCTTTCGATTTCTTTTAGTTGATGTATTTCCCTGCTGGCTTGGGTTAATGATTTGCTAAATTCTGTGTCTCTTGAGAATTCTCTAAATATTTCTTGGTGCTTCATTTAACATAAATTTCTATTTTTAAAAATGCTTAGTGCGATGGCCAGTTCAACTTAGTTGATGCCTTTTGATTTTGGTTTCACACTTCATTTTTTTTCAGGGCTTAGCAAACGAACTACCACGGAGGGACTAAGGGAAGCCTTTTCAAAGTTTGGTGAAGTAGTTCATGGTTTGTGCTTCCTTTGGATGTATTTTCTTTATAAAGTGCTTTAATGGGTTACTAAGATTTTTCAGTCTTGATTTTTGCAGCTAGAGTTGTGACTGATAGGGTGTCAGGATATTCTAAGGGATTTGGTTTTGTCAAATATGCTAGCTTAGAAGATGCTGCAAAGGGTATAGAAGGCTTGGATGGCAAGGTATGTGATCATATACAATTATTCCTTTGATACAACTGCTTGAGTATTCTTGTGCAAGCATATAGGTCATTACTGATTCATTTGTCAGAAAACAGTATGCAAGATGCAGAAAGTGAAAGAAATTAGCAGTCAAGATTCAGATCGCTAATCTTGGCTTTATTTTATTTTTCTAAGTGCATTAGGACTTTTGTTATCTTTATTTTACCTTTCGAAGTGCATTAGGATCTGCGTTTCTTAATTTTATTTTCCTAAACAGAACCAAAATATATAGTTTTGTCTTCTGTTTAATATATTGTAAACGCTATCTGAGGGGTGTATTATTCATGAATAAGACAAGCAACAACTTGCAGCAAAGTCTAGAGGTAGGCAACTCTCTCTAATGAGTTTCAAGGTACGTGACTTCCTTAAACGAGCTACAACTACCTAGTAATCATTGGCAAGAACAAGAATAGAAACAAGGACGAAGACCCACTTGTCAAACCTTACTTTCCTGTGAATTGTCCAGTGGCACGATCCTAGAATTGGGACTAGGGCTGTGCAAAACTTGACAAACTAGAATAACTTGACCGACCTGACCTGGAAATTTGAATTCGGTTCAGATTTGTCAGGGCCAATCGAAGTAGGTTGGTGCATATTTTGGGTGGTGTTTCGGGTTCGGGTGAAAACCTTGAAAAATCCGAATTGGACAGAGAGATATGTCATTAATATTCTTGTTTTTTTGGAAATAAGAATTGTAGTTTGGTGGTTGGAACACTCCATTTTCATTTAGTGTCCCGAGTTCAATTCTAAGTGGGGACATTTTTGTATATATATTTTGTCATTTTTTTTTACTCACAATTTTAAATATATCCTTTATGTTATACTCTCTCCATCGTTGTATAATTTATTATCTCATTTATCTCTCTTAAACCTCAATTCTCTTTCAAATATATAAAAGAACAAAAAACAAAACAATCTCTAATTTCTTCTACTCAAATCCCTGATCTTCCTTTGTTGTCTTTGGCACTTGGCGGTTCTTCATTAGCACACTGTCTCTAGCTAGTGCTCACCTGCATCATCTATTTTAGTTTTGATTATCAAAATTCTTCCCTCTAATTTCTTCTAATTTCTTTGTGTTTGTTGTTAAATCTGAAATTTATGGGTATGCTTTCTATTTTGAAGAAGCTTCTGGGTATGATTTTTGTGTGTTTGTTGTATGATTTGTGGATGGCTGCCTAATTTCTTCATTTAATTTGTTTATGTTTGACAATTTGTTGTACGATTTCTTGGTGGCTGTCTGATTGGCACTTTTTGAGAAATTAATTGGAATTTATAGAATTTTTATAAGTGTATTATTGATTAATTTGACAAATTCTAATATTTGTGGGTATATAACATGCAAGCCATTTTTTTTTATACAGTAGAAGCATTCTTGTTTTCTAAATTTGTAGATATGTACAAAAATTTATTCATTCTTGTTTTGTTGATTATAATTTGATAATATCAATGTAGATTTGAATTGTAGGAGAAAGAAAAAAGTAATATATATATATATAGTTATTTTAAATCGAATTCGTGTTAAAAAGGTTGGTTTGGGGCTTGAAATTTTCGGGTGAAGCGGGTAGGGTTCCAAGCCATACTATGGGTTCGTAAAATTTTATGTTGGGTTTTTCGAGTCGTTTTGGGTTTGACCCAAACCTGTCCATTGGACACCTATAACAAATTGGTATAGTGCTGAGCACCATTGACGAAGATACTTTTGATGAAAAGGATGCACAACCTGCTCTGTGAAGCCTAGGTTCACTATGAAGCTTCAGTAGTAGGCTCTACAATGCGAATGGTGCCAAGTTGCAATAGCTTGAAGCCCTAATCCGCAATTCGTCACATGAAAAAGGGGTGGGGGGTTTTGACCAGGGTGTTTTCAATTGAATCAAACAAAGGTGAGAATTTCGGGATCAGTTTTAGGGAGGGCACAATGAAGTAAGTTCAACAACCCATAATGGCAACATTAGAGGAGGTATGTATCTAAATACACCAAGCTGGACTTTCCGACATACTATGGAACTAAGCGCATCCTTGTTTGGCTCCATTGATGTGAAACAACATTTTACCAATCAACACACTGCCAATTTGACCAAGGTAGGACTGGTTGCCTTCCACATTTTAAGGGAGGTACAATTGTGGTTTTATCAACTGGAAGAAGAACCTAATTTAACCTAGGGACTCATTAAGGAGTATTGTACTCTTCGCTTTGGGCCTCCCGCCAGAGGCAATACATTAAGGGAGCTAATCAATTTGAAACAAACAAGGTCATTAGAAGAGTGAAGATGACAATTCTAGAAACTTTGGCTCTGGCATCATCTATGTGCATCAATTATCAGGTTAATTGATGTGGAGTTGCATTGATTGGATAAGTCTAGTAAGAGAGTTTGAGAAGAAATTACATTTTGGGCTAGGTCTGAAAGGAGTTTTAATCCAGCCTAGAATTCTAGAATCGTTTCTAAAATAGCGTTTGGTACTAAAGTGATAACTAACCCTAGAGTTCAGACAAGAAGCACATCCATCAATGCTTCGTATACCTTCATTGAAAAATCAACATAAGGCAAGATGGTTGTTTAACATGCAAGGTCTTTGTTACAGTTGTGATGATCTCTATGTTTTGCACCATTAATGCAAAAAGTTATTTTGGTTGGAAATAGAGGATGGGGGATTGGAAGAGACAATAGGCAATACAGGGGAACCTACCATCTCACTTCATTCAATAATTGGCAAACAACCACCTGATGCAATGCAATTGTAAGTGGTGGCCAATGAGTAGACATTGGCTCAGCATGGTGGACTCTGGCAGTATACACAACTTTATTAGCTCTATTGCTGTCCAATGTTTAGGTTTGCCGATTTGACATGAGGTGATTTTGGATGTATCCATGGCCAATGGCTAGGTCTCTAAGTAAGGCATTCGTAGGTGAGTGCAATTTTCTATTAGTGAAAATTCTTTATTTGCTGAATTTTATGTGATTACATTGGGTGGATTTGATCTTGTTTTATGAATCAAATGTTTGCAAACATTAGGGCCTATATTGTGGGATTTTGCCTCTTTAACCATGCGTGTCAATGTAAAGGGCTTCCATAACACTCTCCAAAGGCAAGACCACTATTCTTAGCCACACATGCATCTCTTGCTAGAGTCCAAACCACAACATGATGACCTAGGGAAGTGGTTGGGGAATTGTGAAGATTTGTTCCAGGAACCAATGGACTACTTCCTATGCATTCATGTGACCATTAAATTTGCTTGCAACCAAGAATGGGTGTAGGGGTGGTACAGCCATATCGCTTACCCCCAATTTTAGAAGGTTGAAATTGAGAGGCAATGTGATCAAATGCTTCAACAAGGCATTGACTGCCCAAGTTGGTCGTCATTTTCATCACCTATATTACTTGTTAAGAAGTGTGAAAGTGAAAGTTTATTCACTTATAATTCTATTAAAACATATACAGGGATTTATACAAGTATACTGAGCTAAAATAGGAAAGAATAAGCCTTAAAATCAAGCTGTTCTTTATCTACCAGTTATACAAAATAGCTGTATAATCTGTAGCAGCTTACAGATATTGTAACACTCCCCCTCAAGTTGGAGTATAAATATTGATCATGCCCAACTTGTTACAAATGTAATCAATCTGATTTCCAGGTAACGCTTTAGTGAATACATCAGCTAACTGGCTCCCTGTTCTGATATAGAGTTGAGATTGATCCATCTTCTAGCTTTTCCCAACTAAAATGACAGTCAACTTCTATGTGTTTGGTTCTCTCATGAAACACATGATTATTTGCTATATAAATAGTTGTTTGGTTGTTACACCTTAAGTTTATTGGTTTAGACTGAATAAATCCAATCTCTCCAAATAAATGACGTTGCCATATAAGTTCACAGATAGTTTGTGCCATAGCTCTATATTTAGATTCCGCACTTGATCGGGATACAACACTTTATTTCTTACTTTTTCAAGAAACAAGATTTTTCCCAACAAAAACATAGTAACCAGTGGTAGAAAGCATGTCTGAAAGATCTCCTGCATAGTTTGCATATGTGAAACTTTCTATAGTGTGGTGACCATGATTTTTATATAAGATGCTACGTCCTAGTGCACCTTTTAGATATCTCAAAACATGTAAAATAGCATCCTAGTGTGAGGTTCTAGGAGGTGACATGAACTGACTAACAACACTTACTGAAAAGGCAATGTTAGGACAAGTGATAGAAAGCTCAATTTTTCCACAACCTTCCTATACTTTTCAGGATTCTCAAACAAGTCTTCATCTTCAGCTTTCAGCTTCACATCTGGTATTATAAGCACATCACATGCTTTTGCCTCAATAAAACCAGTATCATCTAATAAATCCAGACTATTTTCTTTGAAATAGATGAATCCCCTTATGATTGCGAGAAAAAATGTAACCAAAGAAAGTTGTATGCTAAAAAAATGTAACATCAACAGATACCAAACAATGATCCAAAGAAGGAGAGTAACAATGATACCCCTTTTGTTCACTAGAGTATCCCATAAAAACACACTTAAGAGATTTAGGATCTAGTTTCGAGACCTGAGGACGCATGTCTTGAACAAAACAAGTACATAAAAAAATGTGAGAAGTAGGAGGAAATAGTGTAGATGAGGGAAAAAGAAGAGTATGGAATCTGGCCGTCAAGAATCGAAGATGGCATTCTATTTATTAGAAAACAAGCAATGGAAACAATATCTACTGAAAAGACTTTAGGAACCTATATATGGAACATCAATGCTTGGTTAATTTCGAGTAAGTGACGATTCTTCCATTCAGCTACACCATTTTGCTGAGGGGTAACAATACAAGAAGACTGATGAATAATACTATGCTAAGAGAGATAATATTTAAAAGAATGTGATATATTTTTTTAGCGTTATCACTTCTCAAAATACACATGAATTTATTGAATTGAATTTTAATTTCAGTATGAAAAGCACAAACTAAAGTAAATAACTCAGATCGAGATTTCATAGGATAAAATCAAGTAACTCGAGAATAATTATTAATAAATGTCACGAAATAACGAAAATCAAATTTAGATGTAACAAGACATGGACCTCATACATCAGCATGAACTAAGTAAAAGAAAACTCAACATGTTTATTTAATCTAGGAGAATAAGATACTTTATGGTGTTTAGCAAATTGACAAACTTCACATTCTAAAGTAGATTCCAGTTTAAGATTAGGATATAACTTTTATAAAATTGGAAGAGGAGGATGATCAAAACGACAATAAAGTTGCAAAATAGAAGATGAGCTTGTGCACGCAATGGATTGAGGTACTGGTCCAGAAGTTGATTCAAGAGCATACAAGCTATTCATCAGACACCTTTTGCCAAGAATCTGCTTCGTCCCAAGATCTTGAAAAAGATAATAATTGGGATAAAAAATAACACAACTGTTAAGATTTTGGATAATTTGGATAACAGATAACAAGTTAAAGGAAAATGATGACAAACATAAAACAGATGACAATGAGAGAGATTTTGTTGGGTTTGCTATAGCACATCCAATTATAGAAGCAGTAAATCCATTGGCTAAAGTAGAACACGGTAAATTAGCAGTAGATTTAAAAGAAGAGAGAATATCTGTGTTGCCAGTCATATGATCAGTAGCACATGGGTCAATAACCTAACTACGAGATGAGGTGGAAAGACATGTAGTAGGGTTATCTGTATTAGCCAAAGCTAATATCCTAGAAGATAATTGTTGTGAATCATAATTGGCAGTTAAACGAACATATTCATCCGCTGAAATGGTGACAAATGGTTACCATTATTCCCACCTTTACCTCCGTGATTACCATTCGAAGTATTACTAACAAATGCCACTGTATCATTGGGCACCATACTAGAAGGTAAATCACCATCTTTACAAACACGAAACAAACAAGCATAAATTTTGGTAAAAGAAGGGAGTGACTCACTAGTCAGCAATTGTGTGCGTGCCACATTATATTCAGAATCCAATCATGCTAAGAAACACTGTACCACAATCTGCTCCTCTTGTTATTGCATTTGTTTAATATGAGCAACAATAGGAAACATAGTCCGCTTTTCTTTCAAGGCTTGTTTCACTTCGGTATAATACTGGAATTAGGAGTGGCCTTTTTGTTCTGCTTGATAAATCTTTAGCAATAAATAATGGACGTGAGACATCTTGTTTGCAAGCATACTAAAATTTCAGATATTTCCATAATTCTTTTACACTATCACAATGATTCATATCATCAACAGCGGGATCTAAAGTATTCTGGATTTAATTAAACAACTTATAATCCTCCATTAACCATTTCTTTCGATTAACATCATCCTTAGACGGTGGATTACTAGTTAAATGATTCTCCAAATCTACACTCGTCACAAATCTACGGATTGTTTTTTTTTTACTGGGCATAATTGTTACTTTCAGTCACTTTTCTATTCGTAATTTTGGATGATCCGAATATAATTTCAGTAACAGTCTTTTTATCACTACTTTTAGCCATTTAAACCAGTCGCAAATAACCTTAGACAATAAAATTAACAGACAATGAAGCAAAGATCCAATATACCCAGCACAAATAAACACCCAAACTACTCAACCAAGCACCAGAGAAATAAAGTAGGATAAAGGAGCAGAACCCTGAGAATAGAACCTCAAAAGGAGCGGAGGAACTTAACTACGACCATGAGGGAAAACCAACTCAAGTGATCATCGGAATCTAATTGGAAATAGCAAGGCGATGTCGAAGACGGAATCGGAGGACCGGCAGACACCGCACGTGCTCCCACGCGCCAGCGCATGATGAAGAGGACAGGGACTGCAGCAACACATGAGACTCACTCGTCGGTTGGACAGATGCCAAATTTTGTGGGAAGGTCGGAACACCACATGTGCATCTCCCCGACGTGGGCTGTGAGACAAACTGGTCATCGTAAATGTAATCCTAAGAAGTAGAACTGGATCTCCAAAACCGAGAACCCAAAAGAGGAAGAAAGACGGTACAGAATCACAAGCTTTAGACAAGAGACCTAGAAACATGACTAGGCTATGATACCATGTGAAAATGAGAGTTTATTCACTCATAATTCTACCGAAACATATACATGGATTTATACAAGCATACTAGAGCTAAAATAGAAAAGAATAATCCCTAAAATCAAGCTATTTTCTATCTACCAGTTATACAACATAGCTGTACAATCTATAACAACTTATAGATATTGTAACAAGAAGCATGAAGTGTCATGCCTTTTGGTATGGATTAGGGAGCTCAATGTCAAAACAATCAGAGACAAATTCCCTATTCCAATGGCAGATAAATTTCTTGAAGAATTACAGGGAGCTAGGTTTTTCACCATAAATTTCATGTTCATTGTTGTGCCATTGAGTTGACCAGTTCTCCTACCTTTTAGGCTATGATGAAAAAGGTATTTTGGAAGCATTTACGTCAATGAGCGTTGTGTTCATTGTGTACAAAAACTTGGATGTACCTAGCATATGACCATCTATTAACCTTTTTCAATTGCAAGCTAGCCAAAGGACATCGCAGACTTTTAGCTTATTATGAGGGGGAATTGATAGGTTTGACTAAGGCTGTCCTACTGATAGAGAAGGGCAACATCAGGCCCATAAATGTGAAGGCCCCTTGTTCCACCAAAAGGAATTCCTAGTAGTGGTGGGTACCCATCACACTTATAAGCCACTAACTACCCATATAGCTAGCCAATGTGGGATCGTAACATTACCCCCTCCTTCAACAGCCGACGTCCCGACGGCTTGTCACCCACTGGCGGCTTCTCCCCAAAGGTTCCTCTCCTGGGTCACACCCACTTGGCGGCTTCTCCCTTCTGGGTTCCTCTCCTGGGCCACACCCACTTGGCGGCTTCTCCCCTAAGGTTCCTCTCCTGGGCCGCGGATCCGGCAGGTCGGACCACTGATAGAGAACGGCAATGTTAGACCCATAAGTGTGAAGGCCCCTTGTTCCACCAAAAGGAATTCCTAGTAGTGGTGGGTGTCCATCACAGTTATAAGCCACTAACTACTCATATAGTTACGATCCCACATCGGCTAACTATATGAGTAGTTAGTGGCTTATAAGTGTGATGGGCACCCACCACTACTAGGAATTCCTTTTGGTGGAACAAGGGGCCTTCACACTTATGGGTCTAACATTGCCGTTCTCTATCACCTACCTTGGCGATCTTATCTATTGGGATATGCCTTTTATCTTTTGGATGAACTATTATAGTCTAAAATATCTATTGGACCGATGTCTTACCACTTCACCTCAACAACTTTGGCTTAGCAAATTAATGAACATTGATTTTTGAGTGGAACACAAGACAATCTATGAATATTGCTGCAGTCTCCTCCTTGGTGAGAAGAGGCTATAGGAATGTTGTTTGTTGTCTCCCAACTGTAGGTTCTGATATTTGATGAACTGTAGTTGGAACAAAAGCCATCACCAGCTCTTGTAGAACTCCAATTTAAGGTGGAATAGGGATAGCTAGGTGCGGATTGGGTATTATGAGACGGGCTGCCAACTTTCAAGGACTGAAGTTACTTGCAACTTGATTCAACCTTAGTTGCTTTTGTTCTACTTAGGTTTCATGATGGTATGCATAAAAGGGTTCAAAAGACCATGCAATGGATTAGTCAGGACTTATATTGGTTGGGTATCAAAATAGCTATTAGAGACTATGTGGTTGCTTGTTTGATTTGCTAACATAATGAGGTAGAGCATTAGTCTAACCGAATTGTTTCCGCCAGTGAATTGCATGTAAATGTCTGGTCAGATCTCTTAGTGGGCTATGAAGTCCTTAGGTAAAACAGTGGTGTTGGAGTAGTTCTCCAAGTATGCATACTTTATTCCTCTTACCTAATAATGCTTTGATTGTTGCAAGGGTTTTCTTTGGGCACATTGTTAGATTGCATGGAATACCAAAATCAATTGTCAATGGCTAGGATACACTATACACTAGTACATTTTGGAAGGAGCTGTTTCATTTTTGTGGTGCCAAATTGCATTCCTTTGCTGCCTACCATTTGCAATTAGATGAGAAAACAGAGTTTGTGAATTGTATAGTTGAGATGTACTTGTGGTGTTTTATGGGGGATTGTCCTTCTAAACGGGCAGACTGGATTCCCTGGGCTGAATTTTGTTACAACACTTCTTTCCATACATCCTCGCACTTTACCATCCAAGTTGTTTACAATGGGCTACCTCCTTGTTTGCAGTCCTACATGGTTGGGTCCTCTTGGGTTGATTTTTTCGATTGGGCTTTAATGGATTGTCATGTGGCTTTAAGGGACATGCGATCCAAGATTCAACATGCTCGAGGATGAAAATGTTTATGACAAGGGGCATTGAGAGGTGTTCTCTACTGGATCTCATAGTTGGTTTTTCCTCCATCCTTATCAATAAAGTTTGTGGTTGGCCGTGTTCTTTCAGGAGCTTGCACCAATGTGTTATGACCTAGGCCCCCATAAGCTCAAGTCACACCCACACACCTTGGCGGACTTGCCCCATACAAGTTCAAGGGTTACATTAGGCCCATAAGTGGGAAAATCTCTTGTTCCACCAAAAGGAATTCCTAGTAGTGGTGGGTGCCCATTACACTTATAAGCCATTAACTACCCATATAGCCAGCCGATGTGGGATCGTAATATTACCCTCCTTCAACAGCCGACGTCGACGGCGACTTGTCACCCACTGGCAGCTTCTCCCCTCTTGGGTTCCTCTCTTTGGCTGCCTACCTTGGAGCACCGCTGGCTCTGATACCAATTGTTATGACCCAGGTCCCCATAAGCCCAAGTCACACCCACACACCTTGGCGGACTTGCCCATACAAGTCCAAGGGTTACATTAAGCCTATAAGTGGGAAGGTCGTTTGTTGCACCAAAAGGAATTTCTAGTAGTGGTAGGTGCCAATCACACTTATAAGCTACTAATTACTTATATAGCTAGCCGATGTGGGATCGTAACACAATGTAGCATGGCCCTTTGGAGTTTCTGAAGCTCATGGGGTTAGTTGCACACTGGCTTGCGTTACCTGTTGATTGCAGGCTTGATAATGTGTTTCATGCACATAGTTACTTGAGAACTTGAATGGTTCGGTATGCTTTATATGTCTTTTCTTGGTACTGCAGTATGCGGGATAGGCGCAAATGGGTTGCTACTTGGGAATGAAATTCACTTGGGATTGGATCACTTTGCAAAATGTTCAAACCATAGTAGTGATTGGAAGAGAAGAACAAAAAGAGATGAAACATAAGTGCATAATAAGTAGAAAAACTGCTAAACAAGAATACGATAAACAAGAAAAAAAAGTTCTTTAGTTCTTAACATCAAATATATCAAAGTAGTCTCAAAGAAAATTAAAATATAATCATAAACAAAAATCTGATTCTATAGATCAATTCATCTTCCCTCTGCCTTTTTCTGCAAAACTAGGTATTTGAGTTTGTTGAAACGGACCATTTTCCATACTAGAAGAAGCCTTCACTTTTGAAGTAGGCTTGAAAACCTCCAATAGTGCCACATCTTCATATTTCTTTCCGAAGTCCCCTGTGTTGTCAGCATAATCACCATCTAATGATTTCCACCGTGGTAGAATCATCAGTGTCGGTCTCCTCAGGATCAATGTCCTGTTTGGTGAAAGGCCCTTATAACTCTCACTGAAGCGAGCTAAGAGATGAATATTTGAGTGATTGAAGCCCAATATATCTGCCCTTGTGGCATTTAACCTATAACTCTTTACATCGTCAATATTAATTCTATGTGCTTATATTCTATCGGTAGCAAAACTCTCTAAGGAGTTCAAAGGTGTGCAACTCCCTAAATTGTGTTGCAACTACCCAGTAATCATAGGCAAGAATAGGAATAGAAACAAGGATAAAGACCCACTTGTCGGACATGACTTTGTCCAATCGGGACCGTAACATAGGTTATAGTAATGAAGGAAATTATTGATACAGCAGAATATAGTTGTGGCATCAGATCTGTCCAGTGCCAAGTTAACATAAACTATGCTTAGGCTATAAAGCACTAACAGGCTACGAAATGTTGGGGATTCTAATGGAAAATCCAGACCTAAACTTTGAGATGTGATTAAAAAAAATTCCACAAGATGAAGTGTAATGCAATTTCAAGTATGCTCTTCTAATTAATGATCTTAATTTTTAGGAGATTCTTAAACTTTTCACATTAAGTGGCCCATAAAAGTGAAAGCTTCTGTTGGGTTGCTGGTCTTATTGTAGCTCTGGTAGATGTACAATCATTGCGCAAACTCTAAGCTAAGCAGCCATGGTTATAGGTTCATTAACAGGGAGATGATTTTTGTACAAGCAGAGACATGTTTCCGTACATAGTTGTATTTTCAGACGGTATGTCTGTTTTCTCATGCATGAGTGATGTGTTTACTGAATCACCCATCTTGCTATTTTCTGTTCCATTTTGCTAATAAACACTTGAAAGGTGTTATCAAATATTATATCTAGGGTCATTCATTATAATATTTATTTGCACGCCTCATTGCATTTGTCTTGAAAACTTCTTTCCTCAGTCTAAAATAAGATTGTGGTGCCTTATGTTTTGTGCACTATGTCCTTACTGCAATCCTCTTTGAGCATGAATACTGCAATCTTCTTTGAGCATGAATAACTATGGGAATTCATTTTATAATGTGTGCGACTTTTCTCGATGCAAAGTCTTGTTTGACATTTTTTGTTATGTTTTCTCATACACCCAATGGTGAAAACCTTTACTTTTTAGCCTAAACTATTTGAAGGTTTTGCAATATTTGAGTCTCCCTACTAAATTGATGTTTTCTTCACTTGCCAAGACCTGTTGCTTTTTAACACTTATCTCCATTAACACAGTAGGAAGCAAATAAGTATTTTTCTTTTCTGGTTTTTGATTTGGTGGTTTGGTTATTATAGTTGAATTATCCATTTAGTAAAAGACAAACTGATGATTCTTGCTGTTTCTCTTGTTTCTGATTGTTTTCCTTCTGCTGTAGTTTCTGGATGGCTGGGTTATATTTGCCGAGTATGCGAGACCCAGGCCGTCGCCTGGTGCACCTGGGAATAATACAAGTCCTGTATATGGGGAAACAGGTCGTGCATATGGGAGCTATGCAGGTCCTGAATCTGGGAGCAATGCTGGTCCTGCACATAGGAATGGCATGGATGTTGCATACGGAAGCAACATAGGTCTTGCATACGTGAGCAACACTGATCCTGCATATAGGAATGCCCCTGATGCTGCATACGGAAGCAACACAGGTCATGCATATGGGGGCAATGCTGGTCCCGCATATGTGAGCAATACTGGTCCTACATATGGGAGCAATGCTGCTGCTGCATATGAGAGCAACACTGGTTCAACATACGAGAATGCCACAGTTCCTGCATATGATGGCAACAGTGGTTACATGGGTAGGAATGCCAAGGGTCCTGCAAATGTGAGCAACGGTCCTGCATATGGGAGCAATCCTGCTCCTGTGTATGAAAGCAACACTCGTTTGACATACGGGAATGCCTCATTTCCTGCATATGAGGGCAACAATGGTTCTACAGTTGGGAATGCTAACAATCCTGCTTATGAGAGCACTGCTGGTTCCACATACGGTAATGCCACAGGTCCTGCATATGGAAGCAATGTTTATCCTCTGCACAATAATAAGTTCGATTCTGCATATGTGAGCAATACAGGTCCATCGTATGGGAATACTTCTGGTCCTTCATATGCAGGTAATAGAGTTCCTACATGTGCGAATCCCTTGGGTCCTGTGCATGAGAGCAACACCGGCTATGTATATGGTAATAACTCAGGTCCTCAGTATGCCAACAATTCAGATCCCGTTCAGAGGAATTCCTCAAATCCTTTGTATGGTAATAGCATGGGTCCTGCAGATGGTGATGACACAGCTGTTGCATATGGTCGGTGATGACTTGTTTGAAGCCGATAGGCTGTAATTTCAAAATTTTCTGGTCAATAAGAAGGATTTACAACTTAATTCTATTTTGTCTTTCGTGGTTCACAAGAAAGCATTGGGGATATAGCCTTACATTGAGCCGATTGAAATTGGAAATATGGCATTCTGTTACGGAAATGTCATAAATAGTCTACCATGAACTGATATGAATTTTTGGATTAAACTGAATTAACTCTAGTGCATTGGAAGTTAGAATTTCAACAGGAGAGCGGGATCCAAAAGATTCTATTATAGAAGCTTTAGATAATGATTTTTAGAATTTTAAAGTATCTGTCACTGATTATATCAACTGTAAACCGGAATTTGAAGTGAATGGATCGCCCAGGTCAGAGTCTGATAATATTTTTTTTTCCCTTCCTGTTCGTGTTTAAATTTGGCGAGATGAAACATATGGCAAATCAAGTTCAGCTAAAAATTAACGGATGCTTTTGTCGGGGCTGCTCATGTAAAAGAGAAGATTAATTCGATCGCAAGCAGTGCGCTCTATCAGATCAGATAGTACAGATGATACGTGTGTTATTACGATACTCAAATTTGACTCTATTCTCTTGAAATTAGTCTGAAAAATTCATTTAAACTCGTACTTTGCGAGCAATTTTCTGGTATCTAAACTTGTAAAATTGAAATGCAATGGGGCAATGGGGTGTTGCTGTGTGGCATAATGCAATGGGGCAATGGGGTGTTGCTGTGTGGCATGTTTTGTAAAACTAACGTACTTGAAGTGTGTTAGTTGTAAAAGGAAAAAGGTACGAAAATGTTATTTGTAGAAGGAAAAAGGTACGAAAATGCTTTTCATGTTATCTCAAAGAGGTAAAAATATTTTTAAATTTTTTTTGAGAAAAATTACAAATATTTCTAAATTTTTTCGAGAAAAAATACATCTGATGTACTAAAATTAGTATTAAAATGCCCATTGGCTAAGTTATTATTAACTTCGGATTACGGACGTTGATGCGACATTGATACGTGATAAAATATGTCATTTTAGCGTTATATTTTTAATCAAAATATATTTAAGGGCATTTTAGCAATGTATAAAAACTTTTAGTAACATTTTAGTACTTTAAGAAAGACGTTAAATATATTATAATACCCTAATGAGAACATTAAGACTATTTTTGTACCATAAAGAAAATATTAAAAATCAATATTTGTTACACTGGATATTAATCAATATTTATTATATTAATTAATAAATATCTTTTTATATAAATGTACGAATAAAAAATTATAAATAAATTATATAGTCCAAGAATATTTATTACTTAATTTTTAATGAATATAATATTAAAATTTGACTACAAAAATGCATTTAGGAGCATTTTTATTAAGATTATTAAAATAAATGTATTAAAAAATCTTTTGCATTATTATTTTACACATGATAAATATTTTAAATAATGATATTATTATTTTAATAATTATAACAATGTACATACTTTTTTACATTAAACTTAATTGATTTTAATTAGTTTATAAAATTATAAATATTTCAACAAAAAATATTAAAAATATTTAATAGTTGCATTAAGAGTTTAACTTTTATAAATTAAAAAATTGTATCAACTTCTTATAGCAATTAATATATATATATATATATATATATATATATATATATATATATATATATATATATATGTTTCACCTTGATATGTAATCATTTAAAAAAAATGATGGGACACATTGTCTTAAAAATATAATTTAAATATTTATAAGCAATTAAACAATAAAATTCCTATGGGTTGCTCCAATTGCTTGAAGTACAAAAATATTTAGAGGCATTTTTGTAGTCAAATTTCAATATTATATTCATTAAAAAATTAATTAATAAATATTCTTGAGCTATATAATTTTTTTATTTGTACATTTATATCAAGAGTATTTATTAATTAATGTAATAAATATTGATTAATATTTAATGTAATAAATATTAATTTTTATTTAAAGGTGGCAAATGGACGAGTTTGGATTGTGTCATTAATGGATAGGTTACTGATAACTGAGAAAAATACATATTTGAAGGCCCAATAAACACGGCCCACTGATGACAGAAAGAGTGACAGAAAAAGAATGAGCCAAATGGTGACACAAGCAGAGTAAGCGCCCGATCGGACTGATGGGACAGCTCGCCCTGACAGCCCACTGGCACAAGCCAACATCTACCTTATATCTGCTTCCTATCACATCGCCGCTTAGGATCAGCATCCAGTGCCTTGGCAAAAGGTGTCACGGACCGTCCATTTGCTGAATCGCTGATTGCGAAGCAACCGAGCAGCTTTCCCGACCTAATGAGCAGAATCAGACGACGTGTCCAGTTGGACAACGCCCTTAGATCCGGCGGAGTTGGGAAAACCAATATGATGGACAGGTTGCGATACTCAGACGGTCGACCATTCAGGAGAATCCTTGCGTCTGGCCGAGCAGAAGAAAAACCAAAATGGTCGGTCTTTTCTAGGATCTCAAAAAGGGAAAGTGGAAATGAGAAGGATAAAGCCGAGGAACGCCACTATCAATCGGCTGGGATTTCTACCTCCATCGGCATCAATTCTCCATAGACACCTTCCATCGCCAAGAAAAGGCATATAAAAGCCGGCCGGTCTAAAATGGCCAAGTAGGAGGAAAAGCAATGGAGGCCACGAAAAAAGCCGCCAACTATTCCATAAAAGGCCGATAAAGCTGCAATGAATCAGGTGCTATTGTTACAATTTGTGCTGAAAATGAATATGTTCTCATCCCTCTGTAACAAGTATTGAAATGTCAATTTACTTTAATAATTACTTATTTTATCGTCTAAAGATATGTCCTTCAAGTGACAGCAAAAAATAATCAACCAAACAGGAGGAAGGGGAAGCAGCAGCATATAAAAGCTGCTGAAGACCTCGGCGCCATTACTTTTACAAAAAAAAAATTCCATTTGTTTTCTAGCAAACTGGCCCTCAGAATCGAGTCACTTCGCCATCGGATATTCGAAGAAATGACCTTGAGAACTCGCAAAACTACAAGATCGTCCGCCGCCAAGGGCGGATCGGACAGGTAATGCCTCTTCGCCAGGAGCGGATCGAAATGGAAAATCAACTATTGCTGAGAGCGGACCTTATAAGCAACCTTCAGGTTAGTAAACATTTATAAAATTATTTGTATGATAAAAATTGCGAGAAATTATCTGCAGGACAAGATTCTCCAAAAAGGGTAAATGATAAAACACAAAATTTTACCGTAGAAGGAGAGATCGCCGGCCATGGTGAGGAAGGCTTTAATGACCTGCAAAAAAGGAAACTAGCCCGGTCTTGTCGGGCTTTTGAGCTCCGATGCCTAAGTTAGCTATCAAAGTGTGGAGAGAAAGCTAATGGAGAGAGAGTAATAAGAGTTAGAGAGAGAGAGAGAGCCCCCTGGTTATGTGTTTACCTCTCATATTTATACCCTTGAGTATTGGGTTTTATGGGCTTCTGATCTTAGTCCTCTTCATAGGCCTTTAATGGGCTGGCCACATAGTTAATTTTATTTTAGGTGTTATCACTAGTCCCCTTCCACGCAATTCGATATTTGAGATCGAAGGCTTGATAATTTTGGGAGTTATCCGCTCATGGGGAGTTACCCGTTTGGAGAATACCGTGGCCTTTGGGAGTTATCCGCTTGGGGAGTTATCCGTTTGGAGAATATCGTGGCCTTTGGGAGTTACCCGCTTGTGGGAAGTTACCCGCTTGGAGAATACCATGGCCTTTGGGAGTTACCCGTTTGGAGAATACCGTGGCCTTTGGGAGTTACCCGCTTGTGGGGAGTTACCCGTTTGGAGAATACCGTGGCCTTTGGGAGTTACCCGTTTGGAGAATGCCTTGATCTTTGGGAGTTACCCGCTTATGGGGAGTTACCCGTTTGGAGAATCTTATCCTGCAAATAATTTTTGCAATTTTATTGTGCAAATAATTTTATAAATATTTACTAACCTGCTTTACGGTTGCTTATATTATTGGAGAGATAATCATATCCGATCCGCTTTTGGCGGTGGAAAAAATCACATCCGATCCGCTCTTGGCGATAGACGGTCTTCCAATTTGATTCGCTCTTGGCGGAGAGATAATATCCGTCCGATCCGCTCTTGGCGATGGACGGTCTTCTGATCCGCTCTTGGCGGAGAGATAATCCGTTCGATCCGCCCTTGGCAATGAACGGTCTTCCATTCGATCCGCTCTTGGCGGAGAGATAATATCCGTCCGATCCGCTCTTGGCGATGGACGGTCTTTCGATCCGCTCTTGGCGGAGAGATAATATCCGTCGAATCCGCTCTTGGCGATGGACGGTCTTCCGATCCGCTCTTGGCAGAGAGATAATATCCGTCCGATCCGTTCTTGGCGATGGACGGTCTTTCGATCCGCTTTTGGCGGAGAGATAATATCCGTCCGATCCGCTCTTGGCGATGGACGGTCTTTCGATCCGCTCTTGACGGAGAGATAATCCGTTTGATCCGCCCTTGGCGATGAACGGTCTTCCATTCGATCTGCTCTTGGCGGAGAGATAATATCCGTCCGTTTCGCTCTTGGCGATGGACGGTCTTCCGATCCGCTCTTGGCGGAGAGATAATCCGTTCGATCCACCCTTGGCGATGAACGGTCTTCCATTCGATCCGCTCTTGGCGGAGAGATAATCCGTTCGATTCGCCCTTGGCGATGAATGGTCTTCCATTTGATCCGCTCTTGGCGGAGATATAATCCATTCGTTCGGCCCTTGGCGATGAATGGTCTTCCATGGATCCGCTCTTGGCGAAGAGATAATCCGTTTGATCCGTCCTTGGTGATAAACGGTCTTCCATGCGATCCGCTCTTGGTGGAGAGATAATCCGTTCGATCCGCCCTTGGCGATGAACGGTCTTCCATTCGATCAACTCTTGGCGGAGAGATAATCCATTCGATCCGCCCTTGGCGATGAACGATCTTCCGATCGATCCGCTCTTGGCGGAGAGATAATATCCGTTTGATCCGCCCTTGGCGATGAATGGTCGTCCATTCGATCCGCTCTTGGCGGAGAGGTAATCCGTTCGATCCGCCCTTGGCGATGAACGGTCTTCCATTTCGATCCGCTCTTGGCGGAGAGATAATCCGTTCGATCCGCCCTTGGCGATGAACGGTCTTGGGACTTTCCATCGACCGGAATTAAAAAATCATCGGTTGGGATTAACATCAACTGGAATTAAAATACATCGGTCGGAATTTTTCATTGACCGGAATTAAAATACATCGATCGGGATTTTTCATCGACCGGAATTAAAATACATCGGTCGGGATTTTTCATCGACCGGAATTAAAAAATCATCGGTTGGGATTAACATCAACCGAAATTAAAATACATCGGTCGGGATTTTTCATCGACCGGAATTAAAATACATCGGTCGGGATTTTTCATAGACCGAAATTAAAATACATCGGTCCGGATTTTTCATCGACCGAAATTAAAATACATCGGTCGGGATTTTTCATCGACCGGAATTAAAAAACATCGGTCGGGATTTTTCATCGACCGGAATTAAAATACATCGGTCGGGATTTTTCATCGACCGGAATTAAAAGATCATCGGTCGGGATTTTTCATCGACCGGAATTAAAATACATCGATCGGGATTTTTCATCGACCGGAATTAAAATACATCGATTGGGATTTTTCATCGACCGGAATTAAAATACATCGGTCGAGATTTTTCATCGACCGAAATTAAAATACATCGGTTGGGATTTTTCATCGACCGGAATTAAAATACATCGGTCGGGATTTTTCATCGACCGAAATGAAAATACATCCAATTTGATCAACTTAAAATAACAATTAAATAAATTCTCAATATAAATACCTGGTATTGGTTCTTTTCAGATCTTTAAAGGTGTGGTAGGTAATCACATGCTTTTTTGTTGTAGAGGTGGGACCCATCCATCATATCTTTCAAGAGATAGATATGGGTTTGCAGTCAATGCTACCCACTGAAACTTGCTTTTTGATTTTCTCTTTCCAGTTTTGTTTGTTCTTCCTACCATCATTTTTGTCCGGTGGGGGCCTCTCCTGTGAGTTTGTTTGTCACTTTTCTCTATTTTTCTTGGAGCACAACACCCGTATCACTTCTCTTTTCGCCTTTTTTGCAAGATCAAATCCAGGATCTTTAGATCTAGGCCTTTCCTTTGGAAAGAAACTTAAGATCTTCCAGATTTAAACTTTTATTGCGAGATCGAGCTCAAGATCTTTCAGATCTAGGACTTAAAGCCGTCCAAACTATCCCTTATCTTCGATTTGAGGCTAAGTAGCTCAGATCCGGCATCAACTCTCAATGAAAGCACCAAATGATAAAACACAAAATTTTACCGTAGAAGGAGAGATCACCGGCCATGGTGAGGAAGACTTTAATGACCTGCAAAAAAGGAAACTAGCCCGATCTTCAAATGATAAAACACAAAAGTTTACCGTAGAAGGAGAGATCGCCGGCCATGGGAGAAGGAGGCTTTAATGACCTGTAAAAAAGGAAACTAGCCCGGTCTTGCTAGGCTTTTGAGCTCCGATGTCTAAGTTAGCTATCGAAGTGTGGAGAGAAAGCTTAATGGAGAGAGAGTAATAAAAGTTAGAGAGAGAGAGAGAGCCCCCTAGTTATGTGTTTACCTCTCATATTTATACCCTTGAGTGTTGGGCTTTATGGGCTTCTGATCTTAGTCCTCTTCATAGGCCTTTAATGGGTTGGCCACATAGTTAATTTTATTTTGGGTGTTATCAGGTAACTCCCCACCAGCGGGTAACTCCCGAAGATAAGATTCTCCAAAAAGGGTAACTCCCCACCAGCGGGTAACTCCCGAAGACAAGGGGTGAGGAACTTGGCCTGTTTTTCCGGATAAAGGCCGGTTTAAGAAGGAAGCGCTCATTTCTGATGACGGCCTTTAAGCAGAGCTCCCTTCTTGGGATTGATTCCTATGTGTCGCTCCTTTCTCCAAAGCAACTCGTAACGAATCCCGTTCGGACTTAACTTGGGAACATTCGGCAGATAAACGAGCTACCTCACCTCGGAGACAATCCATCTCCTCTTGCTGAGATCTTAGATTCGGAGAAATTTGGGTAGACTCCCCCTTCAGCCTCTCAATTTCCGCTTAAGCAGCCAAGAACTCCTCTCTCACCGAATCATATCTAGTCTCTGCCTCCTTCCTAGCTCGATCGGAGTCTTCCCATTTCTTTTTACAAAAATTAGCTATGCCATGCAAGCGTAGCCCCCTTCTTATCAACTAAAATTTAGACAGATAAAAGTTCAAGGAATCAAGAAAAAAAGGTGCGACTAAATGAATGTCCCTTCGAAAATGGATGCTTCGGGAATTACCTCCAGGCTCTGTTGTTGAAAGAAGTTGCGTTCTTGGGGCAGTTTATCGGGATCTCCTATTATCATAAAATCGTCCTCTTGAAGCATACCTCGGCACAAATAACTAGCGACGACTGTATCATTAATAGACCAATTCTCGCCAAATCGACCCTTTAAAACCTCCCCCAGCAACGCAGCATGCCCCTCAATAATTCTAGTAATAGAACTTTGGCGAGGTTTATCCTGAACGGGCCCTTTGCCTTTGGCAATAGCCCTAACATCCCCAACGGTTGTTGTCTCCATATGCCTTCCTCTAGCTTCATCTTCAACTCTCTTTTTTGTAGCTTTATCCTTCGAAGGCGTACTGCTTCCAGCCAACCCCGTTTGCGATGATACAAGACGCTCCCCTTCTACGTCAACTTTGTCTCTTGGTACGAGATCCGGTAAGGATCCCTGGCCCCCTGAAAAAGTCTGGATTACAGCAGATATTGGACTGCCCCAGTCGGAATGGCGGATCGGATCGCCGGAGGAAGACGTAAATGCCTGCACTTCCGAAAGGAATGCCAGCTTTCTCTTCTTAGACTTCTTTTCTTCCCTAGCTGAACGATCTGCCTCTATCTTCGCTTTGGCCCTGTCGGCCAGCTGTTTGATGAGATCGTCTCCTCTAGTCATTGTACCTGCAAGTACATCGTAAAAAAGAAGAGGAAGAGATAAGTACCCCACCTAATTAAAGACAAACTTCATAAACTAGCAATCTATGACAGTTAATATGCAGGTTTGGGGATCCGGCCACGATATTAAAAGGAAACATAACAGTAGTATAATCTACTATGGCTCCTACATCAACTCTGGCAAATACTGGTCAGACAGCAAATGATCCACCACAACCTCTCTGCTTATACTTTACATGAACAGCTCTTGCATTGCAAGGCTTTCGTCGGAGCACTGATCCTCATTCATTCAGAGGATTGTATACTCGGAGGATTCAAAGGACTTGTTATTGCCACCATTCTCTCCCACACGAATCCCGTGGGGCAGAGAGGTTATGGTTCCAAATAAGGCGACATCAACAATGACTGCAGGAAATGAAGAAAATCAAACAATGGAAGCCACTCACTTACTCGGGCAATGTAATCTCCAAATTCTTGGAAGTATGAAACAACCTTTTGCGTACGAGAGAAAGAAAATCCAGTAGAGTTCTGTCAAAAAATCGTGAAGAAGTACCACCTACTTATAACTGCACTGTTTCTGGAAGCACCCAAATGCCTCGAAAGCTATATAACCGTCCATGTCTTCAGACCATCATCATGGCCCGAGAAAATAGGCGCCAACCTCGACATACATGCCGGCATTAAAGGAACAATAGCCGATGCGAAAGGACACGACTCTTTGGACTCAGTCCGACCTGAAAATCTCCATGATCTTCAGGATATTGATAAAAAGCAATGGAAATATCTGGGGGATCGCAAGTCATTAAGAACAGTCATCTACACCCGGCTAAGAGAATGTCTCCTGTCTTTTTCCTCCTTGGAAAAGGTATGATTCTCTTATTTCTAGGTTTATCCTTTATGTTATTTCATTTTGTTTTGCAGGATGTCTATCCCATTTCTACCCACCCACTAGGATCTCCAAGCGACGGATCATCCCAGGCCGATCGGCAAGATAATAATTCATCGTCCCCAGGCAATTAAAACGTCTCCTAAAAAATAATAATGGCTTATGCACGCAGTTGCAAATATATGCCGATCGGTATATATTATGATGGATTACGGATCCGGATTACCGGATCCTTAAGGCGGTGTCAAAATTGAATGGTGTTATCAACGCATCAAAATTTTAAAAGATCTCCTGTATTCGCGGTGGAATAGTTATGATACATGACTTTCGCCTCATTCAAAAAAAAAAAAACAAAACGAACAACAACAACAAGCAACAAAAGAAGAAGAAGAAAGGGGAAATAAAAGAAAGCTAAATCAATCGACCATGCTCCAGTGACATCGTTTCAACCCAATGGGTGGCGAAGCAGCGACTCGCCTGACGTGTTGGCAGTCTTGATCATGATGATGATGAAATAACGGACTGTGCGCAGAACCTAGCCATGATCACAGTATAAAATTGAAGCACGCTGAAAGAGGCGTGGTCAGAAAATAAATTTTGATTCTCCATGAGAAGAGAGACTCTCACAATACTCGATTGATTCACCCACGCCTCTGCATGCTGAATTAACGGTACACCACATTCACCTCCAGATGTCTCCCTATTCTTTACCATGGAATTCGCATGAACTGTTACAGATACCTTTGTAAGAGGGTCATATTGCAAAGCACTGACAATCGCCTTCTCTCTCTTGAGATCTAAAAGACGGACCATGAATCCATGACACCCATAAGCCTCCAGAAGACGCCAGCCTATAGGTCAGATCCAACTCGATATCATATATGATGTACGAGGAAGAAGAGGCAGAGGATACTTCATATGGTAATTTGAATAAGGAAATCCCACTAAAGAGGCGCGATAAGAACTTCATATCCCCGTCAGGGATAACCAGAAAAATAAGACAAAGTCATCCAGAAGCCACCTTTTTATAGGCATCGAAACTTCTGGAATTCTCTAAACATTCTCTTGGATGGCTATCACGCGTACGCATGCCTCCAATCAAAGCGCCGTCCCTAACATATGAGCAAGCGTTAAATGCACATCAGTGGACGAAGCATCGCCTTTGATACTTGTGCAAGCATTGAATGTATAACGGTTATCTGGAATCGACGGATACGACTTTTCGAATTGAAATGTCTACGACGAATTCAAAGATCCTGCCAAAATCGTAGGATGACGCCACGCCCGGTTGGACCCATTTTTGGGTGGCTATGGTGGTTTCTTAGGAATCAGAAGAGAAGCCACTATTTCCCGAAAGCTTGGAATGGATAATGGAGCATCAATAGCCTGATGGATCTTGGTCTTCTCATCCATGGCATCCTCTGCTTCTTAAGGACTCCCTTTCTTGCACTTTGGCTTCTGTTCTTGCTCTAAGTGGGACGTCGGCCTACCCCTTGTCGACAGAGGTACCTATTTTTCCTTTTTATTGTTATTATAAAAGAGACATATTGTAAAATTAGACATATTGTAAAATTACAACTATAAATATTATTAAAATATTTAATAAGTAAAATTAATACTTTTCTATTTCATTGCTTTTTATAGGTCTAACATTTATTGCAAGCAATTTTTGGGCGGCCACTGATGAAATTCAAGTTATACTGTGTATAAAATGCAAAAAGAGAATTTTAGACAAATTTATTGGGTAATGACCTAATAGGTTGAAAAATATAATAGATCAATTTTTGATCGATCCAATGAATATTGAATTGGGTTGAAAAATAAAATAGATCAGTTTTGGGTTGACTCATGGGTATTCATTTATATTAAGTTTAATTTGAATCAATTTTATTGGATGATTTTGGATCGATACATGAATTTGGATCAATTTTGCCGAATCTAATTTTTAATATTTTCTATAAAGTATAAAAATATTCTTAATATTTTTCATTAGGACACTATAATGCCCTTAATGTCTAACTCAAAGTACTAAAACATCCCTAAAAATTTTTGTACAATGCTAAAATGCCCCTGAATATATTTAGATTAAAAATACATGTGGCGCTGATATGATATATTTTGCCACGTCAGTGTTGTTAATCCGGAGTTGACGATAGTTTAACAAAGTGGTATTTTAATACCGATTGTATAACATCAGGAGCATTTTTGCTTTAAAACACATTTGAGAGAACATGGAGAGTATTTTCTTACTTTTTTTTTTCATTCTAAAAATATAATTAAAATAGGGATAGTTGCAAAAGGAGATATGAATTGCGTGATATTTTTCAATATTAGGCCTAACAAAACAATTCTTGCAAGTTAGTACCAAATTCTAGATGTCGTTTTAATTTAAGGACTTTGCTAGTTTTTCTGTTAAAACTAACGGAAATTCATTTTTTTAAATTAAATTTTCAGTTTTTATCTAATAATTAATATTATTTAAATTAATAATAATTTTTTATTTTTATAATTAAGAATTTTTGTAATAATTACCTAAAAAATTAAATTCAAAATAGAATAATTATATGCAATTGGACAAATTAAATAGAAAATAAAGATACCAATTATTTTTAGAAAATATTAAATAATCTAGGGACATAATAAAATATGAACATTAATTTTAAATAATATTTTTATAAACATGCATTAATTATAACAATAAAAAATTACTATTAATTTTAAATAATATTAATTATAAGATAAAAATTGGGAATTTTTATTTTTTTTTTAGAATTCAATGTCCATCCATTTTAACTGAAAAACTAATGGACCGTCTAAATTGAAAGGGCATTTCAAATTTGAGACTGAAATCTCAAGAATTGTTTTGTTAGACTTGAAATTGAAAATTATCCTATAGTTTAGGCCTAATTTTGTAAGTAATCCATTAAGATAATAAGATCTAATACATATCTAGCCCCTTACATTTTTTCCAATATTTCAATTAGCTACCTAAACTTTTTGTAAGCAACTAGTTAGTACTTGAACATTTAAAATTGAAATGCACTGACTTATTTGTTTTTTTTTTCATTATTTGAAACAGGTGTAAATGCATGCACTACATGTGCAGTGACATGGAAAAAAGGCCAAATGAAATAACGTCACTTTAACTAATTTATTAATATTTTTTACTTATATTTATTGTAGAGTTAAAATAAATATTGATTTATTAATAATTTTTACTTGGATTTAAACAAAATTCAAATATATAATTAATTTTAACATCATTATATTTGATTTTTTTCCATATGAACTTACATATGTTTCAGAGGGTGAAAACAATACGCCGATGTATCTCGATTTTTCAAGTTACGAGCGTAAAATGGTTTCTAGCAATAAGCTCAAGGCGCTAATTGAATTATTTAAATAAGTTTAAGGGGCAAGTAAAAGCACGTGGCATTATTCATTGGGTTTTCTTTCCATGTCATCGCGCAGGTGTTACATGTAATAATATGTTTCAGTTCAGATACTGAAAAGAAGGGGCCAATGTATCTCGATTTTACAAATTCACTTTGGTGCAATTTAGCCCTTGGACTGCAAAAGGTAGTGCGGTATAGCTCTTCCCTTAAATGGACGTTAATTTTAACAGTTACCCATCATTTAACTATTATAGGCGGGATATGAATCGGCTGACTATCACACCTAAAATATATTTTTTTTTTCCGCCCATGCAAATTAAGTGGATGAAATATTCACAAAAGGACTAAAAATACCCAAATTGATTAAAACCCTTGCCACCTTAGTTACTCAAGTTAGATTTTTGCATTAAAGAAACAAAAAAATCAAAATCATCCATTCTCTCAAACTAGTTCTTTCTCTCTCTCTCTCTCTTTTTTTATCAAAATCAAAATCAAAACCCTAAAATCCTTAAATCAATTGAAATCTTGTAAGATTCAAACTAAATCGAAGAAGACTCCTATAGTGACGTTATGTTTGTGATAGAGTAGATGGTAGCAAAAGTCTGATACAAATGTGACAAAGGAGGATTTTATTTTCTCTTTACACCTTTCAAAATGGACAAAGATTTAGAGGATAACAAGAACCATGATACTGGAAACAAAAAGTAAGTTATTTGAATTTGTTCATTGAGCCAGTAGGAGGGAAAAAAGTCAATTTTGTGTTGCATAGGTTGAATTGGAAACATAGAGTAGATTAAAATACAAAATTTTGGCCATTTTTACATAGCAAGTCACTTGAATGGGTATTTGTTAGATGTATGCCCTAGAGTCCATGTGAATTAGGAATTTTTTTTTTATGTATATGAACTCATTTATTATTATTAATGAGAAGCCATTATTCATTCATTACAATTGTATGATTAATATCTTAATTTAATAAATGAAGTCTTTGGTATTATTATAGAGTGCAAAAGTAATTATGAAAAAGTTCACAAAATGAGATGCCTATTGCATGCAAATGTGTTAATAGTATATTATTGACAAGATATGGCATTGTTAATATGGATAGACTAACACATGTTAAGCTTATTGAAAGATTCAAGCAGTAGTTCTTATAACTATGATTATGGAAATAATTAAAGATAACATGTGAATACTTGTTAGAAGAACAAGTACATTGGAGACATACCAAGAGAATCCTCGTATGAATATTAAATCTATATGAATAAGAATTCTCTTTATAGCAGTAATGCAAGTATCCTCAGACTTGATATCATCAAAGTTACCTTAAACTATGAGTAATATGCATTGACTCCACAACTGCTTACCTTTATCAAAGGGTAAACAGAGTTAGGAGATTATGCATATTATGATATACTTGAAGATAGTTGAGTGATCAATAAAAGATTCACCATCCAAAATTTATTAAGGGAATTATCTCAAATGTTCTTAAAAATTTTTGTTCAGTAAATCTCTGGCTAGAGTGAATTGCAAAGGTGGATGAAATCCACAAGGGGTATTTTCAGAACAAAGATAATATTATTAGAACAACCAATGTTAGGTTTATGAGAGTTGATTTGTACATGAACATAAATATAAATATTAATTAGATAATTAATATAATGATATAAAGAGTTTAAATCATGCAATTCTTTAATTGCAACTATGTCTATACTGCTACGTCAAACAGGAAGTTCAATGGGTAACAACCTATAGAGAAATGATATTTTGGTAAAATGACATAAATAATAAATGATCGGTTTCTAGTAAGTATACTAGATAAGTAAGTAATATAGGGTGTTAAAATTTAAGATCCATGAATATCATACCCAAGGGATTGTAGATGTAAGCAATGAAAATTAAATGTATGTTAAAGAATTCATAGATTTCGAATGATATGTTGTATAAACTATATACAAAAATTGCAGAAAAAGAACAATTAAAATGAAACTTGCAGAAATCAATAATAACTTAAGCAAATAAAATAGAGATAAGATGAAAAATTAATATAATGTTGCTTAGGTTTATTCATCCTCCCTATACCCAAATGTGCATTAAATTATTCTTAAGTTATATAGATTGAATCAAGATAACCCTCTATACCCAAACGTCCCATAACGGAGCAAGCTATTCTTAAGTTATATAGATTGAAGCACTAGGTGGTAACTGGGAAGGTCCTGCTTAAGATTAATTTGCAGGTGGCGATAATGGCTGGGGCACATCAAACTCAAATCCCATCCTCTAAGATAAAGGAACCATAACCTAGCCTATGAGCCTAACTAAATGATGCAAGTTGTCTAAAACCTGTCTTATAGCCATCTCTTATCCATGCGCTCCCATCTCTATACGAACTAAACATGTAAGATGATGCTCTCTACTTCTTCTCACAATCTCTCTAAGACCAGAAACCTCTCTCTTGACTCTTTGTGCAATCTACCCCATAATACCTACCGATGTATCTAGGTCGTGGGCATGCCTGCTAAAAAAGTGACTAGATGTAGCAACCAACTCACCAACCTTTTATACATCCTTCTTTGAACTCTCAACAGCAGTCTCTAAGTGAGCCATTCTGCTCTTCATATTTGTAGGAATTCCAAGAAAAGCTACAGTAGGTGGCACCAAACCATGAGAAGTGGAAGCTCAAAGATCTTCGTGTGCATAAAATCTATGAGCCTTATATGGTGCTAACACCTGCAATCCACTAGAACCGTGGGGTGGTATAATCTACAGTCATATAGAGCGATTAGGATTATACCTCACACCAAAAGTCTAGGTGTTTGAATGGGTCTGACCAACAGAAGAATGGCCATCATACGTAGGACCCTCAAAATGTGCCTGAAGAGGAGGAGGATGGGCACCATATGTAGAATCTTCAGACTGATCATCATCATGTGCAACATGTCGATGCCTATGGATTCAAAATCCCTGGTCTGCCTCCTCCACTAATAGTAATTTGTAAACACCAGGATGCGTGTGTCTAGTCATATGGATGTCTAATGCCATCTCAAAACTCCTGACCACATCCCTCTCAGCTTGTGGTCCCATCTCAGACTTGAGAAACCCAAATAAAAGTAATAGTCGAGTGACTATGTCCCTAATAACCATTGCAGTACCTGGAGCTCAAACTATTCTAACAATATATTATAGGATATCATAGCTGATGTTGAAAGTTAACCCTCAACCATACCCAATAAACTCTAAATATGCACAACATTCAAGGACGTTGGGCTCTTTAACTAACATGTATAGGAACATGACAAAACTCTTTATACATATCGCAACACATGTAAAATTAGCATAGTCGCCAATACAGCTACAAGATCATAAGGAATACTTGGTCTAGCAATTACAGCCCATTGCTCGTCGCCAACTATCCTCCTGGTGATTGCTACATCATATCCTATGGGCAAACCAAGAACTGAAAATACCTGCACTTGAGAAATGCTACAGGAATGGCCAAAAACTCAAAATGTAATGATCCTAGCCTCAATATCAGGGTCCTGATATTCTTTATACTGAAATGTAGCCAAAACCTGATGAAATGCCTATGTAGCAAAGACAAGACCATAAAAATTTAGGCAACTAACTCGTGCAAGCAAATGCTATGTGTCCTACCAGATACCCATGGTCTGTAGGAAGTGTTGACTCATAAATTGATTGGTCTGAATATGCACCCTATATAGAGCTTTGTACGTAGTAGCTTGCTTCGGTGCCATCCACTCAGGCACTGAATGTTTGGCTATGGTTAAGCCTGTCGGCATCGAGGTGTCTGTATAATTACAGAATAAATTAGCGTATTTGGACAAAAATATATTTACCAAATAGATATCCAATTAGGATTATAGACTCAAGGCTGACTATAATCGAAACATCATGAAATAATGATTTGCCCATAATAATAAATTCAGTAGTGACACAATTGCTAATTCTCACATTAGCAATATTAGAAGCAAGCAAAGGTAAGCCATGTATATAAATTTTAAATTAACAGCATTGAAAGTGACAATTGCATAATTATTAAAATTTGAATTTATTTAATTCAAATAATATGTTTGCTATACATCATAAAACAAAATGTGCATATGCATTTTATTACTAATGCTCGATTTGTGTTATAGAACAATCACGTTATATTAAGATTAAATTAAATATGCATAATTCATGTTAAATATACATAGTTATATTAAGATCTAATAAAATGGACTAATGGCAAAATTTCATCAAAAATCGAACAGCATGACGGCTAACACTGGAAGATCCTTTGCACAAAAAATGGCACACGCAACACCCACAATTAATCACAGGTGTCTCACACACCGCCAAACACATTTTAATCACAATATAGACACTAATATGAATTTGTACACAATAAATTAAACATATGGCAATGCTATAGCTTACACACATATTTACAAATCTTACATCAGCATTATCTACAAATTTATTTGCTCCAGTAAGCAACAACTAAAATTAAATATCGAAGATCAAATTATTAAAATAATTAATATTAAACATTTAAAAAAAAAACATACAATTAAAATTAAATATCTATAGCTAAATACATTAAACATCTAAAATTAAATAAATAACATCAAGCATCTAAAATTAGATAAACATAGTTAATATGTTAAATTTAATTGCTAATTGCATAAATCACATGATTTATTAACCAAAGCAAAATTAAGGCAACTTTAAGCTAATTAAACATTAAACTAAGTAGTTACTCACAAAACTAAATTAATTATACAAAGTTAATTTAAATTAGAGACTTTTATTATTATTATTATTATTTATTAATTATATATTTTTATCAACATTTTTTTAATTTATTATTTTTTCCTTTCCCTTTTTCATTTATCTTTTTTTTTTTCTGTATTTTTTTGCCTTCGTTTTCTTCTTACTGTTCCCATAGGGGTTTCATTTTCTTTCTTATTCTTTATTGTGTTTTTTCCTTCCTACTCTTTACATTTCCATCCTATACTACATAGAAATCTAATTTAGCCTAAATAATAATGACAAACACATGTGGATATGATTTTCATAGTATAGGTCAAAGAAATAAAAAATAAACAATCCATTGAGTCACAAATTTAACTTTAATAACATAAATGAAAGAAGGAATGTATCAATAATGAACATAACACCAAATTGTTAAAGGAAATATGAAGAAAATCAAAGAACACCAAGCTTGGGGCTTTAATGGCAAAATACAATTTAGGCAACGAGGCTCAATGAAATTGGTACCCACATATGTGCAGCTTGATTGTGATTCCAATGACATAAACGATGCATAAAACGAAGCTTGGAGCAAAGAAATTGGGTAAACAATGCATCTCGAAAAATGTAAGTTGTGTTTATAGTAAGGGAAGAAAATAAAGAAGGAAGAAAAAGAAGAAAATATCATCTTTAAAAATGAATTTTAGTGAGTCACGGCCCAAGGTCATGAGTCGATTAGCGAGTCATGGACCTGGGCATGACTCACACACAAAATGATATAACATAACTAAAAAGCGAGCGAGTCACGGACCTAGGGTGTGACTCGATAAATGACTCACGAACTTGATTCGAGACTCCCTAAAAGACGGTCCACTTTCCACTGACCACCGTGAACAAAAAAAGCCACATTAACTATCCTTATTACCTTTATTAATGCTACTTATCATATTACATTTTACTTAATTTATTTCCAATTAATTAATTAATTAATTTTTTTTCTTCATTTATTATTTTCTTTTTATTTACCCAACACTTAAATTATTTTTTAATTACAGTACTAACATAATTTATTTGATTTTATATTTATACCCTTATGTTTATATTTAACAGTATCATATACTCCCTGAATAAAATCTCAAGTCCTTGTAATTGCCACAAGCTTTTCCCTGCAAAATCTACAACTTAACGAAATTAACTATAGAAATGCGTGCTTCATGCATAAATGCATCAGCCATGTGATTTAAGTGAGTCAAATGAGTTAAGAGAGTGACTCAATCTAGGCCTATAAATACCCCTAAATCCCTTCACTCGGCCATTTTGATATTTTCATGTGGTCTTTTATTCCAGGTATGTGTTATATTCCTTTAACTTTTATTATTCATATTTTTATATTATATTATATTATTTTATATTATTATATTATATTATTTTAATTTTATTTTATTATTTTATTTATTTTTTATGTGCTATCCTTATCTATTATGTATCATTATTGAATCGTTTGTCACTAATATACCAACTTTTATTAGTTGTCCTTTATAAATTTACATAATATTTTATAGACTTATTATTTTAAATGGCTATGATTTTCTTCACCAAAGTGCGCATGCTATTTGATGCCCCTAAGACTTAGGAAAACCCAATTTTGGCTCCATACTCTGGTTTAAAATTTATACGAAGAATTTGGCTTGACATTAATCTTTTGTTGGCAGCTGCTTGATATTGGGACCTTCGATTTTATGTTTTCAGCTTTACCCATTAAGAGTTATGTCTTTTGTTGAAGAATTTGCTAAGATCATTGACTTACACTTCAATCTTGGAACCTTACCTTGTGTTCCAAACTAAATACTAGATTATCCAAGGGATGTAAGCCAAATTCTGGGAATTCTACCCACTGCTATTCTTAGAATAGTGCCTCGTAAGGATTTATTCCTTTGGAACCACTACTTAATGCACTGGATGAATTTTTTGACATACGTAACTTCCCTACCTGCATTATTCTACTGATTTGCTTTACTCTATATTTAACAGTAAACTCAGGGGAACCATCTGGCAATTACGAACTGCTCAACATTATTGAAGGCATATGCAAGGGTCTAACTCCTTTTGTTGTTATTTTAGTAAAAATCATTCTCGGCTTAGATATTGTCTGTATTGATCCCACTTTGGCTTTCTTTGGAAGCCCCTTGTTACTCTAGGTATGATCATTGTTTAAAAAGATAGTAAGCCCCTTGTGGGTTTTCACACTAGCTTCTCTTAGTGAAAAATACATCATTTCGGATTTTTACATAGCTCTATACCTTACTTTTACCTAGGATGAACCCAATTCAACCCCAGCGGCTTTTCTTTTCATTTTTTTTTATTTTTCTCTTTTCAGGTGTGGCTGTAGGAAAAACTAAGACTACTTAAGGAACCTCCCTTTAGGATAATCAGTATGTATTCCTTAAGGCATTACCTCTTCAGAATATGACTCTACAACTTTGACCCACCATAAGAAGGCTCTCTATGGCTAGAGATAGTAAATGATAATAACATAAACTTCATGTACACATGGTTGGTAACTAATTATATAAGTTAAGATGACCATTCTAGATGTGTTCCCCTATGTGGCCTGTATAAAGCTACTTTTTATGTCGTTTCTTACTGTGCTTGCCAATTTGAGGAGCAATAAGATATCATAAGATACTCATTGTCATTTCAAGGAGGTATTTGATTTGTCACATTTGTCTCTTGTTATCATCATCTTTAAACTTAACTCTATGCCAAAGCTGACATTTGGGACCTAACCATATGTAGCTTTACCACTTCTGCTGCACATAAAAGATAGGTGTGTAGCACAACTGTTGAAAACAGAACACATTGGCTAAGAGAAAACTCAAGGGGGAGCAGTAGAGGATGATCTTTAGATTTAAACATATAATATGTGTCACTTTTCATATCGAACAAGACAACTCAGAGTATGTATAATAAACTGCTCTTATTTATATTAATGTACAAGCTTACATTACATATGATAATAGTTCCACATATCTTCATTATACATGATCACTATTCTAACATTAAGTTCAAAAGTACAAAGCTTTACTCATTCATAGGATTAAACCTTGAAAGCATTTTATCCCTGTTATTAATTAGCCCTTTCAATTTTTCTTAATTGAACATTTTCACTCCACCTCTATTTTTTTTCCCAAGTGCCCCTTTTTGATTTTCAACTTGGTGAGGCGCCCAATTTTACAATTACCCCATTTGCAAGTTTTTAACTTGTAGGGTATTTATTCTTTTATTTTTTTTTTCTTTTATTTTTATTTGAATTTTTTCTAAGCCTAGCCATGGAATGTCTTCAACCTATCGATGTTAACTAGCTCTTTGAACTCATTTTCATCGCTGTCACCCAATATTGTAGCTCCTTTTGACAATAGCTTCTTTAATACAAATGGACCTACCTATGTCGGTCTAAACTTACCTCTAATGTCAGGTAGGCTTGGTCATATCTGCTTGAAAACTATATCTCCATCCTTCAAGGGATGCGTCTTGACCTTTTTTCCAAAGGATCTTGCTAGCCTTTTCTGATAAATCTTGTAACATCCACCTTAAAATTTCATCTAACATGCTGTAACACACCAAATCTATATTCTAACCATAGTACTATGTCATACATTACTTGTCATATTATGCCACACTGTTATGCCATTAAACAAGCATTATTCATACTAATGGTACAATAAGCTAATCAACATTCATAGTAATTAGGTGTTACTATAGTTGTTCGTATTCTTATGAGTACTATAAGTGTTTCTAACACCATTTAACTACTATATCTCATATACACATATATGTTCATATGCTCATGCATATCGATTTATAAATGAGAATTCTAGCTCCTATGTGCATGCACATACTAGTTATTTTCATTGTGGGTTTAATATAACATTAGCCTTCCATAAAGTATATAATTTTACATACATATTAAACATATTACAACCTTATACAAAATTTTAATCAAAATTACTTACATAAACTTGTAATGAACTTGTGTTGGCCTTTCTTGATTCAGAGAGCGTCCCCGAGCAAAAGTCTTATCTATTGAACATATGCAAATAAAATAACCCGTGCTAAGCTATAAAGCTTAGTGGGGATACTATACATGATAAAAATCCACTCACAGTGGTTATCAACAATCACTCAACTTGCATTAATTGAAATATAGATTCAATATGATAATTTAATAGTAAAAATAGAAACATGATGAGGTATAAAATTAAAACAATTAGTGAAACTCAACATTTTCAAGTATCAATATTACTTGAAATAATTTGTGCATTTACACATGTAGTCCATTCACTGTAATCAATGTCAATCATTTTTTTCCATCAACAACATTATACTTTAATGATTGTAATGTAATTATACTTTAGCTTGCTTAAATTCTAAGAGTGAAAAATGGGAACGGTGGATACACGTAGGTATCAACTTGTTGATATTCGAAGATATTGAAACTTTAAACCTAAACGGGGTCGATTGTACTGTAGATCGGTCTAGTGAACCTAAATGGGATCAACTAACAACCCAAATAAGGCTGTTTATGATCCAAATAGGATCGTCTTTGTATATTAAGAACAAAACGGGGTCAAATGATGGCAGCATCAATTTTCCTATAGATGGCTATCTATCTATAGTTGAACTCTAATAGCAGGGATTACATTGTTCAAATATGACTTGTTATCATGTTTTTACTTTTCCTGTGCATTCTAATTCATATAATTAAGATCATATAATAAAATACAAAAACTATAACATAAATCCATGTATAATCATTCTCATATGTCTAAAGACAAGTAACTATACATGAGCATATATTGTGATAATCATAGTCTTTAACATGATAACACATTAGAGTAAGTATAAATGTACATTTATGTATACATACTTAGCATGTAATAAACATGATACTTACTCACATTTCTACAATATGTAATGCTTCATCTGCTTCCTTTACATACTCTTTTACAATATAATATTAGCACAATCTCACAAACTTCTGCCCCCATTATTTATAATTTTTGTATTGTGATAAGCTCTATAAATAATTAAAAAGGATTAAATAAACTTTAGACATAATTCAGGATTCAAAAATTAATTATGAGTAGATAAGGGGAGAGTCATTGTCATTATCCAAAAAGTACCGATCATGACATAAGGTCAGTTTCGATTTTGTACTGGCCCATGATCTGTACCATTTTAGTGCTAACCATGACATAAGTGTATATTAGATTCTGTAACCAGGTCACGATCAATACCATTTTATTGCTGACCATGATATAGATGCAGTTTTGGTTCTGAACTACCTTCTTGGTCATTACCAATTTGGTACTGACCGTGACATATATTTTGTTTGTAGGAAGATTTATTAGTTTATTTTTCTTGAGATTTTTGACCTTTCAAACATCTTTTTTTAGCCAAAGTGGCCTTCTTCAAACTTATTTTCTTATGTTTCTAGTTTCTGTAACATTAAAAATAATCTTAATATCAGCTCTTAATCTCAAGATATTTACAAATTACTGAAGACTATTTGTAAAGTCAGGGCTGTAGTTTATCTGAATTTCAAATTATGTTTTGACTTGATTAAAGGCAGAATTGGGCTTGGTATTCTCGTAAAAACTATAGATAAAGAAGTATAGATTATAAACTAGTTTGAATTAATTAAATTCAAATTTTAGAACTCAAGTTATAAAAATTTAAGTCCCATTAGGTTAATGAACACAAAGACATATTTTTATTAACTAAAAGATTTTCAAACTTTTGAAACACCTAAGTTAATTCTAAAGTTTATCCCATTAAATATTACCCCTTTTCATGATTTCCCCTTACCAATTCACTTTTTCATGTAATGTACTATTTAGGTTTTATTCTTAGGGTTTAACTTAACTATTCAACCTATTACACTAACTCATACATAAATTAGTGTGTCATTTTCCTAATTAGGCGCGCCTTAATTTCTTCTCATCTAAAATACATGCTAGTTTCCCATACCTTGGCCGAATCACAACAAACTTTAGTCCTTCAATGCTTCTTTGCCCTTGCTCTTCCTACTTCCTTCTTCTTCTACTACTTTTAACCATGCAATTCTTGTATTAAAACCTAGATTTTTTCTCCTAATTAAATGTATATATACCATAAGAAGGGAGATGAAGGAAGAAGTTTATGAATTGAATTCATTATCTTAACAAATCCCCTTTCAAAACCTATAAATTAATAACATACAATATAATTTTTCTTAAGAATTATAGAGATAAAATGTAGAACTTTTAGAGAGACATGAGAGATGAGAGAGGATGAAATTCTATGTTTTCTTCTCTTTTTTCTATCCAAGACTCTCAATTCTCATCCAAAAGTGTTTTCTCTCTCTAACATGTAGCAACTAAGAAGTTAAAGTGGGTGGAAAAGCTGTTTTTTGATCCTTTATTTTCTTGCATGTTATATATTGTCCTCTCTTTTAATTCTTTTTTTACAATTAACTCCACCTTTCCTTCATTTATAAATGACCTATAAATCTATTTTCTTTATTTCAATTTCACTCTTAATATATTTATTTTACTTAATAACTTGCATACATAACACAAGTAAAATTACCGATTTGCCATTTTTACCTAAAATTTTAATTTATCCTAATTAATTAAATGTTAATCATGAATATTATCATTTAATCATGCATTTCTACTAGGGTCAAAATTAGAGCCTTACAATTCTCTTCCCCTTAAAGAATTTCATCCTCGAAATTCATACATATTTTAAATAGTTGGGGATGCTGTTACTTCATAACCACCTCTGGTTCCCAAGTTACTTTTTGCATACCATGATGCTGCCAAAGTACTTTGACAAGAGGAATTTTCTTGTTTCTCCACTATTTGATTTCTGTAGATAGAATCTCTTTTGGTTCTTCATCATATGAAAATTTGGTTGAACTTTAATTATCTTGCACTGGTAACACATGGGATTTGTCCAAATGATATCTGTGTAATATAGACACATGGAATGCATCGTTCATTTTGGCTAACTCCACAAAAAGTACCAATCTATATGATACCAATCCAACTCTTTGAATAATTTCATATGGATTAATAAATCATGAATTAAATTTACCCTTTTTCCTAAACCTAAGCACTTTTCTTCAAGGAGCCACTTTTAGGAACAGTTTATCACCCACTTGATACTCAATATCTTTTCTTTTCAAATCCGTATAAGACTTTTGAATATCACTTGCTTTTTTCTTCCTTTGTTTAATAACTTATACCTTTTCATTTGTGTCTTTAACAATGTCAGGACTGGTCACTTTACAATCAATTAACTTGGTCTAACAAATCAAAGTTCTACATTTTTGGCCATACAAAGCCTCATATGGTGCCATATCAATGCTCCTTTGGTAACTATTATTGCAAGCAAATTCCATTAAAGGGTGATACTTATCCCAACTCCCTGTGAAATCCAAAACACAGCTCCTTATCATATCCTCTAAAACTTGAATGACCCTTTTAGACTGCCCATTTATTTAAGGATAAAAGCTATACTATACTTAAGCTATATTCCTAAGACATGCTATAAACTCTGTAAAATCTTGATGTAAACCTTGGATATCTATCCAAAATTATAGACACCGATATTCCATACAACCGAACAATCTTATTTTTATAAAGATTGGCTAACTTATCCATAAAATAGTCTATTCGAACTGGAATGAAATGAGTCAATTTTGTCAACTTATCTACTATAACCCAAATTGCATCATGTTTCTTTTAAGAAAGAAGCAAATCGATCACAAAATCCATCATAATGTCTTCCTATTTCCATTGTGGAATTGGGATAGGATTTAAAAGTCTTGAACAAAATTAATGTTCCGCCTTTACTTGTTGACATGATAAACATTTTAAAACATACTTAACAATATCTTTCTTTATGCCAAGGCACCAATAAAATTGTTTCAAATCTTGATACATCTTATTTCTGCCTAGATGCTAGTGAATACATTATTATGCATTTCTCGTAATAATGTCCTTTTTTAATTCCTTAATATTAGGAACACATAACTTGTGCTAATAGTATACACCTCCATCTTTTCTAATTGCAAACTCTGATTAATTTTCTTTATGCACTGCTCAAAATCTATTGTAACTTTTCATCACCCTTATAAGCATCCAATATAGCTTACCTTACACTAGCTCTAGCCTTAAGCTATGTTATCAATGCACCATCCGATGTAAATTTCCATCTACATTGCTTTAACATTAAAGTTACCATCGTCTTACGACTTAAAGAATCAACAACTACATTTGCTTTACCCAGTTGGTAGTCAACTATGCAATCATAATCCTTGAATAATTCTAGCCACCTTCATTGCCTCAAATTAAGCTCCATTTGAGTAAGTATTTAAGGCTCTTATAATCAATATAAATTTTGCATCTTTCCCATACAAATAGTGCTGCCAAGTCTTTAAAGTAAAAACTACAACTGCCAATTCTAAATCATGAGTTGGGTAATTTTGCTCATGTGATTTCAACTGCTTAAATGCATATGCTACAACTTTACCATCTTGTATTAACATGCAACCCAAACCAACTCTAGAGGTATGGCATACTCTTTTCCTGACACTAGCCGAGTTAACACTAGAGCTTCTATCAACATTTTCTTTAACTTATCAAAACTTGCTTGACAGCGGTCAAACCACTCAAACTTGATATTCTTCCTTAACAACTTAGTGAGTGGAGAAGCAATAACTAAAAAGCATTTCACAAATCGAAGATAATACCTTACCAAACCCAAAAAATTTCTAACTTTATACAAATTTTTGGGTGGTTTCCAATTAACAATAGCTTTAACTTTATTTGAATCCACCCTAACACCCTTAACTGATACAATACGACTAAGGAAAGAAACTTTCTTAAGCCAAAAATCACATTTACTCAGCTTCATAAATAATTGATTTTCTTTTAAAGTTTGCAACACAATCCTTAAATGTTTCGCATAATCTATTTTATTTTGAGAATAAACCAATATGTCATCTATAAACACAATAATGAATTCATCTAAGTAGGGTCTAAATACCCTATTCATAAGATCTATGAATGCAGTAGGCATATTTGTTAACCCAAATGGCATAACTAAGAATTTGTAATGTCCATAACGAGTTCAAAATGTAATTTTAGGAACATCCAAATCCTTCACTCTGAGCTGATAATAATCCGATCGTAAATCTATTTTAAAGAACACCCTAACACCTCTTAACTAGTCAAATAGATCTTTAATATTAGGTAACAATCATTTGTTCTTCACTGTCACTTTATTCCACTGCCTATAATTGATGCACATCTTTATAGACCAACAATTTTTCTTAACAAATAACATCCGTACACCCTAAGGTGACACACTAGGCCTAATAAAGCCTTTATCTAATAACTCTTGCAGCTTAACCTTTAGCTCTTTAAGTTTTAATGGGGCCATCATATAAGGTGCTTTAGAAATTGGAGCTGTACTAGGTAAAAGATCAATTGACAATTCTACATCTCTTTCCAAAGGAAGACTAGGCAAATCCTTAGGAAACTCATTCATAATAGGAATATCTTAAAGATCTACTGTTCTCTTTTTGAATCAAGGACTAAAGTTAGAAATGCTTTACATCCTTTTCTAAGACAATGTCTAGCTTGCACCATCGATATAACATTAGCCAATAGCTTAGAATGAATGCATTTAACTACCACTTCTATTCCCTCAACATCTCTAAGAGTTACTATTTTAGTTTTACAATTAACCACTGCATGATGCTTAAATAACCAATCCATGCCTAGAATTATATCAAATTCATGAAAAGGCAACACAATTAAATTTGTTAGAAATTCTTTCCCTTAAATTACTATAGGACAACCTTTACATACTTTGTTAACAATAACACTATATCCCATTGGACTAGTCACACAAACATCAAAATTTAATTGTTGTACATTTGACATATCTTTACCTAAATCCTTAATACAAATGTAAGAATGAATAGAGCTAGGATCAATAAGTGCTTGAATATCATAATCCAAGAGAGAGAAAATACTAGCAATAACTTATGAAAAATTCTAATCCTCTTGAGCTTTCATTGCATAAGCTTGATCAAGAACAATTGGACCTAAAGGTTGATCGAATATTTCAAAAATATTCCTAGACTGGGATCCATATTGATTTGGTCCACCATGTCTTTTGCCTTTGCATCTACCAGAAGAGGGTGCATTAGAAGTCCCTCTACTACCCTATTATCCAAAGCCTTGATCCCACTTCAAGGGATCGTTAGCCATAAAATGGTATGTACTACCACATCTAAAATATACTTCAACCAATTTCCTACAATTACCCTAGCGTTGCCTAGAATAATGAGGACATTCTAATGCTTGACCTCCACTTTGTCTTCTTATAGCTTGTCTACTAGACTTAGATATAGAAGATGATTTTTGCTTCATTCCTTTGTTTGCAGGACTAAAAGCAAACTTTGCTGGCTGATTATCTTGTTCTCATCTAAATCTCTTACTAGTGAAAGATCTATCTTTTATCCCACCTCTTTTTTATTCTCTTTCTCTTTTAGCTAGTTCATTTTTCTTAACTCACATAGATGCTATAACAAGCTGATGAATATCCACCATATATAGAGATATAGGTCATATCAATTTCTCCCTGATCTAATAATTCAACCTGTCTTCAAACTGCCTACACTAAAAAGAATCCATTATCATCTCCTTAGGGATATATTTGCATAGATGGCTTAACGCTTTCTCATATTCAACAACATATAAAGCACTCTATTTCATATTCAAAAATTACTTAAGGTTTTCTTGCTTGTATGCCTTAAGAACATATTTTGTCCTAAATTCTACATTGAAGAATCCCCATATAAGTGCATTTGGCAATCAAGTTTGCCTTAGTACTAACTTTTACCAATCATATGTTGTTTCTTAAAGCAAGGATATAATACAAGATACTTTATGATTAGTTGGGCAATTAATTTCATCAAATATTCTCTCCAACTTTTTCAACTAGAATTCAGGTTCTTTAGATTGTTCCAAATTAATGCCTTGAAAATTCTCTGCTCCATGCTTTCTAATCTTCAATATTGGAGCTTCGGGCATTCACATCCTTTGTAGAATTTAGGCCATATCCTGAGAAATTTTTAACAATGCTTCTCTAGGAATAGCCATAAGAATCTCATTCCAATTAGATGATAAAGATCCTGGATTAGAAGGAGTTGATCTAACTAGTAGATTACTTTCGGCCAATTCTTCTACAAATCTCTAGAATTCTCCATCTACTATCTATAAGAAAAATAGGGTCTTCTACATTAGGCCAATATGACACTATACCATATTATAGAATCCTAGACTCATATTACCCATAAAAGGCTAAACCTTAGCTCTAATACCAAAATGTAACACCCTAATTCTATATTCTAACCATATTACTGTGTCATAAATTACTTGTCATATTATGCCATTAAACAAACATTATTCATACTAATAATTCAATAAGCTAATCAACATGCATATTAATTAGATGTTACTATAGTTGTTCATATTCTTGTAAGTACTATAAGTGTTTCTAACACCATTTAACTACTATATCTCATATACACATCTATGCTCATATGCTCATCACATACCATATATCATGATCATAGTAGGTTATACTACCCTAGCTTTCATATTCATTCCCATGCAAAGTATAATGCATATCAATTTATAAATGAGGATTCTAGCTCCTATGTGCATGCATATACTAGTTATTTTCATAGTGGGTTTAATACAACCTTAGCCTTTATAAAGTATATAATTTTACATACATATTAAGCATATTACATCCTTATTCAAAATTTTAATCAAAATTCCCTACATCAACTTGTAATAAACTTGTGTTGGCCTTTCCTAATGCCAAAAGCATCCCTGAGTAAAAGTCTTATCTGCTGAACCTACACGGATAAAATAATCCATACTAAGCAATAAAGCTTAATGGGGATAACAGTCATATTTTTCCATCAACAAACTTATACTTTAATAATTGTAATGTAATTATACTTTATCCTACCTAAGTTCTAAAAGTGGATAATGGAAACAGTGGATACATGTAGGTATCAACTTATTGATATCCAAAGATATCAAAATTTTAGAACCAAACAGAGCCGATTATACTCTAGATCGATCCAGCAAAACCAAATGGGGTGGGTTAACAACCAAAATGGGGTTTTCATGATCTAAATAGGACCATCTCTATATATTAAATCCCAAATAGGGTCAAACATTGGTAGCTTCAATTTCCTTATAGGCATCTATCTATCCATAGTTGAACTCTAATAGCAGGTATTACATTGTTCAAATATGACTTGTTATCATGTTTGTACTTTTATTGTACACTCTAATTCATATAATTGAGATCATATAATAGAATACAAAAATTGTAATATAAATTCATGTATAATCATTCTCATATGTCTAAAGGCAAGTAACTATACATGACCATATATTGTGATCATCATAGTCTTTAACATGATAACACATGAAGGTAAGTATAAAGGTGTGTACACACACACACACACACACTCATCAAGTAATAAACATGATACCTACTCATATTTTTGCTATATGTAATGCTTTATCCACTTCCTTTACATACTACTTTACATTATAATATTAGCATAATCTCAAAAACTTATACCCCTAATGTTTATAATTTTTATATTGTGATAAGCTCTATAAATAATTAAAAAGGATTAACTAAACTTTGACCACAATTTGAGATTCAAAAATTAATTAAGAGTAGGTCAGGGAAGGGTCATGGTCATTACCCAAAAAGTACTAACCGTGATATAAGGTCAGTTTTAGGTCTATATTGGCTCACTTTCAGTACCATTTTAGTGGTAAATAAGACATAATTATATATTAGCTTCTGTAACTAGGTCATGGTTAGTACCATTTTAGTGCTGACTATGACATAAATGTACTTTTGGTTCTTGACTATCCTTACGGTCATTACCAAATTGGTACTAACCGTGACATACATTTTGTTAATATGCAGATTTACTGGTTCATTTTCCTTGTAGTTTTTGACCTTTCAAACATTATTTTTAGACAAAATGGCCTTCTAAAAACTTATTCTCCTATGTTTTTAGTTTTTGGGGCATTAAAATTTTTTATAATATCAGCTCTCAATCTCAAGATATTTACAAATTGCTGAAGATTATTTCAAAAGTTAAGGTTGCAGGTTATCCGAATTTCAAACTATGTTTTGACCTTATTAAAGGCAAAATTAGGCTTGGTCTTATATAAAATATAGATAAAGAAGTTTCAATTCTAACCCAATTTGAATTAATTAAATTGAAAGTTTAGAACTCAAGTTATAAGCATTTAAGTCCCATTAGGTTAATGAACAAAAAGAAAAATTTCTAGTAACTAAAAGATTTTTAAAAATTTTGAAACACCTAAGTTAATTCTGAAGTTTAACACATTAAATATTAACCTTTTTCATGATTTCCCCTTACCAGTTCACCCTTGCATGCAATGTACTCTTTAGGTTTTATTCTTAGGGTTAAATTTGTACTTAGCTATTCAAACCATTACATAAACTCATACAAAAATTAGTGTCTCATTTTCCTAATTAGGCCTTAATTTCTTCTCATCCAACTCTAACTTTTACATTCATCACAAACATATATAAATTTTCCATACCTTGGCTAAATCACAACAAACTTCAATCCTTCAATACTTCTTTGCCTTTGCTCTTCCTACTTTCTCTTTCTTTTATTACATTTAACTATGTGATTCTTGTATTTAAACCTATATATTTTCTCCTTATTAAATGTATATAAACCATAAGAAAGGAGATGAAGGAAGAAGTTTATGAAATGAGTCCATTACCTTAATAAATCCCTTTTTAAAACCTTTTAATTAATAACAAATAACAAATTTTTTCTTGAGAATTATAGAGACAAAATGTAAAACTTTTAGAAAAAGAGATGAGAGAGGAACAAATTCTATGGTTTTTCTCATTTTTCCATCCAAAAATCTCAATTCTCGCCTAAAAGTGTTTTCTCTCTCCAACATGTAGCCACTAAAAAGTTAAAGTAGGTGGAAAAACTCCTTTTTGATCCTTTCTTTCCTTAAATGTTATATATTGTCCTCTTTCTTTTAATTCTCTTTTAAAATCAACCCCGCCTTTCCTTCATTTATAAATAACCCACAAATCTATTTTATTTATTTCAATTGCACCCTTAATTTATTTATTAAGCTTAATAACTCACATACATAACATAACTAAAATTACCACTTTGCCATTTTTACCTAAAATTTGAATTGATCCTAATTAATTAAACAAGAATCATGAAAATTATCATTTGATCATGCATTTCTATTGGGATCAAAATTAGGGCCTTACACATGTATAGTATATTCTAGAGCATGAACAGTAATCGTGAGATAATTTTTGGTATGATTATAATAGTATAGTATAGTATAGTAAAATTTATAAGTAATTAAATTTTAAACGTGCACAACTTAGGGTAATACGAGGATGGGTGAACTAGCGAGAAGTTATACTTAACCACTACATGAGAAAGTATGTATTAAATGGAGTTTGTTGGTATCATTTGAGGTGAAATATAGATTGGATAGGCCCGTAAAGTAGACAATTAAAAATTTACACACACTGTAAAAAAGGTTGACCAAAACTTTAACTAGCCCAAAAATATTTCAAAGACCTTTAAAAATTATTTTGTTTGTCTAGATATACTACAAATAATGTTAATTAATATTTGAAAGTGAAAAATTTTTTTTTCTAACAACTTTGAATTTTTGGATATTGGACCAACTGATTTTACTTATAAAGATGGAAGTATAATGAAACAATGTTAGAATGATCTAAAATTTTAGACATACCTTCCTGCATGTATTTTTGTACAAAAAGAGAAATTATAGAATATTCTAATGAGGTAAACATTAAAATCTAAAATAAAAGAGAAAAATCAAGTTTTCATATTGGTTGAGAATGTTTTGGTACCCTGAAACCTATCAAAATGAACTTTGATTGATCCAAAAACTTAAAAACATCTTAATTATGATATTTAAGAATTTTTGGAATAATTTTTATAGAAAAATAAAATAAGGATGGATGAACCAATGAGAAAGTGATAAGTGGCATAATTATATCCACATAAAGTTGTATGATTTGTCCACCCTTTGAACCACAAATTTTAGGGCTGATTTTTGGGAAGAATATTCATGTAAGACCCAAATAATTCTAGAAAAAAAAACTAGAAGGTGGCTATCCTTCTTGATGTCATGTAAAATGTCTATCTTTTTTATGTGCTTTTTTCTCTTATTTATATAGTTAAATATGTAATATTATATATATTTTTATGTGTTTATGTCCAATTTATGTGTTTATGTTTGTTTTTAGGTTAAAATTGGTGAAGTGTGAAGAAAATGAAGAAGATGATGAAATTTCGAAGAAAAAGATCATGAGTAGTGAAGTGGTTCACGACTCGGATAGTTTTGTGTGACTAGTGAAGAGCCTCATGAGTGGAGAAGGAGTGAAGAAGAAAGAGCAAGCCATTCATGAGTCCCAGCAGTAGTTCACGAGTCGTGAAGGTAGTCACGACTCAGTAAGGAGAGCAGCACAAATCACGACTAAAGCAAGAAATCACAAGTCCAGAAGAATAGAAGGGGCTCACGACTCGTGAAGGCATTCACAAGTCGGACAAGGCATCTATTTCCAAAACGTTGTGTCTTTTGAACCTGAGTTTTCAGCCATACATTATGTCCTTTCAGAAGCAATCTTTCATGACTTATTAAGGGACATATCTGTAGAGTCAAGATATATATATATATGGGAGAAAAACTCTGAAAAAAAAAGATAGATCAATCAATGTTTAGTTTCTAGAAATATAGTTATTTTTGGATAAACATTTTTACTTAATTTTTAGTAGATGATTACAAAAGGGACAAAGCCAAAGGAACATGAGATAAGTTTCTTTCTCTTGTTTATCTTTAATTCAGTTATATACTTTGGCTAGTTTCCTTTGTACATTATAACTATACTCTAGTATTTGTTTAAGACATGTTTATTATTCTTATTATGAATGAAGTATGATTTACATCCATTTGTGTACTTTAATTTGCTATGTATGATTGGCCACCATATTTGGCATGTTAGTCAATTTATTCGCAACAAGAGTTGGAATTCTTTGATGGAAAAACAAATGAATGTACTTAAAGAATTGAATTCCTTTAATTTGACTTAAGGAATTCACTTTGAGGGGTTAAAGAATTGGCATATAGCTTCATAATTTTTGTTTATTTCTATAATGACACAAGAGTGCTTATAGACTCTAAATGAAAACATCTTTACTGACAACGAGAGTTGCTTTAAAGAATCTTGGCTAAATTCTCCAGTCACTTTATTTATACAATTACTAGAACTTGTTCTTAGATGAATTACTATTTCATATTTCTAATGTATGTTCATACCATCATTTAAGCCATCTTTAATCCAAATTCATTAATATATGCAAAGTAGTTTAGATATTTATTTAAATACATAATCTACATTTTATTTGCTACCTATCTTTCTACTCTTTGTGATTTTAATACAAAAATTACCCCGTTCCCTTTGGAATGATACCCTACTCATCCTATACGTAGTCTACTGAGACTAAGGGTTCAAATAAATCCCCATCACTTCTCCTCTAAAAATATAACCCAAAGCTTAGTGAAATTCCATCATTTTTACTTGATTCAAGCTCTTCTACCATAGTTTTTCATGCTCTATCAATTTAAATCACTCTTATTATCTCTTAAAAGCTCCAAAATCAAGAAAAAAAATTAGATTTGTAGTGGGGAAACTGGATGTAATTGTGAAAAGAAGCTTCAAGCAAAAATTTAAGTAAGTTAATTTAGTGATAATTTAATATTTTAAATATATATTTTTTTGGTAAATTTTGATATGGAAATTCATATTTTGGGTTGAATTTGAATTATGGATGAAGAAAATAGGAGAAAAAAGACATAAAGGAATTTTTCCAAGATGTATTTCTAAGGGAGAACAAGTTGAATCAAAGGAAAAATGGGAGCAAATAATGGAAAAGGAAGAGAAATTATGGATGAGAGCTTGAAAAAGAGGTATATGGATACCCAAACTAGTTTATTTCATATGTTTAAGGTTGTGTAAATTAGGAATTTTGAAATGAGTTGAGTAAAAATTTAATTGATGGTATCTAAATGAAATTAGATGTGAAGTAATGAGTTTAGAATGAGAAATTGCATGAAATTGTGATTAAAGGTGAGAAAATGACATAAGGAGGCAGTATGGCACTTAAAGAAAAATTATTTAATATGAGTATTAAATCAAAAGAATGGTAAATTAATGAAATTAAATGTTGGATAATGGGATACTTAATGTGAAATACAAGAAAACATAACTAGAAGTCACATGTTAGTTGTGCAACCTATTATGTTCCTTATGAATAAACTAAGTAAATACTAGTTGATTTTGAATTAATGATAAATTAATGTAATTTAAGGAAAAATTATAAGACATATGATGTTAAATGTATGAGAATATATTTAGAAAGGGTATGTTAGTTATGGAATCCATTATGTAAGAACATAAAATTAAAGTATAATAAAGAATTAAATTAAATCAAAGCTAGAATTATGCTTAATATGCATGGTAGACATGTTGAGTATGTGTTAGATGAATTAAATAAATTCATACACATATGTTAAAATAGGGGGCCAAATGGTAACCTATGTTATATTAGATGATAATGTGATGAACAATGGCATATTGAACATTAAATGCATAATATAATGAAGAGTAAACACAACATGATTGATTAGAAATAAAACCAACATGTAGACATAATATTATACAAGTGAACATAATGAGGTACATGTATGTAACTAAAATTTACTGATGCAAAGTGGATGTATATCAACATATGAATACATAAAATGATCTTGGAAATACATTTGGCGTGAGAAAAGATGAGAAATCGCATTGTATGTAAAGGTTCATGATGAGACCAAGTGGTGAACTATAGGAAAATGACATGTTTCATCAAGTTTGAATGATAGTCACCATGTTTGTTATGAATTCACATGTGATAATGATGAATGAATGAGAAAGAGAATGCATGATATGTGGCATGATGGAAATGACATAAAGAATTATATAAAAATATGGCATAAGGTGAAATAAATAATTGCCCTTAGTCTACAGTGAGTAATCCAGGATCATAGGATATGATCGCTAGCCATAGGGACCCATATATTGCGATAGTACCATGAGATCAGATTTCTAATGAGGGTTGGCTATACTCAAGTAGTCACCTCACATATACTGAGGGATTGATATAAGCATAACCAAACACAATGGCAATAAGGGAGATGAACTAGCACTTCCTCAAGGACCAATCATAAGAACAAGGTCAAAAAAGCTTAAAGAAGTCCTACAAGCATTTATAAGACCTTATATGTAGAAGATGCAAGTTCAAGAGGAGAAAGAAGCTAAATTGGACTTGGAAGATAAGCTATGGCCAAATGGTGCAATTGGCCTTCAAGCTACTTTATTTAGTTTCTATTCTTTACTAAACATGTAATTAAATGTATTTGGGCAGCCTAGAACCTGAGAAAATGAATTGGGATAGTTTACTTTAAGTTTGTCTTATTTTGGGCTTATTTTAATTATTTTAGGTAGTTTAAGTGGGTAGGCTAAAGTTGGGCTTATCTCTTCTAAAGATTTGGACCAAAATAACTATTTAAGGCTTAGAATACCGAAAGGGGATGAATTTTACATAGGAGAGCTGAATTTTAATGAGCTTAGGTCAGATTTAGGTTTAGGCCAATATTGGTGAACTTAGGATCCTAAATTTTAGGAATGGATTTTCCTTGAAAAATACTTATTATTTTGGGATATTATCAAGTAGAGTTTGAGGGAGAAACAATAACTTGACCTTATCCTTTAGGGGCTGGCCAAATTCCACTTATAGCCAATATTAAGTCTACATTTATTCTTTCATTTTCTTAGGATAATCATGCATATTTATCACTAGCTTTCAAGATTATTTTTAAATTGTATTTATCTTTATTTCTTCGTGTTCTTAGTCCATATTATGGCCAAATACATGCAGAATAAGGTTATAAATTATCTTTGTTATTTATTTCATTTTTTATCTCTTAGAGTTAGTATTTAATTGTAACTCCTCTAGGGAGGGGTGGCTGCCTAGCTTATTTAAAGGGCAGAAATTCTTCATTCGAATAATGCCTTCGAGTGCTCTCAGTAGCAGATACCTTTGCTATCTTTTAAGTAGCAGTAATGCCACTATTTTTCCCAGTCATAGCTCTATACCCTCGATGTTCGATAATAAAACCAGTGCTACTTGTAAAGCTGGCTTTCTTAGCCAAGTACTCACCCTGAGCTTTGATGGCAACATCCTTTAGGGACCCCCAATCTTTCAACCCTTTCATCTTCAAACCTTCCCTTAGATAGGGGCTATCATTCCTAATAAAAAGCTTAATATGGTCAGTGATATCGGACTTTCTCTTAATCTCCATTACTTTATTTCTCCATCTCATCAAATACTTATGAAAAGATTTATCCTACTTTTGTTGCAACAACTCAAGAACCTTTATAGTAACTTACATCTATGTGCTACAATTGTATTGCCTTAGGAACTCTTCTATCAACATATCCTAGTATTCTTTGGCATACCTATCCAATCTATGATACCAATCAATGGTAAGGCCAATAAGACTAAGGCTAAAATGCTCAAGCTTCAACCTTTCAGTAAGAGTAGTGCCTTTAATGACAAAAGTATACTTCTTGATATGAGTAGATAGGTCAAATGTACCATCAAACTTAGGAAAATCAAGCATCTTAAATCATTGAGGGAGAAAGTCTTCACTTTCAAAATCCTTATCCTTTGGACTGACACCTTTCTAGTCAAAAAGCCTGGATAATGGCTTTTATCTATTCCTCCATTCTAGGCAACTTCCCCCTTACGGCTTGTGTTACTACTAGTTCCACCTCCTCTTCACGGATGAAATCCTTCTATGGAGCAATGCCTTTATCCGTTCGCTATTCCACAAATGGAGCTCTCAAACTTATTCCTCTTGACTCAGTTATCAAAAAAGGTCCCACTAAGGAAGCAATTGGAGTACCTCCAGCAACCATCGATTCCCTATGGGCTGCAGCAGCTGCTAAGGTTTGCTGGTTAGCAGGTTATGCTAAGGAGCTCACCATGTCAGTCATCATAGACCTTATGGTTCTCCCAAATGCATCCAATCTTTTCTCCAGTTCTTGACTATTAATAACCCTAGTCTACATTGGGTTTGCTATGTCTATTCTCTCAGAAGTTAGCTCAAAGACTTCAACCAAACCCAAATCAATTTTTGATGCTAACTCAAACAACCATGATAAAGATCTCTTGACCAGATTCCCATTCGGACTCCTAAACCACCCTATCGACTCTATGGTGACTGCTGCTACTAATACCCCTTAAGCAAGGTTCTACTCTTCTGGCTCAATCAAAAGATTCTCCTACCAATATATTTTAAACAAGGCCATTATAGCTTCACTTAAAGTGAATATAATATGGAGAAACTAAGGATTGAAACTTGTCCAAGAAACACTCATCTTTTCACAATATGTCAAATCCTTAAACAACCTGGATAACTCTATAATGGTTAAAAAAGAAGTTTGTTAGCATGATGCATGGTTATGCATGTAATGCATATCCATATTATATATCATTCTCAAAGCACATATGCAAATCAAAATAAAATAAGCCTTCCAACCTTATTTCTCCCATGCAGGAGGTTTTAAAATCTCTTTCCTAGGCAAGATTTATTCATGGATTAATAGGGAACCCAATGAATGTGAATTATGCACAGCAAAATACCAGTAGTATTACCCTTTTTTATTTAAAGTGAAAACAAATGCAATATTGATCTCTATATATTTTAGTCATTTAGATAAACAAGGATAGGCCTACCAGGGCATGGTAGCCTTTGATTAACACCTACCTTAATTTATGAGAACTTGAACAAGTCTATAGGTATCCAAATAACAAGCAAAGTATTAAGGTACATGTTACTTAAGGGAACTATCTATGTCATTACATAAGGCTTTGGTCTGGTAGCATAACTTTAGGGCCATTCACGTATTGTCCCTGCTAACGGGTTTAGCTTTTCGTAAGCATAACGACCATTTGGTTCACCATTTAATATACCTAATAAGGTACGAGGCTTAAGCTAATGGTCCTCTCTAACATTCCTTTACATTAAGTGAACATAGGGTCTCGCTTCGAGATTACACCATTGGTTGAATGGGGATGCCTAACTTAAGTTAAAGGCCGTAACATGTTTCTAAGAAAAGGTCTAACATGATCAAACTATAAGCAACCATTTATCTTGTACCAACCAAGTCACTTGCAAAATAAAATCTCAAATAATCCCAAGCGGAGTAACCACTGTGATGCATTTCGAACCCCGTAGTCATCCGATTTTCTCTTGAAATCCCTTGTTAAGGCTCGAGACTAGATCAAGATTTATTTAACTCGTTAAGGTTAATCACTTTATCATGGATAGGGATTCAACCCAATGTACAATGCTTTGACCCTAAAAAAGTATGAGATAACATCTTAGGGTATTCCTATTCATTTACTGATGATCAATCTATGAGGGCATTTTCTAAGCATCGCAAGGTATGCATTAAGGTGTCACCACCTAATAAAATATTAGGAAAGTGATTTTGTACATTGTGACACTGAAACCAGAGAGAGTTCAAATTTCAGCCCTACTTGCATACTAGGTTAATAATGCTATAAATGATTGCTTGTGATTAATTATGCCGATCCTTCTCTCATGCATTATAGGGTATAAAATAAAATATACACATACAAGCATATAAAAAACTATAAAATCATACATAAATTATGATAATTTAAGGACACTAGTCCTAGCGCATGTGAATAAAAGATCATTTAGCTTACTTTTGATTTATCACCTAAGTAAAAACATTTTTTAAAATAAAAAGAAATCAACAATAAAGATATAAACATTAATAAATTAGGATATTAATTGAACTTGGGAATATCGGCTCCCGCATGCATATTTATAAAATTCTTTATGTGTGAATTTAGGATAAAATAGGGCATTATCCATTTTATTAACAAAATTCAGTTAAATAAATAAAAATATTTGATTTGAACTTCTTGGAACTTCATGCCAAAAATACGTTTTTTACTAATTATTATAACTCATATAATAGTAAAGGCCAAATAAAAATAATTTAAATAAATTCAAATAAACTAATTAATCTTGGAATTAATTTCAAGCAATTAGCCTTTCCAAATCTCCAGGCTCTGCCAAATAAAGGCCGAGCATTTTTGCACAAAGAAATGTAATAAAATAATGGATTAATTAACAATAATTAATGTAGTATATTACATTAAACATTAATAGACTTAAGCATGAAAAAAGAAATACAAAAAATAAGACATTATTAAGAAAATAAAATAAAATAAATTAAAAAAAGACAAATGAGAAAAGGAAGAGAGAAAATGAGCAAAGGAGTGAGTCACGGATGTCACTCGAGCAAGTCACGGACCAAAACTGAGTTACGACCTTGAGTTGGATGAGTCATATTCCATCAAGTGAGTCACTGGCCAATCCAAATGAGTCACGGTGAGTAAAGAGTGAGTCGCAGCCACGGACCAAGTCCGTGACTCACTCACGACTTAAGCTGTGACTTATTTTTGAACTGTCCAGTAGCTACTGGAATGATGCTATGACTGAAGCTCAATTTTTCAAATAACTTTATAAGGCTCAAAACACACCAAAAACACTTTTAGACTTCCTAAAATAAGCATATAGACTAATAACAAGGTTTAAAACCATCAAACAATAGAATTTACACAAAATCATCAAGTTAGAGAAATGAATTCTAGAGAGATAAAATGGTAATTGAAAGGCACAAAACTTAATCCAATTCATAAGAAAACCATAGATTTATGGATAAAACACAAAATCACACATAAACATGCCAACAAAAAATAATTTACACAAATGAACAAAAACATAAATTTACACAGAGAAGAAAAATAAGAAATAGACCATGCCAAACACCAAGAAAATCCAAAATGGGTTTTTGTAAGAATTAAATTGTTAGATTTACACAAAAGCTAAAGATTTACCTCTTATATTACCTTCAGTATAGCTATTTTTTAAAACCAGTTAGAGCGCTCCTTATCTCCTCTCCTGTTTTTTCGTGTTCTTTCCAAACCTAGAGCTTAAAAACCAGTTGTTTTATCTCTTTTTTTTCTTTTTTCTTCTCTCTATTTGTTACCTCCTTATTCCCAAAAAAATCCCATCCATCTTAATATATTTTTTTTGATTAAGATTAGGAAAAAAGGAAGATTTTTAATCTTGAAATAATCCCCTATTTTATAGGGGAAAATCTAGAATTTTGGGCAAAAGCAACCTAATCAAAGCTTTGATTGGTTTGTCACGGTTTTTGACTTACGGACTAGACTCAGTAGGCCTACCTAGAAAAACCAAAACAACATTTTAAATAAAATGGGGTAAGTCATGAACTAAAGGCCGTAACTTGCTGGTGAGTCACAATCTTAAGTTTGTGACTTGCTTGTGAGTTATGAACTTGATTTAAGCCCTAAGACCTAAATGGAAATCTAAATAAAGGACATGAGTAATCACATAAAGCCATTGCTTAGAAGCTAGTCATGGTCTTGACCTCTGAGTCAAGGCTGTGAATCATTTGTGATCAACCAGTGTCCTCCAATTAAAAGCATTTCACCCAATCCTGAAAGAGAAACCAAAATATGCTTTTTCCCCTTAAAACTTGGTGAAATATTTTCTGGAAATTAAAACTAGTACAAGTGAAGAAAGAATATTGCTACTTCCAAAATAACATTATTCTCATTAGGTAACCTTGACAGAGGTTGACTTAGGCTGAGTGTCTCCACTAGTGTCGGAAGGTCATTTGTGTTACCTAAACAATTCATTTATTACTTATTGTCTAAATCCATATGTTATGACATGTTTGTAAGCATCAAGTTGTAACATTGTATATAATTTTCATTTTATATTAGCATTGAAATGTTACTATTCATTTGATAAAAATTTAGGCAGCATAACAGCTATAAAATCATACCTACCCACTTGCAATTTCAAATAAAACACTCCTAAATAATCCATAACACAATCTCCATAATTTCTCCAATCCATCAATTCAAATTTAACCACAAACTATTTTATATGTCAAGCAACACAATCCGTACCACAACAAAACCATTATACATATTTATGGTAACACATAATCATAATTAGCTATTAAACTTATAACCTTTACATAATTAATTAATTTATTACAAGCCTAAAATAACTATAACACAATATACTTCATTTTCTACTTTTATATCATATACATGCCATACACTGCCTTCTCCACCATCATCTATCTTCGGTTACCTATCCCCTACTTGTAGTTAAACAAAACCATATGGTAAGCAACTCTGTTACCTAGTTGTGGATATACTACACAAAATTTCATCATATGCAAAATAGTTTATTATTAATGCTCATTTTCTTCCTATTACTTAATACTATATTTATTTTAAAATTTCGTTCTTGATTGCTTAAATTACCATTTAATTCCTACCTTTTACTCATTTATTCCACAATTTTGATGAAATTTCATTTTAGTCCCTAACATTTTATTTTATCATATTTTTCACCAATTACAATACTAATTTTACTTTTTTCCCTTTTTATATCTTTTATCGCATTTTCATCTCTCAATTTACGTTTTAGTCCTTATAAAATTTTCACATATTGGCAAATTACCATATGGTCCCTATTGACTTTATTTTTATACATTTTCATCCTTTTTACCATTTTGCCTCTTTTTAGTTATATTTTCAACATTAGTTACATTTTTGCTCTTCCTTTCTCACTTATATCCTTTCCACTTTATCCCTTATTTTTTTATCTTTATTTGACATTTACTAATTTCTTAAGTTTTTTATCATCTTTATATTAGTTTCACCCCTAGTAGTTTCAGTGGAAATGAAATCCTTAAACTGGATATATGGGATGTGGACCTTTTAGGCCTAAACCTATACATTTTCTTAATTATCTATTTCTTTTCTCAACTTTTGTTTTCATATTTACAATGTAGATCCACCTTTGATCCACTTTTAGGAGACACCATGACTTGTTCCCACGGTAAATGTCCCTATGGCTAGCCAATTATATCTATACTTCTAGTTTTCTTCTAGACACTAAGAGAAAAACTATTCTTCACATTGTCAAGATAAAGTATGCATCGTTTGATCATTTTCTCAGATTTTCACAATATGTTACTAGTGAATTTCATACGACATGCATAATTTTCATCAATTTACCATTTATTCTCATTTTATAATCATTAAATCATCATAACTACATCAATATAGTACTTAACACCATTTTGAAACCTTATGTCTATAACCATCTGTATTCTTTTCATGCCATGATTTATTTCCATCATGTTTTTAAGGCTTAATTTATGCATTTTTACCATTAATTCATCATAGTCATCATTTATTTCATCATAAAAATCCTTATATAATCCTATTAATATTTGTCCATGACTTAAAATTACATATGCCAATGTGTTTAATTTACAAACCATTCTAAACTTGTTTTATAAGCATAAATTACATAATTCTATCATTTATTCATTATAATCTTTTTCACAACCTTAAGTTCACAAAGTTACATAATAGGTTCATAATAGTTATTTACACATTCTCATTTATTTTGTTTCCATAATTCACTCTTAACATGTTTTTTAAATCTATAATACATAATTCTAACATTTATTCAATTTATCATCAAAATATTAACTTGTATACCATAGTATACAATTTGGTTACCTACATATTCAAGATATTATGGTTTAATTTTACGCTATTTGACAATTTTTTTATATTATTTCATTAATTCACTAATTACTCATAATTTATTTCAAAATTTTATGCATATTCCTATAGTTACACAATGTAAACTTATGCCATATTTAAAGAAAACTCAATGAAATTAGGTATAATTTGTATCCATTAATGTCAAATGTGCTTACAACTCCTTAATTCTCTTTTTTTTTGCCTTTTGTTCTTTTCTCCTTTTTGTTCTATACCTTATGGTTGAATTTATCAAGGATAAAATCATGAGATTTTCTCTTTAATTTTGACATAAAAATACTTAAAATTCTGTATTTTATCAGTTCCCCACAATTTCTATCAAAATACCCTAATTTTACTTACTTGGAAATTTTCTCTAACTTGGAATCCTTTAATTTTCTTCACTCAAAACTCCACTTAAACTTGTTCTAGGGTAGAAAAGAGCTAAAGTTAAGATTTTAGATGAAATTTGAGTAAGAAATAGTGTAAGAGAAAGTAGGAGAAAAGATTTACTTATGGAGGAAATATGGAGAAAGAAGAATTTAGGAGGAAGAAGAAGAGAGGAGGATAGATTTCTCTAGAGAAATCTTACCCTTCTCTAGCCTTTTATACCTCCCCCAAATTAGAAGGTCAAACTAGCTTTAACCATTTAATTAATGTGTGGTCTATATTTAGCCATATGTCACGATTTAATGTGCTATGAGTTTTAATTATTAAATCACCTTTAAAATTAGTCTAAAAATATGTAAAAATATTATTTAAGATGTGTTTAAAATTTTGGATCAATCCAAGTTCTTTTCGATACATTTCAAAGCCTGGAGGCAAAATTATCATTTCGAAACCTTATTTTTTTAAATTTCTCCAAAAATTCATTATTAACTTTCAAAAACTCATTTGGACTATTTATAATAGTTTCATGTAATCAGGATAATTTTTTGAGGTCCAGAATTTTTTTTCTAGATCAGTCAAAGTTGGTTAACCCTTTTACTGTTTGGGTTTTTTTCTCTATCTTTTGGGAACCTATTTGACCTCAATTTTACTCAAGTTATATCACTAAAATCTTCATGAATTTTAATTTCCATTGGTGAAGAGAAATTTTTGTTGGTCTCACCCTAATATCTCTCCGTTATCACTGTTCATACGATTAGGATTTTTGGGGTATCACACCTAATCATAGTTCGATAACCCCATAATGCAAATGGTAATTTATTAGAACAATCCTTATAAGTCTATACAATCTTAGCCAAGATCTTATTTAGGCTTTTATTTGTCGCTATCACTAGCCTGTTTTTTATGGATGGTATGGATAGGACTTATGGTGTTAAATCCTGTACTACTAAAACATCTCCTTTATTTCTACTTGGAATTGGATCTTGTTTTCGAACACAACATGGTGAGGTACACCATACCTATAGATCAAGTTGCTCTCAATAAAATACACCATTTTTCTTGCTCTCAATTTCCTAAAGGACTCAATTTTAACACATTTCATTAAATAATCAATAGCAACCATAATGTACCTATGCCAATTTGAAGCCACTGGATGAATTTCTATAATAATGTCTATTCACCAAGCTGAGAAAGGCCAAGGTGATGAAAGATTGTGTAAGTCAGAAGTGTGCGAATGGCTTAAGTCTGCATGTTGCTGGCACTAATGGCATACCTTCACGTAGCATGAGCAATTTATATCTATAATCAGCCAAAAAAAAACCTTAGCATATTATCTTCCTTACCAATATCTATCCATACATGTAAGCTTCACATATCACCCATAAGTTTCCTCCATCACCCTTTTAGCTTCTTTCTCATCTAAACATCTCATATGAATACCATCCACTTAACACTTGTATAGGACTTCGTCTATACTTATAAATTGGATTGATAGCTTTTGAATCATTCTCTAATCTTTCTTTATTGCTTTTTTGGGGAACTTTAATTTTTTATATAATTTTGGATATCATTGTACTAGGGTTTACCATCGACCCTTTCCACGCTCATAACTTGTTCACTCTTAAAACAAATTATGATTAAACTTGTGATCACTATTGGTCTCATGGCCACTCCCTTCAGATTATCTCATACAGACACCAAGGTTGCCAGTGAATTTGCCAACTGGTTTTCATCTCGTGGCATATATCAGAAAGTGCATGTTTCAAACTAATTGCTCAGGCTTTTCAAGTACTCGATGTATAGGACTAGCCACTCTTCTTTAATGAATCATTCTCCTCTTACTTGGTGAATCACCAAGGAAGAATCCCTAAATACCTCGACATTTTGAGCACCCAAGGCTACCAATACTACTAATCCATACATATAAGCTTTATATTGGGCTTCATTATTAGTTAGCCGAACCTTAATTTCTTAGCCAGGGGAAGTTTTTCAACTTTGGGTGTGATAAGATTGACTTTTTCTCCAATGCTTTTATTGTTTGTCAATTTATCAAAGTATATTCACCACCTTTATTTTGCTATGGTGACAATGCTCTTATTCGAGAAGTCATATTTGATCGGGTCACCCTCCATCGGCTACTTGGACAAAAACTATCTGATAGCCCTACCTTTGATTGTGTTTCTAGTGATGTACTCTATTTCAAACTCTTGTAACAATAGGAGCCATCTCACTACTTTCCCCTATAGCAATGGTGCTACCTAAATGTTGATGAAACTAAGAAACCAATAAATCATTAATTCCTATCATGAATTTACTTCTACTACTAGAAAAATTGATAAAATATGTTTCATTGCACTTCAATACATTTATATTAATAGGACAATAAAGTATAGAGAGGAGAGGAAAATATCTAAAAGGTTGACTAACTTTCAAATGTTGTGTATTACTTTCTTTCTGAATAAATATCTACGTACCCAAATAGAAGAATAAAAATCTTTTAAAAGGGTAAACCAACACCATAACAAAGTAGAGCAATAAGCCAATAATAACCAAGAAATTCCAATTAAACAAGTAATAGAATTAAATCTAACCAGGTATCAAAATAAAATATCAGAAGCAAAGTTAGCAGAAGGGGTTGGAATTCTCTACTAAGTATCCCTTGGGACTCTCAGTGATGGATAGAAAGAAAAAGTACAAGAAGACAAAAGATATACTATAAAATATTCGAGAGCATAAAGAACCAAGCAAATAATTCACCTTAAGTGGAAGAGCAATAGAAGTAACTGTGGAATCCTAAATTCACTATCAATTGTAGGTACCTTCTTCAACTATTTTTCAGCTGATAATCTTGTTTTAGTGTTTATTTTCTTGATAATTTTATGCGCTTTAGTGTCTCATCTTGCATGCTTTTAGTGTTTTAAGGCTATATTAATGTTTCTTATTTTTATTTTAGTTATTTTAATTAATTTAAAGTTTTTAGGTGATTAATGGTCTTAAATTTCACTTTTTACAGGAAATTTTGCTAAGGCACAGCTGAGACAATTTATCCTAGCCTTGTCCAATGCAGATGTCAAAACTCACCGTTTCACCAATGGCCACGGCTGAGACAATTAGTCCCAGCCATGCCCAAACCAGGAGTCAAAGCGCACCGCATCATTAAAGGTCGCGGCTGAGACAAAGTGTCCCAGCCATGGTCATTGCAAATTTCAAAATGCGCCGTTTCATTTAAGGTCGCGACTGAGACAAACTGTCCCAGCCGTAGCCATGGCAGCCTGCGAAGGCACTTTTGATCCAGAAGCTTGACACGGTTGAGACAGTCTTTTACTTATGTCACGGCTGAGACAAAAGTGTCCCAACCATGGCCTCTTGAACAGCTCTATATAAGCTGCGAAATTTTCTACTTAAAGGGAGTCTTTTCTAGGGTTTCATGCTTAGAGTGTTTAGGTAGAGTAGAAAATGCAGTTTTTCATATTTTATGGGTTTTTCATACTTAGATTTTGAGTTTTACTTGTAAAAATCACACTTTTAACTTAGTTTTACTTCAAGAACACAAAGATAGTTATAGTTTTAGTTTCTAGTTTGAAGATTATTACTTACAATCAAAGTGTTGTTTTGAGAAGAAGAGAAAGAGCTTCATTAACTTCAAATCTTCAGCTTCAAATGGGTTTTATAGTTCTCACTCTTACTTTGTTCTTTTTTTACATTATGGATAGTGAGTAGTTGTCTTTATTTCTTGGGGAAGCTTTGAATCCCCTACTCACAATGTGAATATTGAGCATATTTTGATCTTTACATGAATGAATAGTCTATTTCACTGATACTTATTTATATTTCATGGGTTTTCAATCTATTGAGTTAATTTCCATACATGGATGAATGATGTTCATCATATATCTTTGAATGTGTGTTGAGTCTAATGGATTGAAGTCTATGAATAAGCTTGCTCAGTTTTTCTTTCATGAATGCTGTATTTATTTAGATGGCTCCGGAATGGGATTCTAAAAGTGCAGTAATTGTGATTTTAGGACTAGAGTGTGGAGTGAAATGGATGAGATTTAGGTTGTTTGGCTCTGGAATGGGAAGGCAAACAAAACTTAGGATATTAGACCCGTGCATAGGCTAGCTGTTGGGCTGCCTCCGAAATGGGAAGTTTAGCAACTAGAATAGCTGGCTCCGAAATGGGAAGCTTAGGTTAAAAGGGTTATCCCAAATTTATTCATGTATACCTTAAGATAAAATTAATTCATAGTGGTTATGGGGTGGATGAGTGAACTTAAGCAACGTTTTAATTTCTATACATTTTCATACTTGTTGATTTTTCTAAAGTAAACACATACTCAATTTACTGTTATTAGAATTAAACTTCCTTTCTTTGCATATTTTAGTTTTTAAAGTTTACATTATACAAATTAAATAACTCATACACACTAAATTGGGAATTCTTTAGCATACAATTAATTTTTACAGTTCTCACACACACGATTCCCTTGGGTTTGATATTGAGGGTCTTAACTATACCCCACTTTATTACTTGCCGATCTAGTGCACTTGCTAGGGTCGTAACAAGTTTTTGGCACCATTGCCAGGGAATTCGGCATTGTTAGTAAGCTGTAATTATTGTTTGTATGTGTTTTCTCTTCCTTATTTTGTTTTTCTTGATTCTTTTCAGGTGAAATTGGTGCATGAACAAAACAAGACAAGAGCAATTACTGCCTTTTGATCCTGAAATCGAGAGGACCCTACACCAAAGAAGGAGAGCTATTAGAGATAATGAGATGGAGCACAATCCTCCTCTTGATGAGTTTCCTCCCAAAAATGAACAAGTGCCAAGGGCACATGAACAAATGCTAAGGGTAAGAAGAGAAGAATTGCCTAGGCAAAGGACCATAAGAGACTACATTGTGCCAAGGTGGAATGTAGATCATCGAACTATTGTATTACTGAGAGGAGTACAATTTGAGCTCAAGCCAGCCACCATTACTATGGTACAGAGAAATTAGTTCTTTATTCTTTATTGAGGGTTTGAGGATGGAGACTTTTTGACTTAGTTTTTCCTGTTGTTGTTTCTTTTTATTTTTTGTTGTTGTGTTTTGACTGTAGTTGCTAATCGAATTTCTTTTATGTTTTGATTGTTTGATTTTGGTTTTAGTTCTTTTCTTTTGTGTTTGATAGTTGCATTACATTCTGTATTCCTTTAGTGTCGATTTAGTTTAATTTCGTAGGTTGTTAATTACTCTTGCAATTAGCCTGAGCTTGCCAATTAATCTTGTTTTGAATCAATTTGAACTTAAAATTTGAACTGCTTATTTAGGAGGTTCGAGTAGCCAAAGAGTAGTAGTATTGTTCAGGGAAGTTCTTCTTTTGAATTGATCTCGATTAATTATATACCATTCAATTTCTAACTTAATGAGCATAGTAGGCTAAGTTTTATGAAATTAAAACCAGTGAGTACAAGCATTCGAGTAAAGAAATTCTAGAATAGTTAGAACCTTCCTCATCACCCTTCGAAACAATTATTCAACTCAGATAAGATTAGGATATGACTCAAGCAGCCTTCATTGGTAACCCAAAAACTTGTTGCGATCTTAGCAAGTGCACTAGATCGACAAGCAATAAAGTGGGGTATAGTTAGGACCCTCAATATCGAACCCAAGGGAACCGTGTGTGTGAGAACTGTGAAAATTAATCGTATGCTAAAGAATTCCCAATTTAGTGTGTATGAGTTGTTTAATTTGTATAATGTAAACTTTAAAAACTAAAATATGCAATGAAAGGAAGTTTAATTCTAATAATAGTAAATTGAGTATGTGTTTACTTCAGAAAAATCAACAAGTATGAAAATGTATAGAAATTAAAACGTTGCTTAGGTTCACTCATCCACCCCATACCCACTGTGAATTAATTTTATCTTAAGGTATACATGAATAAATTCGAGATAACCCTCTTAACCTAAGCTTCCCATTCTGAAGCCAGCTATTCTAGTTGCTAAACTTTCCATTCCGAACCTAGCCCAACAACTAGCCTATGCACGGGTCTAATATCCTAAGTTTGGTTTGCCTTCCCATTCCAGAGCCAAACAACCCAAATCTCATCCATTTCACTCCACACTCTAGTCCTAAAATCACAATTACTGCACATTTAGAATCCCATTTCGGAGCCGTCTAAAATAGCAACGAAATACAAATTTCGTTGCTATTTTTCGTCCCAAAATTTATCCGCCATTTTTGCCGCATTAATTAGCAACGGAATTAAAATTCCGTTGCTAATTTTCGTTGCTAAATATTGGCGCCATAAATTCCCTCCACTTTTAGCAACGAAAGCTAACCAAATTTTTTTTCGGTTGCTAATTTTATAAAATTCAACCAATTTTAGCAACGGAAACTATTTTCCGTTGCTAAATAGCAACAAAATAGTCTTTCCGTTGCTAAATTAGCAATGGAATCAATTTCGTTGCTATTTTTCCGTTGCTATTTCAAGAATTTCTTGTAGTGATAAATATAAGGTATTTAGATTATCTTATTTCATTCTCTTGGTATCCACATTATATTAGGGATTATACCCTAGAGTCCATGTAATAGGGATGTATTTCATATGTATGAGTTTATATTCTTAATAAAAGGCATCATTCATTTATTAATGCTATGTTTAAATACATGAGTTTGTAAATCTTAAATTAATAAATGAAGTCCTAGATATTATGAACACAGTGCAAAGGCAATCATCAAAGTGTTCATGATATGAGATGTCTATTTCATGTAAATGTGTTAATATATAAATATCCATAGTCATAGAATTAACAAGATAGGGCATTGTTAATTCAGACAGACTAGCACATGTTATGCTTTTTGAATGGTTCAAGCAGTGGTTTTCATAACTGTGATTATAAAAGATAATCAAAGCTAATATGTGGATGCTTTTTAGAAGAACAAGTTCATTGGAGACCTGTATAGAGAATCCTCACATGGATATTAAATCTATGTCAGTGAGGAATCTCTTCATAGCGGTTGTGCAAGTATCCTTAGACTTGAGATCACCAAAGTTATCTTAAGTAGCAAGTGGTATATTTTGACTTCATAATTGATTACTTCCAACTAGGAGTGAACATAGTTAGGAGATTGGGTATATAATGACCTACTTGAAGATAGTTGAGTGATTGACAAAGGATTCACCATCCCAGATTTAATAAGGGAAGTTATCTCGCAGGATTCTATAATTGCCTTGTTTAGAGAATCTCTTGGCAGAGTAATATGCCAAGATGGATAGAGATCCATGGAGGGCATTTTAGGAATAATGCTTAAATTAATAGAACATACATAATTAGATTTATATGGGTTGACAGAAGTACATACTCAGAATCTAATTGAGATAAGAGTGGTGAAAGGAATAATTGCATGGTAACTGTTTCTATGGAAGGGTATAGTCAAACCACTTGACTTTCCTGACATTTAGGTAGTCATGATGACTAGCTAGAGGCCAATCATGACTTATATAATCATGTATCAAGAATATCAATGGGGATTGTTAAAATGATTTAAAGGAGTTCAAATCATGTGAGTTTTGAATAGAACTCACAATTACATATTATACTGCTAATATGGACAGGAACCTAATAGGTCACACACATATTGAGAAAAAGGATAAATGGTAAAATGGCAAGGATAATAATATTTGATATTATTATGGGGATAGAGAAGTGAATAAGATAATAATTAATTAAAGAGTTTAATTAGTTATGATCAAGTAAAATTATTTGCAGAACTTTTCTCATATGTTCTATAAAATTAGACCTAATTGAAATAATATATTTCATAACTGATTATTATTGAACTATAAGTGTTATAGAGCTGATATAATAATTAATAGGTCCATTGGAGGAATTATAAAGGCACAAAGAAGTGAAGTTGGCACAGAAGCCCTCCTGAAGAAGGACCACACGCCAACTCCAAAACAAAAGGCCTTAGAGGTCTATTTCTTGGACCAAAATAAATTAAATATGTTACATAAGTGTTATGGAGCCTACATATTTAATTTAGTTGTATTTGGAATTCATTTGTGTAATCAGTTATGTGTTCCTTTGCTTGTGCAATGGCTCTATTGTTGTCACAATATAAAAGAATCAGATCAACAATGCTAGGCACCACTCCTGGTTTAGTTATGAACTTTTTAATCCAGACTGCTTCTTTGGCTGCTTCTGAAGCAGCAATGTACTCAGCTTCAATCGTGGAATCAACAGTTATTTCTTGTTTGGAACTCTTCCAACTAACTACTCCTCCTCCCATTATGAACACATAACTAGATTGAAAGCAGGCATCTGTATACCCATTTACTTCCAAATAAATGATGTGAAAATAGAAAGGGTTCCCACAGATGATAATGTGGCAGATCCCCTCACTAAAACACTTTCCCAGATTAAGCATGATCACCATATAAATAGCTTGGGTCTAAGACATATGAGTGATTGGCTATAGTGCAAGTGGGAGATTGTTAGAGATTATGCCCTAAAGCCCATGTAATAAGGATGTATTTCATATGTATGAGTTTATATTCTTAATAAAAGGTATCATTCATTTATTAATGTTATGTTTAAATACATGAGTTTGTAAATCTTAAATTAATAAATGAAGTCCTAGATATTATGAACACAGTGCAAAGGAAATTATGAAAGTTTTCATGATATGAGATGTCTATTGCATGCAAATATGTTAATATCTAAATATCCCTAGTCATAGAATTAACATGATAGGGCATTGTTAATTCGGACAAACTAGCACATGTTATGCTTCTTTAATGGTTTAAGGAGTGGTTCTCATAACTATTATTATGGAAGATAATCAAAGCTAACATGTGGATGCTTGTTAGAAGAACAAGTTCATTGGAGACCTGCATAGAGAATCCTCACATGGATATTAAATCTATGTCAGTGAGGAATCTCTTTATAGGGGTTGTGCAAGTATCCTTAGACTTGAGATCACCAAAGTTATCTTAAGTAGCAAGTGGTATATTTTGACTTCATAACTGATTACTTCCAACTAGGAGTGAACATAGTTAGGAGATTGGGTATATAATGACCTACTTGAAGATAGTTGAGTGATTGACAAAGGATTCACCATCCCAGATTTAAAAAGGGAAGTTATCTCGCAAGATTCTATAATTGCCTTGTTCAGAGAATCTCTGGCCAGAGTAATATGCCAAGATGGATAGAGATGAATGGAGGGCATTTTGGGAACAATGGTTAAATTAATAGAACATACATAATTAGATTTATATGAGTTGACAGAAGTCCATACTCAGAATCTAATTGAGATAAAAGTGGTGAAAGGATTAATTGCACGGTAACTGTTTCTATGGAAGGAAATAGTCAAACCACTTGACTTTCTTGACATTTAGGTAGTAATAATGCCTAGCTAGAGGCCAATCATGACTTGTATAATAATGTATCAAGAATATCAATGGGGATTGATAAAATGATTTAAAGGAGTTTAAATCATGTGAGTTTTGAATAGAACTCTCAATTACATATTATACTGCTGATATGGACAGGAACCCAATAGGTCACACACATATAGAGAAAAAAGGATAAAATGATAAAATGACAAGGATAATAATATTTGATATTATTATGGGGATAGAGAAGTGAATAAAATAATAATTAATTAAAGAGTTTAATTAATTATGATCAAGTAAAATTATTCGCAGAACTTTTCTTATTTGTTCTGTAAAATTGAACCTAATTGAAATAATGTATTTCATAATTGATTATTATTGAACTATAAGTATTATAAGGCTGATATAACAATTAATTGGTCCATTGGAGGAATTATAAAGGCCCAAAGAAGTGAAGTTGGCACAGAAGCCCTCCTGAAGAAAGGCCACACGCCAAATCCAAAACAAGAGGCCTATTTCTTGGACCAAAATAAATTAAATATGTTACATAAGTGTTATGGAGCCTACATATTTAATTTGGTTGGATTTTAAATTCATTTGGGTAATTAAATCCAAGTATATGTTCAAAGGGTCTAGTTTGTGGGTTTTGTGCATAGTCTTTTGTTAAAGGGCTTAAATTGGATTTAATTGAGCCCAAATAATTATAAATAATTCCAGAAGCCCAATTAATAATTCTCCAAAAATTTTAAAGATCCCAATTCCATTATGAAGTTGGATTTTTAACCTAACTATAAAAATCCAAGTGCTGGGGAATTAGGGTTAAACGTGTGTGAACACTTAAGAAAGGCTTCTTCTCTATTTCTCTCTACCCTATTCGCAACTCCCAAAGCTAGATTCTTGGGTTTTTTGGCCAGCCCTTGTTTTCTACCAATTGTTGGTTCATTTTATCATTTTCTAGTGTGGATTACTCATTGGAGGTGTTTGATTTTGGACACTGTGGTTTGTGACAACCCGGTGCGAAGGAAAATCAAATGTACAACAAAAATCAAAGTTGATTTTTCTTATTTTCATTAATATGTATATTTTAAATTCATGGCAAGATCAGATATATTGGTTAAAAATTTTAAATTTCTCTTATGTATGAGATGCATGTAATCGATAATTCCCAACATGGTATCAGAGCCAGGTTTTGCCATGAATATATAATTCTATATTTTTTTACGGAATAAGTTTTATTTTTTGAGTTATTTATTTTATGAACTTTAAAATATCAGATTTGATTGTTCATGAATGAGAAATATTGATTTCTAGATATAAGTGTGATCTAATATATAAAACGAAAATAAAAACGATTCTTTTGAGAAAAGAATTTTTGGTTTTTGCATGAATAGCTTTTAATTTTAAGGACTGTTCTAAATTAATTTTTTATAGATCCATTATAAGATCATTTATATGATAATTTATGTGTTTAATATGTGATATTAAGCTATAGGATCAAACGAAATTAAAATCGAACAAGTTTTGCATGAAAACTAGTTTAGTCAAAAAGTTCGATAAATTGGTGTTCTTGGTGTGTTCTTGATGTGTTCTTATTTAGAAAGATTTTTAATCTTCTAAATATTATATATTAAAGTTTTTTTAATTAATTGGATTAATTAAAATGGGCCTTAAATTAATTGGATTAATTTTAATTCAATAAAACCACTTAATAGGCTTAATTATATTTACGGACTTGGTTTAAATTAGTGAATGACTTGGTGGGCCCAAGGAGCTGATTTAAATTAAATATTATAAACAATAATTAAGTTTATTAATGGGTTTTAAGGGCTGTAGTGGGCTTGGCTTATTCCAAAAGGCCCAAATGGTCCAATAGACACAAAACTAGTTTGTGTGTGAACACATTTAGGGTTTAATTTGGTGGGTTTCGGCCTACCCTTTATCTTAATCCCAAAATTGATTCTTTTAATTATTTAATATGATTAATTAATTAAATAATCAATTAATAATTAATTAATAATCAATTGGATTGATTATTAAGGTAAGAATACATGCATGCAAAAAGGTTTCCTAAAATGAAAGTTTCCAAAATGAAAAAGTTTCCTAATTTGATCACATTATTAAAATAACTCAAAAGCATGTTTCAAGAGTTGAAAAAAAGTTAATAATCCATTACTTTATGCATTATAAATGCATATAAGGGTGTATGATTGGCATGATGGATAGTTATGGATAAGGCCTAATGTGATTGAGCATTATGCATGTTTTGGCCCAATAAGGACTTTCATGTACCGAACACTTGTTTTTGGTTTTTATTTCTTTTCAAATTTTAATATGTAATTAGATTACTTAGATTAGAATTAGAAATAGAGATGGAGACCACTATCAAGGAGCAAGATGGGCTGGATGGAGATCCAACAAGCTTAAAGATAATGTAATTATTTTTACTTGTTTGAATCATGCATACTACCTAGGTGTGACCTTTTGATTTCCCTCTTGGCTGGGGGGAAATAAATGTAGTAAAGTCCATAACTATACCATATTTGTATGCTTATGTTTATGTGATAGATATAGGATGTATACCAATGTATGCGAACCATGTATGATGAGACTTAATTAACTAAAACCCTCAAACAAATACTAACATATATAAGCCTTCCATTAATTTGAGGAGAACCAGAGTTCTTTATAGTGTGGGTTGTTGACCACAGTCAAGCTCATATTATATCAAATATGTTCAAATCTAATTAAATGGGTCATCTTAGATAGCCTATTAGCTTGTTGACCACAGTCAAGGCTAATGGTTCTAGAGGCAAGATTAGGGAATACATATACGATATGCATGCATCAAGACTTGATAACCTAATGATCCAATAGTTGTGTAGAGACACAATTGGTATAGAGATACCTACCTTTCAAAGGTATGGAGTTTGGCTTGTTGACCACAGTCAAGGTTAAATTACATATCAAGGATTGGATATCAGCCCACTAGGAAAACCACCGGTTTTCTCAGATTATATAGTGAGGGCTATTAATTCGCAATAAAATAGTGGGAGTAAATAGATTAATTAAAGACCTTATTAATGCATACATATATATGAACATACTCTCATAAGTTTTCTTTTTCACGTCTAGGTCATCATCATGAGCATATCAAACATTAATATATGATCAATCTTGGATAATAAGCTGGTTGGCAGCAACTATTCTGACTGGATCAGGCAAGTGAGAATTATTCTCAGAGCTGAAAAGATCCATTATGTCTTGGATAAAGATCCACCACCATTTCCATCAGATGATGCCATTGATGAGATCAAAGGCACTTATTGAAAATACATGGAGAATAGTGAAGCGGCAGCATGTCTGATGCTGGGTGCTATGTCCTCGGAGCTTCAGAAGCAACATGAGATGATTAATGCTAGAACCATCATTTTGCATTTAGAGGAGCTTTATTCTTCTCAGGCTAGAACTGAGCAATATGAGATTGCTCGAGCTCTATTTAGCTGCAAAAATGGTGGAAGGCACTTCAGCTGCTACTCATGCATTGAAGATGTATGGGTATATTAAGCATTTGAGTAGACTTTGCTATGTTATGGATAATGATCTATACATAGATTTAATCTTGTAGTCGTTGGCTCCAAGTTATGCACCTTTCATGCTTAACTTCAACATGAACAAGATACAAGTAACCACTCCTGAGTTAATCAACATGCTCAAGACAGCTGATGGATCCTTTAAGAAGGATCCAAAAAGTGTCATGGTTGTCACTTCTGCTAAAGGCAAGAAGCAGAAGAAGAATAAGATAACCAAGGCGCAGCTAAAGAATGGTGGGATCTCCAAGAAGAAGGTTGCTAAGAAAGAGAATCCCAAAGGAACTTGCTTCCATTGTGGAAACATGGTCACTAGAAGCATAACTGCAAGGCCTATCTAGATTCTCTCAAGGAGAAGAAGCAAGTAGATGCTTCTACTTCAGGTATTCATATGATTGAAATTAATACTTATTCTATTGCTTCAAAACAATCTTGGGTATTAGATACCGGATGTGGATCTCATTTGTGTAATGATTTACAGGGGCTTAGAAGCTTTAGAAGAGTTAGAAAGGTAGAGATATGTTTGCAGTCAGCTACTAGAAAACATCTCTACAACGGTTGTGGGGACTTACCTTTTGCGTCTTCCAAGTGGATTAGTACTGGAATTAAATAATTGTTATTATGTTCTAGCTTTATCCAATAGTATTATTTCTTTCAGTTGTTTATTGAACGATTATGACATTTCTTTAAAGGACAAGCGTTGTTACATTTTTAAGAACAATATGTTTTATGCAAAAGCTATCATTGAGAATGGTATATTTGTTCTTGATTTAATTAAAGAAGTGCATAAAATATACACTTTATGCATGTAATCGATAATTCCCAACACATTATACACTTCTTTAATTAAATCAAGAACAAATATACCATTCTCATTGATACTTTAGCATAAAATATATTGTTCTTAAAAATATAACAACATTTGTCCTTTAAAGAAATGTCATAATCATTTATTAAACTACTAAAAGAAATAATACTTTTGGATAATGCTTGAACATAATAACAATTATTTAACTCCAGTATTAATCCACTTGAAAGAGGCAAATGATAAGTCCTCGCAACTGTTGTAGAGATGTTCTGTCCAGCAGCTGACTGTAGATATATTTCTACCTTTCCACCTCTTTTACTACTTTTAAGCCCCGGTAGATCATTATACAAATGAGATCCACATCCGGTATCTAATACCCAAGATTGTTTTGAAGCGATAGAATAAGTATCAATTTCATTCATATGAATACCTAAAGTAGAAGCATCAGCTTGCTTTTTCTCCTTGAAAGAATCTAGATAGGTTTGGCAATTACGGTTCTAATGACCATCTGTTCAACAATGGAAGCAAATTCCTTTGGGATTCTCTTCTTACTAACCTTCTTCTTGGAAACCCCCCCATGCTTTGGCTGCACCTTGGTCATCTTCTTCTTCTTCTGCTTCTTGCCTTTAGTAGAAGTGACAACCATGACACTTTTTGAATCCTTTTTGAAGGATCCATCAGTTGTTTTGAGCATATTGATTAACTCAGGAATGGTTATTTGGATCTCGTTAATGTTGAAGTTAAGCAAAAAAGGTACATGACTTGGAGCCAATGAGTACAAGATTAAATCTATGTATAGATCATTATCCATTATATAGCCAAGTCTACTCAAATGCTCAATATACATATACATCTTTAATGCATGAGCAGCAGTCGAAGTTCCTTTCACTATTTTGTAGCTAAACAGAGCTCGAGCAATCTCATATTGCTCAATTTTAGCCTAAGAAGAATAAAGCTCCTCTAGATGCAAAATGATGGTTCTAGCATCAATCATCTCATGTTGCTTCTAAAGCTCTGAGGACATAGCACCCAATATCAAACATGCCACTGCTTCCTTATCCTCCATGTATTTACGATAAGTTCCCTTGATCTCATCAATGGCATCATCTGATGCAAGTGGTTGTGGATCTTTATCCAAGACATAATGGATCTTTTCAGCTTTGAGAACAAATCTCACTTGTCTGATCCAGTCAGAAAAATTGCTGCCAACCAGCTTGTTATCCAAGATTGATCGTATATTTATGTTTGATGTGCTCATGATGATGACCTAGATGCGAAAACAAAAACATATGAGAGTATGTTCATATATATGTATGCATTAATTATGTCTTTAATTAATCCATTTACTCCTACTATTTTATTGCGAATCAATAGCCCTCACTATATAATTCGAGAAAACCCGATGGTTTTCATAATGGGCCAATATCCAATCCTTGATATGAAATTTGACCTTGACTATGGTTAACAAGTCAAACTCCATACCCTTGAAAGGTAGGTATCTCTATACAAATTGTGTCTCTACATAACTATTGGATCATTAGGTTATCAACTGTTGATACATGCATATCATATATGCATTCCCTAATCTTACCTCTATAACCATTAGCCTTGACTGTGGTCAACAAGCTAATGGGCTAGCTAAGATGACCCATTTAATTAGATTCGAACAAATTTGATATAATGTAATCTTGACTGTGGTTAACAACCCACACTATAAGGAACTCTGGTTCTCCTCCAATTAATGGAAGGCTTATATACCTTAGTATTAGTTTGAGGGATTTTAGTTAATTAAGTCTCATCATACATGGTTGGCATACATTTGTATGCATCCTATATCTATCACATAAATATAAGCATACAAATATGACATAGTTATGGACTTTACTATATTGATCTCCCTGAGCCAAATTGGAAATCATAAGGTCATACCTAGGTAATATGCATGATTCAGACTAGTAAAAAATAATTACATTATCTTTAATCTTGTTGGATCTCCATCCGGCCTATCTTGCTCCTTGAAAAAGAAATACAAACCAAAAACAAGTGGCTAGAATATGAAAGTCCTCATTAGGCCGAAACATACATTATGCTCAATCACATTGGCCCTTTGTCTATAACTATCCATAATGTCAATTATACACCCTTATATGCACTTCTAATGCATAAAGTAAAACCATATAATGGAATATAAACTATGTTTCAACTCTTGAAACTTACTTTTGAGTTATTTTAATAATACGATCAAATTAGGAAACTTTTTCCATTTTGAAAACTATCCATTTGAGGAAACCTTTTTGCATGCATGTGTTCTTACCTTAATTATCAATCCAATTGATTATTAATTGATTATTTAATTAATTAATCATATTAAATAATTAAAGAATCAATTTTGTACTTAAAACAAAGGGTAGGTCGAAACCTACAAATTTAAATCCTAAAGTGCGTTCGCACACAAATTAGTTTTGTGTCTATTAGACTATTTGGACCTTTTGGAATGAGCCAAGCCCACTCTAGTCCTTAAAACCCTATAAAAAAACATAATTAAAGTCTATGATATTTAATTTAAGTCATCTCTTTTTTGCCATCAAGTCATTCACTAATTTAAATCAAGTTCGTAAACATAATTAAGCCTATTAAGTGGTTTTAATGAATTAAAATTAATCCAATTAATTCAAGGTCCATTTTAATTAATTCAATTAATTAAAAACACAATAATATATCAGATATATAATAAATTTAGATGATTAAAAATCATTATAAACATGAACTTACCAACAACACATGAAGAACACCAATTTATCGAACTTTTTGATTAAATAGTTTTCATGTAAAACTTGTTCAATTTTAATTTTGTTTGATCCTATGGCTTAATATCAAATATTAAATCCATAAATTATCAGCAAAATAATTTTAGAATGGATCAATAAAAATTTAATTTAGAATAGCCCTAAACTTTATTGAAAAATAAAACTCATTTACGCCAAAAATAATGATTCTTTTCTCAAAAGAATCGTTTTATTTTTAATTTTATATATTTGATCACATACATCCAGAAATCAATATTTCTCATTCATGAACAATAAAATATGATATTTTAAAGTTCATGAAATAAATAACTCAAAAATAATAACTATTCTACAAAAAAATATAAAATTGTAAATTCATGGCAAAACCTGCCTCTGATACCATGTTGGGAATTATCGGTTAAATACATCACATGCATAAGTGAAAATTAAAATTTTTAACCATTAGATCTGATCTTGCCATAAATTTACAACATAAATATTAATGAGAATAAGAAAAATCACCTTTGATTTTTGTTGAATTGTTGATTTTCCTTCTCACTGGGTTGTCGTAAATCACAATGTCAAAAATTTAATACCTCCAATTAGTAATCCACACTAGAGAAGGATTAAATGAACCAAGAATAATGGAACAAAAGGCTGGCCAAAATTCCTTGATGCTAGCAAGGAATGAGGGTGGCGGCTAGGGTTAGAGAATGAGAGAGAATTTTTCTTTCTCTTAATGTTCACTTTACCCTAAATTCTCTTAACTTGGATTTTTATAGCTAGGTTAAAAATCCAACTTCATAATAGGATTGGGCTCTTTAAAATTTTTGGAGAAATACTAAATGGGCTATTGGAATTATTAATAATTTATTTGGGCTCAATTAAATCTAATTTAAGTTCATTCATAAAGGACTATGCACAAAACCTATAAACTACGCCCTTTTATGTATATACTTGGATTTAATCACCCAAATGAAATGAAAATCAATCCAAATTAAATATGTAGGCTCTATAACACTTATCAAACATATTTAATTTATTTTGGTCCAATAATTATGCCTCTAAGGCCTTCTATATGGTTTTGGCGTGTAACCCTTCCTCTAGAGGGTTTCTGCGCCAAAACCAATTCTCTGGGTCTCTTTTAATTTCTCCAATGGATATATTAATTATTAAATCAGCCTTATAACACTTATAGTCCAAAAATAATTAATTATTAAATACAATATTTCAATTAGGTCTATTTTACAAAACATTTCTAAAAAGTTTTGTGAACATTTCTACTTGATCATAATTAATTAAACTCTATAATTAATTATTCTCTTATTCATTTCTCTTCTCCCATAATAATATCAAATATTATTATCCTTGTCATTTTACCATTTTATCCTTTACTCTAAATGTGTGTGACCCATTGGGTTCCTGTCCATATTGGTAGTATAATATGTAATTATGAGCTATATTTAAAACTCATATGATTTAAACTTCTTTAAATCATTGTATCAATCCCTCATTGACATTTATGATACATTATTATACAAATCATGAGCGGCCTCTAGCTAGGCATCACGACTACCCAAATATCAGAAAAGTCAAGTTGTTTGACTATACCCTTCCATAGAAATAGTTACCGTGTAATTACTCCTTTCACCACTCTTATCTTAATTAGATTCTGAGTATGGATTTCTGTCAACTCATATAAATCTAATTATATATGTTCTATTAATTTAACCATTGTTCCCAGATTGCCCTTTATGGATCCCTATTCATCTTGGCATATTACTTTGGCCAATGATTCTTTGAACAAGGCAATTATAGAATCATGCGAGATAACTTCCCTTAATAAACTTGGGATGGTGAATCCTTTATCAATTACTCAACTATCTTCAAGTAGGCCATGATATACCCAAACTCTTAACTATGTTCACCCCTAGTTAGAAGTAATCCATTATGGAGTCAAAGTATATCACTTGCTACTTACGATAGCCTTGGTGATCTCAAGTCTAAAATATAAGAAAATGTAATTAAATAACATTATAAATGATAAAAAATAATATATATAAAAGTTAATCAGTTGCTACATATAAATATTACTATATAATTAAAAAGAATGATATAATATACATTTAGTTTAAAGTATTATAAATATTTTATAGAAAATATAAAAAATTAAGTTATAAAAATAAAAAATATAATTTAAATATATTTAACATATTATTTTATGTAAGTTTTAGAGAAAAATAGATGAAAAATGAAAAAAATTTAAAGTATGAAAATACAAATAGAATATATATTATACATGAACCGGTTAACCATAGATTAATGATTAACTAATATCCAAAAACCTAAACCGTAACTAAAAATGTAAAAAATAAAGTTCGAAACCAAGTTCATTGGATTGGTTAATTGAAAAATTGATTTAATTTTGAATTTATTTGCGGTTAACTATATTTTCAATTTTTTTTGCTTACCCTTACATCTTTCATTTGAGTTTAACATTCTTTCCATCTTAATGGGAGTCATTCATCGATTGGTGAAGATGATTCCATTATTATTGGAGATCTTACTCTTACAAAATCTATATTAACATAATAATTGGAATCACTCAATAATTATTACAAAATAATTCAAAATATTAAAATGATTAAGCATTACTTGTCTACATTTCTTAATGTTTTTCTATTTTATCCATTGTATGGTAAAAGTCAATGGGTATCGATGTTGATCTTAGCCAAATTTAACCATATATTAAGGCTTCTAACATCATTGGAGAAAAAAAGCTTCTAAAAAGATTAAGCACTTGACCCCCTATGCGAAAAGCTGATTCTAAAGCTATAGTAGAAATTGGTATTGCCAAGACATCTCTAGCTAGTAGAGAAAGAATAGAATAATTAGGTGAATTTTTCCTCGACCAACCTAAAATATCAAAAGGATCAACCTTAGGTTCAAAATCATCCAATAAATTATTCACCACTTTTGACTTATTCTCTATGTTCGTTTCCTCTTTTAAGTGCCCATCAGGCTATTCAATATTTCTCCACCACTACCTCTTCATCATCTAACTTTACATCACCGATATTTTAACTCCAACCATATAAACCTCCTATATTTTTCTCAATTGAACTACATTTATAGTAGTAGTTATATACTCAGGTCAAAGTTATTTCCACCCTATCTTACATCTGATGCGAAACCCGAGACTAAAGAACCTAAAACCCCTTGAGCATACAATTTGATAGAAAAACTAAAATAGAGATAAAAAAACCTCTATATTGAAACCCAAAAAAATATATGGATGGAAATGTAAATAATTTGGATAATAAAATATGTTAAAACAACTACTTAAAGCCCAACTAAAGTAAAGTGATGAGTTGGGCTTATTTTAGATAGGTCCAAGTGCCTTACTTAAGAAAAAAAGCCTTAATTAAGCTACTTAAGTCATATGACTTTTAATTAAGTAACATATCTCACTTAAATAAAAACACAATTTTTTTTAAATAGGCCCAAACTAATTAAGTATGAATACAAAAGCCCTATTATATAAATATCACATACTATGCATATGTCTTCCACTTCCACATGGCCCGCATATGATCCAAAGTTAAGGTAAATTCCTATTTATCTTAGTATTAGGTTTGTGTTTTCAATTCCTTGATTCCTATTAAAAAAATTCTTTTATTTTGTTTGGTATTTTAAGCATTCTGATTTTGTGTGCTAAAATTTAGCCTTTTGTTTTCTTACCTTTTTTTCATGAAATCTTGCTTTTTGTTATAACTTTTGATTCGTGTGTATGATTCCTTATTGTAAGATATTTCCAAAAAGGGAATTTCAAAATCTACAATCTTTATAAAGATGTACCCTCTGTAATTGCCCGTTTCAATCCAAAAAAATGACGTTTAGGCTTTCATTTTTTAATTTGAAGTTTTTTTGTCACTACAAGAAAATGTAAAAATAGCAATGAAAAAATAGTAACGAAATTGATTCCATTGCTAATTTAGTAACAGAAATGTAATTCCGTTACTATTTAGCAACAAAAAATAATTTTCGTTGCTAAAATTGGTTAAACTTTTTAAATTTAGTAACGAAAATATATTTGGTTACTTTTCATTGCAAAAAGTGGAGGAAACTTTTAGCACCAAACTTTAGCCACGAAATTACTATATCATTGCTAAATAAGGCGCCAACAGATGGCGAAAAAAATTTAGAATGAAAAATAGCAACGAAAAAATTTTCATTGCTAAATAAGTTTTCGTTGCTAGTTTAGCAAGGAAAAATAATTCGGTTGCTAAATAATCTGGGTTAAAAACTTCGTGTAATTAATTTGCAACGAAATTTTTTTCCATTACTAAATTAGCAATGGAATTTATTTTCGATTGCTAAAATAGCAACCAAATTCAAATTCCGTTGCTAAATTAGCAACTGAATATGAATTCCATTGCTAATTTACAATTTCAATGAAAAATAGCAATGGAATTGGATTTATATTGCTAATTTTCAATTTCAATTAAAAATAGCAATGAAATTCAAATTCGGTTGCTAAAATAGCAACCGAAATGAAATTTTATTGCTAAATTAGCAACCGAAATTGAATTTCATTGCTAATTTTCATTTTCAATGAAAAACAACAACGAAATTAATTTTCAGTTGCTAAAATAGCAACCGAAATTGAATTTCATTGCTAATTTTCATTTTCAATGAAAAACAACAATGAAATTAATTTTCAGTTGCTAAAATAGCAACCGAAATAGAATTCCTTTGCTAAAATAGCAACAAAATTGGATTTCGATTGTTAATTATTCTATAAAATGTAAAGTGATTCAAAGCCATCCATACGTGTAATTAATTTAATATAATCATTTAATTTAATTTTAATTTTAATTTTTTAATTATATGTTTCTTAATTTTTTGAAATTTTTCTTTCTTAATTTTTTGGAAGGAAATTATTATTATTATTATTATTATTATTATTATTATTATTATTATTATTATTATTATTAGAGGCATTTAAGAAAGCAGAGTTGTTGCCCAACTTTTAGCTCTTCCTCTAATCAGAGGAAGATAAAGAAATCCTAAATCCGACGGTCCAAAATCCTCTATAAAAACACCTATATATAAAAAAACCCTAACCCCTTGCCATTTATCTTCCTTTTCTACTACTTTCACCTCTTTCAGCTTTCACAGTCACACACTACACAATTTTAAGATGGTGAGTTCTTCTCGCTTTTCCCTACACTCTCTTAGATCTCTTCTATCTACTTCATTTTCCCTTCTTTTTATCCAATAACTTTGATTCTACATTTTGATGGTGATTTTATGCAGCCATTTAAAAGGTACATAGAGATCAAGAGGGTAGTTATTTCCAACTACATCTTAATGGTGATGTTAAGCAACCATTCTATATCTTAGATATCTTGCTTGCTTAGTACTTGTAAGTGGGTGTATTTTGTTTAGGGAGGATTTTATTTCCTGGTTAAACTGATTTCCTCTTCACTATGGAAGCTACTACCATTTTTAAAGCTTGATCATTTTTTTCTTTCTTCAGATTTTGCTAGCGGGAGTTTGTTTTTACAACTTTCATGTGTGGTTCATATAGAACATGCATGTTCTGTAAGTTTTGGTTTTGGGGTTTTCTTAAAGCGTTTTAATTACTCTATTTCTAAGGCTTTTCAGAACATGGATGATGAGTATGCTAAGATTATTCGAAGGATGAACCCACCTAGTATTTTTTTCTTGAAAAAATGACTATTTTAGGTGAATTTTGCAGTTCTATTCTTTGGATTGTGTTTTGTGTTTCTAGGTATTTTCATAGATTTCAGGTTCAAGGTTGGTTTTTTATATGTTTTTTCCTTGTTTTTGGGTGTATGATCTTGGATTGAAGGCCTTTGAATTGTGAATTTTAACTTATCACTTGTTTGATGATTGATTTAGAGAAAGTTATGCGCTGATTCAAAGTTTTCTTTTTTCTTCTCTTGAATTTGCTATTGTTCTTTTATTGTAATAACAATATTTTTGGTCCTTTTATTTGCTTAAACCAAGGAGAAAGGAAAGGAAAGATATGCATAAAACATGCAACTTTTAGCATCTTGAGTTAAATAAATTCTTATTCTTGACTCATCATCTTGCAGAAAACATGCAACTTTTAGCATAAAGAGCTTCTCTTTTGGCTTTCTACCTTTGATTTTATATAAATTTGAGCCACCGTGTATAGCCTGCGAATTCCTGCCATTATTTATCAAATTGAAAATATTAATAAACAATTTAAGCAAATTTAAATTTTTAATCAATTTTGAGTTGTGTTCTACTCTGTTCCGTTCATATCACTAAAACTTTCATTTGATTGCTTGCTGTAGAGTTGTGATTGACAATGATTCTTATGAGGATGCAACTATTATGAAATAATCTATTTTTTAAAGAGATGTGTTTAGAATGACAAGATTTTCTTTCCTTCTTTTTCCTACCAATGGCCAATTGCAGCACTGATTGAGGAAAGGCTGCAAATCTTGTTATTTAAAAACTTACACTCTTAAATCAGCAGGTCCAAATGAGGATATGGGAAGACCAGTACATGGAGTAAGTTCTTAGTGTTGTACTAGTGTCTTGACCGATTTCATAATAAATTTAGATTGTTAATAATCCTAACAGTTTATATTAACTTTACTGATGTGAAGTAGTTGACGTTTGCAGGTGATTTTATAATTGACACCCATTACATATTGAAATGCAACCTGGAAATGGTAAGTATTTCAACTATTAAACTCATATATAATTTTTGATACTTTGTTTACCCATCCATCTCTTCCAATTCTGATAAAGTTTTCTTGATTTACTTATTTTCATTTCAGAATATCCTTATGTATTGTGGCCCAGATTCTTATTTCTTCAATAACTTTCAAGTAAGTTTTCTTGAAAGATTGAATCTTTAGGAGAAATTGAAATTGCCACTTCATTATTCAAAAACGAAATATATTCTCAGGTGTTGTTGCATTCGAATTGTTTTTTAACCTTATTTAATTGCTCTTTTGCTTAACACATAAATATTCTTTAGTATCAAATATGCGATATGTTAATGGTTTGAAATATTTCAACTAAAGTTAATATATAGCTACATTTGCATGCAATACATTAAGGCATTTTGGGATAGATATATAAATGTATTTTAATTTTATATATATATTTTTTAGTGGAATGCTAAGGTTATTAATTTCATATTTGTTAAGGTTTGGACAACTGCTACAATTTACATTATTTTAATATGTTCATTAGTATTGAAACATTTTTTGGATCCCCTATTAACTTTCTTTCATTAATATATTCCCTGGCTTATAAAAAAAAGTATGATTTTAGGTTGGTTTTGATGTGTGGACCTGCTGCCGCTACAACAGATATTAAAAGAGGCTCTGTTGTTTTAACTAAGACAAAAGTATTGCCTTTAATACTTTTTGTTTGAGCTAAAAAAAGTATTACCTTTAATATTTATTGCTTATTATTTGACTGGTTTTAATTGACCATTTGGTATTTTATTAATTTAAGTTGTTCCTTTGTTTATTATTTGGAACTAACCCTATTTTTATTTGTTTCTTTGTTGGTGAATTATTGTTCTCTTGAAAATTAAATGTCAAAATTTACATTTTGATGTCTAGTTTTATCTCTCTATATGATAGACTGTTAATATTCTCTCCAAAATATTTTTTAAAAAAGCATACAGGAAGATGATTCAGGAGATGCAGAAGTTTATGATGGGGATAATTACAGCACCGGTCAAGATCATTCTTTAGAAAAAGTTGGAGAGTCTGCCACTGAATAAGAAACTATAAGCTTCTTAATTTAGACCTTTTTATGAAGCTAAATTATGATAATTTTCTTGTGTTGTGCTTTTCCATATTTCTCACCAAGTGTTTGATTTGCTTGCTGAGTAATTTCTTTCCTGTTTTAACATGATTTTGCAGCTCAACTATTTTACTGCATTTGCGATATGTTATTTTGTATTTGCAGGACTAAGAAAGATTTATTAATTGAGGCAACTAGCAAGTTGAATGGGGATCTATTTTTAAATTGTGATATTGTTGAGGGAGGAGGAGTTAAACATGAGGTATAGCATATTTCTTCCCTCATTGCATTTATATCACTACAGCTTAAGACTTTTAATTACTATGATACAATGTTATAAAATAGTGGGAGTAATGCAATTTTTTAAGCAACAATGGCTTTATTTTTATTTGTCCATGGACATGAGTTTGATTGAGATAGTGATTGCTGTGTCTGCATAAATGTATATGTCCATAAATGTCTTTATTTTATTTATTTGCTATTCTAATAATATGCCATTCACTATAAATCAAGTCTTAACTTTAGTTATTTGTTTTTTAGAAAAATGTACTTAATTAATTACTCTATTTTCATGTTCATTTTTTATAAATCAAGTCATACACGGGTTCAAAAGTGTTGCTTCACAAATTATATATATTTAATTAATAAACTTTCTAATTATGTAAATTATTTTAATGGATTACTTAATAATAAATTTAACGTTTTAATTTGAGTGTTCTATAGATAAAAAGAAAATTGACACGTTTTAAAAGCTGAACCTCCTTGAGTTAAATTTGGAAATTAATATAAATTTAACCAGCATAAAAATTTTGAACTCAATTTATGTTACTCTAACTAAACTTTGAAAAAATAAGAAAGTAAATTAATTAATATTTGGAAATCTAAATTCATATATATAAAAGTTTAAAAATCGATTCTAATACTCTAAATTAAATTGATGGGTAAAAATACAATATACTAATTCGTTATATTTTCCTAATTATTGATTTTTAACTTTTTTTACCTCCTTGTGGTGATCTTAAACCTTAATGTGAAAGAGCTAATAAAAGTGTTGAGAGGGATCCACTTTGCTTTCAGATTTCTAGCTGGAGTGGAGAATGCCAATTTACTTGGTATGTATTAATTTTTTTTTTGTTTTCACTTCCAAATTGGTATAAAACTAATAGAATGATGTTCCTACCCTTGGAATAACTATTGGCATTCAGTCATAAAAAGCAACTTTAGGACTATTTAGATCGCACTTACATCCAATTTAGTTTGAATTTTGGATGGAATGCAAGGGAATTTAGGGTAGAGTAAATTATATTGAATTTACTTTCTCTTGTTTGGACAATAAATGAATGAGAGAAAATGTTATTAATTAATAGTAAGTTACTATAATATATATAGAGTTTTGGGGCTTTGAAATTTTGTATATCTTTCTAACTAAATACATAGCAATATGTTCAAAATAGTTGGTTTAATTTGTCTGTGCTTCCCACAAACTACTAGGTTTTTATAATTCACCTACCATTCTAATTGTAGTAATTAAAAAATTGTAATAATTGTTTGCAATGGAATGATGACGAATAGTACCGTCATAAAATTTTTTAACTGTGCTAAAAATAGCAATGGAATTCCATATTTTGTTGCTAAAATTAGCAACGAAATTCCATATTCCGTTGCTAAAATTATCAACGAAATAACCTTTCCATTGCTAAAATTGACCATTTCACAGAAACTTGTCTTGGTTGAATTTAACAACGAAATTCTATTTCCGTTGCTAATTTTAGCAACGGAATTCTATTTCCGTTGCTAATTTTAGCAACAAAATTCTATTTCTATTGCTTATTTTAGCAACAAAATTATATTTCTGTTGCTAGAAAATAGCAACTAATGGATTAACAACCAAAATTTTCGTTGCTAATTATGATTAGCAATGGAAAATGTCAATTTTTCATTGCTATTTTCCATTACTAAATTGCAATTTTCTTGTAGTTTATGCTTTTTCCTATTCTTGAGATCATCCTTATACTGAATCTTGAACATCTTTAGCTTGAATCCAAATCCTAGTAGAATAAGTCTATATATTAGTTTGCTATTTAACAAAAGAAAAAAAATTCATAGGTACCGTTTATTATTACTATTCACATATTGTTCAAACACTCTTCATGGTACTATTCATTAAAAAAAGATAGAAGAATAGAAAAAAAATAAAAGAAAGATAGAAGAAGAAAAGAATTAGAAAATAATTGGGCATGGATAGATTAAATAGCCAAAGAGGAAATTCACATCCTTTAATAGGTGGGAAAGTTAATACTTTTTGTTTTAGGATTGGGGGTAGTAATTAATCTTATTCTAAACACCATTTGGGAATCCTTAAGAAGTATGGAAATAAATCCTACTTACTTTGGGTTTAGGTCTTATCAAAAATCCAAATCCATATTTGAATTGATTTCACTTTCCTTATCCTACTTAAATAAGGATTTACTTTCCAATCATTGTGCCACCATTTGTGCTATCATTTGCTATTAATCAATTCCACCATTGCATATCATTTGCTACCAATCATTGATATCATTTGTTACCAATCATTGCTACCATTCTTGGTATAATTTTCCAATCATGGTTGACATCATTTTGATACCAATTTTTGCTTCATTTTTTTGAATCATTAACCACCATTTTGTTACAATTTTGGCATCATTTTGTTACCATTTTCCCATCTTTTTAACATTAATTTGCCTTCTTTTTGCCACCATTTGGCACACAACTTGACACACTAATCAAGCTTATTACACCATTTGGTCTAGTGATCTTTTTAGTTCTAAATTAATTTGTTCTGCATGCAATCTACTCTATTTAGCTTAATTAGGCTTCTTTGTTTATTTCTTACTTTGTTTGTGTAGATTAAGTAGGTTCTATATTTGGTTTACTTTATAGTGGATCAAATTCATAAATTTTGTCCATATTATCATTTTCTTGATTCTTGTTGCTTATTCCTACATTTTTAGCTGACTTTTATTCCTTTTACATTATTAGAGTATCTTTGTTTGTTTAATACTCTAAATTGCTTATCATCAAGTGGTACACCACTATTGGCCGTGTATCACCTCCAAATTGTTTAACGTCTTCTTTTCTAGTTTTTAAGCTTTCTTTTATTGTTAGTTACATGTTTTTTGTTTTCTAAAATATCTTTAAATTTTTCTTTGTAAATTGAATTCTAAAGTGCAATTGTAAAGTTGCAAGCTTGAGTAGAAAAAATACAGAGTGTGAGCTTAAACAAGAGTAAAAGCCAATTTTAAGTGAGACACGAGTATTTTGTGAGGATGTCCTATTGCAAGTCAAAGAAATATTCAAATCAAAAAGAATGGAAGGGGTTAAGGGAAGACATGAAGTGTATGATGCAAAACCTTAACGATATGGAATTGCACTTTAAACAACTTATGAAACTACTAAGTCCAATATGTAAGAAAGAAAAGAAGAGAAAGAAAAAGGAAGTTATCCTAAACAAAATAATTTGTGAATCTGAAAGGGGTGATATAGATATAGTCATCGTTGATAGTGTGGTTAAAAAATTAAAGGATGTTACAGTTACTTAAGACCATGAAAAGGGTGTTGTTGATGAGCTTGATGAGGAAAAAAAGGTTTTAAGTGAAGTTAAAGATGTAGAGAACGTGGTTAAGGAGGTGGAGAACGTGAATGATGTTGTTTTAGAGGTGGAAGAGGATAGTGGTTCAGTTCCACATGAACTATCTATAACTAACCTTGTTTTGCCTAGTTCTTTCGTTGCTAAAATCTGTAATCTAGATGGAGATGATCTCACATATCTAACTGCATTATGAATTTTAACAATTGAATCATCCAAATTTTCTAAACCATTTCATGAATTAAATTCAAAATGTGTGCATGTTGCAGAACCTAGCAAGTATACTAGATCGACAAGTAATAAAGTGGGGTATATTAGGACCCTCAAATATCGTACCTAAGGGATTATATGTGTAAGCTATGAAAATTAATTGTATGCTAAAGAATTCCCAATTATATGTGTATGAGTTATCTATTTTCTATAATGAACACTTTAAACAACTAAAATGTGCAATGAAGAGGTTGCTAAATTAAAACAAGCAGTGATTTTAATATAACTTAAACTATGAACAATCAACAAGTATAAAATTCAATATGAAAGAAACATTGCTTGGGTTCACTCATCCACCTTATACCCAATATGAATTAATTTAGATTAAAGTAGTATATAAATGAATTCAGGATAACTGTAGCACCACCTATACAATTACACTATTTAACTGTCTGTAATCTATGCACATTCTCATAGACCTTTCCTTTTTCTTTACAAATAAAATCGGTGCACCCTAAGGTGATGCACTACGCCTAATGAAGCCTTTGTCAAGCAACTCCTGTAACTGAACCTTTAGTTCCTTCAATTCCAAAGGAGCCATCCTGTATGGTGCCTTTGAAATAGGAGCTGTACCAGGTAGAATTTCTATAGACAACACAACATCCCTTTCAGATGGAAGACTAGGTAAGTCTTCATGGAACACATCAGGAAATTCTTTCACCACTGGAATCTCTTAGAGATTCACTTTTTCTTTTCTTAAATCAAGCACAAGTGCTAAGAAAGCTTCACACCCTTTTCTAAGAAATCGCTTAACTTGCATAGCCATTATTACATTAGCTAATGGTTTAGATCGATTGCCATGAACTATAATTTCTTTACCATCAGCACCAATAAGAGTTACAGTTTTAGCTTTACAATTAATCACTGCATGATGTCTAGACAGCCAATCCATACCTAGTATAATATCAAACTCTATCCCGAAAAGGTAATTCAATAAGATCAGCAAGGAATTCTTTCCCTTGAATTACAATAGGACATTGTTTATACACTCTATTAACAACAACACTGTGACCCAAAGGGTTGGTTACACATATATCATATTCCAGTTCATGTACAGTAGACTCATTTCTATCCATATCCCCAATGCACACATAAGAATGAGTGGAACTAGAATCAATCAGTGCATGCATGTCAGAATCAAAGAGAGAGAAAATACCAGCTATGACTTCTGGAGCATTATGATCCTCTCAAGCTTTTATTGCATAAGCCCGACTAGGAACAACTGGAGCTATGGGTCTGTAAACTGATTTATAAATGTTCCAAGATTGGGATCCTTGATGATTCGATCCCCCATGTCCCCTTCCTCTACCTCTACATGAATATGGTGCATTAAAAGTTCCTCTACTACCCTGCTTCACAACACCCTGCTCCCTCTTCGAAGGACAATTTGCCATGAAGTGATCAGTACCACCACACCTAAAACACGCTCCAATCAATTTCCTGCAACTATCCCAATGTTGCCCAGTACAATGGGCACACACTGGAGGTTGCCCCTCATTCTGTTCCCTAAAGCTTCCTTTCCCTGCTGAGACACTACATAAGATTTTTGTCTCCTGTCCCATTTTATAGAACTATAGCCAGACTCAGCTGGCTGATTTCCTTGAGCTCCTTTAGCTCTCTTTCTAGTGGAAGATCCACCTTTGGACCCACTCCTTCTCTGTTCTCTCTCACTTTTTGCTATTTCATTCTTTTTAACTTGTAAGGCTATTGTAACCAATTGAGTGAAGTTAACCATATGCAAAGATATAGATCCAATTAACTTCTCTCTGATACGATCATTTAACCCATTTTCAATTTGTCTACATTTAAAAGCATCAGTTAACATCTCATCAGGAACATATTTGCACAAGTGTCTGAATTTTTTCTCATACTCAACCACAGACATAACTTTCTGCTTCAAGTTGAGAAATTGCTTTAGCTTCTCTTGCTTGTATGCCTCAGTAACATACTTTCTCCTAAATTCAACTGTGAAAAATTCCCATGTAAGGGGATCTGGTAATTGAGGTTGCTTTAACCCCAACTTCCACCAATCATAGGCTACTCCCTGAAGTAAGGACACAACACATGATGCCTTATGACCTACTGGACAGTGAATTTCATCAAAAATTCTCTCTAGCCTTTCCAGCCAAAATTCAGCTTCCTCAGACTGTTCTAGAATAGTGCCTAAAAACTCTTCGACACCATGCTTCCTAATTTTAGATATTGGAGCTTTAGGTGCTATCATCCTTTGAAGAATTTGAGCCATATCGTGTGATATCTTTAACAATGCTTCTGCAGGAATGGCTATCGAGACCTCATTTAGATTGGATGATGAAGATCCAAGATTGGAAGGATTAGTTCTAGCCGGCCTGTTGCTTTTAGTCGATTCCTCAATAGCATCTCTAGAGCTCTCCATCTTATATATATAAGAAAATAGGGACTTCTACATTAAGCCAACAAAACACTATATCATACTATAAAATCTTAGGTTTATTTTTACCCAAAAAAGGCTAAACCTGATGCTCTGATACAATAAATTATAGCGCCCCTTATATAGTTACCTTATTATTCTCATACATTAAATCATTTTAATCATCTTATACAAAATTTTCGCTTAACCATCATATTACCATTAATCATGTCATACTGTTTCATATACTTATGTACGTGCTACAAGTCTATTGCTGTTTTTCATTTCATACTTAGTATCATGCATATTGTACTATATAAAACTGCTTTATGTATCAGATGCACACATACACTTTCCTAGATTTACTACTAGTGAGTTACAACACTTAACATATGCTAGATACATTTTTATAAGATAAATTTCCATAATAGAAAACTTATGATAATAGTAATACAAAAACATCCTACATTAAAATTTAACAGTCGGTAGTTGGCCCTTCCTGATGTTGAGATCTTCCCTCAGCAAAAGTCTTAATAACGTAACCTACATAGATAAATAACTCATGCTAAGCTATAAAGCTTGGTGTGGAATATCTAAAGATGGATGACCACTCACATCGGTCATCAAAATACACATACAATATGGGAATTTTGTATTTTTGAATGGGATTTTTATTTGATTAAGATTTAATTATATGGTAATTTCGTATAAGCATGAATTAAGGGGTAAAATTATCATGTTGATATGTTAATTGCATAAAAATAAAATTCAATAGTATGGTTTAATATTAATTGAGGGTGTAATTGATGTAAAAAGTATTATTTTGGCGTAAATTTGTAATTTTAGAAATTTACGGGTCAAATGTGGATAAAAGCATAAATTGAGAGGTTAATTTAAAATAAATATTTAATGGATAGGCCAATTTATGAAAAAGAAGAAAGGTGGGGTCAAATGTATAACATGCAAAAATTGGCTAGGTTAAAGTGTGACATGCAAAAAGGTTTAGGGACCAAAAGGGATATTTCCCTTGACATTATATAAGTCAAATTAAAGGAGTTGGGGGCCGGATTTGTTAGAGGAAACTCATACTTCATCTCTCTCTCTCTCCATTCTAAATACCTTAAGCAATCCTTGAAGAGAATCCTTGCATGTGTGAGATTTAATCAAGGTTTGGTCATCAAAATTAAGGAAATTGATTTAGTAAATGTCATCTTCTTCTTCTCCTTCTTTTACATTTAGTGGGATAGTTGTTGTTGAGTGCTGAAAGTTTAAAATTGATAATGATGATGCTTGTGAAGGAGAAGAGGAAAGTGGAAGCAGAAAAGTGAAAGAAGTGGCAAAGGACTAGGTCAAGGAGAGATAATCGGCCAAGGTCTGGCAATTTTAGTGTAATTTGAGTTAGAGACCTAAAAATGAATCAATTAAAAATTATATAGTTAAATGAGACATAAACCTACAGAATTGTAAAAGGGACTAGACCTTGATTCTGCCTCTAACCATTTTCTATGATTGAATGAAAAATCATATGAAATGTAAAAATAGGCTCTCGAATAGCTTGTAATTAAATGGTGATAACTTTGAGTAAAACATACTCCTAAGGAAACATTTTATATGAAGGAAGTGTGACCTAAAATTGCATGCAAGCATGTCAAATATTTACTTGAAAATTCGTAGGGACTTAATATACTGTTGGGAAACAGACTTTAGTAATTTGGGCATAACTTGGTAGATATGATAAAATGCTACAAAGTAAAATTATGGTTAAACTAGAGGCATGAAAGTATAACTTTGATGAAGAAATGTTGGGCTAAATCCCTCTTAAGTTTATGTTATGAATTTTTCTAAGTGACAACACACACTATTTCGGTTCTATGAACAGCCTATAGTATTTTTCAAATATCTCGAGCTATAGGTCATATATTAAGGTGAATTTTGATGCTATGGAAACTAGACACATAGGGAAATAAGATTTTAGAAGATCATTTAGCATGAAAATGACATCTTCAATTTCATATGTGGCTTACAAGTAGAGTTCAGAATACTGCCCTGTGCAGATTTTTACTATACTTTATCTTATGACTTTTAATTAGTTGAGTTAAATAGATGTTTATGTGGTTGCAAAATGAATTGGACAGGGCATGTAATATAACTATTAATAAAGGATCATATGCATACATATACATTCATATGTGTATATAGGTAAAGATTAGTGATGAAAATATCTAACATATATATGTAATTAGATTTGTACATGATTGTCATATGCAAAATTTATGTATACATATGTAATTCTATGAAGAGAAAGTACATATTTTGACATGTACCTATGCTATGAAATAGGGAATAGAATAGTATGACCATGTCATATGTATATGGCCTTATGAAAACATGTCGATATATGTATAGCATATGATTTGAATAATGATAAAGGTATACATATTGATAAACATACTGATAAGAATAAGCTTACTATATATGAATGTACCTACAGGTACGTACATTCATGATTATGTATATGAGTGTATGAGCGCGTAATTGCCCTATGAGATAGAAAATGGTTAGCATGAAGATGAACATGTGAGATGCTTAATGAGAACATGTTCAAGTATATAATGTGATGATTATATGTCATGCCTATATGCCATTATGAAAATTTTATAGTCACAAGAATAGTATGAGCTAGATGTATAACTTGTTATATGAGATGTGCATATATATGTCTATGAACTAGAGAACTTATAGTTTTACAAGACTATGTACATGGGCAAATGGTATACTATGAATACAGTCTTGATGCGTGAATTGAACATGAACACAATATTGCCTGCACTAGAGTTCAGATGTGGATAGATAGGCACTTATAGGGAAAATTGCAGCTGCCATAGTTTGGCCCAATTGGGTCTAAAGTATGTTTGATTCCGTCTGGATCATGAACAGCCCCGTTTGGATTGTTAGGCGACCCCGCTTGTGTCTGCATGACTGGTCTAAAGTATAATTTTGCCCCGTTTGGGTCTATGGATCCGATATATTCGGATATCCCCCATTTTGATATCGAAGTGTATAGATAGTTCCCGTTATCCACTGATAGAACTAAGGTAGGCTAAACGTTATTTATAGTAATGATCATAATTAATAAGTTAAAGTTTATCTTACTAAAAATCGTTACGGTGGATCATATTGTTGGTCTGTCCATAGAAATTGTGCTTCATTTGAATATGTTCACATGGGAAATTACCATCTATATGAATTTTGAAAATGGGAATATTGTTACTCTCTTGGTTGTAATGTTTATATACATGATGGTATGCTTTAAGCATTAAAGTATTTGTTATTATTGGCATGTTATGATATATATATATATATATATATATATATATATATATATATATATATATATATATATATATTGTATGTGTATTTTGATAACCGCTGTGAGTGGTCATCCATCTATAAATTTTTCCCACTAAGGTTTATAGCTTAGCACATGTTATTTATTCATGTAGGTTCAGTTATCAAGAATTTTGTTGAGGGATGATCTTTACATCAGGAAGGGCCAACTATCGACTGTTAAATATTGATATAGGATGTTTTTGTATTACTATTATCATAAGTTTTGTATTATGGCAAGTTATCTTATAAAAATGTATCTAACATATGTTAAGTGTTGTAACTCACTAGTAGTAAAGCTAAGAAAGTGTATGTGTGCATGTGATATATAAAGTAGTTTTATATAGTACAGTATGCATGATACTAAGTATGAAATGAAAAATAAGAATAGACTTGTAGCACACCATAGGTATATGAAATAGTATGAAATGATTAATGGTAATATGATGGTTAAGCGAACTTTTTGTATAAGCATGATTAATATGATTTAATTTATTAGAATAATAGGGTCACTGTATAGAGGGTGCTACAATTTGTGGTATCAGAGCCTAGGTTTAGCCTTTTCTTGGTAAAAATGAACCTAGGATTCTATAGTATCATATAGTGTTTTGTTGGCCTGATGCAGAAGTCCCAGTTTTGTTATAGATAGAAGATGGAGAGCTCTAGAGATGTTATTGAGGAATTGGCTGAAAGTAACAGGCCGGCTAGAACTAATCCTTCCAATCTTTTATCTTCATCATCCAATCCAAATGAGGTCCCAGCAGCCATTCCTACAAAAGCATTGTTAAAGATATCATAGGATATGGCTTAAATTCTTCAAAGGATGATAGCACCTAAAGCTCCAATATCTCAAAGTAGGAAGCATGGTGCCGAAGAGTTTTTAGGCACTAATCTGGAACAGTTTGAGGAAGCTGAATTTTGGCTGGAAATGCTAGATAGAATTTTTGATGAAATTCACTGTCTAGTAGGTCATAAGGCATCCTGTGCTGTGTCCTTACTTCAGGGAGCAGCCTATGATTGGTGGAAGTTGGTGTTAAAGCAACCCCAGTTACCAAATCCCCTTACATGGGAATTTTTCATAGCTGAATTCAAGAAAAAGTATGTTACTGAGGTATACAAGCAAGAGAAGCTAAAGCAATTTCTCAACTTAAAGCTGAGAGTTATGTTTGTGGCTGAGTATGAGAAAGAATTCAGTCACCTGTGCAAATGTGTTCCTGAGGAGATGTTAACTAATGCTTTTAAATGTAGATAGTTTGAAGATGGGTTAAATGATCATATCAGAGAGAAGTTAATTGGATCTACATCTTTGCATATGGTTAACTTCACTCAACTGGTTACAACATCCTTGCGAGTTAAAAATAGTGAAATAGCAAAAAGTGAGAGAGAACAGAGAAGGAGTGGGTCCAAGGGTGGATCTTCCACTGGAAAGAGAGATAAAGGAGCTCAAGGAAATCAGCCAGCTGAGTCTAGCTATGGTTCTGCAAAAAGGGATAGGAGATAAGAATCTTCTATAGTGTCTAAGCAGGGAAAGGAAGCTTCAAGGAAATAGAGTGGGGGGCAACCTCCAGTGTGTCCCCATTGTACTAGACAATATTGGGGTAGTTGCAGGAAATTGACTGGAGCGTGTTTCAGGTGTGGTGGTACTGATCACTTCATGGGAAACTGTCCTTCAAAGAGGGAGAAGGGTGTTGTGTAGCTGGGTATTAGAGGAACTTTTAATGCACCATCTTCGGGTAGAGGTAGAGGAAGGGGATGTAGGGGATCAAATCATCAGGGATCCCAGTCTAGGAACATTTCTGAATTAGTTGACAGACCCACAGCTCTAGTTGTTCCAACTCGAGCTTGTGCAATGAAAGCTTAGGAGGATCAAAATGCTCTAGAAGTCATAGCAAGTATTTTCTCTCTTTGATTCTGACATGCATGCACTGATTGATCCTAGTTCCACTCATTCTTATGTTTGCACTGGGGATATGGGTAGAAATGAGTATACTGTACATGAACTGGAATATGATATATGTGTAACCAACCCTTTGGGTCACAATGTTGTTGTTAATAGAGTGTATAAACAATGTCCTATTATAATTCAAGGGAAAGAATTCCTTGCTGATCTTATTGAATTACCTTTTTGGGAGTTTGATATTATACTGGGTATGGATTGGCTATCTAGACATCATGCAGTGATTAATTGTGAAGCTAAAACTGTAACTCTTATTGGTGCTGATGGTAAAGAAACTATAGTTCAGGGCATTCGATCTAAACCATTAGCTAATGTAATAACGGCTATGCAAGTTAAGCGATTTCTTAGAAAAGGGTGTGAAGCTTTCTTAGCACTTGTGCTTAATTCAAGAAAAGATAAAGTGAATCTCCAAGAGATTCCAGTAATGAAAGAATTTCCTGATGTGTTCCCTGAAGGCTTACCTAGTCTTCCACTTGAAAGGGATGTTGAGTTGTCTATAGAAATTCTACCTGGTACAGCTCCTATTTCGAAGGCACCATATAGGATGGCTCCTTTGGAATTGAAGGAACTAAAGGTTCAGTCACAGGAGTTGCTTGACAAAGGCTTCATTAGGCCTAGTGCATCACCTTGGGCTGCACCAGTTTTATTTGTAAAGAAAAAGGATGAGTCCATGAGAATGTGCATAGATTACAGACAGTTAAATAGGGTAACAGTGAAAAATAAGTACCCTTTACCTAGAATTGAAGATTTATTTGATTAGTTGAAGGGTTCTAGAGTGTTTTCCAGGATTGATTTACGATCGGGTTATTATCAACTTTAGGTTAAGGATGTGGATGTTTCCAAAACAGCCTTTAGAACCCGATATGGGCATTTTGAGTTTCTGGTGATGCCATTTGGGTTAAAAAATGAACCGATTGCATTTATGGATCTTATGAATAAGGTATTTAAACCCTACTTGGACCAATTTATTGTTGTGTTCATGGATGACATTTTGGTGTATTCAAGAAATGAAGTAAAACATGCTGAGCATTTGAAAATTGTTTTACAGACTTTAAGGGAGAATAAGTTGTATGCTAAGTTGAGCAAATGCAATTTTTTGGCTTAAGGAAATTTCTTTCCTTGGTCATGTAGTATCTTTTGAAGGCATTAGAATGGAACCAGCTAAAATAGAGGCTATAGTGAATCAGAAGCCGCCTTGAAATGTGATAGAAGTGAGAAGTTTTCTGGGCTTAACAGGATATTACCGTCATTTTATGAAAGGGTTTTCAGTTATAGCTACACCACTCACTAAACTGATGAAAAAGGGTATAAAGTTTGAGTGGACTGATCGGTGTTAGGCAAGTTTTGATCAGTTGAAGAAATTATTGACAGAAGCTCCAGTTTTAACACAACCAATTATAGGAAAGGAATATGCTATGTATAGTGACGCTTCTAGAGTTGGCTTGGGTTGTGTGTTAATACAAGATGGTAAAGTAATTGCCTATGCATCTAGACAGTTAAAGCCGCATGAGCAAAACTATCCAACACATGACCTAGAGTTAGCAGCAGTAGTGTTTGCCTTAAAATTTTGGTGACATTATTTGTATGGGGAAAGGTGCAAAATATATACAGATCACAAGAGTCTCAAGTATTTTCTCACTCAAAAGGAACTTAACTTGAGGCAGCAAAGATGGTTAGAGCTATTTAAAGATTATGATTGTATAGTGGATTACCATCCAGGCAAAGCTAATGTTGTAGCAGACGCCTTAAGCCGTAAGATGATGGATGCTATGATTGCACATCACTGTAGATGGAAACTTGCATATGATGGTGCTTTAATAGCACAGTTGAATGCTAGACCTTATTTGAGGCAAACAGTGATCGATGCTCAGAAACATGATGAAAAGTTGCAACAGATTTCAAAGTTTTCATATGAAGGAACCCAGTCTGAGTATTCAGTGAAAGAGGATGTGGGTGTGTATTATCCGAATAGATTATATGTTCAAGATGACAAAGAATCAAAAAGGACAATATTGATTGAGGCTCATAATATAGTATTTACTAAGCACTCTGGTGGGAATAAGATGTACCGGGATTTGAAACAATGTTATTGGTGGCCTGGTATGAAGAAAGATGTGGTAGCATATGTCTCTAAATGTTTGACTTGTTAGCAAGTGAAAGTAGAGCACCAGTTGCCCTCTGGTTTGTTGAACCCCATCCCAATTCCACAATGGAAATGGGAGGATATTACAATGGATTTTGTAACAGAATTGCCCTTTAAGCTAACTAAGGGGCAATTTAGTTGATAAGCTGACTAAGTAAGCTCATTTCTTACCAGTTTAGATGGATTACTCTATGGATAAATTGGCAAAATATATGTAAATGAGATTGTTAGACTACATGGCATTCTGGTGTCAATAATTTCTGATTGATATCCGAGATTCACATCAAGATTCTGGCAAAGCTTGCAACAAGCATTGGGAACTCAGCTTCGTTACAGTACAACATTCCACCCTCAAATGGATGGGCAATCTAAATAGGTTATCCAAATTGTAGAGGATATGATGCGAGGATGTGCTTTGGATTTTGCAAGAAGTTACTTGGGAGCCAGAAGCCGCTATAAAAGGGCACCATCCTCAATTGTTCAAAACAGGCATGAATTTCGAGGATGAAATTCTTTAAGGGAGAGAGAATTGTAAGGCCCTAACATGACCCTGATTTAATTTGCATATTGTTGAATGGCATTTTTATTTGATTAAGATTTAATTATATGGAAATTTCGTATAAGCATGTGTTAAGGGGGTAAATTATCATGTTGATATGTTAATTGCATAAAAATAAAATTCAATAGTATGGTTTAATATTAATTGAGGGTGTAATTGAAGTAAAAAGTATTTTTTTGGGGTAAATTTGTAATTTCAAAAATTTAGGGGTCAAATGCGAATAAAAGTATAAATTGACAGGTTAATTTAAAAGAAAGATTTAATGGATAAGCCAATGTATGAAAAAGAAGAAACGTTCAGTAAATGTCATCATCTTCTTCTCCTTCTTTTACATTCAGTGGGATAGTTTTTGTTGAGTGATGGAAGTTTAAAATTGATAATGATGATGCTTTTGAAGGAGAAGAGGAAAGTGGAAGGAGAAAAGGGAAAGAAGTGGCAAAGAACTAGGTCAAGGAGAGATAATCGGCCAAGGTATGGGAATTTTAGTGTAATTTGAGTTAGACACCTCAAAATGAATCAATTCAAAATTCTATAGTTAAATGGGACATAAATCTACAGAATTGTAGAAGGAATAAGTCCTTGATTCTACATCTAACCATTTTTTATGATTTAATGAAAAATCATGTGAACTATAAAAATAGGCTCTAGAATAGCTTGTGATTAAATAGTGATAACATTGTGTACAATGATTAGAATTATGTAAAGTTAATTTTTATACAAAATATACTCCTAAGGGCACATTTTATATGAAGGAAGAGTGACCTAAGAATGTATGCAAGCATGTCAAATATTGACGTGAAAATTCATAGGGACTGAATGTAATGTTAGGGAACAGACCTTAGTAATTTTATCATAACTTTTGTTAGAGAAGTTAAAATGCTACAAAGTAAAACTATGGTTAAACTAGAGGCATGAAAGTATAACTTTTATGAAGAAATATTGGTCTAAATCCCTCTCAATTTTATGTTATGAATTTTTCTAAGTGACAACACACACTATTTCGGTTCTATGAACAGCCTATAGTATTTTTCAAATATCTCGAGCTATAGGTCATATATTAAGGTGAATTTTGATGCTATGGAAACTAGAGACATAGGAAATAAGATTTTAGAAGATCATTTAGCCTGAAAATGACATCTTCAATTTCATATGTGGCTCACAAGTTGAGTCCAGAATGCTGCCTTGTGCAGATTTTTACTATACTTTATCTTATGACTTTTAATTAATTGAGTTAAATAGGTGTTTCTATGGTTGCAAAATGAATTAGACAGGGCATGTAATATGACTATCAATAAAAGATCATATGCATACATATACATTCATATGTGTACATAGGTAAAGATTAGTGATGAAAATATCTAACATATATATGTAATTAGATTTGTACATGATTGTCATATGCAAAATTTATGCATACATAAGTAATCCTATGATGAGAAAGTGCATATTTTGACATGTACCTATGCTATGAAATAGGGAATATAATAGTATGACCATGTCATATGTATATGCCCATATGAAAACATGTCGATATATGTATAGCATATGATTTGAATAATGATAAAGGTATACATATTGATAAACATACTTATAAGAATAAGCTTAGTATATATGAATGTACCTACAGTTATGTACATTTATGATTATGTATATGATTGTATGAGCATTTAATTACCCTATGAGATAGAAAATGTTTAGCATGACTATGAACATGTGAGATGCTTAATGAGAACATATTCAAGTAAGTCATGTGATGATTATATGTCATGCCTATATGCTGTTATGAAAATTTTATAGTCACAAGGATAGTATGAGCTAGATGTATAACTTGTTATATGAAATGTGCATATATCTATCTATGCACTAGAGAACTTATAGTTTTACAAGACTATGTACATAGGCAAATGGTATACTATGAATACAGTCTTGATGTGTGAATTGAACATGAACATAGTATTGCCTGCAATAGAGTTCAGATGTGGATAGATAGGCGCTTATAGGGAAAATTACAACGGCCATAGTTTAGCCCAATTGGATCTAAAGTATGTTTGATTCCATTTGGATCATGTACAGCCCCGTTTGGATTGTTAGGCGACCCCGTTTGGGTCTGCTTGACCGGTCTAAAGTATAATTTGGCCCCGTTTGGGTCTATAGATTCGATATATTCGGATATCCCCCATTTTGATATTGAAGTGTATTGATAGTTCCTATTATCCACTAGTATTACTAAGGCAAGCTAAACTTTGTTTATAGTAATGATCATAATTAATAAGTTAAAGTTTATCTTACTAAAAATTCGTTACTGTTGATCATATTGTTGGTTTGTCCATAGAAATTGTGCTTCATTTGAATATGTTGACATGGGAAATTGCCATCTATATGAATTATGAAAATAGGAATATTTGTTACTCTCTTGGGTGTAATATTTATATGCATGATGATATGCTTTAAGCTTTAAAGTATTTGTTATTATTGACATGTTATGTTGTATATGTTATATATATATATATATATATATATATATATATATATATATATATATATATATATATATATATATATATATATATATATATATATATTGTATGTGTATTTTAATGATCGCTGTGAGTGGTCATCCATCTTTAGATTTTCCCCACTAAGGTTTATAGCTTAGCACGAGTTATTTATTCGTGTAGGTTTAGTTATCAAGACTTTTGTTGAGGAATGATCTTTGCATCAGGAAGGGCCAACTACCGACTGTTAAATCTTGATATAGGATGTTTTTGTATTACTATTATCATAAGTTTTGTATTATGGCAAGTTACCTTATAAAAATGTATCTAACATATGTTAAGTGTTGTAACTCACCAGTAGTAAAGCTAAGAAAGAGTATGTGTGCATGTGATACATAAAGTAGTTTTATATAGTATAGTATGCATGATACTAAGTATGAAATGAAAACCAGAATAGACTTGTAGCATGCACATAGGTATATGAAACAATATGACATGATTAATGGTAATATGATGGTTAAGCGAACATTTTATATAAGCATGATTAATATGGTTTAGTTTATGAGAATAATAGGGTAACTATATAGGGGGTGCTACAAAACCTATGTATTTAAGGTATTTATTTGTGTTTAATCTATGTATTTTAGTGTAAATCTATCTAGTTACAAATAAATATATCTATCTATCTATGCAAAATGAACAAAAGAATGAGAGAATGAAGAAATAAAGCCCTAAAACTAAAAAAACCTAGAACTTCCAACTCTGCAGAAAAATCTACTATTTATAGGCCAATATGGGTCATGATTACTAAGGATTCCTTGCTAATCATGACTTACATAAAAATCCCTCTTTTAACTGGCTTGAGTCATGATCATTAGGAAATTCCTAGTAACCGTGATGTAGCTTTGAACTGCTTCTGGATAAGGGTCACGGTTACCACCAAAAATCTAGTGACCGTGACATAGCTCTCTTTTGCATTCTGGACTTAAAACATAGCTACCTTAGGATCATTACCAAAAACTTGGTAACTGTGACTTACTTCTCCTTTAGGTTCTATACTGAAGAGCTTCATAGGTCATGGTGAACTCCCCACTATGCATAATTGCTACGCTGACCATGACAAGCCTTAAAATGGTACATTTTGACAAAAAACTTAGGTCATGGTTACCAGGAAAGCCTAATAACCATGAGGTATGTTGGGAATTATTGGTTACATACATCACATGTATAAGAAAAAATAAAAATTTTTAACCAATAGATTTGATATTGCCATGAATTTATAATATAAATATTAATGAGAATAAGAAAAATCACCTTTGATTTTTGTTAAACAATTGATTTTCCTTCTCGTCGGGTTGTCGCAAACCACAATATCCAAAATACAACATGTAAGGACACTAACATGACCCTAATTGAAATTACATGTTTTGAGAAGGATTTTATTTGATTAAGATTAAATTAAAATGAGAATTTCATATAAAGTATGGGACAAGTGATAAATTATTTTGTTATTATATTAATTGCATGAAAATAAAATTTAATATTATAGTTAAACATTATTTGAGGGTATAATTGGAGTATAAAGTATTAATTTGGGGTTAACTTGTAAATATGACATTTTTAGGGGCAAATGTGAATAAAAGAATAATTTAAAGGTTGATTTTAGAGAAGGATTTAATAGAGGGGTCAATGTCAAGCATGCAAAAAGGTGAAGGTTAAATGTTGGACATGCAAAAAGTTAAAGGACTATGAAGCGAATTTTACATGTCACTATATATATGTTATTTTGAGTGGAGAGGGTCAGATTTTCCATGAGAATTCTAGAATTTGGTTTATCTCTTCCTCATTTTCTTTGATCTCTTAAAGTCTAGCTAAGTGTTCTTGAAGAGGAATTCATACATGTTGCTTAATCAAGAATATTAGTGAATCAAAATAAGGTAAGCCTGTGAAATTGTTTATTTATCTCTTATTTTTCATCTTCTTCTTCTTTGAATGATGGTGTATTGAGTGGAATGTGGAAGTTTGATGTTGAATGAATTAATTGTTGAATAAGGAAAAGAAGAATGAGTAAAGAGCAAAGGAAAGGGAAAAGCTCAAGAGTGAGGCTAGAGAGAGATTTCGGCCAAGGTATGGGATTAGGGTCTTCTTAATTTCTTTTGGATGATTTTTCGTAGAACATGTTGTGATTGAATGAAATTTTTGGATCAAAGAAAAAGAGAACTAGTTTATGAAGTGTTGCTTGAGGAAATTACATGAAACCACTTAACCTAGTGATTGAAATTTTACCATAATGTGAGTTAGAAACATTAATTTGAGATCATTTCAATTTCTATAGCTACCTAAGGTATGTTCCTATAAATTTGAAGGAGGGACCTAACATTGAATTTGATTTTAAGCAACTCATTTACTTAATTGAACTCTATGTGAGTTGTTGATTTCTTGTTTCGGAGCAGGTTGTGTTATAAAAATGATGTAACTTGGTGTATATTGCTTAGAATACCATGAGGTTAATTCCTAAGAAAAATAGACTTCAAAAATCTACAATTTCTATGAAGAAAGCAAAGTTTAAAAACGCTTGTAAATTTGCCTAAACTTTACTTGAAAATCGGAATTCTGTGTTGCCTACCCTAATGAAAAGTCTTTAGTAAATTTCATTTATTTTGAGTTCTAGAAATGATATTGCAAAGATTCTTGAGGTTTTAGAAACTAAAAACATAGGGAAACAAAGTTTTAAAAGACCATTTTTGCTGAAAATGCCATTTAGGAGGTCTAACATGATATGCAATTAGATTTAGAAAAACTGTCAGCAGAATTTTCATATAGCATTACAAGTAACCACAGTCGAGACCTTTTTGTCTCAGCCGTGCGCACCATCTATACCCAGTTAAGGCCATTGGATTCGGTCGAGACCTTTTGGTCTCAATCGTGTGCCTCTACTATTACAGTTATACATGATTTTTAGCCTCATCAGACATCAACACTTACCCTAACATTTTGAAACACATCTAAAGCATGTAATTAAACATAAAATATTGCATTAATATGTGTGTTTAGAACTTCATGAATACTTTTAGAACATTTTAGAAATAAATATGAGGGTATTATGTAACATCAAAAAATGAGATTACTATAATAACTTATAGAAATAAAGTTGTAAAGATATATTGTCACCATATAGTGGAACCCTCATTGAAGTAGATGAATATATGGAAGTATGAAGTTATAAAATTATAATTTGTCCTATATGTATGATAACATGATTGTGATATGAAGTGTTGCCTAAAGATCGTATGTTCAAGTATAAGTTCATGATGGGAGATATGTTTAGTTACCGATACTTGAATTACTATTTGAATGCATGAATGCATGTTTTTACACTGTAGAATTGTGTACTATAATATGATCATATGCATGTGCAAGGTTTATGATATAAGTACAAGCAAGATATTTTAAATGAACATGAAAAAATGTATTTCCTACTACTATTGGCACCTATAGGGATATTGCAGCTGCCACCTTCAACCTTTTAGGTATAAAGTACAATTGATCCAATTGGATCATACACAGGCCCGTTTGGGTTATTTATTGACCCTATTTAGGTCCTTGACCGGTCCACCATATAGTTGACCCTGTTTGGGTTCATAGTTTTGATATCTTTGGATATCCACCATTTGATACCCCCGTTATCCACCCTTAGAACTTATGCAGGCTAAATTAAAGTACTAATTTTTCACAGTTAATCTTAGTATGATTTATGCATCAGATATATGGATTATCATGTTTAACTATGGTTCCTAAAGCATGTATTGGTATTTATTTACATTATGTACAAATCTCTTTATGAATTGTTTAGATTCAAGTATGCCGAATTAATTGCAGTTTATCTTGTTGTTTAAGATATTGTGCTTTATTTTATACTTATTCCTAATAGGTAAATTTTATTATTTTCAATTTTTTTGTATATTATATATTTCTGATGACCACTGTGATTGGTTGTCTTTCATGTTTAGTATCCCCACTAAGCTATATAGCTTAGCACGGATTATTTTATCTGTGTAGGTTATATTGTTAAAGCTTTTGCTTAGGTACGATCTCTGCATCAGGACAGGCCAACACCAAAGTCCTAGGAGTTGATGTAGGCTTATATTTGGTAAATTTTGTACAAGTTACTCCACTTGTTTATTAAGTATAAAAAGGGCTATCAAAATATATGTATGTCATATGAAGTAAGTGATGTAATAAGCTTACTGAAAGAATGCTAATGTATGCATGCATATAGGAGCTAGAATGCTTAGTCATATATATGCTAGATGAGTTGTTGAATGTCATGCACGACAATGAATAAAGTTAAGATAGTTATAACTAACATGAAAATGATGAGTATGTTGTAAGATAAGGCATTATGCATATGTAATTAAGAGACTAAAGTTGTGAGAAACACCTAATTGATGCACATGATACCTTATTAATTATACTATTTGATATTGTAAATGTATATTACATTGGGTTAATAACCTACTATAGCAAGACATAAAGGTATAATATGATATATGTAAAAGGTATTAGAGGAGGGTATTTCAATTTGGTATCAGAGCATAGGTTTAGTCTTTTTTGGGCAATTTGAGTATAGAATTCTATAATATGAGATAGTGTTGTGCTGGCCTAATGTAGAAGTTTCTGTTTTCTTATAGATTAAAGATGGAAAATTCCTCTAGGGATTCTATAGAATAATCGGTTGAAAGTAATTTGCCTGTTAGATCAAATCCTTCTAATCCAGTGATTTCATCCTCTTTCCAAAATGAAATTCTTGCTGCTATTCCTGGAGAAGCTTTTTCAAAAATTTCCAAGGATATGGCTCAAATCCTACAAAGAATGACAATGCCCAAAGCTAAAATTTATGAAATCAAGAAGTATAGGGCATAAGAATTTATGGGTACTAACTTAGAACAATCTGAAAAAGCTGAGTTTTTGTTGGAAAGGTTAGAGAGGATCTTTGATAAAATTAACTATCATGCTAATTATAAAGCATCTTGTGTTATGTCCTTACTTCAAGGCATGGCTTATGATTTGTTGAAGCTGATATTAAGACAACCTCAGTTACCTGACCAACTTACCTGGAAATTCTTTGAGGAGGAGTTCAGGAAGAAATATGTTACTGAGGCATACAAAGTGGAGAAACTATAGTAGTTTTTGAATCTGAGACAAAAAGCTCTCTCTATGGCTGAATATGAAAAAAAATTTAGCCGGTAATGCAAGTATGTTCCCAAGGAGATGTTGACAGGGGTCTTTAACTGCATATACTTTGAAGATGGGCTGAATGATAGAATCATAGAAAAATTGTTCGGATTTACATCTTTGAATGTGGTGGATTTTAATCAATTGCTTACAACAGCTATGAAAGTTGAAATGTATGAGATAGCAAAAAGAGAGAGGGAGCACAAAAGAAGTGGTTTAAGGGGAGGATCTTCCACTAAGAAAGGATTTAGAGGAGCTCAAAGAGTTCAGCCTGCATAGTCTATTTTTAGTTCTACTAATAAAGGAAAGAAACAAGAATCCTTTACCAAGTTTAAATTTTAGAAGGAAGCTTTAGGAAGATAGAGTGGGGGTCAAGCACCTGAATGTCCACATTGTTCCATGCACCATTGGGGTAATTGCAAGAAACTAGCTGGGGAATGCTTTAGATGTGGCAGTGATGACCATTTTATGGCAAATTATCCTTTGAAATAGGATTAAGGTTTTAAGCAATAGGGTAGCAGGGGAGCTTCTAATGCACCCCCATCTGGTAAAGGTTGAGGTAGAGGAAGGGATGGATCAACTCATCAAGGATCCCAATCTTAGAATGTGTCTGAATGAGTTGATAGACCTTCTGCACAAATGGTTTCTAGCCGGGCTTATGCAATGGGGGCTTATGAGGAACAGAATGTTACAGATGTTATAGTTGGTACTTTTTCTCTCTATAATTATGACATACATGCACTTATTAATCCTGGCTCTACTCATTCATATGTTTGTATTGGGGATTTAGGTAAAGATAGGTTTAAAATACAACAGTTAGATTTTGATGTATGTGTGACTAGTCCATTGGGACATAGTGTAATTGTTAATAAGATGTGTAAAGACTGTCTTATAGTAGTTCAAGGGAGAGATTTTCCAGCAGATTTGATTGTGTTGCCATTTCATGAGTTTGATGTAATTCTGGGAATGGATTAGTTATCCAAGCATCATGCAGTGGTGAATTGTGAAATGAAAACAGTAACTTTCAAGGATGATGAAGGAAAGGAAGTGGTAGTAGAAGGCAGTGGTTCTAAGCTACTGAATAATGTAATATCAGCAATTCTAGTTAGGCATTGTCTTAGAAAAGGATGTGAAGCATTTTTAGCTTTAGTCCTTGACTAAAAAATGGTACAGTGAAGCTTGAAAATATATAAGTTGTGAATGAATTTCCAGAAGTATTGCCTGAAGAATTACTTAGTCTTCCTCCAAAAAGAGATGTTGAGTTGTCTATTGATCTGTTATCTGCTACAGGCCCCATCTCCAAGGCACCATATAGAATGGCTCCATCTGAATTGAAAGAGTTAAAGGTTCAATTGTAGGGATTATTAGAAAAAGGCTTCATCAAACCTAGTGTGTCATCTTAGGGTGCTTCGGTTTTATTTGTTAAGAAGAAGGACATATCTATAAGGATGTGTATCAATTATAGAAATTTGAACAAAGTGACAACGAATAACAAATATCCTTTGCCTCGAATTGAGGATTTGTTTGATCAGTTAAATGGTGCTGGTGTGTTTTCAAAGATAGATTTAAGGTCAGGTTATTATCAGCTCAGAGTTAAAGATGGAGATGTTCCTAAGACTACATTTAGAACCTATATAGGCATTATGAATTCTTAGTTATGCCATTTGGGTTGACTAATGCACCTACTGCATTCATGGATCTTATGAATAGGGTATTCAGACCCTACTTGGATCGATTTGTTGTAGTGTTTATTGATGACATATTGGTTTACTCTAGAAATGAACCTAAGCATGCTGAACATTTGAGGATTGTGTTGTAAACTTTGAAAGAAAATCAGTTGTATGCCAAGCTAAGCAAATGTGACTTTTGGCTTAGGGAAGTTTCTTTCCTAGGTCATGTTGTATCTACTGAAGGTGCTAGGGTTGATCCAAATAAAATTAAAGCTATTGTTAATTGGAACCCACCCAGGAATGTACATGAAATTAGAAGTTTTGTCAAGTTGGCAGGTTATTATAGTCATTTTATGAAGGGTTTTTCCATTATTGCTTCACTAATCACTAAGTTATTAAGGAGGAATATTAAGTTTGAGTGGTCTGATCATTCTCAAGAAAGCTTTGATCAGTTAAAGAAAATATTTACTGAAGCTCCAGTGTTAACTCAACCCATGTCAAGGAAAGAGTATGCAATGTACAGTGATACCTCCAAAGTTGGTTTGGGATGTGTATTAATGCAAGATGATAAAGTTATAACTTGTGCATCTAAAAAGTTGAAATTGCATGAGCAGAACTACCCGACTCATTATTTATAACTAGCAGCTGTGGTTTTTCCTTTAAAGATTTGGCGATACTACTTGTATGGGGAAAAATGCAGGATTTACATTGATCATAAAAGCCTCAAATACTTGCTTACTTAGAAAGAACTTAATTTGAGGCAGAAAAGATGGTTGGAATTATTCAAAAATTATGATTGTATAGTTGACTACCATCTAGGAAAAGCGAATGTGGTTGCAGATGCCTTGAGTCATAAGACAGTGGTAGTATTGATGTTAAAGCAATATATCTGGAAATTTTCATTGGATGGTGCATTACTAACACAGCTTAAAGCTAGGCCTATGGTTAGGTAGACAGTAATAGATGGTCAGAAGGATGATGAAAAGTTACAACAGATTGTGAAAGCGGTTTATAAAGGTGATCAATATGATTTTTAAGTGAAAGAAGATGGTGTTGTATACTACTATAACAGGTTATGTATGCCTAAAGACAAAAAAGTGAAAAGAATATTGTTGCATGAAGCTCATAATACTGCATTTACTATACATCCAGGTGGGAACAAAATGTATCAAAAGCTAAAATAGTTTTATTGGTGGCCTGGCATGAAGAAGGATATTGTTAAATATGTTTATAAATGTCTAACATGTCAGCAAGTGAAAGTAGAACATCAGTTTCCTTCAGGTCTCCTGAATCCCACTTTGGTTCCACATTAGAAGTGGAAAGACATTACCATGGATTTTGTTATGAGTTTACCTCTTACTCAAAGAAAATATGATGTTGTTTGGGTAATAGTGGATAAGTTAACAAAAGTAGCTCACTTTATACCGATTCGAATGAGATTGTATGGTTACATGGTATACTGGTATCCATCATTTTTGATTGGGATCCAAGGTTTACATCAAGATTTTAGCAGAGTCTACAACAAGCTTTGGGAACACAAATCAAGTACAGTATAGCTTTTCAACCTAAAATGGATTGACAATCTGAAAGGGTTATTCAGGTTCTAAAAGATATGATGAGGGGATATGCTTTGGAGTTTTCTGGAGGTTGGGACAAATATATGGCCTTAATGGAAATTGGCTACAATAATAGTTATCAGAAGAGTATTCAGATGGCTCTATATGAGGCTTTGTATGGCAGAAAATGCAGAACTCTAGTCTATTGGACTGAGCTGAATAAAATTAGAGTAATCGGTCTTCACCTTATTAAAGATACAAAAGAAAAAGTTCAAGTTATCAAGCAAAGGCTAAAAGAAGCTAGTGATAGACAAAAATCTTATGCTGACTTAAAAAGAAAGGATATCAAGTATCAAGTGGGTGACAAGGTGTTTTTAAAGGTATCCCTATGGAGAAAAGTGATTAGATTTGGAAAAAAGGGGAAAGCTTAGTCCGAGATTTATTAGTCCATATGAAATTCTTCAAAGAGTCGGACCAGTGGCTCATAGATTGGCTCTTCCCATAGAATTAGCCAAGCTTTATGATGCATTTCATATGTCCATGCTTAGAAAATATCGTTCTGATGAATCTCATAGGCTGCAAATCCAAGATATTCAAGTACATTCGAATTTCATGTATAAGGAACCGAAAGAAATCTTGGCGAGAAAAATCAGACAATTAAGGAATAAGCAAATCTCTCTAGTCAAAGTGCTCTCGCAACATCATGGTGTACAAGAAGTGACTTGGGAACCGGAGGTAGTTATGAGGAAGCAATATCCTCAATTGTTTGAAACATGTATGAATTTCAAGGATGAAATTCTTTAAGGGGGAGAGAATTGTAATGCCCCTAACATGACCCTAATTGAACTTTCATATTTTGAGCAGGATTTTATTTGATTAAGATTAAATTAAAATGAGAATTTCATATAAAGTATAGGACAAGTGATAAATTATTTTTTTATTATATTAATTACATGAAAATAAAATTTAATATTATAGTTTAATATTATTTGAGGGCATAATTGGAGTATAAAGTATTAATTTAGGGTTCATTTGTAAATATGACATTTTTAGAGGCAAATGTGAATAAAAGAATAATTGAAAGGTTTATTTTAGAGAAGGATTTAATAGAGGGGTCAATGTCAAGCATGCAAAAAGGTGAAGGATAAATGTTGAACATGCAAAAATTTAAAGGAATATGAAGGGAATTTTACATGTCACTATATATATGTTATTTTGAGTGGAGAGGGCCGGATTTTCCATGAGAATTCAAGAATTTGGTTTCTCTCTTCCTCATTTTCTTTGATCTCTTAAAGTCTAGCTAAGTGTTCTTGAATAGGAATTCATACATGTTGCTTAATCAAGAATATTAGTGAATCAAAATAAGGTAATCTTGTAAAATTGTTTATTTATCTCTTTTTCTTTATCTTCTTATTCTTTGAATGATGGTGTATTGAGGGGAATGTGGAAGTTTAATGTTGAATGAATGAATTGTTGATTAAGGAGAAGAAGAAGGAGTAAGGAGCAAAGGAAAGGGAAAAGCTTAAGAGTGAGGCTTGAGAGAGGTTTTGGGCAAGGTATGGGATTAGCAGCTTTTTAATTTTTTGTGGATGATTTTTAGTAGAATATGTTGTGATTGATTGAAATTTTTGGATCAAAGAAAAAGAGAACTAGTTTGTGAAGTGTTGCTTGAGGAAATTACATGAAACAACTTAACCTAGTGATTGAAATTTTAGCATAATGTGAGTTAGAAACCTTAATTTGAGATAATTTCAATTTCTAAAGCTACCTAAGGTATGTACTGGTAAATTTTTAGAAGGGACCTCGCATTGAATTTTATTTTAAGCCACTCATATGCTTAATTAAACTCTATGTGAGTTGTTGATTTCTGGTTCCAGAGTAGGTTGTGTTAAAAAAAGGATTGAACTTGGTGTATATTGCTTAGAATACCATGAGGTTATTTCCTACAAAAAATAGACTTCAAAATATAAAATTTCTATGAAGAAAGCAAAGTCTAAAAATGCATCTACATTTGTCTAAACTTTACTTGAAAATCGAAATTTTGTGTTGCCTACCCTAACGAAAAGTCTTTAGTAAATTTCATTTATTTTGATTTCTAGAAATGATATTGTAAAGATTTTAGATGTTTTAAAAACTAAAAACATAGGGGAACAAAGTTGTAGAATACCATTTTTGTTGAAAATGCCGTTTGGGAGGTCTAAAATGATGTGCAATTAGCTTTAGAAAAACTGTCTGTAGAATTTTCATATAGCATTACAGGTAAGCATGGCCGAGACCTTTTTATCTCAGCCATGCAGACCCTTTATACCCAGTTACGGCCATTGGACTTGGTTGAGACCAATTTGTCTTAGCCCTGTGCCTCTTCTATTATAGTTATACATGATTTTTAGCCTCATCAAAAATCAACACTTACCCTAACATTTTGAAACACATCTAAAGCATGTCAAAAACATGTAATTAAACATAAAATATGGCATTAATATGTGTGTTTAGAACTTCCTGAATACTTTTAGAACATTTTAAAAATAAATATAAGGGTATTATGTAACATTAAACACGAGATTAATATAATGACTTATAGAAATAAAGTTGTAAAGATATATTGTCACCATATAGTGGAACCCTCATTGAAGTAGATGAATATATGGAAGTATGAAGTTATGAAATTATCATTGGTCCTATATGTATGATAACATGATTGTGATATGAAGTGTTGCCTAAAGATCGTATGTTTGAGTATAAGTTCATGATGGGAGGTATGTTTAATTACCGGTACTCGAATTATTATATGAGCGCATGAATGCATGTTTATACACTGGAGAATTATGTACTATAATATGATCATATGCATGTTCAAGGTGTATGATATAAGTACAAGCAAGATATTTTAAATGAACATGAAAAACAATATTGCCTACTACTAGAGTTCAACTGTGGATAGATAGGCGCCTATAGGGATATTGCAGTTGCCACCGTCGACCTTTTAGGTCTAAAGTACAGTTGATCCGATTAGATCATGGACAGCCCCATTTGGGTTGTTTGTTGACCCTATTTAGGTCCTTAACTGATCCACCATATAGTTGATCCTATTTGGGTTCATAATTTTGATCTCTTTGGATATCCACTATTTGATAACCTCGGGTATCCACCCTTAGAACTTAAGCAAGATAAATTAAAGTTTTAATGTTTCACAATTAATCATAGTATGATTTATGAATCTGATATGTGGATTATCATGTTTAACTAAGGTTCCTAAAGCATGTATTGGTATCTATTTACTTTATGTCCATATCTCTTTATGAATTGTTTAGATTTAAGTATGCTGAATTAATTGAAGGTTTTTATTGTTGTTTAAGATATTGTGCTTTATTTTATACTTATTCCTAATAGGTAAATTTTATTATTTTCAATTTTTTTTGTATATTATATATTTCTGACAACCACTGTGAGTGGTTTTCTTTAATGTTTAGTATTCCCACTAAGCCATATAGCTTAGCACATGTTATTTTATCCATGTAGGTTCTATTGTCAAAGCTTTTGCTTATGAACTATCTCTGCATCAGGACAGGCCAACACCAAAGTTCTAGAAGTTGATGTAGGCTTATATTTGGTTAATTTTGTACAAGTTCTTCCACATGTTTATCATGTATAAAAAGGGATATTAAATATATGTATGTCATGTGAAGTAAGTGTTGTAATAAGCTTATTGAAAGAATGCTAATGTATGCATGCATATAGGAGCTAGAATACTTAGTCATATATATGCTAGATGAGTTGCTAAATGTCATGCACAACAATGAATAAAGTTAACATAGTTATAACTAACATGAATAAAGTTAACATAGTTATAACTAACATGAAAATGAATAAAGTTGTGGGAAACACTTAATTAATGCACAAGATACCTTATTAATTACATTATTTATATGATAAATGCATATTACATTGGGTTAATACCCTACTATAGCAGGACATAAAGGTATAATATGATATATGTAAAAGGCATTAGAGGAGGGTATTTCAGTACACCTCCAATTAGTAATCCACACTAAAGGAAGATCAAATGAACTAAGATTGATGGAGTTACAAGGTTGGCCAAAATTCCTTGATGCTAGTAAGGAATGAGGGTGGTGGCTAGGGTTAGATAATTGAGAGAATTTTCGTTTCTCTTAATGTTCACTTAACTCTAAATCCCTTCAATTTGGATTTTTATAACTAGGTTAAAAATCCAACTCCATAATGGGATTGGGCTCTTTAAAATTGCTAGAGAAATATTAAATGGGCTTATAGAATTATTAATAATTTATTTGGGCTCAATTAAATCCAATTTTGAATCCTTTTATCAAGGACTATGCACAAAACCCATAAACTAGGCTCTTTATACATACACTTGAATTTAATTTCCCAAATGAATTCTAAATCCATCCAAATTAAATATGTAGGTTCCATAACACTTATGAAATATATTTAATTTGTCTTGGTCCAAGAATTATTCCATTAAGGCCTTCTATATGGTTTTGGCATGTAACCCTTCCTCTAGAGGGTTTCTGCACCAAAACAAATTCTCTGGGCCTCTTTAATTCCTCCAATGGATCTATTAATTATTATATCAGCCCTATAACACTTATAGTCCAATTATAATTAATTATGAAATATAATATTTCAATTAAATCCATTTTACAGAACATTTTTAAAAAGTTATGCGAACAATTCTATTTGATCATAATTAATTAAACTCTTTAATTAATTATTCTCTTATTAATTTCTCTACTCCCATAATAATATCAAATATTATTATCGTTGTCATTTTACCATTTTATCCTTTATATGTGTGTGAACTATTGGGTTCCTATCCATATTGGCAGTATAATATGTAATTATGAGTTCTATTCAAAACTAATATGATTTAAACTTCTTTAAATCATTTTATCAATCCCTTATTGATATTTAAGATACACTATTATACAAATCATGAGTGGCCTCTTGCTAGGCATCATGACTACCCAAATATCAGGAAGATCAAATGGTTTGACTGTACCCTTCCATAGAAATAGTTACCGTACAATTACTCCTTTCACCACTCTTATCTTAATTAGATTCTGAGTATGGATTTCTGTCAACTCATATAAATCTAATTATGTATGTTCTATTAATTTAACAATTGTTCCCAAAATACCCTTCATGGATCCCTATCCATTTTGGCATATTACTCTGGACAAAGATTCTTTGAACAAGGCAATTATAGAATCATGAGAGATAACTTCCCTTAATAAATCTGGGATGGTGAATCCTTTATCGATTACTCAACTATCTTCAAGTTGGTAATGATATACCCAACCTCCTAACTATGTTCACTCCCAGTTGGAAGTAATCCGTTATGGAGTAAAAGTATATCACTTGTTATTTAAGATAGCCTTGGTGATCTCAAGTGTAAGGATACTTGCACAACTGCTATGAAGAGATTCCTCACTGACATAGATTCAATATCCATGTGAGGATTCTCTTTGTAAGTCTCCAATGAACTTGTTCTTCTAACAAGCATCCACATGTTAGCGTTTATTATCTTCCATAATCATAGTTATGAGAACCACTGCTTGAACCATTCAAGAAGCATAACATGTTCTAGTCTATCTGAATTAACATTGTCCTATCTTATTAATTCTATGACAAGGGATATTTAGATGTTAACACATTTGCATTCAATAGACATCTCATATCATGAACACTTTCATGATTACCTTTGCACCGTGTTTATAATATCTAGGACTTCATTTATTAATTTAAGATTTACGAAATCATGTCTTTAAACATAGCATTAATAAATGAATGATGCCTTTTATTAAGAATATGAGTTCATACATATGAAATACATCCCTTTTACATGGGCTCTAAGGCATACTCTCTAACAATCTCCCACTTGCACTAGAGTCAATCACTCATATGTCTTAAACCCATGTTATTTATATGGTGATCGTGCTTTATCTGGGAAAGTGCTTTAGTGAGGAGATCCGCCACATTATCATTTGTGGGCACTCTTTATATTTTCACATCATTTCTAGCTATTATTTCCCTTATGAGATGGTAGCATCTGAGAACATGCCTGGATCACTAATGAGACTATGGTTCATTTGCTTGCGCAATGGCTCCATTGTTGTCACAATATAAACGAATCATATCAACATTGCTAGGCACCACTCCTAGTTCATATATGAACTTTTTAATCCATACTGCTTCTTTGGCTACTTTCAAAGTAGCAATGTACTTAGTTTATGTCATAGAATCAACAATTGTTTCTTGTTTGGAACTCTTCCAACTAGCTGCTCCTCCTCCCATTATGAACACAAAACTAGACTGTGATTTACAATCATCTTTGTCAGATTGGAAGCTGGCATCAGTATACCTATGTACTTCCAAACTTCCCTCCCCATATAAAAAGAATATATCCAAACTTCCCTCCAAAATTAGATTGGAATCTGCTTGTGACACTCAAAGTAAATGCTACATCTGGATGTGTACATAACATAAGATACATGATAGAACCAATTGCAGATGTATATGGCATTCTATTCATGCTCTTTCTATCCTCTAGTGTCTGCAGACACATAGACTTAAAAAGATATTTTCCATGCACCATAGGTATAAACCCTTTTGTAGAGAGATCCATATTGAACCTCTTCAATACCTTATCTATATATGTACTTTGAGAAAGACCTAGCAAACTATTGGATCTATCTTTATAAATCCTTATTCCCAGAATATAAGATGCTTCTCTAAGGTATTTCATGGTGAATTGCTTAGATAACCATATTTTAACAGATTGGAGAAGAGAAATGTCATTACCCATGATCAATATGTCATCCACATATAGAACTAGAAAGACAATTGCACTCCCACTGACCCTTTTATACACACAAGGTTCATCTTCATTATGTGAGAAACCAAACTCTTTGATTGTCTCATTGAATCATATGATCCAGCTCCTAGAATTTGCTTTAATCCATAAATGGATCTTTGTAGCTTGCATACTTTTCTTCCATCTCCTGATGTGAACCCTTCTGGTTGTGTCATATACACATCCTCAGTCAAATTTCTATTTAGAAAAGCTATCTTCACATCTATTTGCCAAATCTCATAATCAAAATGAGCTGCAATGGCTAAAAGTATTCTTATAGACTTAAGCATCACTACAGGAGAAGAGGTTTCATCATAGTCAATTCCTTCTCTTTGATGATAGCCTTTTGCTACTAAGCGAGCTTTATAGGTAACTATATTACCTTCCATGTCGATCTTTTTTTTTAAGACCCATTTGCACCCTATGGGTTTTATCCCTTCAGATGGTTGAGCTAAAGACCATCCTTTGTTCTCATACATGGAGTCCATTTCAGATTGCATAGCCTTAATCGATAAATCACATTCTGAACTGTTCAAAACTTTTTGATAGCTTGTAGGCTCATTTTCCTCTAATACAGTTATGCCTCTATTTGAATCAATGTGAAATCCATATCTAATAGGGATAAAACGCATCCTATTAGATCTTCTAGGATTTTGTATATAATTAGGTTTGACTGTAATCTCATCATTATGAAACTTAGTCTTGGGTTCAATTAGTTGATCTACTTCTATTTATGGATCTTGAACTTCACCAAGTTTAATTTTACTCTCATTGTCCTTTCGTAGGAGAAATTCTCTTTCTAAGAAGATAGCATGCCTTGAAACAAGCACCTTTTGTTCTAAGGGATGGTAAAAATAATATCCAAATGTTTCTTTTGGATATCCCATAAATAAACATTTGTTAGACTTAACATCTAGTTTGTCTGACATTGTCCTCTTTACATAAGTAGGACAACCCCATACCTTCATATGAGAAAGTGTAGGTTTCTTGTTATTCCATATCTCATATAGAGTAACATCAACAGATTTACTAGGAGCTCTATTTAACATATAAACAATAGTTTCTAGTGCATATCCCCAAAACCACTTAGGTAAGTCTGCTCGGCTCATCATGGATCGAATCATATCTAATAGTGTTCGATTTCTCCTCTCAGATACCCCATTATGTTTTGGTGTATATGGTGGAGTCAATTGACATAAAATCCCATTATCTCTAAGATAATCTTGAAATTCTTAAGTATTCTCCACCTCGATATGATCTGAGTGTTTTAATACTCTTGCTAAGTTGCTTCTCTACTTCATTTCTGAATTCTTTGAACTTTTCAAATGCTTCTGATTTATATTTCATTATATAGATATATCCAAACTTGGAGTAATCATCTATCAAAGTAATGAAGTAGGAGTAACCTCCTCTAGCATGTGTCGTCATTGGACCACATACATCTGAATCTATTAAGTCCAATACCATTCTAGCTCTTTCTCCTTTACTAATGATGGGAGCTTTTGTCATTTTTCCTAATAAACAAGATTCATATGTATCAAATGACCCCAAATCACCTGATTTGTGTAATTTGGTGATGCATTTCTTATTTATATGGCCTAAACGACAATGCTATAAATATGAGGTATTTAGATTATCTTGTTTCATTCTCTTGGTATCCACATTATACACTTCTTTAATTAAATCAAGAACAAATATACCATTCTCAATGATAGCTTTAGAATAAAATATATTGTTCTTAAAAATGTAACAACATTTTTCCTTTAAAGAAATGTCATAATCATTCATTAAAAAACTGAAAGAAATAATACTTTTAGACAATGCTAAAGGATAATAAAAATTTTTTAACTCCAGTATTAATCAACTTGGAAGAGGCAAATGATAAGTCCCCATAACTATTGTAGAGATGTTCTATCCAGTAGCTGACTGTAGACATATTTCTGCCTTTCTAACTCTTTTACTGCTTTTAAGCCCCTATATATCATTAAACAAATGAGATCCACATCTGGTATCTAATACCCAAGATTGTTTTAAAGCAATAGAATAAGTATTTATTTTAATCATATGAATACCTAAAGTAGAAGCATCAACTTCCTTTTTCTTCTTGAGAGAATCTAGATAGGCCTTGTAGTTACGCTTCTAATGACCATCTTTTCCATAATGGAAGCAAGTTCCTTTTGGATTCTCTTTCCTGGTAGCCTTCTTCTTAGAAACCCTACCATGCTTTGGCTGCACCTTGGTCATCTTCTTCTTCTTCTGTTTCTTGCCTTTAGCAAAAGTGACAACCATGACACTTTTTGAATCCTTCTCAAAGGATCCATCAGCTATTTTAAGCTTATTGATTAACTCATGAATGGTTACTTGGATCTTGTTTATGTTGAAGTTAAGCATGAAAGGTGTAAAACTTAGAGCCAATGAGCACAAGATTCAATCTATGTATAGATCATCATTCATTACATAGCCAAGTCTACTCAAATGCTTAATATATCCATACATCTTTAATGCATGAGCAACAACCGAAGTGCCTTCCACCATTTTATAGCTCAATAGAGCTCGAGCAATCTTATATTGCTCAATTTTAGCCTGAGAAGAATAAAGTTCCACTAGATGTAAAATGATGGTTCTAGCATCCATCATCTCATGTTGCTTCTAAAGCTCTTAGGACATAACACCAAGCATTAGACGTGTTGCTGCTTCACTATTCTTCATGTATTTTTTATAAGTGCCCTTCATCTCATCAATGGCATCATTTGATAGAAGTGGTGGTGGATCTTTATCCAAGACATAATGGATCTTTTCAGTTCTAAGAACATATGTTAATGTTCATATATTATGTGCCCTTGAGCTCCAATGAACATGTTCTTCTAACAAGCATCCACATGTTAGCTTTGATTATCTTCCACAATCACAGTTATGAGAACCACTGCTTGAACCATTCAAGAATCATAACATGTGCTAGTCTATCCGGATTAACAATGTCTTATCTTGTTAACTCTATGACTAGGGATATTTAGATAATAGTACATTTGCATACAATAGACATATCATATCATGAATAATTTCATGATTGCCTTTGCACTGTGTTTATAATATCTAGGACTTCATTTATTATTTTAAGATTTACAAACTCATGTATTTAAATATAGCATTAATAAAATGAAGAATACCTTTTATTAAGAATATGAATTCATACATATGAAATACATCCCTTTTACATGGTCTCTAGGGCATACTCTATAACAAGGTACTTATAAAAATCATAGTTTAGCATAAAATTCCATCAAAAGCTCACCAAATCACGCAAAATCTATAATTAATGGAGAATGGGATTAAATTATTACATGCAAGCAAAATAGAGCAAAAGACACTAAAAAGGCATTGAAAATTAGAATAAAATTAATTTAAAACTAAACATTGAATTAGAGTTATCAACCACCCCACATTTAGACTTTGCTTGCCCATAAGCAAATGAGTCATCCACAATCTTGAAAACTTAAAACTCCAATTCAGAAAAAGAAAATTCAGAAAGGCCAAAGCAACACTCAACAAAAGACACTCAGATGAAGAACTTAATCAAAAAGACTCAAACTGATCTATATCAAACAATTTCTTATGTATGTGTGTTAAGCCAAAAAAAATTTATTTCTTTTCAAAACCAAAACTACCAGTGAACTCCAATAATCAAGCAAACAAAAAAATATAACAATTTAAAGCTTGAAACTAGAAATAGCCATAAGCCACTCCTTTAACACGTGAACCACAAGGGTTATCGCCACTAAATAACTCAGAACAAGATAGAATCACTAAGTCTTACATTAAGATTGTAACGGAGAAATTTATGAGGAAATTTGCTCTGCTTGAGAATGCCAACGTTGAAGCCATTTCTGTTGTTTGCTAAGATGGGTTTTTGACTATTACTGTGGAGAATGTTCCTCTTTCTGAACCCAAGAAGCCTAAAACTATTAAGGTCAAAATTTCCTGAATTATTCCTCTGTGTGGTGACTGTGGTATTTAGGTCGATGATGCGAATCAGGCATCTTTGATGGTTATTTTGATATTTTATTTTCTCTTTTTTAAAAAAAAGTACTTAGTTGTTTTAACAATTTGATGTCTTATGTTATATCTGCATGGAGTGTGTTAGTGATTTTTTTTAAAATGCTCTGCTATTTTAGCAGTTTGATGTCTTATGTTATATCAGTGTGGAGTGTATCAATGATTTACTTGGCATGCTTTATATGTTAATTAAATTATATTTCGTAAAAAAATGAAGAATTTAAATTTTAAGGAAAAGGTTAGAGCAATAGCAGTAATATATTATATAGTAATGTCTATAGTTATAGATCCTAAAACCAAGAAACCTTTTGAAAGAAATGAAACTTTATTATTTGAAGCAAATAGAGCTCATTCTAATATTCAAATTCCAAAATGGCTTAAATGGGATGAGATTACTAGATCAAGAAATTGGAAACTAAAAGAGGTATGTGAACCTAAACCAATTAATATTAATAATCAATTTTCAAGAATATTATAGTATAGTGATGGATCAGTTTAAGTAGATTTTTCCTCATATAATAATTGTTCGAGTAGTTCTTCTATATATTCAAATAATAGACCTCAAATACCTAAATCATTATCTGCAAAAAAAAATAAGAATAGATGTAAAGAAAATGCAAAATAAAAAAACAAATGTAAAAAAAAGTCAAGAAAAGTCAAAAGTCAAAGAAAGTTGGCTATTTTATCTCCTTAACAAAACCTTTACTCACGGCATTTTACAAGTTTCAAAAGATAAGTTTTAGGTGAATAGTTTTCAAAAGTAGTTTTACTATTCTAAACTTTATTATCTTTTATCTTGTCTTTCACCAAACATAAAATGCTATTTCAAAAAGCTAAGTATCAGTTTTCATCATTACAAAATACGTATTTTCAAAAGGATATGCTATCTTTTTATCCATAATATTATTACAAAGCAGATTTTTGTTTCAAAACCTTATCAAAAGTATTATTAGAAGACAAGTGTTATATATGTATATATACATATATATGTATATACATATATATATGTACATACATACTTACAAACACACACACACAAACACACACACACACACACACACATATATATGTAAACATACATACATACATACATACATACATACATACATACATACATACATACATACATACATGCATGCATACATCTATATACATACTTATATATACACACACACACACACACACACACACATATATGTATAAATATGTATGTATGTATATGTATATATATATACACACACACACACACGTATATGTATAAATATGTATGTATGTATATATATATATATACATACATACATACATACATACAAACATATATCTACATCCATGTACATACATCTATATACATACTTATATATATATATATATATATATATATATATATATATATATATATATATATATATATATATGTATGTATGTATGTATGTATGTATGTACATGTATAAATGTTTGTACATATATATATATATGTATGTACATATGTGTGTGTGTGTGTGTGTATGTATATACACACACATACATACATACATATATATATATATGTATGTACACACACACACACATATATATACATGTATATATGTGTGTGTGTGTGTGTGTGTGTGTGTGTGTTTGTGTGTGTATGTATATATATGCATTAGTTCGGGTTGATTAATCGTGTTAGTTCGGTTTTTGCACACCCCTACTCTCCTAAATTGCTAGCTACTACTCGAGGATTTCCCTTCCTGTCTTATAAAATAAATAAATAAATAAAAGAAACTTTGCAAGGGTGCCTATAGTTTTAATTTAGTTATATTTCTATTCCTTATGACAAAAAAATTAATAGACAATTGATTTTTAGCTTTTTAGTTTGAAGATAAAATATGTTTTTCCTTTAATATTATTTAAGTTTAATTCTAATCATTGTGATAAAAGTATATGTCTGTTTATGAATATATTATAGGGTCAAACTTGATTAGGTGTTTCTTACTATATTCTTATATTTGTTTGCAACCCCTTAAGATTTTGGAAATTGTAAGCAATAATATTAAAAGTGGATTAGCCGATCAGATCTATTTGACCGTAAATTGGGAGCTGATCTGGTTGGTTTGATAACTAAAAATCAAAATGGAGAAAAATCGTAAGGGATCGGTGTGAACTGAATAAAAATCATATAAACTGATGAAAACTAGACCAAAACCTGGTGTAGCCACTAAAAATCGATTTGAACCAAAAAACCATTTTTTGTCAAAAATATCCATCTAACATTGTTTTTTTTTTGGAAAAAAATAATATATATATATACACACAAAATAATTTAAATTTAGGCAATTTTAATAAATATTTAATGAATAAAATCAAATTCATAATTTATAATTGAAGAATATTGTTGAATATTCACAATTTTTACTATATTTATCTTAAATATTTACTATAAATAGTGAATAACTTGAAATTTTTGTTTTATGATTAATGTTTTGATGATAAATGTGTCTTTTAAATTATTTTTTTAGTTTTATAAAGCTATATTTTCATAATATTTATAGAAATTTTAAAAATAATATTATTTCAAAAAATCCCGTTGAATCCTATCAAACCGATCGAACCAAGAACCCTTTGCCTCTCTCATTTTTTATCTGATCTGATTTTAATAACATTGGAAGGAACAGAGGAAGCTTAGGCACTAACACCACCACCACCGGAGGAAGCTTCAATATGGGGAATTAAGCTTCTTTAAGATGAAAAAACTAATGTGATCCTCTTGATTTCTTAAAAGCATATTGAAAGCTTGATTTCTATTCTAATGGTATTTGCACAATTATTCAAATCAATGGTCTCAAAAACTCTCCTGACCCTTTTGAGAGCACAAACAAGCCACCAATCAAGCTGTTGCATTTCTTCAAGATAACTATCTTGAATTTATTACCAAACTAGTAACCCAATGTTCATACTACTATTTGATTTTCTTTTTATTTAACCCATAATAATATATTTATCATATTCTAAATCTTGATAGATTTTGGTATTTGAAGGTCTTCATCAATGTTCCGTGATGGTATCTCACATTCAACAGGATAATTAGTCCTTTCCTACCATAGAAAACCAAGAGCAAATTTGTAATTGTTGGTCCCTCCAAATCACGTTGAAACCCTTCTCAAGTAAGAATCAAAGTTCCCTTTCTCAATTTTCATTTATGTTACTTCAATAGATTCCCCACTAAATTAATTAAAAAAAATCTTCTTCGAAGGGATTAGCGAGTAGTTGTATAACATGTTTATCACTGCCAAGCTGTAGATTGAATGGCGAATTTGGGCATAAAGCTGCAAGTTGGGCTCCATACTTTTGCTGCTGCTCTTACTTCTTTATTTTGCATTGTTTTTGCTGATGCCATGGGATTATGCTCTCCTATAGAGGTGTGCATCATTCGAGTTCGAGTGAACCCAACCTGAACCCAATTAACCTAAAACTCAAAATTTACATATTTTCCTCACCCGACCCTGCCCTAAATAAATATCGGGCCCCTATCCATTTAACCCGATATTTTTCGAATCCCGACCCGATCAACCCTATTTATCCAAATTTATTTTATTAATTTATATATTTAAATTAAAATCATAAATTAATACAAATAAAAAATATTAAATACCATGAAAAATATTTTAAAAATACAACAAACTAACAATTTCAAAATTACATTAAATATATTTTATATTAATTAATATTGTAGAGAAATTATAATTTTTTATATATTATAATTTTGGGTTATTTGGGTAGTCGGGTTTCACCCGATCCGACCCCGATTGATACCTAATGTCAATAACCAAACCAACCATATTAATCCAATTAATCCCACCCGAATGCATCAGTTTGAGTTGGTTAATTGGGTCAGTTCGGTTTTTGCACACCCTTACTCTCCTAAATTGCTAGCTACTACTTGAGGATTTCCCTTTTCTACCTTATAAAATAAAATAATAAATAAAAGAAAAGTTTCAAGGGTGCCCATTGTTTTAATTTAGTTATATTTCTATTTCTTATGACAAAAAAATTAATAGACGATTGATTTTTAGCTTTTTAGTTTCAAGATAAAATATATTTTTCCTTTAATATTATTTAAGCTTAATTTTAATAATTGTGATAAAATATATGTCTGTTCATGAATATATTTTAGGGTCATACTTGATTAGGTGTTTCTTACTATATTCTTATATTTGTTTGCAACCCCTTAAGATTTTGGAAATTGCAGGCAATATTATTAAAATCGAATCGGCTGATCGGATCTATTTAACCGCAAATTGAGAGTTGATCTGGTTTGTTTGATAACTAAAAATCAAAATGGATTAAAACCATAAGGGACCGGTGTGAACTAAATAAAAATCATATAAACTTATGAGAATTGGACCAAAACCTGGTATAACCAAAGAAAATCAGTTTGAACCAAAAAACCATTTTTTGTCAAAAATACCCATCTAACATTGTTCTTTTGCTGGAAAAAATATAATATATATATATATATATATATATATATATATATATATATATATATATATATATATATATATATATATATATATAACTACAAAATAATTTAAATTTAGGCAATTTTAATAAATATTTTATAAACAAAATAAAAATTATAATTTATAATTGAAGAATATTGTTGAACATTCGCAATTTTTACTTTATTTATCTTAAATATTTACTATAAATAGTGAATAACTTGAAAATTTTGTTTTATGATTAATGTTTTGATGATAAATGTATTTTTTAAACTATTTTTTTTATTTTTATATAGTTATATTTTCATAATATTTATAGAAAATTTTAAAAATAATATTATTTAAGAAAAAATCTTGTTTAATCCTATCAAATCGATCGAACCAAGAACCCTTTGCCTCTCTTATTTTTTATCCGATCCAGTTTTAATAACATTTGAAGGAACAGAGAAGAAATGTAGTAGTGGCAGCGGTTAAGGAGAGGAGAAAAATGAGAGTATTTGGATGGTAGATTAGAATGGAGATAAAGGTGGATGAGAAATTCAGAATACCAAGTAGTATACAATGAGGTGGCATCGACTTCTTCTTCTGCTTCTATCTTCCTCTCATTCTTACTGCATCTCCAAATATGGAAGAAAAACATTTTGGTGAGAATTAAACCTTTATTAATTATCGATAAACTATATTTTAATTTTAATGAGTTTCTCAACTAAATTGAAAAGAATGCTAATTTTATGTGTTATATATATATATATAATGGTGTTGATTATAGTAGCTCATCTAATCATCAGGCAATTGAATGTAATTCAATTGAATCTGTTAACATTAAATTTAAAGAATATAAAAACCAGAAATCAAAGTTGCATTTAATTTTTTTTATTATTATGATTATTATTAAGTTTTTAGCAATTTTTTATATCAAAAAATTAAAAAGTAAAATGAAAGACATTTATTAAGGCAAAAAAATGAAAAAAAAAGGAAAAAATAGTGAGAGAGACAAATAAGAAGTGGAAAAAAGAAAAGGGGAAGTTCAAGTAATAATTTCTCTAATAATTTTATGATTATATATATATATATATATTTGAAGGAAATATTAATCAATTTATAAGATTTTTAGCATTTAAAATTGCAACTGATAGTAGAAGGCATTTAGCGGTGGAAAAAGTTTCATCGTAAATTTTCACTGAGTAATCCTCAAATCATGCCATGTGTCAAATGTAATTTTAAATTTTTTAGGTCACTATTAATATTTTTAATGTTTTTAAATTTTTTTTACAAAAAATTAAATCATACATGAGGTATAAAAAATATTTATAAAAACAAAATTAATGTTTTATATTTAAAAATATATAAATATAAATAATTTATAATTTATATAATATAAACAATTAATATAACTTGTATAATCCAATTATAAATTAATCAAGCTAATATAAAAAAAATTCTTTTTTGGAAGGGGTACACCTACTCAATATCTAAACTCGGATGGTTTGATTAATCTTGATCGAATCCTGCAGAGGTCCATTGCTTTAATGTTGTAATTTGCATACATATGTCAAGCTCGTGGATCGAACTCGAGATATACTTAAGGGAGTCCGAATTCTCGTGTAAAAAAAAATTAATCAATAACATAGCTAAATTGAATTGGGTTAAATTAATAGAAAATTTTAAATAAATTGGATGGAAAATGGATTGCAACCTATTCAACACAAATTTGTATAGCCCCATCTAAGCTAATGAGTAAAAAATTTTTCCTTTTTTTTTTTTCTACAATTTCTAGAAGAACCATCAGTTTGAAGCTTATTTGCATCCTTCAGGTTAGAAATTCTTTATCGCTCTCTTTTTTTCTATATTGAGTGCTCTGAGATACGGGTAATGAAAGAATATGGTATATAAGCATCTTGGATTAAATTATCTATTGTTAGTAGAAACTATTGAGGAAATCCTAAGTGTTAGGTTTTGGGAACAAGCCATGATACATTTGCATTTCCTAATTTTTGTCTTTTGATCGCTATTTATAATTATACTCTTTAGCACAATGACTTAAATTCAGGTTGCTAGCCTACATTTATTTTTTCCATTTCAATTTTATACCGTTTCCTTCTTTCTAATATATTTCTTGAAGTTTTGGTGTGTTTTGAATAGATTATGTTGTTTTTGTTGTCTATGGTAGGGAACAGAGTAGGTGAAGAACTTGAAATCTACAAATAACCTTATTTAAATTTTGGCTTTTGCTAGAGAAATTGCGTGATTCAAGTTTCTTGTCTAAACAAGATGTTCGTATATTTAGATTAGGGTTAAAAAGGAATTGGTTATGCATTCATCAATCCAGTTTTCAATTATTTGAAATTTCAAATCTAAACTGGAGAAGTGCTTAGTATATTCTGTTTAATGTATTCTATAGAAAGCTCAGAGTTTTCTGTAATTTCTAAATAGAAACTTCCATGTTTAAATGCAAATATGATTGGAGTTGTGATTATTTAGTGTTAGAAATGGTTATTAAATTGATGAATGTATGCAGAAGTTAAGTTTTGTTATTGCTTTGCTTGTTTCTTAAGTCCTTCAATGATATTAATTAGGTTTTTTCGTTAAAAAGAAAAGTGCTAGTATAGCTTCACCAGGTTGATTGCTCGTATTCCTTGCATGACCCAAACCAGCAATTAATAAGAAAGTATATGACGGGTCTTTATTGAACTAAAATGTATTTTGTTAAAATCACTAGTTCAGAAAATGTTCTATGTAAATTTAATTCATAACTTTAGTTATAAACTCTCTAGTTAATTAGTGAGGTACATATAAAAAATGCATATAAAATGTAACAAACTATTTAATTTACATATTCAATCTACTGATTACTTAATGTATAAAAAAATAAAAAATTACAAATTCAATATTATTATTATTATTATTAGAATATTGCATTTATTTTAAATTTTTATTTTATCACATATTGAATTCAATTTTGATAACAAGTATTATTATTATGAAATTGAACCGTGGACCTTTTTTTTCTTAATTAGAGATTTAGATTATCCTCCTAAATATGGATCATCTTTGAATGCTTAAGAGGGAGTGCTTTATGCCCTTTATTTTTTTATGAATCTACCTAACTTGGATCTAAATTATTTAAACAAGTGAAATTTAATTACAAAATAATTACACCAGAAAGTAAGTAGTATTATATGAAATTAAGGATTTGAAAGGCCACACATGGTTCACCAACTTAAAATCTTGGTAGTTTTTATTGTATACAGTCACTTAAAAGCATAACCTTGTGTTGTGATGTATTATAATCATTAATTTGTGATAAACAAAGATGACTTTGCATACGACATACTGATTTCTAGCTCCACCTTTCATGCCTTTGGTTAACTTTGTGCTTCCACAAACATATTAGATGATTGGAACTTATGAGCAAAGCTTTAACATCATTTTCTACCACTACAAGAAAAATTCTAATTCCCGACAGAACATTTTTCGTTGCTAATTACAGATGGAAAAAATTGTTTTGTAGGAAAAATTGTAGAAAAAATGTGTATTGCGACGGAATAACGAATCTATCGTAAATAAAAGACGGAAATTATCTCGCCAAAAATTTACCGATAGAAATAAAAAATTCCTTCGTTAAATTGGTGCCAATTTTCACGCTTGAAATAGGCCACGAAATTTATAGACAGAACCATATTTCCGTCAGTAAATTACTGACGGAATCATATTACCATCGGTAATTTACCTACGAAAATATTTTTCGTCAGCATTTTTCCTACGGAAATATAATTCTATCGGTAAATTATCGACGGAAATTATATTCCATTGGTATTTACCTACGAAAATATGATTCCATCGGTAAATTACCTACAAAAATTATATTACGTCGGTATTTACCTATGAAAATATGATTCCGTCGGTAATTTACCTACAAAAATATGATTCCTTCAGTAAATTAGAGACGAAAATTATATTTCGTCGGTATTTACCTATGAAAATATGATTCAGTCGGTAAATTACCTACGGAAATATGATTACGTCGGTATTTACCTATGAAAATATGATTCATTCGGTAAATTACCTACGGAAATATGATTACGTCGGTCATTTACCTACGGAATCATGTTTTCGTCGGTAATTTTCACAAAAATCAATTGTTGTTATAAATTATAATTGTTATATTTTTTATTTTCTTTTAACAACTTTATTTTTTTAAAATAATATATAAATTTTGATTATTTCATAATATGATTAAGTTAATAATGATTTATAAATAGTACCATGTGTAAAATTTGATTATTTCATTACATGTAATTTAGTTTATTTTAGAATGTATCTTTTTATATCTGCATGTTATTTATTTATGATTAGACTGTGACTTTAATTTAAAACCATAAAATTATAAATTTTAAATTCAGTAAATTATTTAATTAATTAAACTATAAGTTAATCTAAACTAAATTGATGTAAATTTTTATTTAATGACTATATTAATAATATAGTCATTAAAGGAAATAGATAGCATCATATGTTTTATTATACTTGAGTTGGGAGTTTAGAAATTCAAATTGAAAGAGTTGAAGGACTAAATTGAACCTTTTCTTTAAACTATAGCATTAGAGTTAAATTTTTTTTGAGATAAATATTTGAAAATTAATTTTAAACTTTTTATTTAAAAATGTTTATTAAGCAGAAATTTTATTTAAAACTTAAATTAAATAGAGAATTTATAATAATAATGTTAATAGCATAAGTCCCTATAATTTTAAAGAAAAGTTATTAAATAGATAAAAAAGAAAAAAAGAAAAATCACCAATCTTTTTGCTCTCATTAAGAAAACTCTTGAATTAATTATAGCTGATTACTCCAGTATTTTGATTGGTTCTTTTAGTTTAACAAGAAATTAAGCAAAAATATACTATTTTAAATTAAGCAAATATATATATATATATATATATATAATGAAAAACTTTAACCCTAATATAGTTTGGTGATAAAAGTGTGGTTCGTTCTATTAATTCTAATAGTAAAGGGGTCCCTTGGCTGATATTTCGATGGCTACATCGAATGTACAAAAATGGCTATAAAATATACAATAAATATATTATTGAATGTTATAATTCAAAAAGCTATAATTTAAAAATATAAAAAACTATTTTAATAAAAATTTAATAAATACGATTTACCCGTTTTGAATTCTAATAAGTATTTTTAAATATTTAAAAAATACGATTTACCTATTTTGCGGATCTGTTCAATATAAATTTAAATTAATTAAATCAGTAAATTTTGAATATTTCTTAATTATTAAGAAAAATAAGTAAAAAAATTTACTTAAAGTAGAAAAAGTTTTTATTAATTTCAATAATAAATTGAAGCTAATTGTATGAAATAAAAATAATTTTGACCCAAAAATATATTCAATAAGTAAATATATCCCAAAACCTTAAGTGTAAATTTGGTACAAACCATAGTTTAAAAGCAAATATGCATAATTTCCAAATATTATTTGCCCTTGTCCCAAACCAAAATGACAAAAATTATAATGAAAACCGATTTTAATTATGTGGACCTATAAAATGAAACCGTAGGCGGACTTGAACAAGAAAATAAATAATTAGAAAAAAGAAAGGTGAGGTAGTTCTCCCACCGGCGCTATCGTTTCCTAGGGCAAAATGATGTTTTTTTATTGGACCTTAATCCAGCCACCGCCAATAGCCGATGGTAACAGCGCATTAACTCTATTAGTGCCTAGCTTTTAGAATTTCAACTTTCTTCTCATATGTGATCATTTCTACAGGAAGGTCCGTATTTTAAAAGCAGGGGAAAAGCTAGCAGCGCTACAAGGATTACAGTTTTAACTTGGAGATCATTGTTAATCATGTCAAGGGAATGGAAATACTATTGGCTTCGCCTTATTCTTTGTATGCTTCTTACACTCTGTATTGGAACAGTATTTTCAGGCTTAGGGCATTCCTTTTCTTCAGTTGTGGTGAGTTTCTTAAAATTCAACTTCAAATAATGAATCTGATTTTCTGTCCATAAGATATCAAAGTAAAAGTAGACTTTAGATCCTTATTAAATCTGGTGACTTCATGATTATGAAGTTTACTGAGCACAGAATTTGATGTGAGGTTAAGCTGGCCTTTACAGCAGTCTTATTGTAGGAACTGCTTTTTCTAAGAATCTGCTTATCGGTGGCACATTTGTGATTGCTTTGGCCTCCTAGGAAAATCTGCAAGTTTGAAATCATTGATTTGTACAGAGCATATCTTTTTAAACATCTGGCAGAAGTTTTTCATCTAATGTCTTTTTCCTTGTAAATATTTTTTTTAGCTGTAAAATGTTTTTGTGTAAATTGACATCAGTTTCTGGTCTATTGAATGTACTTTTTGTACTTCTATCTTCATTTGTTGCATCCATAATTTTATTTTGTTTTTACACTGACAAAGCTCTTGTATTTAATCTCCTCACCTATGTCTCAGACACAAGTTGCAGCAATATTCATTTTCGTATTAGAAATAAAAAGCAGTATTAGAAATGATATTCTCAAATTGAATGTTTAGATCATTTCCATTCTATGTTTTTTCATCTAATATGTGTCCCTCTATAGAAAAACAAAAGATATTAAGGTTTGATTGATTTGTACGGATGTGAGAATTTTACCTATCTTCAAGTTATTATGTTAGTAGAGTATGCATTTTTTACTGCAGCAAAATAAATTAATTTGGCTTCCTAAGGAACAGTTTTAAAGGTATTTACTGTTTCTATTTAGGGTGGCTTGAGTACAATTCCATATTTTCATCTTTCAGTTTGCAGAAATTGTTAGTGATATGTATAATGCTTTCATTTTTTCGAAGCATCCGATGTATATGTTTCACTCTTGATCTTATTTTCATAGAATGTGGTTGTCCTCTCGTCATGTTTTAAATTTCTCTTATTTGTTTGTAATTCTTCAGTTCTTTTGCATATAGGTTCTAAGTTTCTGGCTGCTAACTGACATTGTCCTGACTATTTTTCAATGAACTTTACAATATTGAATCATAATAATGATGATTGATTTATGACTCTGATGTTTATTTCACAGATGCTATAATGCTTATTATTTTACTGCTATTATATGTTTGCTCTTGTAGATGCTTTTTGTAATGATGAAACTATCCTTTTATTACATCTTTGATGTCTAATTGATTTATTTTTTCTTTGTTAGAGAGGCAAATATATAACTTGTTGGATTTTATAGTATTTTGTTTATTATTGTGGTTGTTCTTATCAACGGTAACTAATTTGATCATGCTCTGATAATCATTTCTGCAAATACTCTTTACAGCTTCCCAAGTCAGTTGTGCCATACTCTAATAATCTAGAGTTATGGTTAAAGGTCTCATAAGCTCAATCAGACCCTATTTAGAATCCTATATCTTATTAGTCACATAAGCACAATCATGACTCTGTCCCATATCATATTCTTTTTTATGATAGATATTTGGTTCTTATAATGGTCCTTTTTTAATATATCTTAAGCAAAACAATTCAACCTAGAAAATCTTTTATATATATATATAGGCATTAATTACTTTTTTTTTCTCAAAAACAACGATGATGACTAGGTGGTGACATGATAATGATATGAATGAAGCAAAACATTTTAAATTTTGATGAATTATATATAATTTCATTGCAGGTAAGCAGTTGAAGTAGTGAAGCAATCCTAGGTTGTACTAATTCAACCAGCAAAATCAATGAATTTCTCAGGTAAATGTGCTTTATTTTATGCTGTTACATGCAAATGTAGCCTTGAAATTTAACATTTGTATTTAAAGATAATACCTATGCTTTTATGGCCATGTGTTTGTCACTTAGTTTTATGCCTTAGCTTGTGTTCCAACTTATTATTATTTTTTTAATCCAAAATTTGTGTTGCTAATTGATTACACTTTGATTTTCGTAGGGAAAATTAGACACAAAAAAAAAAGAAAAAAGAACGTGGCTTTTAATGAATCACGTTACAATTTTTTTTCTTCTTTACTTTGTACCTTTTTACATGCAGATATGTCAAGCTGTAATGCAATAATTTTGATACTTAAATTATGTATATCATATTAGTATACTCAAGTCCATTAACCAATTCAAATTTTTCATTTCGATATACCTTTGTATATATAGGTATATCGAACTACAATACAATAATTTTGATACTAAAATTATGTAGATCTTATAATATACCACGTGTCCAGGAAACTTCTTATCAGAGAGTGAGAAGAATATATATGGTTATTATTGTCACTTAGCTTTATGCCTTAGCTTGTGTTCCAACTTATTATTTTTTTTAATCCAAAATCTGTGTTGCTAATTGATTAAGCATGTGACATCCTTTTTTTTCCTTTAACACATATAGATATGTGTTTATCTCTAACTCATGAAAGGTCTTAACTTTAGTTTATTTTGATGTTAGCTTATCTAGTCTTTTGCATGTTTGGGTGTTTTCACATAAGTTCTGAATTCAAGAGAAAAATGATAAATCTTCCTAGCAAGAAAATTAATATTAATATATTTTACTTTTATCATTATAGGTGATATAATATAAATATTATAGTGTATGAAGTCATATATATCTATATATATATATATATATATATATATATATATATTATTTTTTGTTCAAATAATTGGTTGTTAAAAATGACTGCATAGTGATGAATGGTGTAAGTTGTTATACCAAGACAAGCCAAGGCTAAAAAAATATATAAGAAATACTGGTCTTAGCTGCTTATATAATATTTTTAGTGATGGAATAGTGACGGATAATTTCGTCGCCAATTGTTTTAGCAGAAGGCAAATTTACCGACGAAAATAACTTACCATCGTTAAATTTGCCTACAGAATTAATCATTGTCGGAAATTTGCCTACAAAATACTTATTTTTGTCGGTAAAATTTTCGACGAAAAATATAATTTCGTCGATAAATATGGCAAATGATAATAGTTTTTGGTCTGCACCTCTCGACGGAATTAGTGACGATCATTATTTTTTGTCGGTAAATTTACGGATGGAAAATTTTTCCGTTGGCAAAGGTACCTACAACTGGATCTCCTTCACCATTTTTTGTCGCTAAATTTCATCGGTAAGTTCTTTTCCCTACGAAAATTCACTCAATTTCATCGGTAATTTTCGTCGGGAAAATGAAATTTTCTTGTAGTATACGCATTAGTATAATTCACCCCCATTTTTTTTTGCGGTTATAATTGCTAGAGTGCTCCTCTTTGAGTCTCGAGTATAGTTGAGAGCCTACATCAATAGAGATGCATTTTGCATATGCATACACATAAGAATGATGGTATTCCATTTTTGGCTACTAAAGCCAAATTTTTGCATGCAAGTCACTTCTTGAACTTAATTTATGAAATTGATATTTAAGCATTAGTTTGTTTTTCAAGCAATTAAATGTATTGCCTATTTGTCTTTGATTATGATGGACTTTATTAGTCATAATTCAATATTTTTTTGGATTTCAGGATAAGTTTGTTGAAGTAAAAAAGTAATGTTTGTTTTAAGGAAACTCATTTAATGAGGTTCAAAATTTTATGAGACTATTGGGGTAAGAAGAGGAAAAGAATAAGTAGGTTTCTTGCATATCCCTCTGCCTGTAAACAGTGGATTCTAAAGTGGTTCTTGATCAGGATTAGCTAATGAGAAAAGTGTTCCTTACAAATAGACAAGGAATAGAAGTGCCAATACTTTCTCTCGAATTTTATGATTTTAAAATGTTTTTGAGCTTTTTTACGGGTTTTAAAGGTTTAAAAATCTTTTCTGAGTGTTTTTTTCTCTTATCCCTCCATTAGCAAGCTCAAAATGGATTTAAGGGGTCAATAAAAAAATGTAAAAGTCAAAGTCAAAGGGCATGAGTCACACCCTTAACTCACGGGTCAAGCTCGTGACTCACCCCATGACTCACTCTAGGAACACATTTTGGGCTCAACAATAGGGAATAAAAATGGGAAGGATTTTTATTTTTTGATCCCAATCAAAAATTAAATGTTTTTGAGATATTTAACAAAGAAAAGACAAAGAAAGGAAGGCTCTTTCTCTTACGTCTCTCTCCTTTTCTCTGTCTCTCTCTATAAAACACACACATACTCTGTTTCTCAAAAATCACACACAAAGGAAGGGGAAGGAAGTAAAAAAACACTTGTTCTCTTATTCTTCGATGGATCCCACTGAGGGTAATATTCTTAATCTTTAAATCTTGTAAATTTAGTGTATAAATTAAGTTTTATTGTATAGATTTTATTTTCCATTTTTATAGCTTGGTTTTGTCTAATTCTTGATTCCTTTATTTTGAACTTGTTTATATATTATTTATTGTGATTTATGATTGTTTTGCTCATTCACTAATGCTAACCAATTAAAATCATGCTAACCAATAGTAACTTGAAGGTTACTATTCATCATCTTCTTCATTGGGCTCCAACTTTGATTTTCATATTTTTTTTCTTGAATCTTGGTTTTTCCTTGAGTAAATCGTGTTTTTCATCTATGAAAGTGAGTTCTTTAGCTTTCCATGCATGAATATAGCTTAAAATTGCATTTAGATGGTTTTTGGCCATTAATGGTGTCTTTCGAGTGACTAGAATGATTTTCTAGGTTGAGCCACAGCCTCACTGGTGAGTCACACCCTCAAGTGAGCCATACCCTCAGCCAGTGACTAGCTCGTGAGTTGCACCATCAGCCCGTGACTCAATTTTTTCCCATTTTGCTTCTCTTTTCACTATGTGACTCACTCCTTCAACCTCTCACATGAATGTGAATCACTGACTTGGCCTATTTTTCATTCCTTTTTCCTATTTTCATGAACTTTTATTTATCATTTATTATTTATTTTATTAATATAATTTCTTATTTTATATTTATTCATGTATTAATTTGACATTGTATTTATCTATTGTTCACATTAATATTTGTTTACCTTTTTATTATTGATCTTATTATTATTAATATTATTATTTACCATACAATTCACACAACATGCCCCATAATTTTATTTATTGGTTATAATTTAAAATATGCATTTTATTTATTGTTAACACTTATTTTATGTAAATTATGCATTTACATATTTAAACTTATCTTTTATTCTCATTAATTCAATTATTTTATTATTAATATCCTTATGGTCATATATATTTTTTATTATTATTATTATTATTATTATTATTATTATTATTATTATTATTATTATTATTATTATTATTATTCACAATTTATCTAAATGCTTTGGCATAAGCGTATCTATAAATGCTGCATGAATTTCGATGCATTATGCATTCTAAATATTTTTTGAATTTATTTCTATTCTATAAAATTAATTATTTTTCTAATTTGTTTAAGTTAACTAATTATTTATCACTTATTATTTGATTTAATTTATTATTAACTCATATTGTTATTTTTTATTCTTTTTAATGCACATAACCCATTTGCACGTCGCATTCTAGGTTGAAAGGACAATGAAGTGGGAGAAAAGTCTAAGATTGATTTTATTTGTTATCAATTTATTTGTTTGGGGCCTATATTTTGTTATCCCTTTGTTTTCCTTTATTCTTACATAGCATGTAATAATAAAGGTTTTTTCACGTGTTTAAATTCAAAACAACACCAAAACTATTTCTACTTAATCAAATCAAGCTTTTTCCAATAAATTTGGAACAATATCCCATTTTCTAGCCCAAAATTCACACAAAATGATTTTTATAAACATGCGTGAGGGAACCAATGTTACCTAATTCAATAAATAGCTCAATTTATGTATGTCATTTTTGCTTGTATTGTTATTATTCATACCTTCATTTATTTATTTGTTCCAAATAAATGATTTTAGGACGTTAACCAAAAAAATCACTAAATAATTTTATTTAAGTTTGAGTGGGATTTTTCTATGATAAAGGGGATCAATGTCCCATTTTTCACCCACAAAATAACATGAAAAATTAAGGATTTCCTTTATGAATACAAGCCTTGATTGAATATTGATAGGGATCGTGCTTCGGTAGCCCCAAAGCAATACGACCTAATCGAACGTCCATTAATAGTATAAACACTTTTATTTGGATCATTTAAATACACAATGGCCAAAAATTATTCGTATGTGTTTTAAATAAAAAGAGGTTATGCTGCTAGTTTTCCATCATGCACCATACACATTCATTGGATTTCTTATTAACCTATGAGCTAATCCTGCCTAAAAAAAAAGACCACACAACCTTTTGTGTTGGAAGAATAAGATTGGGAGCATTTTCCTTTTCTTTGCATGTGTTTTTCTATGTTGCATATACATATATGTATTCCCAATAAACAACAAGAATAATGGTAATGATAATAACTAATAAAGACATGCATGTTTTGTGTACATAGATTCTTGATGTATATACATTTCATCTTGTGTATATAGTTTCTACTTGCACAAATCATTTAATGTAATTATGAATGAAACATGTAAACCTTATCTACATAATTATGTGCCAAATAAAATGTGCATATGCATGCACCTTATTTTGTGTGCGAAAATAAATATAACAATGTGAAACACATGCATTCTATGTGAAAATGTGAATGTTTCTTTTTGTGTGCCATGAAAATGCACATTCTGCATTAGGTTTTTATTAACCTACATATTCTACTTTGTGTATAGAATTCTTCCCATGCATTATATGTATGTCATGTTCATGCATTACTTGTATATTACACATCATTATATCTCATGCTAACATTTGAGTCACACATCATATATAAGTCATTCATGCATCTATGTATAGCATATTCACCATGTATAATGTATATAACACATTCATACATTATGCATCACGTGTATGCCATGCATTATATGTATGCCCAGTATGTCCATGTGTCATGTATATCTTATGCATCACACATTATCACATATATACATTGTATGATTATCCATCTAATACATCATACATATGTCTGACATGCTCATGCATCATGCATAGTATATATATCATTCACATGTATTATCATGCATTAACTCAGATCATATGTATTATGCTCATGCATTGTTATAATGCAATAATTGACCCACACATCACATGCATCCCTAAAATATTCACTATCATACATCATTTTATATACACCGTTACCATACAAAAAAGTGTAAATAATAATAAAATAATAATACATTAATATCACCATGGCATGAACATATCTGGTGTGCATGTATACCATATGTGTATTAACATACATCCTAACATATACATATGGCTATCCTATATGTACATAGTAATGCTTGGCACATCATATGCATATTAACATACATCAAGATATATGCATATAGGCATTCCCCATAGCATCTACAATATGCATATTGGCTTATACATGTAAATATTCACTATCATATGTGCACATTAATGAGTGTGAGCATACATTATGATATGCACATATATCTATCATGCATGTGCATGTTGACATGTGATATAGTATGAGTATATAGACATGTATTTCGGCATGTATATAGTGACATGTGAACATATATTATAACATGAACATGTTGACATTTGTCATGACCTGAACATATAAATATCCAACAACTATTATAATTTGTACAAATGAACATATATGAGTCATGGCATGTACACGTAAATATCCATCATGTATTATAACATGTACATATGAACATGTGTCATGGCATGCCAATATTAGCGTACATTATAGTGTGTGCATGGACACAATCACTATCACATTGGCATTACACCCATCATTGCATATACATGGTAGGAATATACATCCACCATCACAAATACATATTAACATACGTTGTAGCATGCATATATAAGCATCCATCATCATATGTACATAATAGACATGTATCATAACCTAAATACATCAGCTTGTGTCGTAACATATACATATTAGTCATTGGGTTATGCCTCATACATGCTGCCATATGCATATGCACGTAGACCATCATATTTACCTTATGTTGGATCCTGTATACAAAGCAAGTCCCATACACATCCACATACCATTATACATGAGGTGTGTCATGAATATGTGTCTTATCCTTTACAAATTGTTATACCATGTGCCATACACAACCTATAACATGGATATACATATCATATATCATGAATACATATTTTTTGTGCCATGTTATACATTGTGTATGCATCCCATTCATCATATACTTACATGTTTATAACATGACATACATCATATATGTATGCTACTCACTATATACGCTCATTCATATACCATGTCGTGTCTTATGATACAAGTATTTTTGCATACATCTTATACTTTTTCATACGTAATTTTCTACCATATTGCATAATTCATTAATATGCACACATTTTCAATTTAATCGTGAAAGTGTTTAGATAATTTGGATGATTCAATTGTTAAAATTCATAATGCAGTTAGATATGTCATATCATCTCCATCTAGATTATAGGTTTTCAAAAAGTGTGTGGAGAAAGTAGAAAATTTTGTGGTTAGAAGTTGAAACTAGATGGAGTTTCACTTACAAAATATTAAAAGTAGATAAGAAATTTGAGAAAATTTTCTAAAATTTAGAAGTCAAGGATTGTAAGTTTCTTTCATATTTTGATAAGAGTAGGAATGGAATTGAAAAGGATGGAAATAAAAATGAAAAAAATAGGGATGGAAAAAAGAAAGGAAAAGGGAATGGAATCATTAGGCAACCTGAATAAGAAGATTAGAAGAAAGCAAGATGTTTATCAAGTTTTTTAGGCTTTTCTACAATATAACATTGAAGTTTTTAGGGTCATTATTAGTGACATCTAATGCTTTTATTATGAGAACATGTCATTACAGACCATGATTCACAAGTTGAGTTTATTTAATGATAGCATAATAAGTTCCATGGCCAAAAATATGCAGTTGAAATTTTATAAATATTAAGACAATGTGGATAATTTGAATCTTTTACTATATGTTGCTATCATTTTCGACCCTCGTTATAAAATGAAATATGTGAAGTTTTGTCTTGGGAAAAGCTATGGAAAAAAAGGATAAAGGGATGTGATGCGGAACCCAATAGCTAATGAGCTACAAACCCACAAGAACACTTTGATAACAAAAATGCCGCAAGACAAAAACCCTCCCTAATGAACCCAAGAGCAACTTATGCTCAAGAACGTACATAATTAGGATAATAAAAATAAAAAATGTAGCAAATAATTGTTTAATAATTTAGCCTAGTTCTTGATGTAATTAAGAAGAATGAACAAAGCTTTCATAAAGAGAAATCTCTCAACTCGTTTCATTCACCAATCTCCTTTTTACATGGCTAAAAGAGAGTATTTATACTCTTAACCAGTCCTAAACCTTAAGAGAATGGTTATGCATAAGCCTAATAGATTTAAAAGACCAAATCCTACCTAAAATAGGCTAAAATAACTATTTAAAACCTGACTAAAGTAAAGTGACGAGTTGGGCTTATTTTAGATAGGCCCAAGTGTCTTATTGAAGAAAATAAGCCTTAATTAAGCTTCTTAAGTCACATGATTTTCAATGAAGTCACATGTCTCACTTAAATAAAAGCCCAATTGTGTTCAATAGGCCCAAACTAATTAACTATGAATACAAAATCCCTATCACATAAATATCACATGTTATGCATATGTCTTCCACTTGAACATGACCCGCACATAACTTGACATGCCGTACATGACTTGCACATATTTTTCAAAGGCTTGAATCTTTATTTAGGATATTTTAAACCCAAAAGGCTTCCTTTATTTTCAATTTAGGCTTCCTTTTGTGGGGTATTGATCCAAAGGCTTGACTATATACTTTAAACCCATAATTTAAAGCAAAACACCAAATCTGCCTCACATAAATTGGAGCACGCTCCAATGATATTTAGATCTTATATTTATATTTTTGAACTCCATTTAGACCTATTTTAATGACATAAGTGTTGGGAATTATTGGTTATATACATCACATGCATAAGTGAAAATTAAAATTTTTAACTGATAGATCTGATCTTGCCATAAATTTACAATATAAATATTAATTAGAATAAGAAAAATCACCTTTGATTTTTGTTTAATGACCAGAATGCTAGCAAGTGTACTAGATCAGCTAAGTAATATAGGAAAATATAATTATGACCCAAAATATCAAACCTAAGGGAAACTTGTGTTTGTATGTGCTATTTCAATTTCAAAACCAATTTTATGTGTAGAAGAGAGAAGAGAAATCCAAAAGTTATGATGATTGAAGATTTAAAACTAAAAGCAGTAATTGAAAACTAAAGTAAAAACAATATAAAGAGTTGAAATAAATAACAATCAAATGAAAGCAAGTAAATTGAATAAAGTAAAATCAATATTAAAAGCAACTTTCATTAAAGGACGATCCACCTTAACCAATATTGCTATGCTTAATCAAAAGAAAACACACAAGTGATTATGGAGAATTAAGATTAATAAACTCATATAACTTTATTCAAGATTATCATTCCAAGCATTAAAATTCCCTTATTCAGAACGATTCAATATTTAGCATAAATACCTGAATTAATTCTCCTAGATGTCTATTAAAGCCTTTTTCAAGAGATTTAACTTTCACCTATTCTTAGTTACACTTTTCTCAATCTTAACTTACTCAAATTAACACACAATTATAGCTTATTCAGATTATAATCATGCATTAACCTCAATAAATTAACCCAAGAACATACAAATCAATAATCAACTTAAACCAATTACTTAACCAATGTTAATCAAGTTAAAAATCAATTTAAAATCGAATAAAGATAAGACTATGTTTAAGAACTAAGAAATAATCAACTTGCATTAAATTGAAGATCAAACTTAAGTCATAACAATACAAGTTAAGGATTCAAGTATCCTTTAGCAAAAGATAAAGAAAACTACTCACAAGACATAGTTAGAATCAAAATAAAGCTTTGAAGAAAAACAATGAAAACAAACAACGTAAAACAAACTAAAGAGAAAATTTGCTTAATTCTAAGATTGATTTTTTTTATCTTGTGTTTCAGATTACTATTGTAAGGCCCCTAACATGAACCAAATCTAATTTGCATATTTGAATGGGATTTTTAATTGATTAAGATTAAATTAAATAAGGAATTTGTATAAGTATGGGTTAAGAGGGGGTAAATTATCATGTTATTATGATTTTGCATGAAAATAAAATTGTAAATCAAGGTTTAATGTTAATTAAGGGTGCAATTGAAGTAAAAAAGGTGTTACTTTGGGGTAAATGTATTGTTTTGGAAACTCAAGGGTCAAATGTGGATAGAAATGATTATTTAAAGGTCAATTTGAGAGAAGGAATAAATGGATAGGTTAATGTTTGAAAGGAATTAAATGGAGAGCTTTAAGTTTAACATGCAAATTTTCAAGGGACTAAAGAGGGGATTTTCTTTGTTGGTATAAGAGGCTTGAGTTAGTGGAGATGGAGGTGTCGTTTAAATGTGTGTTGATCGGCTTGTGAAGGAGAGAAAAACCAGAAAAATCTTCATCTCATCCTTCTCTCACTCCCATTGATTCATCTTAAACATTTAGATGATAATTTTAGTTGGTTAATCAAGAGTATAATGCATTAAACTTAAGGTAATTGAACTGTTAATTGGACCCTTCATCATCATCTTCTTCTTCTTTTCATTTTGACTGAAAAGAATGTTAATAGTGCTGGAAACTTGTATGTCGTTCATTTTATGAAGGAGAAGAGGAAGGAAGGAAGAGCAAAGGAAAGGGTATTGCTAGAGGTTGAAAACTTTGGGTTTGTCAACCAAGGTATGGGAATTTAGGCTATTCATATTGCATGTGAAATTGATTGTTGGAACTGGGTAGGATTTATAGAATTTAAAGTTACATTTTGCTGAGTTTTATCGATGTGAGGTTGAAGAAGACTATCCTTGCCGAGTTGTGAATGACTTCACGAGTTGTGAACTTTTGTTCGACTCGTGAAGTTCTTCACGAGTCCTGCATCTTCTTCCAATGTTGTGTCGCTCGTGAAGCTCTTCACAAGTCGTGAACATTAGTCCGACTCATGAAGCTCTTCACGAGTCATGAAGTATAGATTTTCTTCTCCACTCGTGAAACTCTTCATGAGACGTGAGTTTTGGCCTTATAAGCTTCACTCGTGAACCTCTTCACGAGTCGAACATATCGTCACGACTGAATGACCTGTCTGGAATGATTTGCTCCTAAGTTGAGTTATAGAGTAACAGATTGAATGATTCTTTTTGCATTGGAAAATAGACTTCTCTATCTATATTTCATGTGAAGTAACCTAGACTTGAATCTGCCTTTAAGTACATGGAATTTAGAATTGAATTCGGACTAGTTCCTTAGACTGCACAAAGAAACATAATTCACAATAATGGGCATATCTTTTTGTAGAGAGGTTGAAATGTTACATAATGAAATTCTGGAAAAATTAGAGGCATGAAAGTCTAACTTTGATGAAGAAATGATGGTTTAAATCCTTCTAAATTTTACATTATAATTTGTTCTAATTGACAATCCACACGATTTGGTTTTTAAAATAGCCTGTAGTAATTTTTCAAATAACTCAAGATATAGGTCAGATATGGAGATGAATTTTGATGCTCTGGAAACTAGACACATAGGGGGATAAAATTTTAGAAGATCATCTTAACTAAAAATGACTTTTTCCTTTCCAAGTGTGGCTCACAAGTTGAGTGCGGTATGCTGCCCTACACAGATTGTTGATGCACTTGACTTTATGACACTACTAATTAAATTGAGACAAATAGTTGTTTTTATGATAGTAAAATAGAATTGGACAGGGCATGTAATATGACTATCGATGAAAGAATTATATGCATACATGTACATTCATTGTGTATATCAATATAGTTTAGTGATGAAATACCTAACCTATACATGTAATTAAACTTGTACATGATTGTCATATGCCTAATTGATGTGTACATATGTAATCCTATGATATGAAAGTGCACATGATCTGAATGATGATAAATGCATATATATATATATATATATATATATATGGAAACATGCTTATAGGAATAAGCCTACTATGAGCGAATGTACCCATAGGTATGTACATTTATTATTATAAACGTGAATGTATGAGCATGTAAATGCCCTATGAGATAGAAGATGTTGTAGCATTACTATGAACATGTGAGACACTTAATAAGAACATGATCAAGTATATGATATGATGATTATATGTCATGCCTATATATCACGATGCAAACCTATAGTCACATGAAATGGATGAGCTAATTTTGTAATTTGGCTTATGAGATGTGTATATATTTGTTTATTCACCAGAGAACTTATAGTTTTACAAGACTCTATATATGTACAAATAGTACACTATGAATACAGTCTTAATATGTGAATTGAAAACAAATATAGTTCTACCTGTGATAGAGTTTTAGATGTGGATAGATAGGCGCCTATAGGGAAATTACAGCTGCCATAGTTTGGCCGAATTGGGTCCATAGTATATATGATCCCGTTTGGATCATGATTAGCCCCGTTTGGGTTGATAGGTGACCCCGTTTGGGTCTGTTTGACCAGTCCACAGTACAGTTTGGCCCCGTTTGGGTCTATAGATCTGATATCTTAAGATATCCTTCTTTTGATACCGATGTGTATCCATAGTTCCCGTTATCCACTGATAAAGCTAAGGCAGGCTAAACGTTATTCATAGTAATGATCAAAATTAAGAGTTAAAGTTATTGGACTAAAGATTGATTTGTGGATTATATTATTAGTTTACCATAGGAATTATGTTTCATTTGAATATGTTTACATGGGAAATTATTGTCTATATGAATTATGAATATGAGAATATTTGTTACTCTTTTGTGTACAATGTTTAGGTACATAAGTATATGTTTTATACTTTAAAGTATTGGTTATTATTGACATGATATGTTGTATATGTTATTTATTATACACATTGTATGTATATTTTGATAACCGTTGTGAGTGGTCATCCATCTATAGATATTCCCCATTAAGCTTTATAGCTTAGCACGGATTATTTATCCGTGTAGGTACCGTTACCAAGACTTTTGCTCAGGGATGATCTCTGTATCATGAAGGGCCAACTACCGACTGTTAATCTTGATGTAGGATGTTTTTTTGTATTAGTATTATCGTATGTTTTGCTTTATGGCCAGTTATGTTAAAAGATGTATATAACTTATGAAATGCTATAACTCACAAGTAGTAAAGCTAAGAAGAGGATGCGTGCATGTGATATACATAAAGTAGTATTCATATAGTATAGTATGCATGATATTAAGCATGAAATACAATACAGGAATAGACTAGTAGCACATACATAAGTTTATAAACAGTATGACATGATTAAGGGTAAAATGATAGATAAACAAATATTTTGCATAAGCATTATTAATAGTAATCAAATTATCAGATAAATAAGGTTTTGCATTGAGGGTACTACAATTTGTGGTATCAGAGCCTAGGTTTAGCCTTTTCTGGGTAAAAATGAACTTAGGATTCTATAGTATGATATAGTGTTTTGTTGGCCTAATGCAGAAGTCCCTATTTTCTTATAGATCGAAGATGGAGAGCTCTATGGATACTTTTGAGGAATCGACTGAAAGTAATAGGGCAGTTAGAACCAGTCCCTCCAATCCTGGATCTTCATCATCCAATCTAAATGAGGTTCCAGCAGCCATCCCTGCTAAAGCATTGTTAAAGATATCACAGGATATGGCTCAAATTCTTCAAAGGATGACTGCACTTAAAGCTTTAATATCTGAAATTAGGAAGCATGGTGCTGAAGAGTTTTTAAGCACTAATCTGGAACAGTCTGAGGAAGCTGAATTTTGGCTGAAAAAGCTAGAGAGAATTTTTGATGAAATCTACTGTCCAGTGGGTCATAAGGCATCTTGTGTTGTGCCCTTATTACAGGGGACTGCTTATGATTGGTGGAAGCTAGTGTTGAAGTAACCCCAATTACCAGATCCTCTTACATGGGAAATTTTCGCAGCTGAATTCAAGAAAAAGTATGTTACTGAGGTGTACAAGCAAGAGAAGTTAAAGGAGTTTCTCAACTTGAAGTAGAGAGCTATATCTGTGGCTGAATATGAGAAAGAATTCAGTCACTTGTGCAAATATGTTCCTGATGAGATGTTAACTGATGCTTTTAAATGTAGACAGTTTGAAGATGGGTTAAATGATTGTATCAGAGAAAAGTTAATTGGATCTACATCTTTGCAAGTGGTTAACTTCACTCAACTGGTTACTGCAGCCTTGCGAATTGAAAAGAATGAAATTACAAAAAGGGAGAAAGAACAGAGAAGGAGTGGGTCCAAAGGTGGATCTTTCACAGGATAGAGAGCTAGAGTAGCTCAAGGAAATCAGCCAGCTGAGTCCGGTTATAGTTCTGCAAAAAGGGATAAGAGATAAGAATCTTCTGCAGTGTCTAAGCTGGGGACGGGTTCTTCAGGGAAACAGAGTAGGGGGCGGCCTCTAGTGTGTCCCCATTGTTTTAGGCAACATTGTGATAGTTGCAGGAAATTGACTGGGGCATGTTTCAAGTGTGGTGGTACCGATCACTTCATGGCAAATTATCCTTCGAAGAGGGATCAGGGTGTTGGACAGCAGGGCAGTAGAGGAACTTATAATGCACCATCTTCAGGTAGAGGTAGAAGAAGAGGACATGGGGGATCGAGGCATCAAGGATCCCAGTCCAGGAACATTTCTAAATCAGTTGATAGGCTCATAGCTCCAGTTGTTCCTATTCGGGCTTATGCAATGAAAGCTAGAGAGGATCAGAGTGCTCCAGAAGCTATAGCTGGTATTTTCTCTCTCTTTGATTCTGACATGCATGCACTGATTGATCCTGGTTCCACTCATTCTTATATTTGCACTGGGGATATGGGCAGAAATGAGTCTACTATGTGTTAATTGGAATATGATATATGTGTAACCAACTTTTTAGGTCACAGTGTTGTTGTTAATAGAGTGCATAAACAGTGTCCTATTGTAATTCAAGGGAAAGAATTTCTTGCTGATCTTATTGAATTGCCATTTCGGGAGTTTAATATTATACTGGGTATGGATTGGCGGTCTAGACATCATGTAATGATTAATTATGACTCTTATTGGTGCTGATGGTAAAAAAACTTCAATTCGGGGCATTCGATCTAAACCCATAGCTAATGTAATAACAACTATACAAGCTAAGCGATTTATGAGAAAAGGGTGTGAAGCTTTCTTAGCACTTGTACTTGATTTAAGAAAAGAGATTGTGAATCTCCAAGAGATTCCAGTGGTGAAAGAATTTCCTGATGTGTTCCCTGAAGACTTGCCTAATCTTCCACCTGAAATGGATGTTGAAATGTCTATAGAAATTCTACCTGGTACAGCTCCTATTTTGAAGGCACCCTACAGGATGGCTCCTTTTGAATTAAAGGAACTAAAGGTTCAACTACAAGAGTTGCTTGACAAAGGCTTCATTAGGCCTAGTGCATCACCTTAGGGTGCACCGATTTTATTTGTGAAGAAAAAAGATTGGTCTTTGAGGATGTGTGTAGATTACAGACAGTTAAATAGGGTAACGGTGAAAAATAAGTACAGTTTACCTAGAATTGAAGATTTATTTGATCATTTGAAAGGTTCTAGAGTGTTTTCCAAGATTGATTTGCAAATGGGTTATTATCAACTTCAGGTTAAGGATGTGGATGTTTCCAAAATAGCTTTTAGAACTCGTTATCGGCATTATGAGTTTCTAGTGATGCCGTTTGGGTTAACGAATGCACCGGCTGCTTTTATGGATCTTATGAATAGGATATTTAGACCCTACTTGGATCAATTTGTTGTTGTATTAATAGATGACATTTTGGTGTATTCGAGAAATGAAGCGGAACATGCTGAACACTTGAGAATTGTTTTATAGACTCTGAGGGAGAATAAGTTATATGCTAAGCTGAGCAAATGTGATTTTTGGCTTAAGGTGTAAGACCCTATCTTAATTTGCATATTTTTATGATTAAGTTAAGGGGATAAATTATCATGCTATTATGTTAATTGCATGAAAATAAAATAAAAGAATATGGTTTAATAGTATTTGAGGGTGTAATTGAAGTAAAAGATATTAATTTGCGGTTAATTTGTAATTATGGCATATTAGTGGCCAATTGGGAATAAAAGCATTTAATTATAGGTTAATTAAAAAGGAATGATTAAATTGATAGGCTAATATTTGAAAGGAATTAAATGGAGAGGTTAAAGTTTGACATGCAAATTTTCAAGGACCTAAAGAGGGGATTTTTATGTTGGTATAAAAGGCATGAGTTAGTGGAAATTTGAGGTGTCTTGTAGTTGAGTGAGATCGGCAATTGAAGAGAGAAAACCAGAAAATTATCTTCTTCTTCCTTTTGATTTCCATTGATTTATCTCAAACAATTTGAGGATGATGTTTGTTGATTAATCAATAGTACAAGGTATCAAACTTAAGGTAATTAAACTGTTGATTGAACCCTTCATCATCATCTTTTTCTTCATTCATTTTGACTGAGAAAATGTAAATATGCTGGAAATATATGATGATGATGATGGTATTTATGAAGGAGAAGAGGAAGGAAGGAAGAGCAAAGGAAAGGATATTTATAGAGGTTGAAGACTTTGGGTTTATCGGCCAAGGTATGGGAATTAGGCTGATCATATTGCATGTGGAAAATAGTTGCTGGAAATTGTTATGATTGACAGAAATTAAGATTGCATTTTACGGGTTTTTATCGAAGTGAATTTGGTGAAAAGTTTGTATCCTTGCCGAGTCGTGAAGTTCTTCACGAGTCGTGAACTATTGTCCGACTCGTGAAGCTCTTCAAGAGTCGTGCATCTGTTTATGGGATCATTGGTTTTCACTCGTGAATTTTAGTCTGAGTCGTGAATTATAGAACGACTCGTGAGCTTCTTCACGAGTTGTGATGTATAGATTTTCTTCTCCACTCATGAACTCCTTCACGAGTCGTGAGATTTGCCTTATTTGCTTCACTCGTGAAGCTCTTCATGAGTCGAATTCCCCTTCACGACTGAATGACCTATCTGGAATGTTTTGCTCATAAGTTGAGCTATAGAATAGAAAATTGAATGATTCTTTTTGCATTGGAAAATAGACTTCCATACCTATATTTCATATGAAGAAACCTAAGCTTAAATCTATCTCTAAGTACATGTAATATAGGGTTGAATCCGGATTTGTTTTCTAGACTGTTCAATGTAACAGAAATTACAATTATGTGCAGAATGTTGCTACACTTGATAATATGATTTTAAATTGATTGAGACAGATAGTTGTTTATGTGATAGTAAAGTTAATTGAATAAGGAATGTAATATGACTATCAATGAAGGATTTCTATGAATACAGATGCATTCAATTGTGTATATGAATAAAGACTAGTGATGAAATATCTTACTTATACATGTGATTAGTCTTGTGCATGATGGTCATATGCCAAATTGATATATATACACATGTAAATCCTATGACATAAAAGTGCACATATTGACATTTACCTATGCTATAAAATAGGAACTATAATAGTATGACCTTGGCATGTGTATGTGCCCATATGAAAACATGTTGATATGTTGTATAGCTCATGACTTGAATGATGATAAAGGTATATATATGTGTTGGAAACATGCTCATAAGAATAAATCAACTATATGCGAATGTACCCACAGGTATGTACATTTATGATTATGTATATGAGTATATGAGCATGTAATTGCCTTATGAGATAGAAGATGAATTAGCATGACTATAAACATGTGAAATGCTTAATGAGAACATGATCAAGTATATGATATGATGATTATATGTCATGCCTATATGTTATGATGCAAATTGTACAATCATACAGATTTGAATAAGCCAGATGTATAACTTGGCATGTGAAATGTGCATATATCTGATTATGCACCAGAGAATTCATAGTTATATAAGACTATGTATATGTGCACAACATTATACTATGAATACAGTATTAATATGTGAATTGAACACAAATATAGTTCTACCAGCGATAGAGTTTTAGATGTGGATAGATAGGCGCCTATAGGGAAATTGCAGCTGCCATAGTTTGGCCCGATTGGGTCCATAGTATATATATGATCCTGTTTGGATCATGATTAGCCCCGTTTGTGTTGATAGGCTACCCCGTTTGGGTATGCTTGACCGGTCCACAGTACCGTTTGGCCCCGTTTAGGTCTATAGATTTGATATCTTCGGATATCCCTCTTTGATACCGATGTGTATCCATAGTTCCCGTTATCCACCGATAAAGCTAAGGCAGGCTAAACGTTATTCATAGTAATGATCGAAATTAAACAGTTAAAGTTATTTAACTAAAGATTGATATTGTGGATTATAATGTTGTTTTACCACAGGAATTATGTTGTATTTGAATATGTTTACTTGGGAAATTGCTGTCTATATGAATTATGAATATGAGCATAATTGTTACTTTTCTGGGTACAATGATTAGGAACATGGGAAAATATGTTATGCTTTAAAGTATTTGTTATTAAAGACATGATATGTTGCATATGTTATTGTTATATACATTATATATGTATGTTTTGATGACTTGTGTGAGTTGTCATCCATATGTAGATATTCCCCACTAAGCTTTATAGCTTAGCACGGGTTATTTTATCCATGTAGGTTCAATTAGCAAGACTTTTGTTGAGGGACGTTCTCTGCATCAGGAAGGGCCAACCATCGACTTATAACCTTGATGTAGGACATTTTGTAATACAATTATCATATGTTTTGTATAAAGGCCAGTTATCTTATGATATGTATAAAACCTATGTGGAATATTGTAACTCATTAGTAGTAAAGCTAAGACAGATGTGTGTGCATGTGATATATATAAAGTAATCTTCATATAGTTTAGTATGCATGATAATAGGTATGAAAAGGAAAAATATGAATAGACTTGTAGCACGAATATAAGCATATGAAATCATATGGCATGATTAATGGCTAAATGATGATTAAATGAACATGTAGTATAAGCATGATTAATAGTATTCATGATACATGTTTAATGGGGTATTTGCATAGGGGGTGCTACATAAGGAAGTTTCTTTCCTTGGTAACGTAATACCTTTTGAAGGCATTAGAGTGGATCCAGCAAAAATTAAGGCTATAGTGAATTGGAAGCCGCCTCGAAATGTGACAGAAGTGAGAAGTTTTTTGGGCTTAGCAGGTTATTACCATCGTTTTGTGAAAGGCTTTTTAGTTATAGCTGGACCACTCATTAAACTATTGAGAAAGGGCATAAAGTTTGAGTGGACTGATCGGTGTCAGGCAAGCTTTGATCAGTTAAAGAAATTTTTGATAGAGGCTCCAGTTTTGACACAACCAGTTATAGGAAAGGAGTATGCTATGTATAGTGATGCTTCCAGAGTTGGCTTGGCATGTGTGTTAATGCAAGATGGTAAAGTAATTGCCTATGTATCTAGACAGTTGAAGCAGCATGAGCAAAACTCTCCAACCCATGACATAGAGTTAGCAGCAGTAGTGTTTGCCTTAAAAATTTAGCGACATTATTTGTGTGGGGAAAAGTGAAAAATCTATACAGATCACAGGAGTCTCAAATATTTGCTCACTCAAAAGGAACTTAACTTAAGGCAACGAAGATGGTTAGAACTATTTAAATATTATGATTGTATAGTGGATTACCATCCAGGCAAAGCTAATGTTGTAGCTGATGCCTTAAGTCATAAGATGATGGCTTTTATGATTGCACATCACTGTAGATGGAAACTTACATATGATGGTGCTTTAATAGCACAATTGAAGATTAGACCTTGTTTGAAGCAAACAGTGATCGATGCTCAGAAACAAGATGAAAGGTTGCAACGGGTTTCAAAGTCTTCGCATGAAGGGACCCAGTCTGAGTATTCAGTGAAAGAGGATGGGGGTTTGTATTACCAGAATAGATTGTATGTTCCTGATGACAAAGAATTAAGAAGAACAGTATTGAATGAGGCTCACAATACAGTATTTACTATGCACCCTGGTGGGAATAAGATGTACCAGGATTTGAAATAATGTTATTGGTGGCCTGGCATGAAGAAAGATGTGGTAGCATATGTCTCCAAATGTTTGACTTGTTAGCAGGTGAAAGCAGAGCACCAGTTACCCTCTGGTTTGTTGAATCCCATCCTAATTCCACAGCGGAAATGGGAGGATATCACCATGGACTTTGTAATAGGATTGCCCCTTACACAAAAAAAGCATGATGTAGTTTGGGTTATAGTTGATAAGCTGACTAAATCAGCTTATTTCATACCAGTTCGGATGGATTACCCTATGGATAAACTGGCAGAACTTTATGTAAATGAGATTGTTAGACTGCATGGCATTCCGGTGTCAATAATCTCTGATCGAGATCCGAGATTCACATCGAGATTCTGGCAGAGTTTGCAACAAGAACTAGGAACTCAGCTTCATTACAGTACAACATTCCACCCTCAGATGGATGGTCAATCTGAATGGGTTATCTAAATCTTGGAAGATATGATGAGAAGATGTGTTTTGGATTTTGCAGGAAGTTGGGATAAATATTTAGCTTTAATGGAGTTTGCTTACAATAACAATTATCAAATGAGCATCGAGATGGTACCTTATGAGGCCTTGTATGGCCGAAAATGTAGAACTCTTATTTACTGGACTGAATTGTCAGAGCGCAGAGTCATTGGTCCAAATGTTGTTAAAGATACAGAAGAAAGGGTACAAGTTATCAAGCAGAGATTGAAGGAAGCTAGTGATAAACAGAAGTCGTATGCCAATTTAAAAAGGAAATACATTGAATGTCAAGTGGGTGACAAAGTTTTTTTGAAAGTGTCCCCTTGGAGAAAAGTATTGAGATTTGGGAAAAAGGGTAAATTGAGCCCATGGTTTATCGGCCCATATGAGATTCTTTAAAGAGTTAGGCCAGTGGCATACAGGTTGGCTCTCCCTTTGGAACAAGCCAAACTCCATGATGTGTTTCATGTTTTTATGCTTCGGAGGTATCAATCAGATGAATCCCATGTGATACCAGTTCAAGATGTGCAAGTACAGCCGGATTTCACTTATGATGAAGAGCCTATAGCAATTCTAGCTAGAGTAGTTAGACAGCTCAGGAATAAGCAAATTCCACTTGTTAAAGTGCTCTGGCAGCATCATGATTTACAAGAAGTTACTTGGGAGCCAAAAACAACTATGAAGGAACAATATACTCACTTATTCAAAGCAGGTATGAATTTCGGGGACAAAATTCTTAAGGGGGAGAGAATTGTAAGGCCTCTAACATGACCCTAATCTAATTTGCATATTTGAATGGGATTTTTAATTGATTAAGATTAAATTAAATAAGGAATTTGTATAAGTATGGGTTAAGAGGGGGTAAATTATCATGTTATTATGATTTTGAAGGAAAATAAAATTGTAAAGCATGGTTTAATGTTAATTAAGGGTCCAATTGAAATAAAAAGGTGTTACTTTGGGGAAATGTATTGTTTTGGAAACTCAAGGGTCAAATTTGGATAGAAATGATTGTTTAAAGGTCAATTTGAGAGAAGGAATAAATGGATAGGTTAATGTTTAAAAGGAATTAAATGGAGAGGTTAAAGTTTAACAAGCAAATTTTCAAGGGACTAAAGAGGGGATTTTCTTTGTTGGTATAAGAGCCTTGAGTTAGTGGAGATGGAAGTGTCATGTAGATGTGTGCTGATCGGCTTGTGAAGGAGAGAAAAACCAGAAAAATCTTCATCTCATCCTTCTCTCACTCCTATTGATTCATCTCAAACATTTAGATTATAATTTTAGTTGGTTAATCAAGAGTATAATGCATTAAACTTAAGGTAATTGAACTGTTAATTGGACCCTTCATCATCATCTTCTTCTTCTTTTCATTTTGACTGAAAAGAACGTTAATAGTGCTGGAAACTTGTATGTCGTTCATTTTGTGAAGGAGAAGAGGAAGGAAGGAAGAGCAAAGGAAAGGGTATTGCTAGAGGTTGAAAACTTTGGGTTTGTCAGCCAAGGTACGGGAATTTAGGCTATTCATATTGCATATGAAATTGATTGTTGGAACTGGGTAGGATTTATAGAATTCAAAGTTAAGTTTTGCTGAATTTTATCGATGTGAGGTTGAAGAAAACTGTCCTTGCCGAGTCGTGAATGTCTTCACGAGTCGTGAACTTTTGTTCAACTCGTGAAGCTCTTCACGAGTCGTGCATCTTCTTCCAATGTTGGGTCACTCGTGAAGCTCTTCACGAGTCGTGAAGTATAGATTTTCTTCTCCACTCGTGAAACTCTTCACGAGACGTGAGTTTTGGCCTTATAAGCTTCACTCGTGAACCTCTTCACGAGTCGAACATATTGTCACGACTGAATGACCTATCTGGAATGATTTGCTCATAAGTTGAGTTATAGAACAGTAGATTGAATGATTCTTCTTGCATTGGAAAATAGACTTCTCTACCTATATTTCATGTTATGTAACCAAGACTTGAATCTGCCTTTAAGTACATGGAATTTAGGATTGAATCCAGACTAGTTCCTTAACTGCACACAGAAACAGAATTCACAGTAATGGGCACATTTTTTTGTAGAGATGTTGAAATGTTACAAAATGAAATTCTAGAAAAATAAGAGACATGAAAGTCTAACTTTGATGAAGAAATGATGGTTTAAATCCTTCTAAATTTTACATTATAATTTGTTCTAAATGACAGTCCACACGATTTGGTTTTTAAAACAGCCTGTAGTAATTTTTCAAATAACTCAAGCTATAGGTCAGATATGGAGATGAATTTTGATGCTCAAGAAACTAGACACATAGGGGGGTAAAATTGTAGAAGATCATCTTGACTAAAAATGACTTTTTCCTTTACAAGTGTGGCTCACAAGTTGAGTCTGGTATGCTTCCCTACATAGATTGTTGATGCACTTGACTTTATGACTACTAATTAAATTAAGAAAAATAGTTGTTTTTATGATAGTAAAATAAAATTGGACAGGGCATGTAATATGACTATCGATGAAAGAATTATATGCATACATGTACATTCGTTGTGTATATGAATAAAGATTAGTGATGAAATACCTAACCTATACATGTAATTAAACTTGTACATGATTGTCATATGCCTAATTGATGTGTACATATGTAATCCTATGATATGAAAGTGCACATGATCTGAATTATGATAAATGCATATATATATATATATATATATATATATATATATATATATATATATATATATATATATATATATATATATATATATATATATATATATATATATATATATATATATATATATGCTTATAGGAATAAGCCTACTATGAGCGAATGTACCCACAGGTATGTACATTTACGATTATGAACATGAATGTATGAGCATGTAAATGCCCTATGAGATAGAAGATGTTGTAGCATGACTATGAACATGTGAGACACTTAATGAGAACATGATCAAGTAAATGATATGATGATTATATGTCATGCCTAAATGTCAGGATGCAAACTTATAGTCACATGAAATTAATGAGCTAATTGTGTAATTTGGCTTATGAAATGTGCATATATCTTTTTATTAACCAGAGAACTTATAGTTTTACAAGACTCTATATATGTACAAATAGTACACTATGAATACAGTCTTAATATGCAAATTGAACACGAATATAGTTCTGCATGCGATAATGTTTTAGATGTGGATAGATAGGCGCTTATAGGGAAATTACAGCTGCCATAGTTTGGCCCAATTGGGTCCATAGTATATATGATCCCGTTTGGATCACTATCAGCCCCGTTTGGGTTAATAGGCAACCCCGTTTGGGTCTGCTTGATCAGTCCACAATACAGTTTGACCCCGTTTGGGTCTATAGATCTGATATCTTCGGATATCCTTCTTTTGATACTGATGTGTATCCATAGTTCCCGTTATCCATTGATAAAGCTAAGGCAGGCTAAACGTTATTCATAGTAATGATCAAAATTAACAGTTAAAGTTATTGGACTAAAGATTGATGTTGTGGATTATATTATTGGTTTACCACAGGAATTATGTTTCATTTGAATATGTTTACATGGGAAATTGTTGTCTATATGAATTATGAATATGAGAATATTTGTTACTCTTTTGGGTACAATGTTTAGGTACATGAGTATATGTTTTATGCTTTAAAGTATTGGTTATTATTGACATGATATGTTGTATATGTTATTTATTATACACATTTTATGTATATTTTGATGACCATTGTGAGTGGTCATCCATCTATAGATATTCCCCATTAAGCTTTATAGCTTAGCACGGGTTATTTATCCGTGTAGGTACCGTTACCAATACTTTTGCTCAGGGACGATCTCTGTATCAGGAAGGGCCAACTACCGACTATTAATCTTGATGTAGGAGTTTTTTTTTGTATTAGTATTATCGTATGTTTTTCTTTATGGCTAGTTATGTTAAAAGATGTATATAACTTATGAAATGCTGTAAATCACAAGTAGTAAAGCTAAGAAGAGGATGCGTGCATGTGATATACATAAAGTAATATTCATATAGTATAGTATGTATGATATTAAGAATGAAATACAATACAGAATAGACCAGTAGCACATACATCCTTTTTAGAAATATTCCCAACCCTTTGACATTTATGACACATTTCAATGAAAGTTTTGACATCTTGAAATAAGGTTGGCTAGAAAAAACCTGATTGGAGAACCTTTTGTACAGTTCGATTAGGTCCATGATGGCCTCCAACTTCTCCTTCATGGCATTGTTGCATAATGTCTCCTTGTTCCGATTCCGGTACACACCGTCTTAGCACTTGATCCGAACAGATTTTTATGAGATACGGATCATCCCAAAGGTAGTGTTTGGCATTCGCTTTTAGTTTTTTCTTTTGTTACCAAGAAAATTCATTAGGAAGATAGCCACCTGCAAGAAAATTAGCAATATTAGCGTACCATGGAATTGAATTTTCATAAGTATAACAAGCACAAATATGTTCATCGGGAAACAAGTCAAAAATTTCTCCCTTTTCGATGCTAGCTTGATCCAATCTAGATAGATGGTCAGCTACAAAATTTTTCGCTCCTTTCTTATCTTTAATCTCAACATCAAATTCTTGGAGTAGTAACACCCATCGGATAAGTCTTGGTTTGGAATTCTTTTTTGGAAAAAGGTGCCTCGATGTCGTATGGTCCGACCACACTATAATTTTGGTTCCTAAAAGGTAAGCAGTGAATTTTTCGAATGAAAAGACTATTGCCAATAGTTCTTTCTCTATAGTGGTGTAATTAACTTGGGCTCCGGTGAGTTTATGGCTTGCATAGTAGATGGTGTAGAAAATCATCTCCTTCCGCTGTCCTAAGACTGCTCCAATAGTATAATCACTTGCATCACACATAATTACAAATGGTAAGCTGCATTCAGGTGATGCAATGACAGGTGCACTAACTAACTGTTGCTTTAATAGGTTAAAAGCCTACAAACACTCAGCATCAAAGTTAAATACATCATCTTTAAGCAACAAATTAGAAAGTGGTTTGGCAATTTTAGAAAAGTCTTTAATGAACCGATGATAAAACTCGACATGACCAAGGAAACTTCTAATGCCCTTAACACTAGTTGGTGGGGGTAATTTTTCTATCACATCAATTTTGGCTTTATCTACCTCAATGCCTTTTTCAGAAATTTTATGTCCTAAGACAATTCCTTCTCTAACCATGAAATGACATTTTTTCCAATTTAGAACAAGGTTAGTTTCTTGGCACCTTTTTGAGGCCAATGCAAGATTATTCAAACAAGATTCAAAGTCATGACCATAAATAGTGAAATCATCCATGAAAACCTTCATAAATTTCTCAATAAAATCATGAAATATGGCCATCATGCATCAGTAAAATGTGGCAGGTGCATTACAAATGTGAGACCCCATACATGACCCTAATTAAATTTCATGTTTTGAGAGGAGTTTTTATTTGATTAAGATTAATTATTTAATGAGGAATTCGTATAAATAAGTGGTTATGGGATAAATTATGTTATATTTATTTTAATGGCACGAAAAATAAATTGATTAGTGTGATTTAATTTTAATTGAGGGGTTAATAGGAGTATAATTATTGATTCGGGGTAAATTGGTAATTATGACATTTTATGGGGTCAATTGAGAATTTAAGAATAGTGGAGAGGCTAATGTAAGGAAGAGGTTAAATGATGAGGTTGAATTAAGAATGAATTAAATGGTGGGGTATAATTTGTGACATGCAAAGAATTGGATGTTATTAATGTGACATGCAAATTCTTGAGGGATTAAAGAGGACATTTACCATAGTATTATAAATAGAATAATCTTAGTGGATGGAAAGAGAAAAGTGAGAGTGGGTGAAGGTGTGGTCGGCATTGAGAGAGGAGAAAAACCAGAAAATTTACTTCCTTGCATTTTCTTTCAAGCCTTTGAATCTTCAAGCTAGTTAAGTGACAAATCTTGATGGTTAATTAAGGCATTTAAGTGCTTAACTCTAAGGTAAGTGGTTTCTATTGAATTTCATCATCATCATCTTCTTCTTCTTCTCATATTGGTTGTGGTAAATGATGAACAAGTGCTGGAAATGATGGAATAATGGGGAATGAATTGTGTTGTAGTTAAAGAAGGAGGAGATAGAAAGGATAAAGACATTGCAAGGGATTGAAAGCTTGGGTGTGATAGGGAGGTATGGGAACTTAGGATTATTCATATTGCATGTGAAATTATCTACTGGAACATGTTGTGGTTGGCTTGAAATCTAGAGAAAAGTAAAGAGAACACAAGATAAGAAATGCATGTGAGTCTTAAAAATTCTGGGTTTGAGTTCACTGGACCTAGTTGTACTATTTTGGTAATATCTTGCGTTTGAGAATAGATAATTAGATGATTACAATTGGGTCTTAAACTAGACTTACATACAAAGAATTCATATAGAAATCACACTCAAATTCTGCCTCTAGATATTTTTTATGATTTATTGAATTTAGGAAAACTTCTAAATTCGGATTCTGGACAAGGTTGGGGAAAAATTGAGATATCTGTATTTACAACAATCAGAATGATATGAAATTAATTTATTTGAAAAATATACTCATAAATATACATTTTATATGAAGGAAGTAATGCCTAATTTTATTTCTATGTTTGTCAAATAATTAGCATAAAATTCGTTGAATCTGTTGGGACTGTTAGGGTACAGATGTGGTATTTTGGGCATAGGTAATAGTAGAGAAGTCCAAATATTATTCTGTAAAATTATAAGTAAACTAAATACCTAGGAGTACGTTTTTGATGAAGAAATGTTGGTCTAAATCCCTCTTGATTTTATGCTATGAATTTTTATAAGTGACAGCCCCGACTGTTTTGCTTCTATGAACAGCCTATAGTATTTTTCAAATAACTCAAGCTATAGACCCGATATTAAGATTAATTTTGATGTTCTGGAAACTAGACACATAGGGTAATAAGATTGTAGAAGACCATTTTTCCTATAAATGACATCTTCAATTTCAAATTTGGCTCACAAGTCGAGTCCAGAATGCTGCCCTGTGCAGATTTTTGTGATATTTTATTCTATGACTTTTAATTAATTGAAATAAAAAGTTGTTTATGTGATTGTAAAATAAATTGGATAGAGCATGTAATATGACTATAAATGAAGGATTTATAGGCATATATATACATTCGTATGTGTACATAAATAAATATTAGTGATGAAAATATCTAACTTATACATATAATTAGACTTGTACATGATTCTTATATGCCAAATTGATGTACACATATGTAATCCTATGATATGAAAGTGCACATGAGTTGAATGATGATAAAGGCATATATATAGTTAAACATGCTTATAAGAATAAGCCTACTATATGCGAATGTACCTACAGGTATGTATATTTATAATTATGTTTATGAGTGTACGAGCATGTATTTGCCCTATGAGATAGATGATGTTTTAGCATGACTATGAATATGTGAGATGCTGAATGAGAATATGATCAAGTTTATGATATGATTATATATATGAGTGTATGAGCAGGAATAAAGTATTGCCTGCAATAGAGTTCGGATGTGGATAGATAGGCGCCTATAGGGAATTGCAGCTGCCACAGTTGACCTTTTTAGGTCCACAGTATAGTTGATCCTGCTGGATCTTGTACAACTCATTTGAGTTGTTGCTTGACCCTTTTGGGTCCTTGACCGGTCCACCGTATAGTTGGCCCTGATTGGGTCCATAGTTTTGATATCTTCGGATATCTACCGTTGATACTCTCGAGTATCCACCGATCCCGTTATCCACTCTTAGAACCTAAGCAGGCTAAAGTAAAGCATTAATGTTTCAAAGTTAATTACCGTATGAACTATGCATCTGATATATGATTTATCTTGTTTAACAGCGGTTGCATAAGCATGTATTGGTATCTATTTACATTATATATAGATCTCATCATGAATTGTATGTATTCAAGTATGCTATCTCTTACTTTTTCCTGACTTGTAAATATTATTATTATTCAATTGTTTTATATGTCCTATATTTTTGACGACCATTGTGAGTGGTTGTCTTTCATGTTTAGAATCCCCACTAAGCTGTATAGCTTAGCACGGGTTATTTTGATCCATGTAGGTTTTTGGTAGTCAAGGCTTTTGCACAGGAACTATTTCTGCATCAGGACAGGCCAACACCAGTTTATAGAAGTGGATGTAGGAAACTTTTGATAAATCTTGTTTAGTTCCTTACATGTTTAATATGTATAAGGGTTGTAATATATGTATATGTAAGTTATATGGAAATGAAGTTTGTAATAAGCTCATAGTGAGAATGCTGGTTTATGCATGCATCTAGAAGCTATAATACTCTATATAAATGTGCTGAAATGTCGAATGCTACACATGAAAGAAAAATGGCTAAAGTATGATGATATAGTATAATTATTAAGCTATTGGGATTGCATATGAAGTCAATATGCTTATTCAAATTTAAATGTACAGGAAAGATGTGAGAATCCTGATTAGTATATTAGTTATATGATTATTTGGTTAAAATGACGTAGATTGTATTATTTATAGTAAAGATGTGGTTTAGGGTGTTTCAATTTGGTATCAGAGCATAGGTTTAGCCTTTTCTGGGCAATGTAAGTATAAGATCTTTTAATATGAGATACTGTTGTGTTGGCCTAATGCAGAAGTTCCTGTTTTCTTATAGATTAAAGATGGAGAACTCCACTAGGGATACTATAGAAGAATCAGCTGAAAGTAATTTACCGGTTAGATCAAATCCTCCTAATCCAATGACTTCCTCTTCGCATCGAAATGAAACTCCTACCGCAGTTCCTGGAGAGACCTTGTTAAAAATTTCTCAGGATATGGCCCAGATTCTGCAAAGAATGACTATGCCCAAGGCTTCAATCTCTGAAATTAGAAAGCATGGGGCACAAGAATTTTTGGGCACCAATCTAGAACAATCTGAAGAAGCTGAGTTCTGGTTAGGAAGACTGGAGAGGATATTTGATGAAATAAACTATCCTGCAAATCATAAGGTATCTTGTGTTGTGTCCTTACTTCAAGGAATTGCATATGATTGGTGAAAGTTGATTTTGAGACAACCTCAGTTACCTGATCCACTTACTTGGGAATTCTTTGAGGGGGAGTTCAGAAAAAAATATGTTACTGAGGCTTACAAGGAGGAGAAATTGAAGCAGTTTTTGAGTCTGAGGCAAAAAGCTCTATCTGTGGCTGAATATGAAAAGGAATTTAGCTGATTATGCAAATATGTTCCCAAAGAGATGTTGACAGGAGTATTTAAATGCAGGCACTTTGAAGATGGGCTAAATGATCGAATCAAAGAAAAATTGTTCGGATTCACATCCTTAAATGTGGTAGATTTTAATCAACTGGTCATAACTGCTATGAAAATTGAAAAGTATGAGATAGCTAAAAGAGAGAGGGAGCATAAAAGAAGTGGTTGCAGGGAAGGATCATCTACTGGAAAAAGATTTAGAGGAACTCAAGGAAGTCAGCCTGCAGGATCTATTTTTAGTTCTTCTAATAAAGGAAAGAAACAAAAATCTTCTGCCAAGTTTAAAAATGAGAAGGAAGCTTCAGGAAGACAGAGTGGGGGACAAGCACCTGAGTGTTCCCATTGTTCTTGGCATCATTGGGGTAGTTGCAGGAAACTGGCTGGAGAATGCTTTAGATGTGGCAGTGCTGATCATTTTATGGCAAATTGTCCTTTAAAGTCGAATCAGGGTTTTAAGCAATAGAATAGCAGGGGAGTTTCTAATGCACCCCTATCTGGAAGAGGTAGAGGCAGAGGAAGGTTTGGACCAGCTCATCATGGATATCAGTCCCAGAATATGTCAGAAACAGTTGATAGACCTCCTACTCAAATGGTTGCTAGACGAACTTATGCCATGAAGGCTCGAGAGGAACAGGATGCTCCAGAAGTTATAGCTGGTACTTTTTCTCTTTATAATTGTAACATACATGCACTCATTGATCTTGGCTCTACTCATTCATATGTTTGTATTGGGGTTTCGGGTAGAGATAGTTTTAAAACACAACAGTTAGATTTTGATGTATGTGTAACTAGTCCATTGGGACATAGTACAATTGTTAATAAGGTGTGTAAAGACTATCCTATAGTAGTTCAAGGGAGAGAGTTTCCAGCAGATTTGATTGTGTTGCCTTTTCATGAGTTTGATGTAATTCTGGGAATGGATTGGTTATCCAAGCATCATGCAGTGGTGAATTGTGAAATGAAAACAGTAACCCTCAGGAATGATGAAGGAAAGAAAGTGGTAGTAGAAGGCAATTGTTCTAAGCTATCAACTAATGTTATATCAGCAATGCAAGCTAGACGTTGCCTTAGAAAAGGATGTGAAGCATTTTTAGCTTTAGTCCTTGACTCAAAAAGGGATACAGTGGAGCTTGACAAAATACCGATTGTGAAAGAATTTCCAGAAGTATTTCTTGAGGAATTACCTGGTCTTCCCCCAGAAAGAGATGTTCAGTTATCTATTGATCTGTTACCTGGTACAACCCCGATTTCTAGGGCACCGTACAGAATGGCTCCATCTGAATTAAAAGAGTTAAAGGTTCAATTACAGGAATTATTAGACAAAGGTTTCATCAAACCCAGTGTGTCACCTTGGGGTGCTCCGATTTTATTCGTTAAGAAGAAGGATGGGTCTATGAGAATGTGTATCGATTATAGATAGTTGAACAAAGTGTCAGTGAAGAACAAATATCCTTTGCCATGAATAGAGGATTTATTTGATCAGTTAAGTGGTGCTGGTGTGTTTTCAAAGATAGATTTGCGATCAGGATATATTCAGCTCAGAGTTAAAGATGGGGATGTTCCTAAGACTGCATTTAGAACTCGTTATGGGCATTATGAATTTTTAGTCATGCCATTTGGGTTGACTAATGCTCCTGCTGCATTCATGGATCTCATGAATAGGGTATTCAGACCCTACTTGGATCGATTTGTTGTAGTATTTATTGATGACATATTAATTTACTCCAGAAATGAAGCTGAACATGTTGAACATCTGAGAATTGTATTACAAACTTTGAAAGAAAATGAGTTGTATGCCAAATTGAGTAAGTGTGACTTCGGGCTTAAGGAAGTTTCTTTCCTAGGTCATGTTGTATCTGCTGAAGGTGTTAGGGTTGATCCAAATAAAATTGAAGCTATTGTTAATTGGAGACCACCCAGGAATGTGCATGAAATTAGAAGTTTTCTTGGGTTGGCAGGTTATTATCGTCGTTTTGTGAAGGATTTTTCTGTCATTGCTTCACCCATAACTAAGCTGTTAAGAAAGAATATTAAGTTTCAATGGTCTGATCATTGTCAAGCAAGCTTTGAAAGGTTGAAGAAAATGTTAACTGAAGCTCCAGTGTTGACTCAACCTGTGGCAGGGAAAGAGTATGCAATGTACAGTGATGCATCTAAGGTTGTTTTGGGTTGTGTATTGATGCAAGATGGTAAAGTTGTAGCTTATGCATCTAGAAAGTTGAAATCACATGAACAGAACTACCCAACTCATGATTTAGAACTGGCAGCTGTGGTATTTGCTTTAAAGATTTGGCGACATTACTTGTATGGGGAAAAATGCAGGATTTATACTGATCATAAAAGCCTCAAGTACTTGCTTACTCAAAAAGAACTTAATTTGAGGCAGAGGAGATGGCTGGAACTATTCAAAGATTACGATTGTTTAGTTGACTACCACCCAGGAAAAGCGAATGTGGTTGCTGATGCCTTGAGTCGTAAGTCAATGGCAGTATTGATGTTAAAACAGTGCAGATGGAAATTTGCTTCAGATGGTGCTTTACTATCACAGCTTAAAGTTAAGCCCATGGTTAGGCAGATAATGATTGATGCTTAGAAGGATGATGTAAAGTTACAACCGATTGTTAAAGCAGTTTGTGAAGGTAATCAATCTAATTTTTCAGTGAAAGAAGATGGTGGTGTATACTACCATAACAGGTTGTGTATTCCTGATGACAAAGAAGTGAAAAGAATATTGTTGCATGAAGCACATAATACTGCATTTACTATGCATCCAGGTGGGAACGAGATGTATTAAGAGTTGAAACAGTTTTACTGGTGGCCTGGCATGAAGAAGGATATTGTTGATTATGTTTCTAAATGTCTAACATGTCAGCAAGTGAAAGCATAACATCAGTTTCCTTTAGGTCTTCTAAATCCCATTCTGATTCCACAGTGGAAGTGGGAAGACATTACCATGGATTTTGTTACTGGTTTGCCTCTTTCTCAAAGGAAATATGATGCTGTTTGGGTAATAGTGGATAAGTTAACAAAAGTAGCTCACTTTTTACCGGTTCGAACAGATTATTCTATGGATAGGCTTGCAGAATTGTATGTGAATGAGATTGTACGGTTACATGGCATACTTATGTCTATAATTTCGGATCGAGATCCAAGGTTTACATCGAGATTTTGGCAGAGTTTACAGCAAGCTTTGGGAACACAGCTCAAGTACAGTATAGCTTTTCATCCTCAAATGGATGGGCAATCCGAAAGGATTATTCAGATTCTCGAAGATATGATGAGGGGATGTGCTTTGGAGTTTTCTGGAAGTTGGGATAAATATGTAGCCTTAATGGAATTTGCTTATAATAACAGCTATCAGAGGAGTATTCAAATGGCACCATATGAGGCTTTGTATGGCAGAAAATGTAGAACTCCAGTCTGCTAGACTGAGTTGACTGAATGTAAGTTAATTGGTCCTGATCTTGTTAGAGATATAGAAGAAAAGGTTCAAGTTATCAAGCAGAGGCTGAAAGAAGCGAGTGACAGGCAGAAATCATATGCTGACCTTAAAAGAAGGGATATCGAGTACCAGGTGGGTGAAAAAGTATTTTTGAAGGTATCTCCTTGGAGAAAAGTGCTTAGATTTGGGAAAAAGGGAAAACTTAGTCCGAGATTCATTGGTCCGTACGAAATTCTTCAAAGAGTCGGACCAGTGGCTTACAGGTTGGCTCTTCCTATGGAATTGGCCAAGCTTCATGACGTGTTTCATGTATCTATGTTTCGAAGATATCGCTCGGATGAATCTCACAATTTACAAGTTCGGGATATTCAGTTGCAGCCGGATTTCACGTATGATGAGGAACCGAAGGAAATCCTGGCTAAGGAAATTAGGCAATTAAGGAACAAGCAAATCCCTCTAGTTAAGGTACTCTGGCAACATCATGGTGTACAAGAAGTAACTTGGGAACCAGAGGCAACCATGAAGAAGCAATATCCTCAGTTGTTTAATTCAGGCATGAATTTCGAGGACGAAATTCCTTAAGGGGGAGAGAATTGTGAGACCCCATACATGACCCTAATTAAATTTCATGTTTTGAGAGGAGTTTTTATTTGATTAAGATTAATTATTTAATGAGGAATTCGTATAAATAAGTGGTTAAGGGAGAAATTATGTTATATTTATTTTAATGGCACGGAAAATAAATTGATTAGAGTGATTTAATTTTAATTGAGGGTTTAATAGGAGTATAAGTATTGATTCGGGGTAAATTGGCAATTATGACATTTTATGGGGTCAATTGAGAATTTAAGAATAGTGGAGAGGCTAATGTAAGGAAGAGGTTAAATGATGAGGTTGAATTAAGAATGAATTAAATGGTGGGGTATAATTTGTGACATGCAAAGAATTGGATGTTATTAATGTGACATGCAAATTCTTGAGGGATTAAAGAGGACATTTACCATAGTATTATAAATAGAATAATCTTAGTGGATGGAAAGAGAAAAGTGAGAGTGGGTGAAGGTGTGGTCGGCATTGAGAGAGGAGAAAAACCAGAAAATTTACTTCCTTGCATTTTCTTTCAAGCCTTTGAATCTTCAAGCTAGTTAAGTGACAAATCTTGATGGTTAATTAAGGCATTTAAGTGCTTAACTCTAAGGTAAGTGGTTTCTATTAAATTTCATCATCATCACCTTCTTCTTCTTCTCATCTTGGTTGTGGTAAATGATGAACAAGTGCTGGAAATGATGGAATAATGGGGAATGAATTGTGTTGTAGTTAAAGAAGGAGGAGATAGAAAGGATAAAGACATTGCAAGGGATTGAAAGCTTGGGTGTGATAGGGAGGTATGGGAACTTAGGATTATTCATATTGCATGTGAAATTATCTACTGGAACATGTTGTGGTTGGCTTGAAATCTAGAGAAAAGTAAAGAGAACACAAGATAAGAAATGCATGTGAGTCTTAAAAATTCTGGGTTTGAGTTCACTGGACCTAGTTGTACTATTTTGGTAATATCTTGAGTTTGAGAATAGATAATTAGATGATTCCAATTGGGTCTTAAACTAGACTTACATACAAAGATTTCATAGGAGAAATCACACTCAAATTCTGCTTCTAGATATTTTTTATGATTTATTGAATTTAGGAAAACTTCTAAATTCGGATTCTGGACCAGGTTGGGGAAAAATTGAGATATCTGTATTTAAAATGATCAGAATGACATGAAATTAATTTATTTGAAAAATAGACTCTATGTTTGTCAAATAATTAGCATGAAATTCGTTGAATTTGTTGGGACTGTTAGGGTACAGATGTTGGTATTTTGGGCATAAGTAATAGTAGAGAAGTCAAAATATTATTCTGTAAAATTATAAGTAAACTAGATATCTAGGAGTACGTTTTTGATGAAGAAATGTTGGTCTAAATCCCTCTTGATTTTATGCTATGAATTTTTATAAGTGACAGCGCCCACTGTTTTGGTTCTATGAACAGCCTATAGTATTTTTCAAATAACTCAAGCTATAGACCCGATATTAAGATTAATTTTGATGTTATGGAAACTATACACATAGGGGTATAAGATTTTAGAAGACCATTTTTCATATAAATGACATCTTCAATTTCAAATTTGGCTCACAAATCGAGTCCAGAATGTTGCCCTGTGCAGATTTTTGTGATATTTTATTCTATGACTTTTAATTAATTGAAATAAAAAGTTGTTTATGTGATTGTAAAATAAATTGGATAGAGCATGTAATATGACTATAAATGAAGGATTTATAGGCATATATACACATTTGTATGTGTACATAAATAAATATTAGTGATGAAAATATCTAACTTATACATATAATTAGACTTGTACATGATTGTTATATGCCAAATTGATGTACACATATGTAATCCTATGATATGAAAGTGCACATGAGTTGAATGATGATAAAGGCATATATATAGATAAACATGCTTATAAGAATAAGCCTACTATATGCGAATGTACCTACATGTATGTATATTTATAATTATGTTTATGAGTGTACGAGCATGTATTTACCCTATGAGATAGATGATGTTTTAGCATGACTATGAATATGTGAGATGCTGAATGAGAATATGATCAAGTTTATGATATGATTATGTATATGAGTGTATGAGCATGAATAAAGTATTGCCTGCAATAGAGTTCGGATGTGGATAGATAGGCGCCTATAGGGAATTGCAGCTGCCACAATCGACCTTTTTAGGTCCACAGTATAGTTGATCCTGCTGGATCTTGTACAACTCATTTGGGTTGTTGCTTGAGCCTTTTGGGTCCTTGACCGGTCCACCGTATAGTTGGCCCTGATTGGGTCCATAGTTTTGATATCTTCGGGTATCTACCGTTGATACTCTCGGGTATCCACCGATCCCGTTATCCACTCTTAGAACCTAAGCAGGCTAAAGTAAAGCATTAATGTTTCACAGTTAATTACCGTATGAACTATGCATCTGATATATGATTTATTTTGTTTAACAGCGGTTGCATAAGCATGTATTGGTATCTATTTACATTATATACAGATCTCATCATGAATTGTACGTATTCAAGTATGATATCTCTTACTTTTTCCTGACTTGTAAATATTATTATTATTCAATTGTTTTATATGTCCTATATTTTTGACGACCATTGTGATTGGTTGTCTTTCATGTTTAGAATCCCCACTAAGCTGTATAGCTTAGCACGGGTTATTTTGATCCGTGTAGGTTTTTGGTAGTCAAGGCTTTTGCGCAGGAACTATTTCTGCATCAGGACAGGCCAACACCAATCTATAGAAGTGGATGTAGGAAACTTTTGATAAATTTTGTTTAGTTCCTTACATGTTTAATATGTATAAGGGTTGTAATATATGTATATGTAAGTTCTATGGAAATGAAATTTGTAATAAGCTCATAGTGAGAATGCTGGTTTATGCATGCATCTAGAAGCTATAATACTCTATATAAATGTGCTGAAATGTTGAATGCTACACATGAAAGAAAAATGGCTAAAGTGTGATGATATAGTATAATTATTAAGATATTGGGATTGTATATGAAGTCAATATGCTTATTCAAATTTAAATGTACAGGAAAGATGTGAGAATCCTGATTAGTATATTAGTTATATGATTATTTGGTTAAAATGACGTAGATTGTATTATTTATAGTAATGATGTGGTTTAGGGTGTTTCAACAAAGACCAAAAGGCATTCTCCTATATGCAAATGTTCCATATGGACATGTAAATGTGGTATTTTCTTGGTCTTCCGAGGCTACAGGTATTTGCATATACCCCGAATATCAATCTAAGAAATAATAAAATCTATTTCCTTCCAATCTTTCTAACATTTGGTCAATAAAGGGCAATGGAAAATGGTCTTTTCTAGTGGCATTGTTTAACCTCCTATAGTCAATGCATACTCTCCATCCCATTACAGTGCGTGTAGGAATTAATTCATTATTTTTATTGATCACTACAGTCATTCCCCCCCTTTTAGGCACACATTGAATAGGACTTACCCAATTACTATCAGAAATAGGATAGATAATACCTGCATTAAGTAATTTTAATACTTCTTTTTCCACTACTTCTTGTATGGTTAGGTTGAGCCTTTGTTGAGGTTGCACCACGGGCTTAAAATTATCCTCCATGGGTATACGATGTGTGCAATAGCTGAGGGTAATCCCTTTTAAGTCAGATGTTGCCCAACCAATTGCTCTCTTGTGCTTCTTGAGGACTTCAATGAGCTTTTCCTCTTCCAAACCTGTCAATAAAGATGAAAAAATTACTGGCTTAGCATTATCTTTTAAAAATACATATTTTAAATGAGATGGAATTGTTTTAAGTTCAGAATCTCCCTTAGGAGAGGGGATGGTTCATCCTCCATTTCATCATGTTAACAATGCTCTTTTTCCAGATTTTACACCAATTTCTTCTCCTTTGCTTCCAACTCTTCCATTCCCTTGCAATGCATTAAACAAATTTGAATCTCATCATTGAGAATGATTTCCTCTTGCTTTATGTTGGCACAATCTCGAATTTCATCGACAAAATAAATGAACTCTTCAAAATCATACGAGGGTTGTTTTAAAATTTTATTGACATTGAAAATCATTTCCTCCTCGTTGAATCTCAATGTGACCGTTTGTCCATGAACATCAATTAAAGCTCTTGCCATATTTAAGAATGGCCTATCCACTATTAATGGGACCTTCCTATCTTCCTCTATGTCCATGACCATAAAATCAACAGAAAAGATGAAATTTCTTATTTTCACCAATAGATCCTCAATAATTCCTTTCGATTTCTTCACTGATTTATTTGCCAATTGTAGTGTCATTCGGGTCTCCCTTAGGTCACCTATGTTTAATTTCCTACAAATTGAATAAGGCATCAAGTTAATACTAGCACCCAAATCACATAAAACATGGCTAACAAATTTACCTCCTAGTTCACAAGGCAGTGTAAAACTACCAGGATCTTCTAATTTTTCAGGAATTTTATTGGTTAATATGGCACTACAATTACCAGATAATTGAACCATTCATATGCCTTCTAGCTTTTTCTTATTAGTGCACAATTCCTTCATAAATTTAGCATATTTAGGCATGTGTAATAAAGCTTTAGCAAATGGTAAATTTATATGTAGCTTCTTAAACATGTATAAAAATCTACTTAATTCTTCGTTTTGTCTTTCTTTTCTAGCTAGAACAGGAAATGGTAATTGAGATTTATCAAGAACAATAGAAATAAGTTTTCTTTACCTTTACCCTTCTCAATCGTAGGAGGCACTTTCTCATTATTTTCAGAGTTAGAAACACTTACCTCCGTTGTTGGTTCCACCCTTAGGGAAGAATTCTTACCAATTTCAGTTTTTTCTAACTCCTTCCCACTCCTTAAGGTGATTACTTTAGCTTCTTATTTTAGATTTCTGTCCACATTAGATTGAAATGTCCCTTGAGTACAGTTTGATAAAGAACTAGCAAGTTGCCCCATTTGGTTTTCTAGATTCCTAACGGATGCCTCTTGATTCCTCATCCAAATGTCTTGTGATTTCCATCTAGCATCTTGACTAGCCAAAATTGAATTTTGGGAGGCCATGAAGTTTGCAATCATTTCTTCAATGTTGGATTTCTTTTCTTGAGGAGGGGGAGGTTGAGATTTTTGAGAACCGGGTGGTTGGTGGTATGATTGTGATGGGTATTTGTTTTGATAATGTGGTGGAGCTTGATTTTGGTATGGAAGATGGTTATTAGAAGGTTGGTTATGGTTAAACTGAGGTTTAGGATTAGAGTTAGAAGAAAAACCTTGATTACCTTCCCTCCATGAAAAATTTGGATGGTTTCTCCATCCCGGGTTATAAGTGTTGCTATATGGGTTCAAGGCATTTACTTCTTCTACCAATCCTTCATTACGCTTCACACCCGAATGTCCTGGAATTCCTACATAAGCATCAACTTCATTAGATAACATAGAAATATTTCTAGCTTTAAGCTCATTTATTTCTTTTAAATGCTTCTTTTTCCATTAATTCTAATTGAGCTTTTAACATAGCTACTTCATCAATATTATGAACTCCCTGTTTCTTTTGAGCTGCTCTAGAGGTTGCCAATTGAGCATCATTGGTACCCATCTCATTAAGAAGTAAAAATGCATCTTCCGAAATTTGGTTCATAAAACTACCATTTGAGGCTACGTCCAACAAAGACCTTGTTGATGGATGGGCACTTGCATAGAAAATGTGCATTAGTTGATAAATAGGAACCGCATGATGAGGACAACATTTTAAAAGTGTCCTAAATCTTTCCCATGCTTCATGAAATGGCTCCTCATAAAATTGCTAGAAATCACTAATTTGTTTTCTAATGAGGGCAGTCTTAGTAGGTGGAAAGAATTTGCACAGGAATTTTTCTTGCATTTGTTGCCAAGAATGGATGGATTGATTTGGTAGCATTTGTAGCCAATCCCTAACTTTTCTATGAGGGTGAATGGAAAGAGTTTCAACCTAATTGCATCAGTCGATACATTAGGAATTTGCATAGTGTCACTAACTTCTAAGAACATATCTAGATGTTGTGCAGGATCCTCTATGTCTGAACCCGAAAATTGGTTTCTTTGTACCATCGTGATGGTAGCGGGTTTAATCTCAAAGGGCTGGTGGTGAGGGATCCTAATGGTTCTATGTTTTTCATTCCATCTAAGAATAGCATAATCCCTAATGGTCCTAGGTCTATTCCCATTCCCGGGAGCTTGGTGGGGTATGTTTTCTTCTTCAATCCTAGGTGGTGGAGGATCATTCATAGGTGGCTCTATTATTGGATCATCCATATTGCCTTTTGTCCTTCTATTCCTATGTAATGTCCTCTCAATTTTAGGGTTTATGGGTAGAATAGGGTTGTTTCTCACCGTAAACCACTAGTCACAAAAAGAAAATCAGAAAATAGGTGAAGAAGAGAAGAAGAACACATAAAAATCACTTTAAAATCAAAATAAATAGACAAACGCCAATGTATCCCCGGGAACAGCGCCAAAAACTTGACCAGATGCTAGCAAGTGTACTAGATCGGCAAAGTGATATAAGGAAATATAATTATGACCCAAAATATCGAACCCAAGGGAAACTTATGTTTGTATGTGCTATTTCAATTTCAAAACCAATTTTATATGTAGAAGAGAGAAGATAAATCCCAAAGTTATGATGATTGAAGATTTAAAACTTGTTTTTGGAAGAGGACAATGGGTCTTGACGTGGCCAAGTGATGTCAAGGGGAAAGCCACACGTGGTCACGTGTATGTGTGTATTTTAACTTCATTTGCATCTTTTAAAACACATACGTGCAATAATCCTTTTTAGCCTTCCTTAAATGTATTTTTTTTCATTTTAAGCATTTAAAACACGAATTCTCGTCCAGGAAAAACATTTCTTTTGAAAACCTTTTTTACCCACTCTTTTCATGAATCAAAACACACAAACACACAAAATACAAAAACACAAAATTTAACTGTAAAAATAAAAGAGAGAAAGATTAAAAGTTTTGAGTTTTTTTTTTAATTCTCCAGCTATTCTTTCGAAACCATTTCTTAGGTAGCTTGAAGAACCATGGTTGATTCAGCAACCTCTTGTTGTCCTAGTTTGGATGGTTTGAGCCAATGACCATTTACTGTAAATTCACGACCATCTTTTAAGATTTTGATTGTTGCTACACCAAGGTTATTGTTTGACACCACTTGGTATGGTCCGAGCCACTTCGATTTCAGTTTTTCTGGAAACAAATGAAGATGACTATTATAAAGAAGCACTAACATACCTAAAACAAAATATTTTAGCCTTAAATGCTTATCATGTCATCATTTGGTCTTTTCTTTATAAACTGCAGCATTGTCATATGATAATTGCCAAATTTCATCGAGTTCATTGAGCTGCAATTTCCTCTTTTCTCCTGCATTTCTCAAATCAAAATTAAGAAATTTTGTAGCCCAATAAGCTTTATGCTCTAATTCTATTGGAAGATGACATGCTTTTCCCAAAACAATTCTAAAGGGAGACATACCTATAGGGGTTTTGTGTAGCACCCTCAATGCAAAAACCCTATTATACAAGTATCATGAATACTATTAATCATGCTTATACTACATGTTCATTTAATCATCTTTTAGCCATTAATCTTGCCATATGGTTTCATATGCTTATATTCATGCTACAAGTCTATTCCTGTTTTCCATTTCATACCTATTATCATGCATACTAGACTGTCTGAATATTACTTTATGCACACATATTCTGTCTTAGCTTTACTACTAGTGAGTTACAGTATTCCACATAGGTTTTATACATATCATAAGATAACTGGCCATTATACAAAAACATAAGATAATTGTAATACAAAACATCCTACATCAAGGTTATCAGTCGATGGTTGGCCCTTCCTGATGCAGAGAACGTCCCTCAACAAAAGTCTTGCTATTTGTACCTACACGGATAAATAACTCGTTCTAAGCTATAAAGCTTAGTGGGGAACATCTACAGATGAATGACCACTCACACAGGTCATCAAAACATAAATATACCATGTATATAATAAATAACATATACAACATATCATGTCATTAATAACAAATACTTTAAAGCATAACATATATTCTCATGTTCCTAATCATTGTACCTAGAAGAGTAACAAATATGCTCATATTCATAATTCATATAGACAGCAATTTCCCATGTAAACATATTCAAATAAAACATAATTCATGTGGTAAACTAACATTATAATCCACAATATCAATCTTTAGTCAAATCACTTTAACTGTTTAATTTTGATCATTATTATGAATAACATTTAGCCTGCCTTAGCTTTATCAGTGGATAACGGGAACTATGGATACACATCGGTATCAAAGAAGGATATCCGAAGATATCAAATCTATAGACCTAAACGGGGCCAAACTGTACTTTGGACCGGTCAAGCATACCCAAACAGGGTAGCCTATCAACCCAAATGGGGCTGATCATGATCCAAACGGGATCATATATACTATGGCCCCAATCGGGCCAAACTATGGCAGCTGCAATTTCCCTATAGGCGCCTATCTATCCACATCTAAAACTCTATCGCAGGCAGAACTATATTCTTGTTCAATTCACATATTAATACTGTATTCATAGTATAATGTTGTGCACATATACATAGTCTTATATAATTATGAATTCTCTGGTGCATAATCAGGTATATGCACATTTCACATGCCACGTTATACATCTGGCTTATTCAAATCTGTATGACTGTACAATTTACATCATAACATATAGGCATGACATATAATCATCATATCATATACATAATCATAAATATACATACCTGTGGGTGCATTTGCATATAGTTGATTTATTCTTATGAGCATGTTTCCAACACATATATAAACCTTTATCATCATTCAAGTCATATGCTATACAACATATCAACATGTTTCCATATGGGCATACACACATGCCAAGGTCATACTATTATAGTCCCTATTTTATAGCATAGGTATCCATTCATAGGTAAATTTTCAATGTAAATGATGCAAATTTATATACACACAAGTATATGACCCGTATACTTGCATTCAAGGTCTATTTTGTTTAGTCATATGTGCAACACATGGGGTAGCCTAATATACTGATAAAGGAGGATAAAAAATATAGTTATGGGCCAAAATCATGTTGTCGCGCTCGCGACAGTATGCTTGGCCATACGAGTTTTTCACCCTGATCCCAAAATCCTGCAAACTGGTTAATAATTTTATTTTGTACATCGTTTTTGACACACTAAACGGCCTTTTTAGAAAATATTTTCTTCTACAAAGTTGTAGATATACATTTCTAGTTTCTATAACATCAAAAATATTTCCAATCTAATTTCTAGAACTCGAGATATATTGAAATTACTAAAGACTGTTCATCATAGTAGGCAACACAAAATTTCCGATTTTCAAGTGAAAATAGGCAATGTTTTGGGCATTATTTGACTTTGTTTTCTTCATATAAATTGTAGGTTTTTAAGTCTATTTTAAGTAGGAATTTATCTCATGTAAATCTGAGCATTGTACAATCATTTATTAAGATTTTACCCAAGCTGTTCAATATTAGCATCAAAGATGCATCTAATATTCCATCAATGTAGGGATTAATTTAGAGACCAACTTAGTGATATTTTTCAAATACAATTTTATACATATATCTCATATGGAACTATCAAAATTACCAAAGCTTTAAATTAGGATCCCTAGCTCATTTTATAGCTTAATTACAGTCAATAAATTCAACAAATCTTCATGTAACACATACTGTAACATATTCTAAATTCATATCTCATCCCTATTATTTCATCTATCACAAACATGCACCTTGATGATACAATCAACAATCACATGCATGTAATGTGAGTACCATCCCATACCTTGGCTGACCCCTCTTCACCCTAGCATTCAATCCCTTGCAATATCTTTCCCTTTATCCTTTCTATCTCCTCCTTCTTTAACTACAACATAAGTCATCCCCAATCCATCATTCCCAGCAACCAAGCCCATCCGAAATTCACATAAGGAAATGAAGAAGAAGAAGAAGAAGAAGAAGAAGGGGATGAAGATATCCCAAAATTATACCATACCTTTATAATCTTTATCAATATCTTCTTGATTAATTAACATGCATAAAGTTTTCCTTAAGATTTCTTTGAGACATTGGTTATTCAAGTTTAAGGAAATAAGAACTCTCCCTCTTCATCAAACTCAGCTGACCAACTCACCACCATCTGCATTTTCTCTTTCCAACCACTACCTTTCAACCTATATAATAATAAGGCAAATTCCCCAAGTGATCCTTTCAAGTTTTTGCATGTTACCAAGACTTCCCACCAAATCTTGCATGTCACAAATCATTACCACAAGCTAGTCTATTCATAATTCAACCCTACCAATTAACCTCTTATTTACATTAGCCTCTCCTCAATTCTTAAATTCTCAATTGACCTCATAAAATGTCATAATTACCAATTTACCCCAAATCAATAATTATACTCCAATTAAACCCTCAATTCAAATTACATCACACTAATCAATTTATTTTTCATGCCATCAAAATAATAAAAGCGTCATTTATCCCTTAACAAATTATTTATACGAATTTCTCATTAAATTCTTAATCTTAATCAATTAAAACTCCTCTCAAAACATGAAATTTAATTAGGGTCATGTAAGGGGTCTCACATTTTGAATGCAGTTCGATAAGCCCATAGAGCCTCATCTAACCTAAGAGACCAATCTTTTTTAGAGTTGTTAACTATTTTCTCTAAGATTGATTTCAACTCCCTATTAGACACTTCTACTTGCCCATTTTCTTGAGGATCGTATGGGTTGGTAATCTTATGCTTGACTCCAAATTTCTTAAGCAAGGTTTTGAATTGATGGTTGACAAAATGTTTGCCTCCATCACTTATTATAGCTCTTGGTGCTCCGAACCTACTAAAAATGTTCTTTCTAATGAATTCAAGTACAATGCGGGCATCACAAGTCCTAGTAGCTATAACCCATTTGCTCATATAATCTACAGCTACTAAAATATATTCAAAACAAAAAGAATTTGAAAATGGTCCCTTAAAATCTATTCCCCAAACATCAAAAATTTCAACTTTAAGTCCATTGTTCATAGGCATTTCATCCCTTTTAGAAATATTCCCAACCCTTTGACATTTATCACACATTTCAATGAAAGTTTTGACATCTTGAAATAAGGTTGGCCAGAAAAAACTTGATTGGAGAACCTTTTGTACAGTTCGATTAGGTCCATGATGGCCTCCGACTTCTCCTCCATGGCATTATTGCATAATGGATCCTTGTTTTGATTCTGGTACACACTATCTTAGCACTTGATCCGAATAAATTTTTATGAGATACGGATCATCCTAAAGGTAGTGTTTGGCATCCGCTTTTAGTTTTTTCTTTTGTTGCCAAGTAAATTCCTTACGAAGATAGCCACCTGCAAGAAAATTAGCAATATTAGCGTACTGTGGAACTGAATTTTCATAAGTATAACAAGCACAAATATGTTCATCGGGAAACAAGTCAGAAATTTCTCCCTTTTTGATTCTAGCATGATCCAATCTAGATAGATGGTCAGCTACGAAATTTTTCGCTCCTTTCTTATCTTCAATCTCAACATCAAATTCTTGGAGTAGTAAAACCCATCGGATAAGTCTCGATTTGGAATCCTTTTTTGCAAAAAGGTGCCTCGATGCCACATGGTCCGACCACACTGTAATTTTGGATCTTAAAAGGTAAGCTCTGAATTTTTCAAATGAAAAGACTATTGCCAAGAGCTCTTTCTCCATAGTGGTGTAATTAACTTGGGCTCCGGTGAGTGTATGGCTTGCATAGTAGATGGTGTAGAAAATCTTCTCTTTTCATTATCCTAAAACTGCTCCAACTACATAATCACTTGCATCACGCATAATTTCAAATGGTAAGCTCCAATCGGGTGATGCAATGACCGGTGCACTAACTAACTGTTGCTTTAATAGGTTAAAAGCTTACAAACACTCAGCATCAAAGCTAAATGTAGCATCTTTAAGCAACAAATTAAAAAGTGGTTTGGTAATTTTAGAAAAGTCTTTAATGAACCGACGATAAAACCCAACATGACCAAGGAAACTTCTAATGCCCTTAACGCTAGTTGGTTAGGGTAATTTTTCTATCACATCAATTTTGGCTTTATCTACCTTAATGCCTTTTTTTAGAAATTTTATGTCCTAAGACAATTCCTTCTCTAACCATGAAATGACATTTTTCCAAATTTAAAACAAGGTTAGTTTCTTGGCTCCTTTTTAAGACCAATGCAAGATTATTCAAACAAGATTCAAAGTCATGACCATAAATAGTGAAATCATCCATGAAAACCTCCATAAATTTCTCAATAAAATCATGAAATATAGCCATCATGCATTGTTGAAATGTGGCATGTGCATTACAAAGACCAAAAGGCATTCTCATATATGCAAATGTTCCATATAGACATGTAAATATGGTCTTTTCTCGGTCTTCAAAGGCTATAGGTATTTGCATATAGCCCGAATATCCATCTAAGAAATAATAAAATCTATTTCCTGCCAATATTTCAAACATTTTTGTTAATAAAGGGCAATGGCAAATGGTCTTTTCTAGTGGCATTGTTCAACCTCCTATAGTCAATGCGTACTCTCCATCCCGTTACAGTGCGTGTAGGAATTAATTCATTATTTTCGTCGATCACTACAGTCATTCCCCCCTTTTTAGGCACACATATAATAGGACTTACCCAATTACTATCAGAAATAGGATCGATAATACCTGCATCAAATAATTTCAATACTTCTTTTTTCATTACTTTTTGCATAGTTGGGTTGAGCCTTCGTTGAGGTTGCACCACGGGCTTAAAATTATCCTCAATGGGTATACGATGTGTACAATAGCTGGGGCTAATCCCTTTTAAGTCGGATGTTGCCCAACCAATTGCTCCATTGTCCTTTTTGAGGACTTCAATGAGCTTTTCCTCTTCCAAACCTGTCAATAAAGATGAAATAATTATTGGCTAAGCATTATCTTTTAAAAATACATATTTTAAATGAGATGGAAGTGTTTTAAGTTCAGAATCTCCCTTAGGAGGGGACGGTTCATCCTCCATTTCATCATGTTCTCTCTGCTTTTTTTCCAGATTTTGTACCAATTTCTTCTCCTTTGCTTCCAACTCTTCCATTCCCTTGGGATGCATTAAACAACTTTGAAGCTCATCATTGAAAATGATTTCCTCTTGCTTTATGTTGGCACAATCTTGAATTTCATCGACAAAATAAATGAACTCTTTAAAATCATACGAGGGGTGTTTTAAAATTTTATTGACATTAAAAATCATTTCCTCCTCATTGAATTTCAAAGTGACCGTTTGTCTATGAACATCAATTAAGGCACCTTCCTATCTTCCTCCATATCCATGACCATTTATAATCAACCGAAAAGATGAAATTTTCTACTTTCACCAATAGATCCTCAATAATTCCTTTCGGTTTCTTCATCGATCTATCCGCCAATTGAAGTGTCATTCGGGTCTCCCTTAGGTCACCTAAGTTCAATTTCCTGCAAATCAAATAAGGCATCAAGTTAATACTAGCACCCAAATCACATAAAGCATGGCCAACAAAATTAGCTCCTAGTTCACAAGGCATTGTAAAACTACCAGGATGTTCTAACTTGAATTTTATTGGTTAATATGGAATTACAATTACCAGATAATTGAACTGTTCCTATTCCTTCTAGCTTTTTCTTATTGGTGCACAATTCCTTCATAAATTTAGCATATTTAGGCATGTGTAAAAAAGCTTCAGCAAATGGTAAATTTATATGTAGCTTCTTAAAAATGTCTAAAAATCTACTTAATTGTTCATTTTGTCTTTCTTTTCTAGCTAGAATAGGAAATGAAAATTGAGATTCATCAAGAACAGTAGAAACAAGTTTTTCTTTACCTTTACCCTTCTCAACCGCATGAGGCACTTTCTCATTATTTTCAGAGTTAGAAACACTTACCTCCGTTGTCGGTTCCACCCTTAGGGAATAATTCTTACCTATTTCAGTTTTTTCTAACTCCCTCCCACTCCTTAAGGTGATCGCTTTAGCTTTTTCTTTTGGATTTTGGTCCATATTAGATGGAAATTGCCCTTGAGTACGGTTTCATAAAGAACTAGCAAGTTGCCCCATTTTGTTTTCTAGATTCCTAATGGATGCCTCTTAATTCCTCATCCAAATGTCTTGTGATTTGATTCTATCATCTTGACTAGCCAAAATTGAATTTTGGGAGGCCATGAAGTTTGCAATCATTTCTTCAATGTTGGATTTCTTTTCTTGAGGAGGGAGAGGTTGAGATTTTTGAAAATCGGGTGGTTGGTGGTATGATTGTGATGGGTATTGGTTTTGATAATGTGGTGGAGCTTGATTTTGGTATAGAAGATGGTTATTGGGAGGTTTGTTATGGTTAAACTGAGGTTTAGGATTAGATTTAGAAGAAGAACCTTGATTACCTTCCCTCCATGAAAAATTTGGATGGAGAAAGTGTTGCTATATGGGTTCAAGGAATTTACTTCTTCTACCAATCCTTCATTAGGCTTCACTCCCGAATGTCCTGGAATTCCTGCATAAGCATCAACTTCATCAGATAACATAGAAATATTTCTAGCTTTAAGCTCATTTATTTGTTTTAAATGCTTTTTTTTCATTAATTCTAATTGAGCTTTTAACATAGCTACTTCATCAATATTATGAACTCCCTATTTATTTTGAGCTACTCTAGAGGTTGCCCATTGAGCATCATTGGTACCCATCTCATCAAGAAGTAAAAATGCATCTTCTGAAATTTGGGTTATAAAACTATCATTTGAGGCTGCGTCAAACAATGACCTTGTTGATTGATGGGCACCTGCATAGAAAATGTGCATTAGTTTATAAACAGGAACCTCATGATGAGGACAAATTTTTAAAAGTCTCCTAAATCTTTCCCGTGCTTCACGAAATGGCTCTTCGTAAAATTGCCAGAAATCACTAATTTGTTTTCTATTCAGGGCAGTCTTAGTAGGTGGAAAGAATTTGCAAAAGAATTTTTCTTACATTTGTTGCCAAGAATGGATGGATTGATTTGGTAGCATTTGTAGCCAATCCCTAGCTTTTCCTATGAGGGTGAATGGAAAGAGTTTCAACCTAATTGCATCAGTCGATACATTAGGAATTTGCATAATGTCACTAACTTTTAAGAACATATCTAGATGTTGTGTAGGATCCTCTATGTCTGAACCCAAAAATTGGTTTCTTTGTACCATCGTGATGGTAGCGGGTTTAATCTCAAAGGACTGGTGGTGAGGGATCCTAATGGTTTTATGTTCTTCATTCCACCTAAGAATAGCATAATCCCTAATGGTCCTAGGTCTATACCTATTCTCGGGAACCTGGTGGGGTATGCTTTGCTCTTCTATCCTAGGTGGTGGAGGATCATTCATAGGTGGCTCTGTTATTGGATCATCCATATTGCCTCTTGTCCTTCTATTCCTATGTAATGTCCTCTCAATTTTAGGGTCTATGGGTAGAAAGGGGTTGTTTCTCACCATAAACCACTAGTCACAAAAAGAAAATTAGAAAATTGGTGAAGAAGATAAGAACTCACAAAAATCACTTTAAAATCAAAATAAATAGACAAACGCCAATGTATCCCCGGGAACAGCGCCAAAAACTTGACCAGATGCTAGCAAGTGTACTAGATCGGCAAAGTGATATAAGGAAATATAATTATGACCCAAAATATCGAACCCAAGGGAAACTTATGTTTGTATGTGCTATTTAATTTCAAAACCAATTTTATGTGTAAAAGAGAGAAGAGAAATCCCAAAGTTATAATGATTGAAGATTTAAAACTAAAAGTAGTAATTGAAAACTAAAATAAAAACAATTTAAAGAGTTGAAATAAGTAACGATCAAATGAAAGTAAGTAAATTGAATGAAGTAAAATCAATATTAAAAGCGACTTTCACTAAAGGACTATCCACCTTAACCAATATTGCTATGTCTTAATCAAAAGAAAATACACAAGTGATTATGGAGAATTCAAATTAATAAACCCAGATAACTTTATTCAAGATTATCATTCCAAGCATTAAAATTCCCTTATTCAGAATAATTCAATACATAGCATAAATACCTGAATTAATTCTCCTAGATGTCTATTAAAGCCTTTTTCAAGAGATTTAACTTTCACCTATTCTTAGTTACACTTTTTTCAATCTTAACTTACTCAAATCAACACACAATTATAGCTTATTCAGATTGTAATCATGCATTAACCTCAATAAATTAACCCAAGAACATGCAAATCAATAATCAACTTAAACCAATTACTTAACCATTGTTAATCAAGTTAAAAATCAATTTAAAATCGAATAAAGATAAGACTATGTTTAAGAACTAAGAAATAATCAACTTGCATTAAATTAAAGATCAAACTTAATTCATAACAAGAAAAGTTAAGGATTCAAGTATCCTTTAGCAAAAGTTAAAGAAAACTACTCATAAGAGATACTTAGAGTCAAAATAAAGCTTTGAAGAAAAACAATGAAAATAAACAATGTAAAACAAACTAAGGAGAAAATTTGCTTAATTCTAAGATTAATTTTTTTCTCTTGCGTTTCAAAATGCTATTTATAGGCCAAAGATGTCGTGGATCCCTTCTCAAACTCCCAAATCAAATCGGAAGCAAACTCTACCCAAAACAGGAAGCTTGATGAAAATCCTTCGTGGAATGGGAGACTAGACACGTGGCCAAGTGTCTCCCAGTGCATTTCTACACGTGGTTACGTGTGGCCTTTGTTCTTCCTCACACGTGGTCATGTGTGGTCTTCCTTTGTTTCACACGTGGTCACCTATTTCTCTTGGCTTTCATCAATTTTTCTTTTACTTAGGACTTTTAGCCTTAACCCTTCAAGTGGCCATGTCTTCCAAGCTTCAACCCTTCACGTGGACAAGGATAGATTTCTTCATTGATTTCATGTGGTCATGTGTAAAGCTTCTGGACTGGACGCTCATTTTTCTCGCATAAATTTCTAATATTTGCTGTTTTGGCCTTGATCTTTGCCTTTTTTGCAATTTAAGCTCTTTTTGGCAATTGTAACCTGAAAAACAACCAAATCTTTAGATTAACCTCAAAAACATTCAATTTAATAATTTAACTCTAATTTAACCTAAATTACACCAAATTAACTAAATAACAATGCTTAAAACATATAAAAACTATATATAATTCACACTTATCATTGAACAGTTGATTTTTCGTCTCACCTGGTTGTTGCAAACCACAATGTCAAAAATTTAACAACTCCAATTAGTAATCCACACTAGAGAAGGATTAAATAAACCAAGATTGATGGAACAAAAGGCTAGCTAAAATTCCTTGATGCTAGCAAGGAATGAGGGTGGCGGATAGGGTTAGAGAATGAAAGAGAATTTTTCTTTCTTTTAATGTTCACTTAACCCTAAATCCCCTAAACATGGATTTTTATAGCTAGGTTAAAAATCCAACTTCATAATGGGATTGGGTTCTTTAAAATTGCTAGAGAAATTAAATATGTAGGCTCCGGTGTCTAGGGCCATCTATATGGTTTTGGCGTGTAACCCTTCCTCTAGAGGGTTTCTGCTCTAAAACCAATTCTCTGTGCCTCTTTTAATTTCTCTAATGGATCTATTGATTATTATATCAACCATATAACACTTATAGTCCAATAATAACTAATTATGAAATATAATATTTCAATTAGTTTCATTTTACAGAACATTTCTAAAAAGTTCTGCGAACATTTCTACTTGATCACAATTAATTAAACTCTTTAATTAATTATTCTCTTATTCATCTTTCTTCCCCCATAATAAAATCAAATATTATTATTCTTGTCATTTTACCATTTTATCCTTTACTCTATATGTGTGTGACCCATTAGGTTCCTGTCCATATTGGCAGTATAATATGTAATTATGAATTCCATTCAAAACTCAAATGATTTAAACTTCTTTAAATCATTTTATCAATCCCTCATTGATATTTATGATACATTATTATACAAATCAAGATCGGCCTCTAGCTAGGCATCATGACTACCTATATGTTAGAAGAGTCAAGTGATTTAACTATACCCTTCCATCGAAACAGTTACCGTGTAATTACTCCTTTTACCACTCTTATCTCAATTAGATTGTGAGTATGAATTTCTATCAACTCATATAAATCTAATTATATATGTTCTATCAATTTAATCATTGTTCCCAAAATGCCTTTTATGGATACCTATTAAGCTTGGCATATTACTGTGGCCAAAGATTCTCTTAACAAGGCAATTATAGGATCATGCAAGATAAATTCCCTTAATAAACCTGGGATGGTGAATCCTTTATTGATTACTCAACTATCTTCAAGTAGGTCATGATATACCTAACCTCCTAACTATGTTCAGCCCCAGTTAGAAGTAATCAGTTATAGAGTCAAAGTATATCACTTGCTACTTAAGATAACCTTGGTGATCTCAAGTCTAAGGATACTTGCACAATAGCTATGAAGAGATTCCTCATTGACATAGATTTAATATCCATGTGAGGATTCTCATTGCAAGTTTCCAATGAACTTGTTCTTCTAACAAGCACCCACATGTTAGCCTTGATTATCTTTCTTAATCATAGTTAAGAGAACCACTACTTGAACTATTCAAGAAGCATAACATTTTCTAGTCTATCCAAATTAACAATGTCCTATCTTGTTAATTCTATGACTAGGGGTATTTAGATATTAACACATTTGCATGCAATAGACATCACATATCATGAACACTTTAATGATTGCCTTTGCTCTATGTTTATAATATCTAGGACTTCATTTATTAATTTAAGATTTACAAACTCATGTTTTTAAACATAGAATTAACAAATGAATGATGCCTTTTATTAAGAATATGATTTCATACATATGAAATGCATCCCTTTTACATAGGTTCTAGGGCATACTCTCTAACAATCTCCCACTTGGACTAAATTCAATTACTCATATGTCTTAAACCCATGTTATTTTTATGGTGATTGTGCTTAATTTGGGAAAGTGCTTTAGTGAGGGGATCCACCACATTATCATCTGTGGGGACCCTTTCTAATTTCACATCATTTCCAGCTACTATTTCCCTTTTGAGATTGTAGCGTCTGAGAACATGCTTAAATCACTGATGAGACTGTGGTTCATTTGCTTGTGCAATGGCTCCATTATTGTCACAATATAAAGGAATCGGATCAACAATGCTAGGCACAACTCCTAGTTTAGATATGAACTTTTTAATCCACACTAATTCTTTGGCTGCTTTTGAAGCTATGATGTACTCAGCCTTCATCGTGGAATCAGTAGTTATTTCTTATTTGGAACTCTTCCAACTAACTACTCCTTCTCCCATTATGAACACAAAACCAGACTGTGATTTACAATCGTCCTTATCAAATTAGAAGCTGGCATCCGTATACCCATTAACTTCCAAACCATCCCCTCCATATACCAAGAATATATCCTTAATCCTTCTCAAGTACTTAAGGATATTCTTGATAGCTGCCCAGTGTTTCTCTCCAAAATTGGATTGGAATCTGCTTGTGACACTCAAAGCAAATGCTATATCTGGACATGTACATAACATAACATACATGATAGAACCAATTGCAGATGCATATGGTATTATATTCATGCTCTCCCCATCCTCTAGTGTCTGAGGACACATAGACTTAGAAAGGTATTTCCCATACATCATGGATATAAACCCTTTCTTAGAGAGATCTATATTGAACCTCTTTAATACTTTATCTATACATGTACTTTGAGAAAGTCCTAGCAACCTATTGGATCTATCTCTATAGATCCTTGTTCCAAAAATATAGGATTCTTCTCCAAGGTCTTTCATGGAGAATTACTTGGATAACAATATTTTAATAGATTTTAGAAGAAAAATGTCATTTCCCATGATCAATATGTCATCCACATATAGAACTAAGAAGATAGTTGCACTCCCACTGACCCTTTTATACACACAATGTTCATCTTCATTCTATGAGAAACCAAATTCTTTTATTGTCTCATACAATCATATGTTACAGCTCCTAGAGGCTTACTTCAATCCATAAATGGATATTTGCAGCTTGCATACTTTTTTGCCATCTCATGATGTGAACCCTTCTGGTTGTGTCACATACACATCCTCAGTCAAATTTCCATTTAGGAAAGATATCTTCACATCCATTTGCCAAATCTCATAATCATAATGAGCTGCAATGGCTAAAAGTACTCTTATAGACTTAAACATCCTTACAGGAGAAAAGGTTTCATCATACTCAATTCCTACTCTTTCACGATAGCTGTTCGCTACTAAGGGAGTTTTATAGGTAACTATATTACCTTCCATGGTGGTCTTCTTTTTAAAGATCCATTTGCATGCTATGGGTTTTATCCCTATAGGTGGTTGATCCAAAATCCATACTTTGTTCTCATACATGGAGTCCATTTCAGACTGTATAGCCTTAACCCATAAATCACATTCTGAACTACTCAAAACTTCTTAATACTTTCTAGGCTCATTATCCTCTACTACAGTTATGCTTTTATATAAATCAATGTGAAATCCATATCTTACAAGGATAGAATGCATCTTAGTAGATCTTCTAGGATTTTGTGTATAATTAGGTTCAACTGTAATCTCATAATTATGAAACTCAGTCTCGGGTTCAATCGGTTGATCTACTTCTATTTGTGGATCTCAAAACTTCACCAATTTTAATTTTACTCCCACTATCCTCTCGTAGGAGAAATTCTCTTTCTAAGAAGATAGCATGCCTTGAAACAAACACCTTTTGTTCTAAGGGATGGTAGAAATAATATCCAAATGTTTCTTTTAGATATCCCCCAAAGAAACATTTGTCAGACTTAACATCTAGTTTGTCTGACATTCTCCTCTGTACATAAGAAGGACAACCCCATACCATCATATGAGAAAGTGTGGGTTTCTTGTTATTCCATATCTCATATGGAGTAACATCAATTGATTTATTAGGAACTCTATTTAACACATAAATAGTAGTTTCTAGTGCATATCCCTAAAAGGACATAGGCAGGTCTGCTCGACTCATCATGGATCGAACCATATCTAATAGTGTTCGATTTCTCATTTCAGATACACCATTATGTTATGGTGTATATGGTTGAGTCCATTGAGATTAAATCCTATTATCCCTAAGAATATCTTAAAATTATTAACTTAAGTATTCATCACCTCGATCTGATCTAAGTGTCTTAATGCTCTTTCCAATTTGCTTCTTTACTTCATTCTTTTCAAATGCTTCTGATTTATATTTCATTAGATAGATATATCCAAACTTGGTGTAATCATCTATGAAAGTAATAAAGTAGGAGTAACCTCCTCTGGCATGTGTAGTCATTGGACCACATACATCTGAATGTATTAAGTCCAAAACCATTCTAGCTCTTTCTTCTTTACCAATAAAGGGAGCCTTTGTCATTTTTCCTAATAAACAAGATTCACATGTATCAAATGATTCTTAATCAAATAACCCCAAATCACCTGACTTGTGTAATTTGGTCATGCATTTCTCATTTATATGGCCTAAACGACAATGCCACAAATATAAGGTATTTAGATTATCTTGTTTCATTCTCTTTGTATCCACATTATACACTTTTTTAATTAAACCAAAAACAAATATACCATTTTCAATGATAGCTTTAGCATCAAAATATATTGTTCTTAAAAATGTATGAACATTTGTCCTTTAAAGAAATGTCATAATCGTTCATTAAACAACTGAAAGAAATAATACTTTTGGATAATGCTTGAACATAATAACAATTATTTAACTCCAGTATTAATCCACTTGCAAGAGGCAAATGATAAGTCCCCACAACTATTGTAGAGATGTTCTGTCTAATAGCTGACTGTACACATATTTCTGCCCTTCCAACTCTTATATTGCTTTTAAGCCCCTGTAGATCATTACGCAAATGAGATCTACATCCGGTATCTAATACCCAAATTGTTTTGAAGCAATAGACTAAGTATTAATTTCAATCATATGAATACCTAAAGTAGAAGCATCAGCTTGTTTCTTCTCCTTGAGAGAATCTAGATAGGCCTTGCAGTTACGCTTCTAATAACCATCTTTTTCACATTGGAAGCAAGTTCCTTTGGGTTTTTCTTTCTTGCCAACCTTCTTCTTGGAAACCCCACCATGGTTTGGCTGCACCTTGGTCATCTTCTTCTTCTTCTTACCTTTAGCAGAAGTGACAACCATGATATTTTTTGAATCCTTCTTGAAGGATCCATCAGCTGTTTTGAGCATAGTAATTAAATCAGGAATGGTTACTTGGATCTTGTTCATGTTGAAGTTAAGCACGAAAGGTGCATAACTTGGAGCCAATAAGTACAAGATTAAATCTATGTATAGATCATTATCCATTACATAGCCAAGTCTACTCAAATGCTCAATATACCTATACATCTTTAATGCATGAGCAGCAGCTAAAGTGCCTTCCACCAGTTTACAGCTAAACAAAGATGAAGCAATCTCATATTGCTCAGTTCTAGCCTGAGAAGAATAAAGCTCCTCTAGATACAAAATGATGGTTCTAGCATCAATCATCTCATGTTGCTTCTGAAGCTCTGAGGACATAGCACCCAGCATCAGACATGTCATTGCTTCACTATCCTTTATGTATTTACGATAAGTGCCCTTGATCTCATCAATGGCATCATCCGATGGAAGTGGTGGTGGATCTTTATCTAACATATAATGGATCTCTATTAATCTTGGCATATTACTCTGGCCAGAGATTCTCTAAACAAGGCAATTATAGAATCATGCGAGATAACTTTCCTTGATAAACATGTGATGGTCAATCCTTTATCGATTACTCAACTATCTTCAAGTAGGTCATGATATACCCAACCGCCTAACTATGTTCACCCCCAGTTGGAAGTAATCAGTTATGGAGTTAGAGTATATCACTTGCTACTTAAGATAACCTTGGTGATCTCAAGTCTAAGGTTACTTGCACAACCGCTATGAAGAGATTCCTCACTAACATAGATTTAATATCCATGTGAGGATTCTCATTACAGGCCTTCAATGAACTTGTTCTTCTAACAAGCATCCATATGTTAGCTTTGATTATCTTTCACAATCACAGTTATGAGAACCACTACTTAAACTATTCAAGAAGCATAACATGTGCTAGTCTGTTCGAATTAACAATGTCCTATCTTGTTAATTATATGATTAGGGATATTTAGATATTAACACATTTGCATGCAATAGACATCTAATATCATGAAAACTTTCATGATTGCCTTTGCACTATGTTTATAATATCTAGGACTTTATTTATTAATTTAAGATTTACAAACTCATGTATTTAAACATAGCATTAATAAATGAATGATGCCTTTTATTAAGAATATGAATTCATAAATATGAAATACATCCCTTTTACATAGGCTATAGGGCATACTCTCTAACAATAAGATTACCCTTCTTCAATGGCACAAGATAGCCCTATTTGATCCATATAATTCTCTCCTCTTCAAAAAAAATTCATCCTCGAATCTTTACCATATTCATGTTAGGAATTGAAAGCTTTTCAAACTAATTCATCTTCAAAGTTCTCCTTTTGGATTGGTGAAAATAGCCTGAAAGCCTTCTCATGGACTTTCTCATCTCTACCCTGCACACTAACAACAAAAAAACTAGGCAAAATAAAGTTAGGTATAGGTAGTTCATGTGGAACTGAACCATTATCTCTTCCACCACTAAAAGAATCTCATTCACCTTCTCTAGCTCCTTAATTACGTTCTCCACATCTTTAACTTCACTCAAAACCTTTTTTTCTCATCAAGCTCACAACAACACCTTTTTCATGATCTTGAGTAACCGTATCATCCTTTAGTTTTTTAACCACACTATCAAAGATCACTATATCTACATCACCCTATTTAGGTTCATAAATTATTTCTTCTATGATAACTTTTATTCTTTCTCTTTTCTTTTTGCTTACATATTGGATGTAATAGTTTCATAAGTTGTTTAAAGTGCAATTCTATATCGTTAAGGTTTGGCATCATACACTTTATGACTTTCCTTAACCCTTTCCATTCTTCTTGATTTGATTGTCGCTTTGACTTGCAATAAGACATCCTCACAAAACACCTATGTCTCACTCAAAATTGGCTCTTACTCTCATTTATGCTCACACTCTCTTATGTTTTTATGCTCAAGCTTACAACTTTAAAATTTTACTTTAGAATTCAATTTACAAACCAAAATTTAAAGATGTTTTAGAAAACAAAGAACACATAACTAACAATAAAAGAAAGCTTAAAAACTAAAAAAGAAGACACTAAACAATTTGGAGGTGATACACGGCCAAGAGTGGTGTACCACTTGATGATAAACAATTTAGAGTATTAAATAAGTAAAAATACTCTAATAATGTAAAAGAAATAAAAGTTATCTCAAAAATAAAGGAATAAGCAACAAGAATTAAGAAAAAGATAATATGGATAAAATGTATAAATTTGATCCACTATAAAGTAAACCAAATATAGAACCTACTTAATCTACCCAAAAAAAGTAATAAATCATCAAAGAGGCCTAATTAAGTTAAATAGAGTAGAATGCATGCAACACAAATCAATTTAGAGCCAAAAAGATCACTATACCAAATTGTGTAACAAGCTTGATTAGTTTGTCAAGTTATTTGCAAAATGATGGCAAAGTGATAGCAAAAAGAAGGTAAATTGATGTTAAAACGATGGCAAAATGGTAATAAAAAGATGTCGAAATGGTAACAAAATGGTGGCTAATGATTGAAAAAAATGATGCCAAAATTGGTAACAAATTGACATCAACAATGATTGGAAAATAATGCCAAGAATGGTAGCAATTATTGGTAACAAATGATATCAATGATTAATAGAAAATGATATGAAATGGTGGACTTGATTAATAGCAAATGGTAGCACAAATGGTGGCATAATGATTGTAAAGTAAATCCTTATCTAAGTAAGATAAGGAAAGTGAAATCAATTCAAATATGGAATAGGATTTTTGATAAGGCCTAAACCTAAAGTAATTAGGATTTATTTTCTTACTTCTTAAGGATTCCCAAATGGTGTTTATAATAGGTTTAATTACTGCCTCCAATCCTAAAATAAAAAGGATTAACTTTCCCACCTATTAAAGGATGTGGATTTTTGCTTTGGCTATTTAATCTATCCTTGCCCAATTATTTTCTAATTATTTTCATCTTTTATCTTTCTTCTCTTTTTTTCTATTCTTCTCTCTTGTTTCTAAATGAACAGTTCCCTTAAGAGTGTTTGAACAGTACGTGAATAGTAATAATAAATGGTACCTACGAATTTTTTTTTCTTTTTTTAAATAGCAAACTAATCTATAGACTTCTTCTACTATGATTTGGATTCAAGCTAAATATGTTCAAGATTTGGTTCAAGGCTGATCTCAAGAATAGGAAAAATCATAAAAAAGCTTCAAATAAAAAAATGAAAGCCTAAACATCATTTTTTAGTTCGAAATGGAAATTATAAAGGGTAAATCCTTGTACAGGTTGTAGATCTCGAATTCCCTTTATGAAAATATCTTATAATAAGGAATCAGACACCTGAGTCAAATGTTATAACAAAAACAAGATTTCACGGCAAAAAGGTAAGAAAAGAAAAGGCTAAATTTTAGCACACAAACTTAGAATGCTTAACAAAACCAAATGACATAAAACAATTTTTTTTATATTAATCAAGGAATTGAAAACACAAACCTAATACTACGATAAATAGGAATTTGCCTTATCTTTGGATCATATATCGGCCATGTACAAGTGGAAGACATGTGCATAGCATGTGATATTTATGTAATAGGACTTTTGTATTCATAGTTAATTAGTTTGGGCCTATTTAACAAAATTGTCCTTTTATTTAAGTGAGACATGTGACTTAATTAAAAGCCATATGACTTAAGTAGTTTAATTAAGGCTTATTTCTTAAGTAAGGTACTTGGACCTATCTAAAACAAGCCCAACTCATCACTTTGCTTTAGTTAAGTTTTTAGTAGTTGTTTTAGCCTATTTTATTATCCTAATTATTTGCATTTCATCAATATATTGTTTGGGAATTCAATAGGGAGGGTTTTTATCTCTATTTTAGTTTTGCTATCAAAGTATATGTTGAAGGGATTTTAGGTTCTTTAGTCTCGGGGTTCTAGATCAAGATGTCAGATAGGGTGGAAACAACTTTGACTTGAGTATATAACTACTATAATAAATGTAGTTTAATTGAGAAAAATATATGAGGTTTATATGGTTGGAATTAAAATGTCGATGATGTGAAGTTGAATAATGAAGAAGTGGATGGTGGAGAGATATTGAATAGCTTGATAGGCATCTAGAAGAGGAAAAGAGCATAGAGAATAAGTCAAAAGTGGTAAATTATTTATTGAATGATTTTAAACCTAGGGTTGATCCTTTTGATATTTTGGGTTTGTCGAGAAAAAATTCACCTAAGATTTCTATTCTTCCTCTACTAGGTAGAGATGTGTTTGCAATACCAATTTCTACTATAGCTTTAGAATATGCTTTCAGCACAAGGGGTCAAGTGCTTAATCCTTTAGAAGCTTTTTTTCTCTAATGATGGTGGAAACCTTAATATATGATTGAAATTGGCTAAGATCAACATTGATACCCATTGACCTTTGCCATACAGTGGATGAAATAGAAAAATATAAAGAATTGTAGAGAAGTAAGGCTTAATCATTTTAATATTTTGATTTATTTTGTAATAAGTATTGAGTGACTTCAATTAATATGTCAATGCAAATTTTGTAAGAGTAAGATCTCCAATAATAATGGAAACATCTTTTTAATTATATAGTAATATTTATATGTAGCAACTGAATAACTTTTATTTATATTATTTTTAGATGTTAAAATATAAACTCTAAAATATAAGAAAATATAATTAAATACCATTATATATGAAAACAATAATATATTGAGGTTAACTATATTTTCAATTTTTTTTGCTTACCCTTACATCTTTCATTTGAGTTCAACATTTTTTCCATCTTAATGGGAGTCATTCATTGATTGGTGAAGATGATTCCATTATTATTGGAGATCTTACTCTTACAAAATCTATATTAACATAATAATTGGAGTCACTTAATACTTATTACAAAACAATTCAAAATATTAAAATGATTAAGCATTACTTGTCTACATTTCTTAATGTTTTTCTATTTTATCCATTGTATGGCAAAGGTTAATGGGTATAGATGTTGATCTTAGCCAAATTTAACCATGTATTAAGGCTTCCACCATCATTGGAGAAAAAAAGCTTATAAAAGGATTAAGCACTTGAACCCCTATGTTGAAAGTTGATTTTAAAGCTATAGTAGAAATTGGTATTGCCAAAACATCTCTAGTTGGTAGACAAAGAATAGAAAACATAGGTGAATTTTTTCTCGACCAACCTAAAATATCAGAAGGATCAACCCTAGGTTCAAAATCATCCAATAAATAATTCACCACTTTTGACTTATTCTCTATGTTTGCTTCTTCTTCCAGATGCCCATCAGGTTATTCAATATCTCTCCACCACCTCCTCTTCATCATCCAACTTCACATCACCGATATTTTAACTCCAACCATATAAACCTCCTATATTTTTCTCAATTGAACTGATTTTATAATAGTAGTTATATACTCAAGTCAAAGTTATTTCCATCCTATCTTATATCTTGATGTGGAACCTGAGAATAAAGAACCTAAAACCCCTTAAGCATATACTTTGATAGCAAAACTAAAATAGAGATAAAAAAACCTCCTTATTGAACCTCCAAACAATATATGGATGGAAATGTAAATAATTTGGATAATAAAATATGCTAAAACAACTACTTAAAGCCCAACTAAAGTAAAGTGATGAGTTGAGCTTGTTTTAAATAGGTCCAAGTGCCTTACTTAAGATAACAAGCCTTAATTAAGCTACTTAAGTCATATGACTTTTAATTAAGTCACATGTCTCACTTAAATAAAAGCCCAATTTTGTTAAATAGGCCTAAACTAATTAAGTATGAATACAAAAGTCCTATTACATAAATATCACATACTAGGCATATGTCTTCCACTTACACATGGTCCGCATATGATCCAAAGTTAAGGTAATTCTTATTTATCTTAGTATTAGGTTTGTGCTTTCGATTCCTTAATTCTTATAAAAAAAATTCTTTTATGTTGTTTGGTATTGTTAAGCATTCTGATTTTGTGTGCTAAAATTTAGCCTTTTCTTTCTTACCTTTTTGTCATGAAATCTTGTTTTTGTTATAACTTTTGACTCGTGTGTATGATTCCTTATTGTAAGATATTTCCAAAAAGGGAATTTCAAAATCTACAATCTTTATAAAGATGTACCCTTCATAATTTCCTCTTTCAATCCAAAAAAATGACGTTTAGGCTTTTATTTTTTAATTTGAAGTTTTTTTGTGATTTTTCCTATTCTTGAGATCATCCTTGAATCGAATCTTGAACGTCTTTATCTTGAATCCAAATCCTAGTAGAATAAGTCTATAGATTAGTTTTCTATTTAAAAAAGGAAAAAAGAATTCGTAGGTACAATTTATTATTACTATTCACATACTATTCAAACACTATTCATGGTACTGTTCATTCAAAAAAAAGATAGAAGAATAGAAAAAAAAAAGAAAGATAGAAGAATAAAATAATTAGAAAATAATTGGGCATGGATAGATTAAATAGCCAAAGAGGAAATTCACATCCTTTAATAGGTGGAAAAGTTAATCGTTTTTGTTTTAGGATTGAGGGCAGCAATTAATCTTATTCTAAACACCATTTGGGAATCCTTAAGAAGTAGGGAAATAAATCCTACTTACTTTGGGTTTAGGCCTTATCAAAAATCCAAATCCATATTTGAATTGATTTCACTTTCCTTATCCTACTTAGATAAGGATTTACTTTACAATCATTGTGCCACCATTTGTACTATCATTTGCTATTAATCAATTCCACCATTGCATATCATTTGCAATCATTGATATCATTTGTTACCAATCATTGCTACCATTCTTGGTATAATTTTCCAATCATGGTTGACATCATTTTGATACAATTTTGGCATCATTTTTTTCAATCATTAGACACCATTTGGGCATCATTTTGTTACCATTTTGCCATATTTTTAACACTAATTTGCCTTCTTTTTGCCATTACTTTGCCACCATTTGGCACACAACTTGACACACTAATGAAGTTTGTCACACCATTTGGTCTAGTGATCTTTTTAGCTCTAAATTAATTTGTGTTGCATCCAATCTACTCTATTTATCTTAATTAGCCCTCTTTGTTGATTTCTTACTTTGTTTGTGTAGATTAAGTAGGTTCTATATTTGGTTACTTTGTAGTAGATCAAATTCATAAATTTTATCCATATTGTCATTTTCTTGATTCTTGTTTCTTATTCCTACGTTTTTTAGCTAACTTTGATTCCTTTTACATTATTAGAGTATCTTTGTTTGTTTAATACTCTAAATTGCTTATCATCAAGTGGTACACCACTCTTGGCCGTGTATCACCTCCAAATTGTTTAACGTTTTCTTTTCTAGTTTTTAAGCTTTCTTTTATTGTTAGTTACATGTTCTTAGTTCTCTAAAATATCTTTAGATTTTGGTTTGTAAATTGAATTCTAAAGTGCAATTTTAAAGTTGCAAGCTTGAGTAGAAAAAATCCAGAGAGTGTGAGGTTAAACGAAAGTAAAAGCCAATTTTGAGTGAGACATAAGTATTTTGTGAGGATGTCCTATTGTAAGTCAAAGCGACATTCAAATCAAGAAGAATGGAACGGGTTAAGGTAAGACATGAAGTGTATGATGCAAAACCTTAACGATATGGAATTACACTTTAAATAACTTATGAAACTACTAAGTCCAATATGTAAGAAAAAAAAAGAGAAAGAAAAAGAAATTTATCCTCGAAGAAATAATTTGTGAAACTGAAAGGGGTGATATAGATATAGTCATCTTTGATAGTGTTGTTAAAAAATTAAAGGATGTTATGGTTACTTAAGACCACTAAAAGGGTGTTTTTTATGAGCTTGATGAGATAAAAAAAAGGTTTTAAGTGAAGTTGAGGATGTGGAGAATGTGGTTAAGGAGGTGGAGAAGGTGAATGAGGTTGTTTTAGAGGTGGAAGAGGATAGTGGTTCAGTTCCACATGAACTACCTATAACTAACCTTGTTTTGCCTAGTTCTTTTGTTGTTAGTGTGTTGGATAGAGATGAGAAAGTCCATAAGATGGCTTTCATACTATTTTTACCAATCCAAAAGGATAACTTTGAAGATGAATTAGTTCGAAAAGCTTCAATTCCTAACATGAATATGGTCAAGATTCAAGGATAAATTTTTGTTTTGAAGAGAAAGGGAATTATATGGATCTAAAAGGGCTACCTTGTGTCATTGAAGAGGGGCAACCTTATGCCATTTAAATAGGTTTAAATGGTGTTCAAAAACATAAATATAAGATCCAAATATAATTGGATCTTACTCCAATTTATATAAGGCAGATTTGGTGTTTTACTTTCAATTATGGGCTTAAAGTATATAGTCAATCCTTTAGACTAATACCTCACAAAGGGAAGCCTAAAGTGAAGATAAAAGAAGCCTTGTGGATTTAAAATAGCCTAGATGAAGATTCAAGCCTTGGAAAAATATGTGCAAGTCATGTACGACATCTGCAAGTTATGTACGGTGCATGTGCAAGTGAAAGATATATAGCATGTGATATTTATGTAATAGGGTTTTTTTATTCATAGTTAATTAGTTTGGGCCTATTTAACATAATTGGGATTTTATTTAAGTGAAAATGTGACTTTATTAAAAGTCATGTGACTTAAGTAGCTTAATTAAGGCTTGTTTTCTTAAGTAAGACACTTGGACCTATATAAAACGATCCCAACTCATCACTTTACTTTAGTTAGGTTTTAAGTAGTTGTTTTACCCTATTTTAGGTACGATTTGGTATTTTAAACCTATTGGGCTTATGTATAGCCATTCCCTTAAGGATTAGGACTAGTTAATAGTATAAATACATTTTTTAGCCATGTAAAAGGGAGATTGGTGAATGAAAATGAGTTGAGAGATTTCTCTTCAAGAAAGCTTTGTTCTTTCTTTTTAATTGCATCAAGAACTAGACTAACTTATCAAACAATTATTTGTGCCATTTTTTTATTCTTATTATCCCAATTATAAATGTTCTTAAGCACAAGTTGCTCTTAGGTTCATTAGGGAGGGTTTTTGTCTTGCTACATTTTTTTTATCAAAGTGTGCATGTGGGTTTATAGCTCATTAGTTATTGGGTTCCGCATCATATCTCTTTAGCCTTTTTTTTCATAACTTTTTGACAGGTGTCTAGCAAGTGTACTAGATCGGCTAATAATATAGGGAAATATATATTAAGATACCAAATATCGTATTCAAGGAAAAATGGATTGGTAAGAAAATATATATATATGAATTAAAGCAATCAGAGATTGTTTCCTAAATGTTTTTGATTTAAAGGCAAAAATTAAACTAAATAAACAATTAAACAAAACAAAAACTAAAATTAAACTAACATGAATTAAAATCAACACAATAACTGAAATTCTCTTGCTAAAGAAAGTATCTATCTTAACTTTCATTGTAATGACTTAATTTAAATAGGAATATGGTGATTATAAAAAAAAACTAGTAATAAAACCAAATATCTTTATGCAATGATATCATTCTTAGTATTAAACTCATAAACAAATCTAATACTCAGTATAAAAATCCAGTTTAACTCCCTAAATATTCATTAAACTCTTTTGCAAGTAAATTCAACTCCAATTTATTCTTAGTTCCTTTTCTCTCGGTATTAATCAATAATTTCAATACATAAATACTTCAAAATCATAAAACAATCATGCATTGATACTAAAGAGTTAATCCAAGAACATGCAAATCAATGACAATGCCTAAACCAATTTTTATTTATTAAATCAATAAACCAACAATTAATCTTAGCACAATCAACGATAAGAATATGTTTAAAACCAAGAAATAATCAACTGATATTAAAATTAAAGCTCAATCGAACTCTTTTGCATAGCCATGTAAAACAAAGCTTTATTTGATCAACTGTCATGCATCTTCCTTCACTAGGCTTGCACGACCACTTATGAAAAGTTTGTACTTAGCTTGCTTAGCTCGTCTTCATACGTGGCCGTTTAACATCTCATGCTATTTTTATGCACAATTGTTCATCACTTCTCTAGACTTCACGTAAGATCTTGGCTTTAATTTACTAATTTTACAGATTTGAGCCAGAACTTCTCATATTTTGCAATTAAGTCCATTTTTTTCTTCAATTTATCCCTAAAAACTACCAAAACTTACAATTAGCTCTTAAAACACAAATGTAAATATTTAAACTAAAATTCAACCAAATTAAAGCTAAATTAACCACTTAAACACCTAAAATCATATTTAAAATATTATATAATTCACAACTATCACTTTTCTCAGGATAAAACTTCACATATTTCATTTTATAATGAGGGTCCAAAATGATAGCAACATATAGTAAAAGATTCAAATTATCCACATTGTCTTAATATTTATTAAATTTCAACTGCATATTTATGGCTATGGCACTCATTATGCTATCATTACATAAACTCAACTTGTGAATCATGGTCTGTAATGACATGATCTCGCAATAAAAGCATTAGAGGTCACTAATAATGACCCGAAAACTTCAATTTTATATTGTAAAAAATCCTAAAAAACTTGATAAACATCTTGCTTTCTTCTAATCTTCTTATTTAGGTGGCCCAATGATTCCACCCCCTTTCGTTTTTCCTTTTCCTTTCATTTTTTAGCCTTATTTTTTTCATTTTAATTCCCACCATTTTCAACTCCATTCTTATTCCTATGAAAATATGAAAGAAACTTACAATCCTCGCATTCTAAATTTTAGAAATTTTTTTTTCAAGTTTCTCAACTACTTTTAACATTTTGTAAGTCAAACTCCATCTAGTTTCAACTTCTAAACATAAACTTTTTTACTTTCTCTACACACTTTTTGAAAATCTGTAATCTAAATGGAGATAATCTCACATATCTAACTGCATTATGAATTTTAACAATTGAATCATCCAAATCATCTAAACCATTTCATGAAATAAATTCAAAATGTGTGCATGTTGCTGAACCTAGCAAGTGCACTAGATCGACAAGTAATAAAGTGGGGTATATTAGGACCCTCAAATATCGTACCCAATGGATTATATGTGTAAGCTATGAAAATTAATTGTATGCTAAAGAATTCCCAATTATTTTATGTGTATGAGTTATCTATTTTCTATAATGAAGACTCTAAACAACTAAAATGTGCAATAAAGAATTTGCTAAAAAAAAAAAAAGCTGTGATTTTAATATAAGTTAAACTATGAACAATCAACAACTATAAAATTAAATATAAAAGAAACATTGCTCGAGCTCACTCATCCACCTTATACCTAATATGAATTACTTTAGATTACAGTTTCTTAACCTAAACATCCCATTCCAGAGCCAGCTACTCTAATTGCAAAGCATCCTATTTCGGAGAAAGCCTTATAACTAGCCTAAACATAGGTCTTAAATCCTAAGTTTGGTTTGCTTTTCCATTTCGGAGCCAAACAACACAAAATTCATCTATTTCACTCCACACTCCAACCCTAAAACTATAAAATATTGCACATCTAGAGTTCCATTCCGGAAAAATCTAAAATAGATTGTATTTTTGATAGAAAAGCTCAGAAAATTTCATTCATAACATTCAACCCACACAAGCATCAACATCTAACCAATATAAAAGATAAAAACCATTCAACAAAGCTGGAACATCACTCGAGTTGCTGAAAAAGAATTAAATAAAAATAAGCAATAGTGAAATAAAACATTCATATATATATCCAAATGTTTCTTTTGGATATCCCACAAATAAACATTTGTCAGACTTAACATCTAGTTTGTCTGACATTGTCCTCTTTACATAAGCAAGACAACCCCATACCTTCATATGTGTAAGTGTGGGTTTCTTTTTATTCCATATCTCATACAGAGTAACATCAACCGATTTACTAGGAGCTATGTTTAACACATAAACAGCAGTTTCTTGTGCATATCCCTAAAAGAACTTAGGTGAGTCTGCTCGGCTCATCATGGATCGAACGATATCTAATAGTATTCAATTTCTCCTCTCAGATATCCCATTATGTTATGGTGTATATGGTGGAGTCCATTGAGATAAAATCCCATTATCTCTAAGATAATCTTGAAATCCTTAAGTATTCTCTACCTCAATCTAATCTAAGTGTTTTAATACTCTTGCTAAGTTGCTTCTCTAATTCATTTCTGAATTCTTTGAACTTTTCAAATGCTTCTAGTTTATATTTCATTAGATAGATATATCCAAACTTGGAGTAATCATCTATGAAAGTAATAAAGTAGGAGTAAACTCCTCTGCCATGTGTAGTTATTGGACCACATACATCTGAATGTATTAAGTCCAATAGCATTATAGCTCTTTCTCCTTTACCATTGAAGGGAGCTTTTGTCATTTTTCCTAATAAAAAAGATTCACATATATCAAATGATTCATAATCAAATGACCCCAAATCACCTGAGTTGTGTAATTTGGTCATGCATTTCTCATTTATATGGCCTAAATGACAATGCCATAAATATGAGCTATTTAGACTATCATGTTTCATTCTTTTGGTATCCACATTATGCACTTCTTTAATTAAATCAAGAACAAATATACCATTCTCAATGATAGCTTTAGTATAAAATATATTGTTCTTAAAAATGTAACAACATTTGTCCTTTAAAGAAATGTCATAATCATTCATTAAACAACTGAAAGAAATAATACTTTTGGATAATGTTGGAGCATAATAACAATTATTTAACTCTAATATTAATCCACTTGGAAGAGGCAAATGATAAGTCCCCACAACTGTTGACATGTTTATGCCTTAACTCTTCTACTGCTTTAAAGCCCATGTATATCATTACACAAATGAGATCCACATCCGGTATCTAATACCCAAGATTTTTTTGATGTAATAGAATAAGTATTTATTTCAATCATATGAATACCTAAAGTAGAAGCATCAACTTGCTTTTTCTTCTTGAGAGAATCTAGATAGGCCTTGCAGTTACGCTTCAAATGACCATCTTTTTCACAATTGAAGCAAGTTTCTTTGGGATTCTCTTTCCTGGCAACCTTTTTCTTGGAAACCCCACCATGCTTTGGTTGTGCCTTGGTCATCTTCTTCTTCTTCTGCTTCTTGCCTTTAGCAGAAGTGACAACCATGAAACATTTTGAATCATTCTTGAAGGATCCATCAGCTGTTTTGAGCATATTGATTAACTCAGGAATGGTTACTTGGATCTTGTTCATGTTGAAGTTAAGCATGAAAGGTACGAAACTTGGAGCCAATGAGCATAAGATCAAATTATGTATAGATCATTATCCATTACATAGCCAAGTCTACTCAAATGCTTAATATACCCATACATCTTCAATGCATGAGCAGCAACCGAAGTGTCTTCCACCATTTTACAGCTCAATAGAAATCGAGCAATCTCATATTGTTAAGTTCTAGCTTGAGAAGAATAAAGCTCCTCTAGATGTAAAATGATGGTTCTAGCATCCATCATCTCATGTTGTTCCTGCATCAAACATGCCGCTGCTTTACTAACCTTCATGTATTTTCGATAAGTGCCCTTGATCTCACCAATGGAATCATCTGATGAAAGTGATGGTGGATCTTTATCCAAGACATAATGGATCTTTTCAGTTTTGAGAACAATTCTCACTTGTCTAATCCAGATTGAATAATTGTTGCTAACTAGCTTGTTATCCAAGATTGATCGTATGTTAATGTTTGATGTTCTCATGATGATGACCTAGATGTGAAAAAAAACATATGAGAGTATGTGTATATATATGTATGCATTAATAAGGTCTTTAATTAATCCATTTACTCCCACTATTTTATTATGAATTAATAGCCCTCACTATATAATCCGAAAAAAAACCACATGGTTTTTTTAGTAGGCTAATATCCAATACTTGATATGTAATTTGACCTTGACTGTAGTCAATAAGCCAAACTCCATACCCTTGAAAGGTAGGTATCTCTATAGCAATTGTGTCTCTACACAACTATTGGATCATTAGGTTATCAACTCTTGATACATGCATATCATATATAAATTCCCTAATCTTGCCTAAAGAGCCATTAGCCTTGACTATGGTTAACAAGCTAATGGACTATATACTCTTGATAGATGCATATCATATATACATTCCCTAATCTTGCCTATAAAACCATTAGCCTTAACTGTTGTCAACAAGCTAAGATGATCTATTTAATTATATTTGAATATATTCGATATAATGTGAGCTTGACTGTGGTCAACAACCCACACTATAAAAAACTCTAGTTCTTGTCCAATTAATGGAAGGCTTATATACCTTAGTATTAGTTTGAGGGATTTTAGTTAATTAAGTCTCATCATACATGGTTGGCATACATTGGTATGCATCATATATCTATCACATAAATATAAGCATACAAATATGGCATAGTTATGGACTTTACTACATTGATCTCCTCGAGCCAAAAGGGAAATCAAAGGGTCAAACCTAGGTAATATACATGATTCAAAAAAGAAAAAATAATTACATTATCTTCAATCTTGTTAGATCTCCATTCTGCCTATCTTGCTCCTTGATAGTGGTCTCTATTTCTATCTCGAATTCTAATTTAAGCAATCTAATTATATATTACAATTTGAAAAATAAATACAAAGTAAAAATAAGTGTTCGGGATATGAAAGTCCTCATTGGGCCGAAACATGCATTATGCTCAATCACATTGGGCCTTTGTCCATACCTATCCATCATACCAATCATACACTCTTATATGAATTTCTAATGCATAAATTAAAACCATATAATGGAATACAAACTATGTTTTAACTCTTGAAACTTACTTTTGAGTTATTTTAATAATATGATCAAATTAGGAAACTTTTTCCATTTTGGAAACTTTCATTTTAGGAAACCTTTTTGCATGCATGTGCTCTTACCTTAATTATCAATCCAATTGATTATTAATTGATTATTTAATTAATTAATCATATAAAATAAATAAAAAATTAATTTTGGGCTTAAAAGAAAGGGTAGGCCGAAACCCATAAATTTAAATCCTAAAGTTTGTTCACACACAAACTAGTTTTATGTCTATTGGACATTCGGGCCTTTTGAAATGAGCCAAGCCCACTCCATCCCTTACAATCCATTAATAAACTTAATTAAATTCTATAATATTTAATTTAAATCAGCTCCTTGGGCCCACCAAGTCATTCACTAATTTAAATCAAGTCCGTAAATATAATTAAGCCTATTACGTGGTTTTAATGAATTAAAATTAATTCAATTAATTCAAGGCCCATTTTAATTAATTAAATAAATTAAAAACACACCAATATATCAGATATATCAATTTTAGAAGATTAAAAATCATTCTGAACATGAACTTACCAAGAACACACGAAGAACACCAATTTATCGAACTTGTTGATTAAACTAGTTTTCATGCAAAACTCATTCAATTTTAATTTTGTCTGATCCTATGGCTTAGTATCACATATTAAAAACAAAAATTATCATCAAAATAATTTTAAAGTGGATCAATAAAAATTTAATTTAGAATAGCCCCTAAACTTTATTGAAAAATAAAACTCATTCACGCCAAGCACAATGATTCTTTTCTCAAAAGAATCGTTTTATTTTTCATTTTATATATTTGATCACATACATATAGAAATCAATATTTCTCATTCATGAACAATCAAATCTAATATTTTAAATTTCATGAAATAAATAACTCAAAAATAAAAATTATTCCGCAAATAATATAGAATTGTATATTCATGGCAAAACCGTGGCTCTAATACCATGTTGGGAATTATTAGTTACATACATCACATGTATAAGAAAAAATTAAAATTTTTAACCAATAGATCTAATCTTGCCATGAATTTGCAATATAAATATTAATGAGAATAAGAAAAATCATCTTTGATTTTTGTTGAACAGTTGATTTTCCTTCTCACCGGGTTGTCGCAAACCACAGTGTCCAAAATATAACACCTCCAATTAGTAATCCACACTAGATAAGGATCAAATGAACCAAGATTGATGGAGTTACAAGGATGGCCAAAATTCCTTGTTGCTAGCAAGGAATGAGGGTGGCAGCTAAGGTTAAAGAAATGAGAGAGAATTTTCTTTTCTCTTAATGATCACTTAACCCTAAATCCCTTAAACATGGATTTTTAAAATTAGGTTAAAAATCCAACTTCATAATGGGATTTGGCTCTTTAAAATTGTAAGTTTTAAAACCCTAAAATTGCATGTTTTCGATTCTTGTCATGGAATTGTATGGCATGTATGATCAAATTTTATTATTTTCCGCTACGTGATCTTTATGTGCATACCATGACATATTCCATCAATACAATATTTCAATTAAATTTTTTTTGCAAAACATTTCTAAAAAGTTCAGCGAACAATTCTACTTGATCATAATTAATTAAACTCTTTAATTAATTATTCTCTTATTCATTTCTCTTCTCCCATAATAATATCAAATATTATTATCCTTGTCATTTTATGATTTTATCCTTTACTCTATATGTGTCTAACCTATTGGGTTCTTATCCATATTAGCAGTATAATATGTAATTATGAGTTATATTCAAAACTCATATGATTTAAACTTCTTTAAATCATTTTATCAATCCCTTATTGATATTTATGATACACTATATACAAATCATGAGCAGCCTCTAGCTAGGCATCATAACTACCCAAATGTTAAGAAAGTCAAATGGTTTGACTGTACCCTTCCATAGAAACAGTTACCGTGCAATTACTCTTTTCACCACTCTTATCTCAATTAGATTCTGAGTATGGATTTCTGTCAACTTATATAAATCTAATTATGTATGTTCTATTAATTTAACCATTCTTCCCAAAATGCCCTTCATGGATCCCTATCTATCTTGGCATATTACTCTAGCCAAAGATTCTCTGAACAAGGCAATTATAGAATCATGAGAGATAACTTTCCTTAATAAATATGGGATGGTGAATCCTTTATTGATTACTTAAATATATTAAAGTAGGTCATGATATACCCAACCTTCTAACTATGTTCACTCCCAGTTGGAAGTAATCAATTATAGAGTAAAAGTATATCACTTGCTACTTAAGATAACCTTGGTGATCTCAAGTCTAAGGATACTTACACAACCGCTGTGAAGAGATTCCTCACTGACATAGATTTAATATCCATTTGAGGATTCTTTTTATAGGTCTTCAATGAACTTGTTATTCTAACAAGCATCCACATATTAGCTTTGATTATCTTCCATAATCAGAGTTATGAGAACCACTTCTTGAACCATTCAAAAAGCATAACATGTGCTAGTCTATCCGAATTAATAATGTCCTATCTTATTAACTCTATAACTAGGGATATTTAGATATTAACACATTTGCATGCAATAGACATCTCATATCATGAACAATTTCGTGATTGCCTTTGCACTGTGTTTATAATATCTAGGACTTCATTTATTAATTTAAGATTTACAAACTCATGTATTTAAACATAGCATTAATAAATGAATGATGTCTTTTATTAAGAATATGTATTAATACATATGAAATGCATCCCTTTTACATGGGCTTTAGGGCATACTTTGTAACAAGGTACTTACAAAAATCATAGTTTAGGATAAAATTTCATCAAAAGCTCTCAAAATCACACAAAATCTGTAATTAAATGAGAATGGGATTAAATTATTACATGCAAGCAAAATAGAGCAAAAGATACTAGAAAGACATAGAAAATAAGACTAAAATTAATCTAAAACTAAACATTGAATTGGAGTTATCAACCATCCCACATTTAGACTTTGCTTGCCCTTAAGCAAATGAGTCATCCATAATCTAGAAAACTTAAAAATCCAATTCAAAAAAAGAAAATTCAGAAAGGCTAGAGCACCACTCAACAGAAGACACTCAGATGAAGAACTCAATCAAAAAGACTCAAACTGATCTATATCAAACAATTTCTTATGTATATGTGTTAAGCCAAAACAAATTTATATTTTTTCAAAACCAAAACTACTAGTGAACTCCAACAATCAAGTAAATAAAAAAATATGAAAATTTTATGCTTGAAACTCGAAACAGCCATAAGCCACTCCTTTAACACGTGAGCCATAAGGGTTATCGCCACTAAACAACTCAGAACAAGACAGAATCACTAGGTCTTACATTAAGATTGTAACAGGGAAATTTATTAGGAAATTTGCTCTGCTTGAGAATGCCAATGTCGAAGCCATTTATGTTGTTTGCTAAGATGGGTTTTTAACTAATACTATGGAGAAAGTTCCTCTTTCTGAACCTAAGAAGCCTAAAACTATTAAGGTCAAAGTTGCTTGAATTGCTTCTCTGTGTGGTGACTATGGTATTCAGGTCGATGATGCAAATCAAGCTTCTTTGATGGTTATTTTGATATTTTATTTTCTCTTTAAAAAAAAAGTGCTCTATTGTTTTAGTAGTTTGATGTCTTATGTTATATCTACATTGAGTGTGTCAGTGATTGTTTTTTAAAATGCTCTGCTATTTTAACAGTTTTATGTCATATGTTATATCAGTGTGGAGTGTATCAGTGATTTACTAGACCTGCTTTATCAGTTAATTAAATTATATTTCGTAAAAATGTAAAGAATTTAAATTTTAAGGAAAATGTTAGAGCAATAGAGGTAATATATAGGATATATTATAAAGTAATGTCTACAACTATAGATCCTAAAACCAGGAAACCTTTTGAAAGAAATGAAACTTTATTATTTGAAGCAAATAGAGCTCATTCTAATATTCAAATTCCAAAATGGCTTAAATGGGATGAGATTACTAGATCAAGAAATTGGGAACTAAAAGAGGTATATGAACCTAAACCAATTAATATTAATAATAAATTTTCAAGAATATTAGAACATAGTGATGGATCAGTTCAAATAGATTTTTCCTCGGATAATAATCGTTCGAGTAGTTCTTCTATATATTCAAATAATAGACCTCAAATACCTAAATAATTATCTGCAAAAAATTACAATAAATGTAATGAAAATGCAAAATAAAAAAAACAAACGTAAAAAACAAGTCAAGAAAAGTCAAAAGTCAAAGAAAGTAGGCTATTTTGTCTCTTTAACAAAACCTTTACTACCGACATTTTACAAGTTTCAAAAGATAAGTTTTCGTTGAATAGTTTTCAAAAGTAGTTTTACTATTCTAAACTTTATTATCTTTTATCTTGTCTTTCACCAAACATAAAATACTATTTCAAAAAGCTAAGTATCAGTTTTCATCATTACAAAATACGTATTGTAAAAAGGATATGCTATCTTTTTATCCATAATATTATTACAAAGCATATTTTTGTTTCGAAACCTTATCAAAAGCATTATTAGAAGACAGGTGTTATATATGTATATATACATATATATGTATATATATATATATATATATATATATATGTACATACGTACATACATACATACACACACACACATATATGTATATATGTATATATGTATACATACAGACATACATACACACATACATACATATATACCTATATACATACATACATACATACATACATACATACATATATATATATATATATATATATATGTATATGTATATGTATATGTGTATGTGTATGTATATGTATATGTATATGTATGTATGTATGTACATATATATACACGCACACGCACACATATAAATATAAATATGTATGTACATATATGTAGATATATATATATATATATATGTATATATATGTATGTATGTATGTATATATATCTACATATATGTACATACATCTATATACATATATGTACACACACACATATGTGTGTGTGTGTGTGTGTGTATGTGTGTATGTAAGTATGTATGTATATATGTATGAACATATGTACATGTATATATGAATGTACATATGTACATGTATACATGTTTGTACATATATATATGTATGTACATATGTGTGTGTGCGTGTATGTGTGTGTGTGTGTACACACACACACGTACATACATATATATGTATGTACACATATGTACATACATATATATGTATATATGTATGTACACACACACACAAACACATACATATTTATATGCACACACACATATCTATATATACATATATATGTATATACATGTATATATATATGTATATATACATGTATATGTATATACATGTGCTCGAGGATTTCCCTTTCTATCTTATAAAATAAATAAATAAAATAAAGAAAAGTTGCAAGGGTGCCTATTGTTTTAATTTAGTTATATTTCTATTTCTTATGACAAAAAATCAATAGACGATTGATTTTTAGCTTTTTAGTTTCAAGATAAAATATGTTTTTCCTTTAATATTATTTAAGCTTAATTCTAATAATTGTGATAAAAGTATATGTCTATTTATGAATATATTTTAGGGTCATACTTGATTAGGTGTGTCTTACTATATTCTTATATTTGTTTTTAACCCCTTAAGATTTTGTAAATTGCAGGCAATATTACTAAATGCGGATTGGCCGATCGGATCTATTTGACCGCAAATCGAGAGCTTATCTGGTTGATTTGATAACTAAAAATCGATATGGAGAAAAACCATAAGGGATCAATGTGAACTGAATAAAAATCATATAAACTGATGAAAACTGGACCAAAACCTGGTATGACCACAAAATATTGGTTTGAACCAAAAAACCATTTTTTGTCAAAAATATCCATCTAACATTGTTTTTTCGCTGGAAAAAAAAATATAATATATATATAAAAACACAAAATAATTTAAATTTGGGCAATTTTAATAAATATTTAATGAATAAAATCAAAATTATAATTTATAATTGAAGAATATTGTTGAACATTCGTAATTTTTACTATGTTTATCTTAAATATTTACTATAAATAGTGAATAACTTGAAAATTTGTTTTATGGTTAATGTTTGATGATAAATGTGTTTTTTAAATTATTTTTTATTTTTATATAGCTATATTTTCATAATATTTATAAAAAAATTTAAAATAATATTATTTAAAAAAAATCCTGTTCAATCCTATCAAACCGATCGAACCAAGAACCCTTTGCCTCTCTTATTTTTTATCTGATCCGATTTTAATAATATTGGAAGGGACAGAGGAAACTTAGGCACTAACACCACCACCACCGGAGGAAGCTTCAATGTGGGGAATTAAGCTTCTTGAAGATGAAAAAACTGATGTGATCCTTTTGATTTCTTAAAAGCATATTAGAAAACTTGATTTCTATTCTAATGGTATTTGCACAATTGTTCAAATCAACGATCTCAAGAACTCTCCTGACCATTTTGAGAGCACAAATAAGCCACCAATCAAGCTATTGCATTTCTTCAAGATAACTATGTTGAATTTATTACCAAACTAGTAACCCAATGGTCATACTACTATTTGATTTTCTTTTTATTTAACCCATAATAATATATTTGTGAGATTCTAAATCTTGATAGATTTTTGTATTTGAAGGTGTTCATCAATGTTCCGTGATGGTATCTCACATTTAACAGGATAATTAGTCCTTTCCTACCACATAAAACCAAGAGCAAATTTGTAATAGTTGGTCCCTCCAAATCTTGTTGAAACCCCTCGTAAGTAAGAATCAAAGTTCCCTTTCTCAATTTTCATTTATGTTACTTTAATAGATTCCCACTAAATTCATTAAAAAAATCTTCTTTGAAGGGATTGGTGAGCAGTTGTATAACATGTCTATCACTGCCAAGCTGCTGATTGAATAGCGAATTTCAGCATAATGTTGCAAGTTGGGCTCCATACTTTTGCTACTGCTCCTACTGCTTTATTTTGCATTGTTTTTGCTGATGCCATGGGATTATGCTCTCCTATAGAGGTGTGCATCGATTGGGTTCGGGTGAACCCGACCCGAACCCGATTAACCCGAAACTCAAAATTTACATATTTTCCTCACCCGACCCTGCCCTATATAAATATCGAGCCCTTATCCATTTAAACCAATATTTTTCGGATCCCAACCCAATCAACCTGATTTATTCGAATTTAATTTATTAATGTACATATTTAAATTAAAATCCTAAATTAATACAAATAAAAAATATTAAATATCATAAAAAATATTTTAAAAATACAACAAACTAACAATTTCAAAATTACATTAAATATATTATATATTAATTAATATTGTAGAGAAATTATAATTTTTTATATATTAAAATTTTGGGTTATTTGGGTAGTCGAGTTTCATCCGATCCGACCCCGATTAATACCTAATGTCATTAACCGAACCAACCCTATTAATCCTATTAATCCCACCCGAATGCATTAGTTCGGGTCGGTTGATCGGGTCAATTCAGTTTTTGCACACCACTACTCTCCTAAATTGCTAGCTACTTCTCAAGGATTTCCCTTCATATGTTATAAAATAAAATAATAAATAAAAGAAAAGTTGCAAGGGTGCCCACAGTTTTAATTTAGTTATATTTCTATTTCTTATGACAAAAGAATTAATAGACGATTGATTTATAGCTTTTTAGTTTGAAGATAAAATATGTTTTTCCTTTAATATTATTTAAGCTTAATTCTAATAATTGTGATAAAAGTATATGTCTGTTCATTAATATATTTTAGGGTCATACTTGATTAGGTGTTTCTTACTTTGTTCTTATATTTGTTGCAACCCCTTAAGATTTTGGAAATTGTAGGCAATATTATTAAAATTGAATCGGCCGATCGGATCTATTTAACTGTAAATCGGGAGCTGATCCGGTTGGTTTGATAACTAAAAATCGAAATGGAGAAAAACCATAAGGGACCTGTGTGAACCGAATAAAAATCGTATAAACTGATGAAAATTGGACCAAAACCTGGTATAAATTAAGAAAATCGGTTTGAACCAAAAAATCATTTTTTGTCAAAAATATCCATCTAACATTTTTTTTTGGTAGAAAAAAAAATTATATATATATATATATATATATAAATAAAAAATAATTGAAATTTAGGCAATTTTAATAAATATTTTATGAATAAAATCAAAATTATAATTTATAATTGAAGAATATTGTTGAACATTCGCAATTTTTACTATATTTATCTTAAATATTTACTATAAATAGTAAATAACTTGAAAATTTTATTTTATAATTGATGTTTTGATGATAAATGTATTTTTAAACTATTTTTTATTTTTATATAGTTATATTTTTATAATATTTATAAAAAATTTTAAAAATAATATTATTTAAGAAAAATCCCGTTGAATCCTATTAAATCGGTCGAACCAAGAACCCTTTGCCTCTCTTATTTTTTTATCCAAATTGGTTTTAATAATATTTTAAGGAATAGAGAAGAAATGTAGTAGTTGCAGCGGTTTAGGAGAGGAGAAAAATGAAAGTATTTGGATGGTAGATTAGAATGGAGATAAAGGTGGATGAGAAATTCAAAATACCAAGTAATATATAATGACGTGGCATCGACTTCTTCTTTTGCTTCTATCTTCCTCTCATTCTTACTGCATCTCCAAATATGGTAGAAAAACGTTTGGGTGAGAATTAAACCTTAATTAATTGATAAACTATATTTTAATTTTAATGAGTTTCTCAACTAAATTGAAAAGAATGCTAATTTGATGTGTTATATATATATATATAATGGTGTTGATTACAGTAGCTCATCTAATCATTAGGTAATTGAATGTAATTCAATTGAATCTGTTAACATTAAATTTAAAGAATATCTAGCAAAACCAGAAATCAAAGTTGCATTTAAATTGAATCTGTTAACATTAAATTTAAAGAATATCTAGCAAAACCAGAAATCAAAGTTGCATTTAAATTGTTTATTATTATTATTATTATTATTATTATTATTATTATTATTATTATTATTATTATTATTATTATTAAGTTTTTAGCAATTTTTGATATATAAAAATTAAAAAGTAAAATGAAATACATTTATTAAGGCGAAAAAATGAAAAAAAAGGAAAAAAAAAGTGAGAGAGACAGATAAGAAGTGGAAAAAAGAAAAGGGAAAGTTCAAGTAATAATTTCTCTAATAATTTTATGATTATATATATATATATATAAGTGAAGGAAATAATAATAAATTTATAAGATTTTTAGCGACTAAAATTGCAACTGATAGTGGAAGGCATTTAGCGGTGGAAAAAGCTTCATCGCGAATTTTTATTGAGTAATCCTCAAATCATACCATGTGTCAAATGTAATTTTAAATTTTTTAGGGTTCTATTAATTTTTTTAATGTTTTTGAATTTTTTTACAAAAAATTAAATCATACATGAGGTATAAAAAATATTTATAAAAACAAAATTAATGTTTTATATTTAAAAATATATAAATATAAATAATTTATAATTTATAATTTATATAATATAAACAATTAATATAACTTGTATAATCCAATTATAAATTAATCAAGCTAATATAAAAAAAATTCCTTTTTTGGAAGGGGTATGCCTACTCAATATGCAAACTCGGATGGTCTGATTAATCTTGATCGAATCCTACAGAGGTCCATTGCTTTAACGTCGCAATTTGCATACATATGTCAAGCTCGTGGATTGAACTCGAGATATACTTAAGAGAGTCGGAATTCTCGTGTAAAAAAAAATTAATCAATAACATAGCTAAATTGAATTGGGTTAAATTAATATAAAATTTTAAATGAATTGGATGGAAAATGGACTGCAACCTATTCAACAGAAATTTGTATAGCCCCACCTAAGCTAACGAGTAAAAATTTTTTTCTTTTTTTTTTCTTTAATTTCTAGGAGAACCTTCAGTTTGGAGCTTCTTTACGTCCTTCAGGTTAGAAATTCTTTAGCACTCTCTTTTTTTCTATAGTGAGTGCTCTGAGATGCGGGTAATGAAAGAATATGGTATATAAGCATCTTGGATTAAATTATCTACTATTAGCAAACGCTATTGAGGAAATCCTAAGTGTTAGGTTTTGGGAACAAGCCATGATGCATTTGCATTTCCTGATTTTTGTCTTTTGATCGCTATTTATAATTATACTCTTTAGCACAATGGCTTAAATTTAGGTTGCTAGCCTACATTTCATATTTCAATTTCAATTTTATGCCGTTTCCTTCTTTCTAATATATTTCTTGAAGTTTTGGTGTGTTTTGAGTAGATTATGTTGTTTCTACTAATATGGTAAGGAACAAAGTAGGTGAAGAACTTGAAATCTACAAATAACCTTATTTAACTTTTAGCTTTTGCTAGAGAAATTGCATGATTCAAGTTTCTTGTCTAAACCATATGTTTGTATAGTTAGATCAGGGTTAAAAAGGAATTGGTTATGCATTCATCAATTTAGTTTTCAATTATTTGAAATTTCAAATCTAAACTATAGAAGTGCTTAGTATAGTCTATGTTAATGTATTCTATAGAAAGCTCGGAGTTTTTTGTAATTTCCAAATAGAAACTTCCATGTTTAAATGCAAATATGATTGGAGTTGTGATTATTTAGTGCTAGAAATGGTTATCAAATTGATGAATGTCTGTAGAAGTCTCCTGCAGGACTTTGTTGGTATTGTAATCGTAGTGCTAGTTTAAGTTTTGTTATTGCTTTGCTTGTTTCTTAAGGCCTTCAATGATATTAATTAAGTTTTTTCGTTAAAAAGAAAAGTGCTAGTATAGCTTCACCAGGGTGATTGCTCAAATTCCTTGCATGACCCAAACCAGCAATTAATAAGAAAGTATGTGACGGGTCTTTATTGAACTAAAATGTATTTTGTTAAAATCACTAGTTCAGAAAATGTTCTGTGTAAATTTAATTCATAACTTAGTTATAAACTCTCAAGTTAATTAGTGAGGTACATATAAAAAATGCATATAAAATGTAAAAAACTATTTAATTTTACATATTCAATCTACTGATTGCTTAATGTATAAAAAAATAAAAAAAATTACAAATTCAATATTATTATTATTATTATTATTATTATTATTATTATTATTATTATTATTATTATTATTATATTGCATTTATTTTAAATTTTTATTTTATCACATATTGAATTTAATTTTGATAACAAGTATTATTATTATGAAATTGAATTGTGGATTTTTTTTTCTTAACTAGAGATTTAGATTTCGCTCCTAAATATTGATCATCTTTGAATGCTTAAGAGCAAGTGCTTTGTGCCCTTTATTTTTTTTATAAATCTACCTAACCTGGATCTAAATTATTTAAAAAAGTGAAATTTAATTACAAAATAATTACACCAGAAAGTAAGTAGTATTATATGAAATTAAGGATTTGAAAGGCCACGCATGGTTCACCAACTTAAAATCTTGGTCGTTTTTATTGTATACAATCACTCAAAAGCATAACCTTGTGTTGTGATGTATTATAATCATTAATTTGTGATAAACAAAGATGAGTTTGCATAAAACATTCTGATTTCTAGCTCCACCTTTCATGCCTTTGGTTAACTTTGTGTTTCCACAAACATATTAGATGATTGGAATTTATAAGAAAGCTTTAACATCCTTTTCCACGGATTAGAATAATTTACCCCCATTTTTTTGCGGTTATAATTGTTAGAGTGCTCCTCTTTGAGTCTTGAGTATAGCTGAGAGCCTACACCAATAGAGATGCATTTGCACATGCATACACATAAGAATGATTGGATTCCATTTTTGGCTACTGAAGCCAAATTTTTGCATGCAAGTCACTTCTTGAACTTAATTTATGAAATTGATATTTAAGCATTAGTTTGTTTTTCAAGCAATTAAATGTATTGCCTATTTGTCTTTGATTATGATGGACTTTATTAGTCATAATTTAATTTTTTTTTTGTATTTCAGGATAAGGTTGTTGAATTAAAAGAATAATTTTGTCTTAAGGAAACTTGTTTAATGAGGTTCAAATTTTTATGAGACTATTGGGGTAAGAAGAGGAAAAGAATTAGTAGGTGTCTTGCATATCCCTCCGCCTATAGACAGTGGATTCTAAAGCGGCTCTTGATCATGATTAGCTAATGAGAAAAGTGTTCCTTACAAATAGACAAGGAACAAAAGTGCCAAGACTTTCTCTCGAATTTTATGATTTTAAAATGTTTTTGAGCTTTTTTACGAGTTTTAAAGGTTTAAAAATCTTTTCTGAGTGTTTTTTTCTCTTATCCCTCTATCAGTAAGCTCAAAATGGATTTAAGGGGCCAATAAAAAAATGTTAAAGTCAAAGTCAAAGGGCTTGAGTCACACCCTTAACTCATGGATCAAGCCCGTGACTCACCCCCATGACTCACTCTTGGAACACATTTTGGGCTCAACAATAGGGAATAAAAATGGGGAAGATTTTTATTTTTTTGATCCCAATCTAAAATTAAATGTTTATGAGATATTTAACCAAGAAAAGACAAAGAAAGGAAGGCTCTTTCTCTCAAATCTCTCTCCTCTTCTCTCTCTCTCTATAAAACACACACATACTCTATTTCTCAAAAATCACACACAGAGGAAGGGGAAAGAAGTAAAAAAAAACTTGTTCTCTTATTTTTGATGGATCCCCACTAAGGATTTTATTCTTAATCTTTAAATCTTGTAAATTTAGTGTATAAATTGAGTTTTATTGTATAGATTTTATTTTCCATTTTTATAGCTTGGTTTTGTCTAATTCTTGATTCCTTTAATTTGAATTTGTTTATATATTATTTATTGTGATTTATGATTGTTTTGCTCATTCACTAATGCTAACTAATTAAAATCATGCTAGCCAATAGTAACTTGAAGGAAATAATTAAAATCATGCTAGCCAATAATAACTTGAAGGAAATAATATTTATACAAATAGAATTTTAGATATCTTTTTGTACAATGTTGCAAAAGAGTGTGCACAATACTAGTATTCATATTATTTGCACAACAATTAAGATGTATATATTGATTTTGAATGTTGCATTCATTAATTAATATATATTTTTAATTTAAAACCTAGACCTTTTCTATTGAATTTATCATGTTTATTTTTGCAAACAGGAAATACATGACTTTGCAAAAAATTTGCAATAAATAATGCAGATTTTTTAAAAAAATAATTAATATTATTGACAATACTGATGGAAAATTCCATCGTATTTTTTTATTAAATTAAAAATTATTTTTATTAAATAAATTTACCGATAAAATATCGATGGATTTTCCATTTGTAAATAGTAAAATGACGAAATGTCCATCTAACTTTGGAGCAAAATTACTGATGGATTTATTTTACATTTTCGTTGGTAAGTTGTAATCCACCTGTGTTTTAATAATGGATTAAGTCTATCAAAAATTCATTAGTAATGGCATTTTTCATCAATAAAAAGCCAAATTCCATCAGTAAATCAATTTTTTTTTGTAGTGATAATATAGAGTGACTAAGACGTACTTATATCCATACGAGCTAGGGAAAGGCACCATGAAATCAATTCCTTATACATTAAACAACTCATAAACTAGAAAATTAGTCAGAGGCATCTTATCTATCTTTGAAATATTCCTAACCCATTAGCATCTATCACATGCTTTTATGTATACTTTAACATCATCAAATAAGTTTGGTATGATTCATGTTGAACCCCCAAATGGTGTGTAACTTATTCTCAAAAGCCTATTTTTAGAGCCCAAAACCAAATGAAGGTTCATTTAACTTATGAAGACTGGTCTTTTTACAATGGACAGGGATTTAACCTAATTCTCCAAGTCTCGATCCTCGAAAAGAAATGAGATAACATCTTAGGATACCTTATTCCATTTTTGGTGATTTATGAGGGTGCTTGTTGGGCACCACAAGGTAGGTATCATGAAGTCAAAACCTAATAGAACATTGAAAAAATTATTCTAACCATATAAGCTGAAACAAGAGATGGTTTGAGACTTAACTCTTATTCACACCTAGGTTAATGTTATATAAATGATTTCTTAAGATTAATTATTTATCTATTTTCTCACATGAGTTATTAGAAAAAATTAAAAACACACTTAAACATGCATGGAAAGCTAGTGAATCATATTAGAAAAAAAGTAGTAAAACTATTATGTCTACTTGAATAAATAAATCATACATAAAATAGAAAATTTACTATATCAATTTTGATGGGAAGATTGGTTCTCACATTTATATTTACAAAAAAAAATAGGGTTTTTTTTATGTATTTTGGATAAAAAAGGAAATAATTAATCCCATGCAACTTGACAAAAGAAATCATGTCAATTGATTAAGATAGAAAGCCTTATAAAGGAAAATTCTTACTTTTTACATGTTATTTTTATTGTTGAAAATAGGACATTGGTCTTTTTATTATAAAAAAATTCCATTCAAACTTATATAAATTCTTTTGATGAATTTGTATGCCAATGATTGAAAATATTTTATCATTACAATACCAATTGGAATTAAAAAGGCCAAATTAAGTACAAAGTAATACTAATTAACTACGATGCATTCGTCATAGCCTCTAAATCTATGTCCATCGAGAACATGTGTTTGCATATAGGTTTATAAGAGAAAAAATGTAAATGGATAAAAATATAATGAATAAAAATAAATACTCGAAGAAAGAAATATTTGTATATTTATGAAAAGGAAACTATATAATATAAAATTAAGTGGAAAAATAAATATATATGCATGTATGGAAACAAATATATAAGCAATAAGTAAAAAATAGACATGCATAAAAAAAATAAATAGCAACATGAAATAACACAAAACAATAAAAAAAAAGAAAATCACACATTCATGGGATAGGACTAAAAAACTACCAAAAAGGTGACAGATAAAAAGCTAAGGAAGATGGGATGGACGAACAACAATGTATGCAATGGGAAGGAAGGCCGTATGATGTCCCATCATTTGCGATGAGGGATAGGTATCTCATGGTCATTTTCCTATGACTTACACCCTAGAGGAAGAACCAAGACTAGCAATATATAAAACTCCACCCACAAGCTAAAATCACACTAATAAATGCATAGAAAAGGCCAAAAAAAACCTTAAAACCACTTTTGAATTTTTAATTTCACTTTAGAACATGAGATAATCAAAGTTTAAAACATAAAAATAAATATGAAAAGGATGATGAATAATAAACCTATAAACATTCTTTTTGACACGAATTTAAACCAAATATTCAAGAATCATGCCATAGTGAGCATAAAATGAGATTAGAGCATATAATATACACAAAATCCTAAGAATAAAAGAATCAAATTTTGAAAAAGTAAAATACAATAACAGAGTGTTATTTATATGTTATTCATTTAAATTTTTAGTACAAGAAAATTAATGAGTTTAAAATATTACCTTCAGTGTAGTTGTTGCAAATAGCCAAGAGAATCCTAGTGTTTAGCCCCCCTTTTCTTTCAATTTTCCAAGTTACAAGGAAAGTAGTTTTAAAAACTCTTTGTAATTTTTGTGAGTTCATTTTTTCAGTTAGAAGGCTTCCCCCTTTTAAAAAACATTCAAAATTTATATTTCCCTTAGAAGAGAGAAAAGTAATCATGATTTATAAATTTTACAGGGTAAACCTTGGAAAAAATTTGCCTTTTTCCTTTCTTATTTTAAACCTGTAAAAATATGGGAAAAAATTGTAAAAAAAAAACCCAGTGATAGGTGCCACTCATAGTGACAAGTACGCATTACCGGCTTCATAAAAATACCCCTTTCTTATTGTGACTCGAACTGAGTTACACCCATGACTTAACGAGTCAGGGGTGCCACTCAAGGTGAGTTATGGATAGTAAGAAGGAGATGGGAAGGAGGTATTATAGGCAACAAGGATGACTGTTTTAGTGTGTGATGTGCCACTCAAGGTAAGTTATAAAGAGTAAGAAGGAAATGGGAAGGAGGTTTTATGGGTAACAAGGGTGAATGTTTTAATGTGTGATGGGCATCACTGAACATATGACAAGAGTTAATCAACCCTAACCCAAATTTTTTGCATATAAAAACCTTGCTTCAGTCCTTGGAAAAGGCATAAAAGGGTGATGCCTAAAGAAAACCTTAAAAGACCCAAAAATTGAGGATAGGGACTAGCACTTCCATTCTCTATCTATAATATGAGTAACATTATCCTCATTGGGTAATCCTGACCTGAGTTGACTTAGGACCTAGTGTCTATAGCTGGCCAAAAAAGTTTTGATTGAAAATTTTTCATTGAAATATGATTCATACTAAGATGCCTTTTAGCTTCTCCATCATGAAAAAACTTTACTATATTCCTTTACTCCTTTTAAGGTACACAATGTCCCAAAATATAATTTGAGTACAAATTGAACAAGTAAAGTTCATCCCGAATATAGTGGCAAACATTGGATAAAAATTTCTTACCTTGTTATGAATTGAAATATTTATGAACCCAACCACCTGCAAAGCAATTAGCAATATCAACATACTAATGAGGCATGATAGTATGTAAGAAAATTGAACAAAATTGTTCATCCTTAAAGAAATTAAAAATTTCCACCCTTTCAATTCCTTAGTGTTCCAATTCCTTACTTTTGTAAAATTGATTTGTAGTCTAGATATGATTAGTTACAAGTTATAAGTGAAGATGTACCTATGATTGAATTTGTAACAAAATGTATACCTATAGCTTTCATGGACTTAATGAATAGGGCATTCAATCCTTTACTTAATCACTTTATGATTGTTTTTTAGTTTAATCATAAAGTGAGGATGAACATGTTTGGCATTTAATAATAATATTGCATACTTTGGAAAAACACTAGTTGTATGCCAAGTTTTTTAAACGTAAATTTTGGCTAAAAAGTGTAGCCTTTTTAGGCTATGCAGTGTCTAAAAATGGTACAGAAGTAAATCCAAAGATTGTGAAAGCGGTGTCAAATTGCCTAAGGTATACAACTGGTACAAAAGTGTGACATTTTTTTATGTTTTGTTGATTATTATACAAGATTTATACATAATTTTTTTAGAATAGTAGTGACATTAACTTGGTTAACATGGAAGAAACTTTTTACTTTGCCTTCAAAATTAGGGGGATTTACTATGTATTGTGGTGCCTTTCGAGTTGACCATCTTAGGTTTGTGTTAATATAAAATGATAAGGCAATAGCTTATGCTTTTTACAAATCGAAGAAGCATGAAGAAAACTACCCCCTCCCTTTCGTGGCTTAGAGATAGTGACAATGATGTGTTTGTATCGAAAATATGGAGGCATTATCTTTATATGACAAAAGTCTAAATTACTTTTTCCAACAAAAGAATATGAATTTAAGACATGGGTAATGGATGGAATTTTTGAAAGATTATGATTTGAAATACTATACCATCGAGGTAAAGCTAATGTATTTATAAATTCCTTGAGTAACAAATCTACTAAGAGTTTAACTCACATTTATATAAAGAAATGATAACTAATTAGAGAAATCTAATACTATATGCTAGTGGGGTTTAATTATAGATTCAAAACTCAAGAGTCTTACTAGCTCATTTTTGAATTAAATATATTTTTTAAGATAAAATCAAAACAACTTTGAGTAGAGATCCTCAATTATGCAAGATAGTGGGTGGAAGTGAAGTGAAAAAAGCTAAAAAGTTTAGGTTAGATAATACAAATGGTTGTTTGATGTATACTTCTAGGCTAAGTGTTCAAATTTTGGATAATTTATGGAAGGAAATCTTGGAGGAGGCACCATTTACTACTTATAATATTCATCCAAGATACACCAAAATATATCAATATTTTAAAAATTTGTATTGGTGGAATGGTATAAAGAAAAATGTAACGGAGTTTGTTTCCAAAATTTTGAATTGTCAACAAGTTAAGCTTGAGCATTAGAAAATATTAGGGTTATTAGAACAACTTCCAATTCCAAAATGGAAATGGGAAAGAACAGCCATAAACTTTGTGGTTAGTACACCTTAAACTTTGGGTGGATATGATTCCATTTGGGTAGTTATTGATAGAATAACCAAGTAGTTAGCACACTTTATTCCATTAAAAATAAAATATTTTGTGGGTAAATTATCCAAGTTATATGTTGACTAGATTATGCGTTTACATGGTATTCCATATTCCATTGTGTACGATAGACGTTTGGTGTTTACATCAAAGTTTAGAGAAAGTCATAATAAGCTTTATGTACAAGGTTGGATTTTAGTAATTTCTTCCATCAATAAATAGATGGGTAGTTTAGTCGTATTATTTAGACTTTGAAATACATGTTAAGAATGTGTGTGATGGATATTAATGGTGGTTGGGATTTAAACTTGCCATCGATTAAATTTACCCATAACGACAACTACCATGCTAATATATTAATGGTATAATTTAAAGTTATTTATAACAAAAAATGCATTTCACATCTTTGTTAGGAAGAAGTCGAAGAAATGAAGTTAACAAGATCGAAATTAATCTAAACAACTTAAAAATATGTTTATTATTAAGTAAAAATTGCAAAATGCTTTTTTTAGGCAAAAGAGTTAGGTGAATCTACGAATGAGGGATGCATAATCACTACAAGAAAAATACTATTTACCAACGAAAATTGGCAATAAAAAATGTTGATTTTTCATTAGTAATGAAAATTAACTACAGAAAGAGTCATTGTAGATATGAGCGTTGGTAAAATTTCCTAATGGAAATCAATTTCGCTGGTATTTTATCGACGAAATTAAACATTTGTTTATTATTAAGTAAAAATTGCAAAATGCTTTTTTTAAGCAAAAGAGTTAGGCGAATCTACGAATAAGGGATGTATAATCACTACAAGAAAAATACTATTTACCAACAGAAATTGGCAATAAAAATGTTGATTTTTCATTAGTAATAAAAATTAACTACAGAAAGAGTCATTGTAGATATGAGCGTTGGTAAAATTTCCTAATGGAAATCCATTTCGCTGGTATTTTATCGACGAAATTAAACATTTTTCATAAAACCCACCAAATGTAAACTATCATGAAATTTTTTATTTACCAATGGAAAAAGATTTCCATTGCTATTTTTAATGAGAGAAATTACAAGTTGCGTTGCTAATTTTACTGACGAAATTCGCCTATCTGTTGCTAATTTTAACGATGAAAATTATAATTTTTGTCATTAAAATTAGCAATGGATAAGTGAACTTTGTCGATATATTTATTGATGAAAATTATAATTTTTGTCATTAAATTAGCAACAGATTTAATAATTCTATTAGTGAATACTAATTTAATATTTATTGGTAAAATTTTAGTTGGGTAAAAATTTTGTAGCTTTGCAAAATTTTTCAGTATCGTTCATAAATAAAGATAATCCAGATTTGTAATGAAATTTAAAAAATATCCTGATTGGTAGTATAATATCAAAATTTTAATGTACGACAATAAAAATCTTGAAAATATATGCTAATAATGTAAAGCAAGAATCCATAAAAAACATAACAAGAGTATTAAAACACAACATAAAACCAGTTTCATTACCTAAATATTACAAATCTAAACTATGGATTGGGTGAAAAAGGATGATCTCATTGTTGAGTGTAGACACCATGACCTAAGGTAGCCTAGATTAGGGTTGCTCGATTATGAGGAACAACTCATATATTCTAATAGAAATTTTGAATCTTAAGTTTCGACCTTAATTTTCACTTTTTTATAAAATATTTTTGTGGATTTTAACATCAAATTTCCAAGAGTTTTTTAAAAGATTTCAAAAACCTTGAATTTTAGTCTTTGCCAATGAAAAAGGATCATCTATCATATAAAGATGCCTGTCAGTGGCCATTTTCTTCAGGGTCATCCCTCAGTAGATGCCCTTATCCAAGCTATACAGGACTGCCAGTAACTCGATCATAGATGAATGTCTATCAACAAGTCACGTCCAAATAAGTCCATGTCAAATTTAAGTGTATTTTTGTGAACTTTGAAAAATCGTGTGAGGGATGCCCATTTGTCAACTACCAATGACCATTTATAGGAATTTTCTCTAGATTTTCCATGTTTTCTAGTTTTGAAATTTTTGTTAAAGATCATATTTGATTTAGTACGAATTTAAGGGAATTTAAACTTCCAATTTTTGAGGGATTAGAGTTAGAGTGGCTCTTTAACTCCTCCCTTAATTTTTAAATAAGTTTTTTAGGGTTTTTAAGGGGGACTCACTTTGGAAAAATAGCAAACTTTTAACAAAAAGAAAATGATTCTTTGTTTTGGGGAGTACAAGCTTTAAATTTTTTTCTTTGACAAAAATCATTTGCATGTTTTCATAAAATATGGGATTGAGGATTGAGACTTAGATCGTTGCTTTCTAGAGTTATAGAATTTCACTTTCTACGGGTAACATTCTAGGTTTTAGTTTCTCTCTTTTAGATTCCATGCCATGATCACAAAGTTAATTATGTTTATTCTTTGTTTATAATGCCATGATTTATGTTTTTATGATATTTAATTTTATTTTGTATTCTCTGCATTACCATGATGACTTTAATCTATTAAATATGATAGAATAGGATGTTAGGTTTTAAATTCTTCCATTGATGCAAGATAATTATCATGATTTAATTCCTGTGTTTGCATGTCTTCTTGTTATTTTGGCATGATTTAAGTTATATTTCTAATGTTGTCTTTAGTTTTGCATGTTATAAAATCTTAGATATGCATGTTTAAGGTTTAAATGATTTCTTCTAGTTTTTCCCTAAAAATCTACATTATGCCTTTATTTTTTAGTAACAGATGAGAAAAAGGCCCGACAAATGCCCGTCAATCAATAGCAACTGACGGAACATCTTGATGCCTCCTTCTCATCCATCCCTTCTTTGTGTTTTGGCCATTTGTATGTTTTCTTTGCCATCTATCCTTCATTTTTTATGCTTTTTAGGCTTATTTTATGTGTTATTTACTTGTTTGTTTCATTTGGAATGTTTAATCATATTATAATGCTTTTTTTTTTCTTTTTTTAGCATGATTCATGCTTTGTATAATTAAATATTCATTCCAATATGCATATTTTTATTATTTTAATTCATTAATTGATTTATTTTGGGTTTTACATGCTAATTATTTTGCTCTCCTTATATTTTTTTTCCTTTAAACCATTATTTTATGCATTTGAGATTTCTTTTAGGAGATTATTTGGCATTAGAGAGATCAGCCTTAGAACGGTTCTTTCCTTTTTCTCTCACTCTTTTCACTGTATTTAATTTATCACATTATTTAATTATGCTTTATGGTTGGTTTATTTATTTGATTTCTGTACTTTACTTTTTATTCAATTTTAGATGTATTTCATTTTGGGGAATTGTAATAGGTAGTAAAAAAAGGTATTTTTAGCATGACAATCGAAAAGGTCACTTAAAATATTTTCTACCTAAATCAATTGGCTTTTTTAATAAAATGAACCAATGTCAACTTTTTTGTCCCAAAAAATCACGCATAAAAAGAATTTTTGCTAATGAGCATAAAGGAACCAATGTTCCCAAAACCTAATAAATAGCACAATTTATCTATGATATTTTTATTCTCTTGTTGGACAATTTGCCTCTATAATAATTTAAGTAGGTTTATTTTTTATTGCTTTATTTACCATTTTATTTGATTGATTGAAATATTTATTTAAATTTATCGCAAGGCATTGTGTGAGAAGCGAGATAATGGACTAATGAAAAAAAATCTAATTATAATAAACACCTAACCAAGATACAAGTAAGAGTGATGTTCCAAATACTGATCTATGTGTGGACATCAAAAGGTTAAGATTCATTTCCCAACGTCTTTTTAGGTGGCAACTCCATGAAACCTGTCTCTTTGACCCCACATTATATGGTTTCATGGATTGACCAATAACAATACAATTGGGCACAACCCCTTTTCTAATGTGAAGTGGCCTATTATCAAATCTATAAGCCTTGTTAGGTCTTAAACCCTGAAGCAAGCCTTTGAGAACCAACCTGGACATTAGTAAGCTCAAGTGCATGTCACACTGAGATGAGGTGTTGCCCTTGCTCCTTAACTCTTCCACCTTATTCTATAGCTTTGTTATACATTCCAGCAACATACAGACTGTGTTCTCTAGTTGAATAAGTCTCTCAATGGATTGGGGCTACTTACTAAAAGTAGTTGTAAATGATATAGAGGAATGCAAATGGAATGTGTTTGCAATAGAACCTAAGCCAAAATTCCTTCCACAGCTGTCATTACCACCAATTGCTTGAAGAAATATCTGACTCTCATCGACATTTTTAGAGCTCTATTACTGTCAAATGAGGGTCTCTTATATTTTCTCCTATCATTATAATAGTTACAATTAGTTAGCGATAATTTCATAAAATAATTAATATTAAATTAGTATTAATTTATAAATTTTACATACATTAAGTTATTTGCAATGGATGTTGATAAATGTCTAAACATCATGCTTTTTTGTGTGGGTGTTCAAAAAGACTTGAGGATATCTAGGCTTCCTACGTATAGACTTTTCTTTCATAATATGAGGAGTTGCAAGTGAACCCAATTTTACAAAAAGTTCAGTAGAATTTCCTCTATTTTTATGATATTTACCCCCTGTGAAACAAAAAAATTCTCTCAACAACACAACCATTTATGAAAACAGACATTTATAAAACTATCATTATTTATAATAACCATACATTTTTATTCTAAATTCATAAATTACATTAAATTGAAGTGTAATTTTGTTTAGTTAATACATAAATAAAAATATAATCATAAAAACATAAAATTGGCACCTCATTATAATGGACCCTTTGAAATTGTCAATCACATTGAAGAAGTTGCTTATCTACTAGCAATACCTCAATATTTATCTCAAATTCATGAATTTTTCCACACGTCTATGTTAAATAAGTACATTTTAAAACTTTCACATGTTCTTCACCATCAAGCTATAGAGATAATTGAATCAATGGCCATTGTGGATTTTTAAGTCCAACAAGTCTAAACCAAAGCAATTCCAATGATTGATGTTATGTAGGGTAACCATTAAATGGAAAAAGATGTATTTAGAGTCTTAATATGAAAATATAAGCATGAATTTTCTTAGTGGGGTAAGAAATGAAAAAGTCTATTTTAAAATAAATAATTTTTAATTTAAAAAAAAAGTAGGATAACAAATTTTACAATAGCTCTCTCTTTCTTCCTCTATTTTCATTTTTTCTTTCTCTATAATTTTTTCTCTCTAAGATCTTTATCAAAATTCCACAAAATTTGCCAAATAAATTCTCCTTTTCTATAGATTTTAGCCTCATAAATCTTGTGGCAGTGTTTGATTTTGCAAAAATAGGCTTGAATTTAAAGATATTTTGATTTGAAATTTTTGTAAATGTGATGTTGTACATGCATTGCATTTGTGTATAAAACAGAGGCCATAATAAAACTTACAGGAAAAATGAAATGGGGTTAAAGTTGGAATTATTGTAAATGAAGCTCAAAAATAGGCGATTCGAGCTTGCTGGAGTTTTATGACTTTACACATTTTTAGCTTTTTTTAGCATTCATAGGTGGACACTTTTACAAGTTTAGAATCTATGTTTTATAAGCTTTTATTTTACACCTTATTTATAAAAAAATATATTTCAATGACTTACCAAGTAATACTAGGGTGGATCAAGGAATACTTTAACAAGCCTTTAGAGAGATAATTTTTCCTTAATTTTCTAAATTTATTGGTGTGATCAAATTTTTATTTTGGGACTTGATTAATAAATTATGATTTTTTAGGTGTAATGTGATAATATTTTTTAATTATATACAAATTGTTAATAATTGATTAAAGTTTGTTAATTATTTAAATTTTAGCATATTGTGAGGTATACATCTTTGTGATTGATAATGGAGTAATTTATGTGATAAATAAATATGTACGTATAATTAAGTGCTATGAATTATTATTGTTGTTATTGTTATAAGTGGTAGATATTGTTACTAATATTATTTGTAATTCATTAAGCAGAATGAGAATTTGAATTTTGAAAAGACCAGTAAGTATTATTGTTGAAAGCTCATATGTGCTTTTTAAATATATTCGGCCCTATGTGAAAGTAGAAAGATGTCCGTTTTAGAGAGAATACTATCAAATCTATTGTACAATTCTCGTAAAATGTGTAGAGTCCAAAATTATAGAAATATTATTCTACTCTAAATAAATCTTTCTAAATTTCTCCTCAAACTTAAGGAGATACACCACATCAGTAAACAAACACATTTGTAACTCCCCATCTGTGAGTTAACATTAGATTTATTTTAATTCTCTATAAGCATGTGTGTGCACATACATGCATAGCATTTCTATTGTTCTCGTTCTATTACATTTATACATTTGAAGTTAATGGACCTGCTATCGGGTAGGCAACACCAGAAACATGGGTGCGTTAGTAATATTTCTATATGATTTGATGAGATTGATGCTTAGTTGAGAATACTATGAGGTAATAATCATAAATGTGTTTAAGTAATGGTAGAAAGGTTTTCAATTGAGATATGCTCTCGATCTCTAACTAACTGGATGTGTTTTTGGTCGAGTGAGACTTTCAATCCCCTAGTTATTGGATTTAAAAGAGCGATATAACCATTGGATATTTTATGCCTAGAGTTCTGACATATCAACTTCCGTTGTTTTTTGTGTAAATGTTGCATGACATGTGAATGTACGTTGCTCATATATTATATATGTGGAATTAAAATATTTTCTAATATTAATTCAAATTGACTCTTGATAATTGTGAATTATAACTATATTATTAGTATATTTTAGTGTGTTTAATATGCTATTTTAGTGTTAATTTATTTAATTTGGTGTTTAATTTCTAAATTTCTATTTTTCTGGACTTGATCATAATTTTTGACGTTTTTAGGGACTTAATTGAAGAAAAAGGAAAAGTTACATAGGAAAGGAGAAAATCTATTTAGCTTAAAGATTTTGCAGAATTAATCACATTGAAGTATATAATGAAGCTTCTTTATCAAGGAGATTTTCTCCTTTACCTAGGATATTTTAAAAAGGCAGATGAAAAGATCCACCTCGATGGAGGGAAATTCTCCCTCTATTAAAAAGACTATGGCAACATGAGATGTAGTGTAGTTTTCCTCGATAGACGTACTTTTGCCTTTAACAAAGCAACTCAAGGGACACAGGAAAAAATTAATCTCCTCAGTAGAGGGATTTTTCCCTTTACAGAGGTAAGGTGTTTCACACAAGATTAAACTCTATTTTCTTCTGTAATATGAAGTTTATTTGTAGTAGGTTTACTTTCTTTTGAGGTATTTTTAGAAGACAAAAAAATCAGTATTTAAAGGAGCATGATTTCTGAAGAAAGGAAGGTTAGTTTTTGAAGTTTGAGACCTAGCTTTGAAGAGTAAAAAAGCCTGGGATTTGAAGGCTACTATTTGGATGTTCTAAAAAGACTTCAATGGAAGCTAACAACTTATGTGTATTATAATATTTTCTTTTAGATTTTCAGTTATTTTTAACATGAATAGTGAGTAGTTTTCTTTACTTTTGTTGAAGAAAACTTGAACATTTATACTTTTATTGTAATGACTTTGGTTTGTGCTTAATTTTCAACGTAAGTGTGTTATGTTTTAGTTCTTAAGCTGATTTTTATCTTAAGTTTTTTCAAGTTGATGATTAATGTATTGAATAAATGGTTAATGGTCAATTTCATCTATGACTTATGATTTGCATATTTTTGGTTTAATTCACTCAAGTTGATGCATTATTATGTTCTAAGAATTGAGGTAATTATGTGTTGGTAAGATTAGAATTAAGACTAAGAAAGTTGAATTAGACTAAGAAAGTTGAATTAAGAATAGACTTGAATTAAATCTCTTGAAAAAGGATTAAATCAAAGTTTAGGATTTTATAAACTGAATCGATATGCTAAGTGTTAGATTGTTCATAATCTAAGAATTTAATGCTTAAAACAATATTTTGAATAAGATATTCGATTTTTACACTGGTTTTTCATAATCACTTGTGCTATTTTTAATCAAGTCATTGTAATAGAAGTTGAGGTGGATAGTTCCTTTAGCAGAAGTGTTTATAATATTGAATTTTACCATTATTGTCAATCTTGTTATGTTCTTTTTTTACAATTTATTGTTTGAATTTCATTATTAATTGTTTAATTAATGTTTGTTTTTGCTTAATTAATTCATCATCACTATAATCTTGGGAATTCGTTCACACATCATTTACATATAAATCTGAAATGCAAATATTTATTCAATCCCTAAGGTACGATATTTCAAGATCATAACCTTATTTTTCTATATTACTTAACTGATCTAGTACACTTGCTGGACACCAGTCAACTTTCTTTATTCATTGTTCAATTCCCAATCATCCCTAATTTTCTAGTTCAGAAGTTTGAATTTATACCTTTTGACTTGATAAATGTAATTATTTGAACTCGTGTATTCTGTAATATTTGATATTCTCACTTTATGAAATATATTTTTTTGTAATACTCATACCTTTTATGTTTATTTTTTTAAATATATGACTTGCTTAAGATTTCATGAAAGATTAGGTTTGTTATGAATTTTAGTGGTATTAAATCTTTTAGAATATTAGCATCGATCATAATCTTAGACGGGTCATGACAAATTTTGTAAGGCCCCTAACATGACCCTAATTTAATTTGCATATTATTGTAATTAAGTAAGGGGTATAAATTAACATGTTATTATGTTAATTGCATGAAAATATAATAAAAGAGTATGGTTTAATGTTAATTAAGGATGCAATTGAGGATAAAGGTATTAATTTGGGGTTAATTGGTATTTTTGGCATTTTGGTGACCAATTGTGTAAAGAAGCATTTAATTCAAGGTTAAATTGAAAGAATGCTTAAATGGATAGGTTAATGTTTGAAAAAGAATTAGTGGAGGGGTTAAAGTCTAACATGCATAAAGGCTTGTGGCATTTGTGTGACATGCAAATTGATGAAGGACTAAAGAGGAGATTGTCATGTGGGTACAAAAGGCTTGGGTTAGAGAATTTGATTGTAAGAATCGGCATTTGTGGAGAGCAAAACCAGAAATTCATTTTCTTCTTCCTCTTTGATTTCCATAGATTTATCTCAAGCATTTAGATGTTAATGGTGCATGTTGGTTAATCAAGAGTTTAAGGCTCTAAGCTAAGGTAATTAAACTCTCATTTTAACACTTCATCATCACCATCTTCTTCTTCATTTTCTGTTGACTGAGAATATGTCATTTGCTGGAAATGTATGTTCATGGTGATGGTATTTATGAAGGAGAAGAGGAAGGAAGAAGGATCAAAGGAAAGGGAATTGATAGAGGTTGAAGACATTGGGTCTATCAGCCAAGGTATGGGAATTTAGGCCATTCATATTGCATGTAAAAATGGATTACTGGAAGTGAATAGAATTTACAGAATTCAATTTACGTTTTTCTGGAAGTTTATCGTTGAAAGGTTGAAGAAGACAGACTTGCCGAGTCGTGAATGACTTCACGAGTCGTGAACATCAGTCCAACTCGTGAAGCTCTTCACGAGTCGTGAAGTCGAGTCTTTCTTCTTCACTCGTGAGCTCCTTCACGAGTCGTGAAGTTCAGCTTTTCTTCCTCACTCGTGAGCCACTTCACGAGTCGTGAAGTATAGTTCCTTCTCCACTCGTGAACTCCTTCACGAGTCGTGAGAATCACCTTATTTGCTCCACTCGTGAATCCCTTCACGAGTCGAACTCCTCTTCACGACTGAATGACCTGCCTTGAATGTTTTGCTCATAAGTTGAGCTGTAGAATAGCAAATTGAGTGATTCTTTTTGCATTGAAAAATAGACTTCCATACCTATATTTCACATGAAGAAACCTAAGCTTAAATCTATCTCTATGTACATGTAATCTATAGTTGAATGCGGACTAGTTTTCTAGACTACTCTATGTAACAGAAATTGCTAGTATGAACAGATTGTTGCTACACTTGATAATATGATTCTTAAATTGATTGAGACAGCAAATTGCTTATGTGATAGAAAGTTAAATGAATAAGGCATGTAATATGACTGTCAATGAAGGAATTGTATGCATACATATGCGTTCATTTGCGAATATGAATAAAGACTAGAAAGGAATTATCGAACCCATACATGTAAATCTTATGACATGTAAGTGCACCTTTTTATATGCACTTGTGATATGAAAAAGAGAATAATAGCATGACCTTGGGATGTGTATATGCCATATGAAAACATGTTGATATTTTGTATAGCACATGACTTGAATGATGATAAAGGTATATATATATATGTGTTGGAAACATGCTCATAAGAATAAATCGACTATATGCGAATGTACCCACAGGTATGTACATTTATGATTATGTATATGAGTATATGAGCATGTAGTTGCCTATGAGATAGAAGATGAATTAGCATGACTATGAACATGTGAAATGCTTAATGAGGGCATGATCAAGTCTATGATATGATGATTATATGTCATGCTTATATGATATGATGCAAATGATACAGTCATACAGATATAGATGAGCCAGATATATATATTTTGGCATATGAAATGTGCATGTACCTGATTATGCACCAGAGAATTCACAGGTTGATAAGACTATGCATATGTGCAAACAGTATACTATGAATACAGTATTAAAATGTGAATTGAACACGAATATAGTTCCGCCTGTGATAGAGTTTTAGATGTGGATAGATAGGCGCCTATAGGGAAATTGCAGCTGCCATAGTTGGCCCATTTGGGTCCATAGTTTATGATCCCGTTTGGATCATGATCAGCCCCGTTTGGGTTGATAGGCTACCCCGTTCGGGTATGCTTGACCGGTCCATAGTACAGTTGGCCCCGTTTGGGTCTATAGATTCGATATCTTCGGATATCCCTCATTTGATACCATTGTGTATCCATAGTTCCCGCATCCACTGATAAAGCTAAGGCAGGCTAAACGTTATTCATAGTAATGATCAAAAGTAAACCGTTAAAGTTATTTGGCTAAAGATTGATATGTGGCTTATATTGTTGGTCTACCACAGGAATTATGCTTCAATTGAATATGTTCACATGGAATATTGCCATCTATATGAATTATGAAAAAGAAATATGTGTTTCTCTCTCTTGGGTACAATGCTTATGTATATGAGAATATGCTTATGCTTTAAAGTATATGTTATTGTGGCCATGTTATGTTGGACATGTTGATTATAGTATATGAACATATTGTATATGTATGTTTTTATGGCCTTGTGTATGGCCATCCATCTGTAGATATTCCCCACTAAGCTTTATAGCTTAGCACGGGTTATTTATCCGTGTAGGTACCTTCTAGAAAGACTTTTGCTCAGGGACGTTCTCTGCATCAGGAAGGGCCAACCATCGACTTATAACCTTGATGTAGGATGTTTTTTTTGTAATACAGCTATCATATGTTTTGTATAATGGCCAGTCATATTTTGATATATATATAACCTATGTGGGATAATGTAACTCACTAGTAGTAAAGCTACGAAAGAACATGTGTGCATGTGATATGCATGAAGAAATATCCATATAGTTAGTATGCATGATATTAAGCATGAAATGAAAAACAGGAACAGACAGGTGGCATAAATAATAGTATATGAAATCGTATGGCATGATTAATGGCTAAGTGATGGTTAATTGAACATGTAGTATGAGCATGATTAATAATATTCATGATACATGTGATAATAGGGTATTTGCATAAGGGGTGTTACAATTTTGGTATCAGAGCCTAGGTTTAGTCTTTTCTGGGTAAAGATGAACATAGGATTCTATAGTATGATATAGTGATTGATGGCCTGATGCAGAAGTCCCTGTTTTCTTATAGATCAAAGATGGAAAGCTCTAGAGATGCTTTGGAGGAATCGGCTGAAAGCAATAGGCCGGTTAGAACTAATCCTTCCAATGCTGGACCTTCATTCTCCAACCCAAATGAGGTCCCAGCAGCCATCCCTGCAGAAGCATTGTTAAGGATATCACAGGATATGGCTCAAATTCTTCAAAGAATGACAGCACCTAAAGCTCCAATCTCAGAAATTAGGAAGCATGGTGCTGAAGAGTTTCTAGGCACTAATCTGGAACAGTCTGAGGAAGCTGAATTTTGGCGGGAAAGACTAGAGAGAATTTTTTATGAAATCCACTGTCCAGTGGGTCATAAGGCATCTTGTGCTGTGTCTCTATTGCAAGGAGCAGCTTATGATTGGTGGAAGTTGGTGTTGAGACAACCCCAGCTACCAGATCCCCTTACATGGGAATTCTTCACAGCTGAATTCAAGAAAAAGTATGTTACAGAGGCATATAAGCAAGAGAAGTTAAAACAGTTTCTCAACTTAAATCAGAGAGCTATGTCTGTGGCTGAATATGAGAAAGAATTCAGTCGCTTGTGTATATATGTTCCTAATGAGATGTTGATTGATGCTTTTAAATGTAGACAGTTTGAAGATGGGTTGAATGAGCATATCAGAGAAAAGTTGATTGGGTCTACATCTTTGCAAGTGGTTAACTTCACTCAATTGGTTACAGCAGCCTTGCGAGTTGAAAAGAATGAAATGGCAAAGAGAGAAAGAGAACAGAGAAGAAGTGGGTCCAAGGGTGGATCTTTTACAGGAAAGAGAGCTAGAGGAGCACAAGGAAATCAGCCAACTGATCAGCCAGCTGAATCTGGCTATAGTTCTGGAAAGAGGGACAGGAGACAGGAGTCTTCTGTAATGTCTAAACAGGGAAAGGGAGCTTCAGGGAATCAGAGTGGGGGGCAACCTCCAGAGTGTTTCCATTGTACTAGGAAACATTGGGGTAGTTGCAGGAAATTGTCTGGAGCATGTTACAAGTGTGGTGGTACTGGTCACTACATGGCAAGCTATCCTTCAAAAAGGGACCAGGATGTTGAACAACAAGGCAGTAGAGGAACTTTTAATGCACCATCTTCTGGTAGAGGCAGAGGGAGAGGACTTGGGGGATCGAGGCCCCAGGGATCCCAGTCCAGGAACATTTCTGAATCCGTTGACAGGCCCGCAACTCCAGTTGTTCCTATTCGGGCTTATGCATTGAAAGCTAGAGAGGATCAGTGTGCTCCAGAAGTCATAGCTGGTATTTTCTCTCTCTTTGATTCTGACATGCATGCACTTATTGATCCTGGCTCCACTCATTCTTATGTTTGCACTGGGGATTTGGGTAGAGATGAGCCTACTGTACAGGAAATGGAATATGAGATTTGTGTAACTAACCCTTTGGGTCACAGTGTTGTTGTTAATAGAGTGCATAAACAGTGTCCTATAGTAATTCAAGGGAAAGAATTCCTTGCTGATCTTATTGAGTTACCATTCCGGGAATTTGATATTATACTTGGTATGGATTGGCTGTCTAGACACCATGCAGTGGTTAATTGTGAAGCTAAAATTGTAACTCTTATTGGTGCTGATGGTAAAGAAACGTTATTTCAGGGCATTCGAGCTAAACCAATAGCTAATGTGATATCAGCTATGCAAGCTAAACGATTTATGAGAAAAGGGTGTGAAGCTTTCTTAGCACTTGTGCTTGATTCAAGAATAGAGTATGCAAATCTTTAAGAGATTCCAGTGCTGAAAGAGTTTCCTGATGTGTTCCCAGAAGACTTGCCTAGTCTTCCACCTGAGAGGGAAGTTGAATTGTCTATAGACATTCTACCGGGTACAGCTCCTGTTTCGAAGGCACCATACAGGATGGCTCCTTTGGAATTGAAGGAACTTAAAGTACAGCTACAGGAGTTGCTTGACAAAGGCTTCATTAGGCCTAGTGTGTCGCCTTAGGGTGCACCGGTTTTGTTTGTGAAGAAAAAGGATGGGTCTATGAGGATGTGCATAGACTACATACAGTTAAATAGGGTAACAGTGAAAAATAAGTACCCTTTACCCAGAATTGAAGATTTATTTGATCAATTGAAGGGTGCTGGAGTGTTTTCCAAGATTGATTTGCGAACGGGTTATTATCAACTCCGGGTTAAGGATGTGGATGTTTCCAAAACGGCTTTTAGAACCCGATATGGGCATTACGAGTTTTTGGTGATGCCATTTGGGTTAACAAATGCACCGGCTGCGTTTATGGACCTTATGAATAGGGTATTTAGACCCTACTTGGATCAATTTGTTGTTTTGTTCATAGATGACATTTTGGTGTATTCGAGAAATGAAGCGGAACATGCTGAGCACTTGAGAATAGTTCTACAGACTCTGAGGGAGAATAAGTTATATGCTAAGCTGAGCAAATGTGATTTTTGGCTTAAGGAAATTTCTTTCCTTGGTCATGTTGTGTCTTTTGAAGGCATTAGAGTGGATCCAGCAAAAATCGAGGCTATAGTGAATTGGAAGCCGCCTCGAAATGTGACGGAAGTGAGAAGTTTTCTGGGTTTAGCAGGTTATTACCGTCGATTTGTGAAAGGCTTTTCAGTTATAGCCGCACCACTCACTAAACTGTTGAGAAAGGGTATAAAGTTTGAGCGGACTGATCGATGTCAAGCAAGTTTTGATCAATTGAAGAAATTTCTGACTAAGGCTCCAGTTTTGGCACAGCCAGTTACAGGAAAGGAGTATGTTATGTATAGTGATGCTTCTAGAGTTGGCTTGGGTTGTGTGCTAATGCAAGATGGCAAAGTAATTGCCTATGCATGTAGACAGTTGAAGCCACATGAACAAAACTATCCAACCCATGACCTAGAGTTAGCAGCAGTAGTGTTTGCTTTGAAAATTTGGCGACATTATTTGTATGGGGAAAAATGCAAAATCTACACAGATCACAAGAGTCTCAAATATTTGCTCACTCAAAAGGAACTTAACTTGAGACAGCGAAGATGGTTAGAACTGTTTAAAGATTATGATTGTATAGTGGATTACCATCCAGGCAAGGCTAATGTTGTAGCTGATGCCTTGAGCCGTAAGATGATGGCTGCTATGATTGCACATCGCGGTCGATGGAGACTTGCTTATGATAGTGCTTTAATAGCACAGTTGAAGACTAGCCCTTGTTTGAGGCAAACAGTGATTGACGCACAGAAACATGATGAAAAGTTGCAACAGATTTTAAAGTCTTCACATGAAGGGACCCAGTCTGAGTACTCAGTGAAAGAAGACGGGGGTGTGTATTATCAGAATTGATTATATGTTCCTGATGACAAAGAGTTAAAGAGAATAGTATTGAATGAGGCTCACAATACAGTGTTTACTATGCATCCTGGTGGAAATAAGATGTACCAGGATTTGAAACAAAGTTATTGATGGCCTAGCATGAAGAGAGATGTGGTAGCCTATGTCTCCATATGTTTGACTTGTCAACAGGTAAAAGCTGAGCACCAGTTACCTCTGGTTTGTTGAACCCCATTCCAATTCCACAATGGAAATGGGAGGATATTACCATGGATTTTGTAACAGGATTACCCCTTACATAGAAAAAGCATGATGCAGTTTGGGTTATAGTTGACAAGCTGACTAAATCAGCTCATTTCATACCAGTTCGGAGGGATTACTCCATGGATAAGTTAGCAGAGCTTTATGTAAATGAGATCATCAGATTGCATGGCATTCCAGTGTCAATAATCTCCGATCGAGATCCGAGATTCACATCGAGATTTTGGCAAAGTTTGCAACAAGCTTTGGGAACTCAGCTTCGTTACAGTACAGCATTTCACCCTCAGACTGATGGGCAATCTGAGCGGGTTATTCAAATTCTAGAGGATATGATGAGAGGATGTGTTTTGAATTTTACAGGAAGTTGGGAAAGATATCTACCCTTAATGGAGTTCGCCTACAATAATAGTTATCAAAGGAGCATCGAGATGGCACCTTATGAGGCCTTGTATGGTCGGAAATGTAGAACTCCTATTTACTGGACTGAATTGTCTGAGCGCAAAGTTATTGGTCCTGATATTGTCAAAGATACAGAGGAAAAGGTACAAGTCATCAAGCAGAGATTGAAGGAAGCTAGTGATAGACAGAAGTCTTATGCTGATTTGAAAAGAAGGGATATTGAATATCATGTGGGTGACAAAGTGTTTCTGAAAGTGTCCCCTTGGAGAAAAGTATTAAGATTTGGGAAAAAGGGTAAACTGAGCCCGAGGTTTATAGGCCCATATGAGATTCTTCAAAGAGTTGGGCCAGTGGCATATAGGTTGGCTCTTCCTATAGAACTAGCCAAACTTCATGATGTGTTTCATGTTTCTATGCTACGGAAGTATCGTTCAGATGAATCTCATGTTATACCAGTTCAAGATGTGCAAGTACAGCCAGATTTCACTTATGATGAAGAGCCTATAGCAATTCTGGCTAGAGAAGTTAGACAGCTTAGAAATAAGCAAATTCCACTTGTTAAAGTGCTCTGGCAACATCACGATATACAAGAAGTTACTTGGGAGCCAGAGACAGCTATGAAAGAACAGCATCCTCACTTATTCAACACAGGTATGAATTTCGGGGACGAAATTCTTAAGGGGGAGAGAATTGTAAGGCCCCTAACATGACCCTAATTTAATTTGCATATTATTGTAATTAAGTAAGGGGGGTAAATTAACATGTTATTATGTTAATTGCATGAAAATATAATAAAAGAGTATGGTTTAATGTTAATTAAGGATGCAATTAAGGATAAAGGTATTAATTTGGGGTTAATTGGTATTTTTGGCATTTTGGTGACCAATTGTGTAAAGAAGCATTTAATTCAAGGTTAAATTGAAAGAATGCTTAAATGGATAGGTTAATTTTTGAAAAAGAATTAGTAGAGGGGTTAAAGTCTAACATGCATAAAGGCTTGTGGCATTTGTGTGACATGCAAATTGATGAAGGACTAAAGAGGAGATTGTCATGTGGGTACAAAAGGCTTGGGTTAGAGAATTTGATTGTGAGAATCGGCATTTGTGGAGAGCAAAACCAGAAATTCATTTTCTTCTTCCTCTTTGATTTCCATAGATTTATCTCAAGCATTTAGATGTTAATGGTGCATGTTGGTTAATCAAGAGTTTAAGGCTCTAAGCTAAGGTAATTAAACTCTCATTTTAACACTTCATCATCACCATCTTCTTCTTCATTTTCTGTTGACTGAGAATATGTCATTTGCTGGAAATGTATGTTCATGGTGATGGTATTTATGAAGGAGAAGAGGAAGGAAGAAGGATCAAAGGAAAGGGAATTGATAGAGGTTGAAGACATTGGGTCTATCAGCCAAGGTATGGGAATTTAGGCCATTCATATTGCATGTAAAAATGGATTACTGGAAGTGAATAGAATTTACAGAATTGAATTTACGTTTTTCTGGAAGTTTATCGTTGAAAGGTTGAAGAAGACAGACTTGCCGAGTCGTGAATGACTTCAAGAGTCGTGAACATCAGTCCGACTCGTGAAGCTCTTCACGAGTCGTGAAGTCGAGTCTTTCTTCTTCACTCGTGAGCTCCTTCACGAGTCGTGAAGTTCAGCTTTTCTTCCTCACTCGTGAGCCACTTCACGAGTCGTGAAGTATAGTTCCTTCTCCACTCGTGAACTCCTTCACGAGTCGTGAGAATCACCTTATTTGCTCCACTCGTGAATCCCTTCACGAGTCGAACTCCTCTTCACGAATTAATGACCTGCCTTGAATGTTTTGCTCATAAGTTGAGCTGTAGAATAGCAAATTGAGTGATTCTTTTTGCATTGAAAAATAGACTTCCATACCTATATTTCACATGAAGAAACCTAAGCTTAAATCTATCTCTATGTACATGTAATCTATAGTTGAATGCGGACTAGTTTTCTAGACTACTCTATGTAACAGAAATTGCTAGTATGAACAGATTGTTGCTACACTTGATAATATGATTCTTAAATTGATTGAGACAGCAAATTGCTTATGTGATAGAAAGTTAAATGAATAAGGCATGTAATATGACTGTCAATGAAGGAATTGTATGCATACACATGCGTTCATTTGCGAATATGAATAAAGACTAGAAAGGAATTATCGAACCCATACATGTAAATCTTATGACATGTAAGTGCACCTTTTTATATGCACTTGTGATATGAAAAAGAGAATAATAGCATGACCTTGGCATGTGTATATGCCATATGAAAACATGTTGATATTTTGTATAGCACATGACTTGAATGACGATAAAGGTATATATATATATGTGTTGGAAACATGCTCATAAGAATAAATCGACTATATGCGAATGTACCCACAGGTATGTACATTTATGATTATGTATATGAGTATATGAGCATGTAGTTGCCTATGAGATAGAAGATGAATTAGCATGACTATGAACATGTGAAATGCTTAATGAGGGCATGATCAAGTCTATGATATGATGATTATATGTCATGCTTATATGATATGATGCAAATGATACAGTCATACAGATATAGATGAGCCAGATATATATATTTTGGCATATGAAATGTGCATGTACTTGATTATGCACCAGAGAATTCACAGGTTGATAAGACTATGCATATGTGCAAACAGTATACTATGAATACAGTATTAAAATGTGAATTGAACACGAATATAGTTTCGCCTGCGATAGAGTTTTAGATGTGGATAGATAGGCGCCTATAGGGAAATTGCAGCTGCCATAGTTAGCCCATTTGGGTCCATAGTTTATGATCCCGTTTGGATCATGATCAGCCCCGTTTGGGTTGATAGGCTACCCCGTTTGGGTATGCTTGACCGGTCCATAGTACAGTTGGCCCCGTTTGGGTCTATAGATTCGATATCTTCGGATATCCCTCATTTGATACCATTGTGTATCCATAGTTCCCGCATCCACTAATAAAGCTAAGGCAGGCTAAACGTTATTCATAGTAATGATCAAAAGTAAACCGTTAAAGTTATTTGGCTAAAGATTGATATGTGGCTTATATTGTTGGTCTACCATAGGAATTATGCTTCAATTGAATATGTTCACATGGAATATTGCCATCTATATGAATTATGAAAAAGAAATATGTGTTTCTCTCTCTTGGGTACAATGCTTATGTACATGAGAATATGCTTATGCTTTAAAGTATATGTTATTGTGGCCATGTTATGTTGGACATGTTGATTATAGTATATGAACATATTGTATATGTATGTTTTGATGGCCTTGTGTATGGCCATCCATCTGTAGATATTCCCCACTAAGCTTTATAGCTTAGCACGGGTTATTTATCCGTGTAGGTACCTTCTAGAAAGACTTTTGCTCAGGGACGTTCTCTGCATCAGGAAGGGCCAACCATCGACTTATAACCTTGATGTAGGATGTTTTTTTTGTAATACAGCTATCATATGTTTTGTATAATGGCCAGTCATATTTTGATATGTATATAACCTATGTGGGATAATGTAACTCACTAGTAGTAAAGCTACGAAAGAACATGTGTGCATGTGATATGCATGAAGAAATATCCATATAGTTAGTATGCATGATATTAAGCATGAAATGAAAAACATGAACAGACAGGTGGCATAAATAATAGTATATGAAATCGTATGGCATGATTAATGGCTAAGTGATGGTTAATTGAACATGTAGTATGAGCATGATTAATAGTATTCATGATACATGTGATAATAGGGTATTTGCATAAGGGGTGCTACAAATTTGGTGTAAGCATCAATAAGTCTAAATGCATATTAATTTGGCACTTAGTGTTTTTTACGGTTGAGCAAAAAAAATCGAAAAAAGGTTAAATAAAAAATTAGTCCAAAATCGAACTGATTTTTGAGGTTAACTGAACTAAAAAAAATGGTTTAGGTTTTTAAAAATAGGTGTTTTGTTTTTAATCCATGGTTTGTAAAAATTGTATATTTCAATTAACTAATCGATTTAATTATATATATATATATAAACCTTGCCTATCTCAAACTCCATTCTACCTCTCTCCCTTATGCCAGTCGTTGGTTGCTCTTTCCTTGGATCTGCCCTTCTCCTTCACATTGGTCGCTATTCACCGTACTTCTATCTCCCTCACCGTTTTTCTCCCTCACCTATGTCATTTTCCCTCACCAACATTCTACCTCTCATCTCTATAGGTAAGTATTATCTTAACTTTTTTGTTTATTTTTAGATCCTTCTGTTGAGCTACTTGACTTTCTTATTTGTTCATTATCCCTTACTATCATTTTGCCTCTCATCTCTACTAGTTATTTCATATTTTTTAAATTACAAATAGTAGAGAGCAATGGAGGTAAATCCGCTTCTAATCCAACACTTGAGGTAAATCTTTAATCTATCTTCATCATTTTAAACTTGATGTTGTTTTGCCTAATTAAGAGTTAGATAATAACCGAAGCTGAAAATAATTTAGTTAGGAATTAATTCCAGCTTTTGTTCTCTCTTATTCTTTTATTGCTACTGGTTGAGAGTTGTGCTTTTGGTCTCTCTTGTTCTTTTAATGCTACTAGAGGTCTTTCCATTTGAAGATCTGACTTCTACTTTTATGCTTTCATATATCTAAAGCTGGACAAAGATAGGTTTTTGGATTACTTGGGTAGTTGAGTTCTTATGCTTGCTCAATATGTTGGTTGTAATTTAGGGTTGCTAATAGGACATGTTAACATGGTATATGTTAGGAATTAATCAGTTACATACATCACATGTATAAGCAGAATTTAAAAATTTTTAACCAGTATATTTGATCTTTCCTTAAATATACAATATAAATATTAATGAGAATAAGAAAAATCACCTTTGATTTTTGTTGAATAGTTGATTTTCATTCTCACGAGGTTATCGCAAACCACAGTGTCCAAAATTAAACACCTCCAATTGTAATCCACACTATAAAAGGATCAAATAAACCAAAGAATGATGGAATTACAAGGCTGGCCAAATTCTCCTTGATTCTAGCAAGGGAGTGGCGGCTAGGGTTTAGAAGAAGAGAGAATTTTCTTTTCTTGTGAAAACTCAATTCACCCTAAAATCACTTATCTTGGATTTGTATAGCTAGGTTAAAAATCCAACTTTATAATGTCATTGGGCTCTTTAAAATTGCTGGAGAAATATTAATTGGGCTTTTGGAAATATTATTAATTTATTTGGGCTCAATTAAATTCATATTAAGTCCTTTCAAAAAACACTATGCACATAACCCATGAACTAGCCTTTTTATGCATATACTTGGATTTAATCATTCAAATCAATTATAAATCCATCAAAATTAAATAGATAGGCTCCATAACACTTATGAAATAAATTTAATTTATTTTAGTCTAAGAATTAGGCGTCTAAGGCCTTTTATTTGAAGTTGACATGAAACCCATCCTCTGGTGGATTTCTGCACCAAAACTAATTCTCTGGGCCTCATATATTTCTCCAATAGATCTATTAATTATTATATCAACCCTATAACACTTATAGTCCAATTATAATTAATTATGAAATATAATATTTCAATTAGGTCCATTTTGTAGAATATTTCTAAAAAGTTATGTGAACATTTGTACTTGATCATAATTAATTAAACTCTTTAATTAATTATTCTCTTATTCATTTCTCTTCTCTCATAATAATATCAAATATTATAATCCTTGCCATTTTACCATTTTATCCTTTATTCTATATGTGTTTGACCTATTAGGTTCCTATCCATATTGGCAGTATAATATGTAATTATAAGTTCTATTCAAAACTCTTATCATTTAAACTTCTTTAAATCATTTTATCAATCCTTTATTGATATTTATGATACACTTTTATAAAAGTCATGAGCGGTCTCTAGCTAGGCATCATGACTACCCGAATGTCAAAAAAGTCAAGTGGTTTTAACTATACCCTTCCATAGAAACAGTTACCGTGCAATTACTCTTTTCACCACTCTTATCTCAATTAGATTTTGAGTATGGATTTCTGTCAAATCATATAAATTTAATTATATATGTTCTATTAATTTAACCATTATTCCCAAAATGCCCTTTGTGGATCCCTATCCATCTTGGCATATTACTCTGGCCAGAGATTCTTTGAACAAGGTAATTATAGAATCATGCAAGATAACTTCTCTTAATAAATCTGGATGGTGAATCCTTTATCGATTACTCAACTATCTTCAAGTAGGTCATGATATATCCAATCTCCTACTATGTTCACTCCCAGTTAGAAGTAATCAGTTATGGAGTCAAAGTATATCACTTGCTACTTAAGATAACCTTGATGATCTCAAGTCTAAGGATACTTGTACAACCGCTATGAAGAGATTTCTCACTGACATAAATTTAATATCCATGTAAGGGTTCTCTTTGCAGTTCTCCAATGAAATTGTTCTTCTAACAAGCATCCACATTTAGCTTTGATCATCTTTCATAATCACAGTTATGAGAACTACCGCTTGAATTATTTAAGAAGCATAACATGTGCTAGTCTGTCTGGATTAACAATATCCTATCTTGTTAATTCTATAACTAGGGATATTTAGATACCATCACATTTCCTTGCAATAGACATCTCATATCATGAACACTTTCATGATTGCCTTTGTGCTTTGTTTATAATATCTAGGACTTCATTTATTAATTTAAGATATACAAACTCATGTATTTAAATATAGCATTAATAAATGAATGATGTCTTTTATTAAGATTATGAATTTATATATATGAAATACATCCCTTTTACATGAGCTCTAGGGCATACTCTCTTATAATCTCCCACTTACACTAGAGCCAATCACTCATATGTCTTAAATCCATGTTATTTAGATGGTGATCATGCTTTATCTGGAAAAGTGCTTTAGTGAGGAGAACCACCACATTATCATCTATAGTGACCTTTTTTATTTTCACATCATTTCTAGCTACTATTTCCCTTCTAAGATGGTAGCGTCTGAGAATATGCTTGGATCGCTGATGAGACTATGGTTTCTTTTCATGTGTTATCGGTGTCTAGCAAGTGTACTAGATCAGCTAAGTAATATAGGAAAATATAATTATGAACCAAAATATCGAACCCAAGGGAAACTTGTGTTTGTTTGTGCTATTTTCGTTTCAAAACTAATTTTGTGTGTAGAAGAAAGAAGAGAAATCCCAAAGTTTTGATGATTGAAGATTAAAACAAAAATTAGTATTTTAAAACTAAAATAAAACAATTAAAAGAGTTGAAATAAATAAAAATAAAAGCAAGTAAATTGAATAAGGTAAAAATCAATATTAAAAGCAACTTTCACTAAAGGACTATCCACCTGAACCAATATTATTATAACTTAATCAAAAAGTAAACACACAAGTGATTATGGAGAATTCGAATTAATAAACCCAAATAACTTTATTCAAGATTATCATTCCAAACATTAAAATTTTCTTATTCTGATAAACTCAATACTTAGCATAAATACCTGAATTAATTATCCTAGATGTCTATTAAAGCCTTTTTCAAGAGATTTAACTTCCACCTATTCTTAGTTACACTTTTCTCAATCTAAATTTACTTAAATCAACACAAAATTATAGCTTATTCAGATTACAATCAAGTATTAACCTAAATAAATTAACCCAAGAACATGCAAATCAATAATCAACTTAAACCAATTACTTAACTAATGGTTAATTAAGTTAACAATCAATTTAAAATTGAGTAAAGACAAGACTATGTTTAAGAACTAAGAAATAATCAACTCGCATTAAATTGAAGATCAAACTTAAGTCATAACAATAAAAGTTAAGGATTCAAGTATCCTTTAGCAAAAGTTAAAGAAAACTACTCACAAGACATGCTTAAAATTAAAACAAAGCTTTGAAGAAAAATAGTGAAAACAAAAACAACGTAAAATAAACTAAGAAAATAATGTATTTAATTCTAAGATTGGATCCTTTCTCTGGTGTTTCAAACTCCTTTTTATAGGCCAAAGTCATAGTAAAATCCTTCTTGAACTCCAGAAATTAAATAGGAAGTGAACTCTGCTAAAACAGGAAGCTCGGAGAAAATCCTTCGTGGAAGGGGAGACTGCGCACATGGCCACATGTCTCCTAGTGTAATTCTACACGTGGTCACGTGTGTTTCTTCTTTGCTTCACACATGGTCACGTGTACACCAATTGCTTCTTCTTTTTCTCCTTCTCACGTGGCCATAATTGTCTTCTTCAATGCTTTTCACGTGGCCATACATTCCCAAGTTCAACCCTTCATGTGGCCATGTGTGGTTCTCTTCATCAAATTCACGTTTTCACGTGAAAACCTTCTGGACTGGATGCTCACTTTTTTGCATCAATTTCTCATATTTGCAGTTTTGGCCCCAATCTTTGCCTTTTTTTACAATTTAAGCTCTTTTTCAGTAAATTGAACCTGAAAAACAACCAAAACTATGAATTAACATTAAAAACATACAAATCAACAATTTAACTCTAATTCAACCTAAATTACACCAAATTAACTAAATAACAATGCTTAAAATATATTAAAAAACTATATATAATTCACACTTATCAAATACCTCACACTTAAACCTTGCTTGCCCTTAAGCAAATTAGAATAATCCCACCTTCAAAACCATCAAAATTTTAAAAAGATATACAACTTCAAAAACAAGCTTAGCATTTTAACAAAAGCACGTAATATAATCTCTAAATAGATTAACTTCGAACAAGCTGGTATAAGTTAATTTCCTCGAGTGTGTGCAAGACCAAATCATTTTAAACAATTTTGAAACTCAAAACATCAATACAACTAGATAGTGAAGTATAGAATATATGAATGCATAAGCATACAATTGGTTTCATGCTTGAAACTCTAGAAACACAATAGACCTCTCCTTTAGCACCAGAACTCGAAGGTCATCTCCGCTAAACAACTCAAAACAAGCTTAAAATCACATAGGTTTTTCAAGGGTTGTAATGGGGCTAAGGATATGGTTATCAAAGAATGGATAAAAGATAATCAAAATGAATAGCCACTCTAAGAAAAAATAGATCACTAATCCCAATAACTTAAGCAATTTACATTTTGCTCATTCTTGCCTCAATTTCAAACTTCCTCTTGAGAGAAATTATGCCATTTTTCAAGAAGTCATCACAATTTTGTTTCTCCTTGTACTACCCCACACTTAGATTTTTTTCATATTTGCTAGCTCTTTTTCTTTTTCTTTCCTCAAACTTTCAAACGTTCTTCTTTTTTTTTCATGCTAGCATTCACAAAATACTTGCATAAACTCAAAGTAATACAAGGTAAATTTTTTCACTTGACTTCATCAATGACTTTGCTATGATTTTCTTACTACACCCAATTGAACTTTAATCTCTCATAAATCCATTTAGCCCTAAAGTGGCCAATTCCATATGGTGAGATAAAGGCTTTTTAGATTTTATGGTAAAACATTGAGTGTAACAAGAAAATATTAATGGTATGCATTAAGCATACCCTTTTAGGCTCAATTTGGCTTTTCAATGGATAATTTTACCAAGGTAGGACAAAAAATTTTTAAGGAAGTTTATCAAGAACATATTTTTGCCTAGATCATTTTCTAAGTTGTTTGAGTTGCTCATATGCTTTGAAGGGTGATGAGGAAGGTTCTAGTGCTCTAAATTTTCTTACTTCACTACTTCATTGTATTGGTTTTTTCTAAGTTAAAAACTGGTCTAAGTGCTTTCAAGGATTTGGAAACTAACAAATATTAATCAAGCTGAAGATTAAACTATCTAAAGATTTATCAAACAACATATTTGTTCTCTTGCTAAGCAAAGGTTCAAAACATGTATATTCCTATATCCAAGTTCAATTTGTTCAAAGTTTTGAAGGCAATAGGGGCAAACTAAGTTCTCATGTAAACTAAATGAAAAAGTGAACTAAATAAGTCTTCACTATATTTTACAAACTTAAGAAAGCAAACAAAACATAAACAAAACAAAATAACAGAAAACAAAACACAAAACACAAAAATCGATTCATGAAAAAGAAAAGAGAAGGTAGAAGACAATCTCCCTGAAAGGAAGCTACCCCCTCCTCAAAACTTTGTTGTCCATAGCAAATGAAGAACTATTCAGGTGGAGGTGGAGGTGGAGGATACCGCTACCAAAACTGGTGTATAAATCGCTCAACAGTCCTATTACCTTCCATCACCATATCCCGTAATGTATCTAGTTGTCCTTGCATTTGATCTAGCTGAATTTGTTGAGCATTCAAACGACTACATAATTGATTAAACGGACCTTCCCATTCAGGTGTTGCAGGATCATTGATAGGGAAAAGGCACAACTGGGGCAATATTCTCCTCATTTGGCTCATCCTGCTGCTCCTCAATCCTAATGTTGTTCTCTTTAAGTATTCCTCTCGAGTTGCCCAATGACCATGAGGCCTAGGAATCAGAATTTTCATCCGCTTTAGCATCTTATTATCAATGCAAGGTAGATCTGCTTGAAGTGGTTCTCCACAAACCAGATGTTCAACTGCAATAGCTAAAACTGTAGCTATCCAACCAATGGAAATATTATCAATATATCCTGGCATTTTCTGCAATTCCTTAATCCGAGTTGCTATAATTCCTACTTCATTGATTGCTATGTCATCCATCATACATCGGAGGACCATAGCTTGAGACACACTAATAGTGCTCGCATTTTTCAAATTGTTATACATGCTCTTTGCCAAAAAATGATGAATGATCCTCAAAGCATGATTCCTTAAGGCATGAACCTTGCATTGTCCTCCTACCCATGGCTCATCTAGCTCAAGATCTTTGATTTTTTCCCAATTTTTCACAGGAGATGCATCCTCTAATTTAGTTTGGGCATTCGACACAAATCCTAGAATTTTGGAAAATTGACTAAAAGTCAAAGAGTAGCCTTTCTTAGAAAACTTGAAACCTACTGTGCCTTCCTCTGCATCTCTCCTAAAGTAGCATTCAAACGAATATAGAAAGTCCCGTGCCATATCCGGATATACCTTCGATTTCTTTTCAATGAACTGTATCCATCCAATATGTTGGAGTAATGGTTCTACCTCATGATCCCACAGAAATATTGAGGAAGTATTGACTTAAATAGGCAGGCTGGACATATGAAAACTTACTGAAGTAGTCAAATTTATTGACCTTGGCCCTGTCCACATATGATGGGATGCGTATATCGAAAGAGCTTGCTACATCATGATATTTGGTCCGTCGAGGTGCCACTGAAAAGAAATAAAACAAAATGTAAGTGTAACGTGTCAACTCATAAACCAAAGTATATTTATGTGCAAGTATTTGAACGTACATTGAAGCAAAATTGGATGAAATGAAAAATAATGAAAGTATAGATGCATGGTATATGAGTACAAAGCAAAATGTTAGGCATAACAATTATTGAAAAGTTGGGCACAATGAATATGTCAAAAATAATGCCTAACATGCATGAATAAGGTTATGAACCAATCTCTCAAGAGGTGAAATAGGTTGTAATGCATCAATACAAATCATAAACATGCCAACTAAAGAGTGAAAATTAAATGAATTTAAAGAAAAACTCATTGGGACATTTCATCAAAAATGTTATGGGCACAAGTTTGAGCATCAAATTAGAGATCATATCAAAGATTATTCTTTACCCAATTGAATATCAAGCATCTATAACATGCATATATTATTCATAATCATTCATAAGAGCATAAGGAATTAGCATGAAAGCAAAATGTTAAGTGCAAATTAACCTCCAAACTACACATTCATAAGTAATAATGGCAACGAAACATAGCAATGGATGATATGAAAACAATAATTAAGAAGCAAGGAGAGTGAATACTTACTTGAAATTGAGAACCGAACCAAATGGTAGTTCAAAATTGAATATAATGTGTGTGAGTTGTGAAAACCCTAAAATAATGGAGAAAAATATGGAGAAGGAAGAGAAGATGGGTAGAAGAGAGAGGAAAAGGGCAAGGAGAGGGAGAATGGTGGTCGGAGATGGTGATGATCGGTGGTGGTTGGAAACCGGTGGCCGTGGGTTAATTTGTGGATGGTGAGGCGTGGGTGTGTGTGAGAGCAAAAATAAAACGAGGAAGAAGAAATAAAAAGACGTGGGAGTCTTATATGGGACAACAACAATTTGCGTGGCCACGTGAAGGATAAGGAGCATCCATACGTGGTCATGTGCATATGTGTGCATGGTGTGTGCTTGGCCACGTGAAGAATTAGGTGGGTGTGTGCGTGGTCACGTGTGTGTAAGGGGGACAGTGAGTTTGTGCGTGGCCACGTGATGGCAAAGGAGAAACCACACGTGGTCACGTGTATGTATGTGAAAGGGAGGCAGTGAGTTTAGATGTGGCCATGTGATGGCAAAGGAGAAACCAAACGTGGTCACATGTTGGGGCATTTTAACTGCATTTGCACCTTTTGAAACACATATGTGCAATAATCCTTTTTATCCTTCCTTAAATTTAATTTTCCATTTTAAGCATTTAAAACACGAACTTTCTTTCTGTGAAAAAATTTCTTCTTTAAAAAAAACTTTTTACCCACTCTTTTCATGAATCAAAACACACAAAAACACAAAATGCAAAAACACAAAATTTAACTGTAAAAAGATATAAGAATTTGAAGTTCTGAGTTTTTAGAGTCTCCAGCTAGACTATCCAAACCGTTTATTAGGTATCTTGAAGAACCATGGTTGCCTCGGCAACCTCTTTTTGTCCCAATTGATATGGTTTGAGCTGATGACCATTTACTGTAAATTCACGACCATCTCTTAAGCTTTTGATCGTCACTACACCAAAGTTATTGCTTGACATCACTTGGTATGGTCCGAGGCACTTCAATTTTAGTTTTCCTAGAGACAAATGAAGACGACTATTATAAAGAAGCACTAGCATACTTGGAACAAAATCTTTTACCCTTAAATGCTTATCATGCCAATGTTTGGTCTTTTCTTTATAAAGCGCTACATTGTCATATCACCATTGTCGAATTTCATCGAGTTCATTAAGCTGCAATTTCCTCTTTTCTCCTGCATTTCTCAAATCAAAGTTAAGAAATTTGGTAGCCCAATAAGCTTTATGCTTTAATTCTACTGGTAGATGACATGCTTTTTCAAAAATAATTCTAAAAGGAGACATACCTATAGGGGTTTTGAATGCGGTTCGATAAGCCCATAGAGCTTTATCTAACCTAAGAGACCAATCTTTTCTAGAGTTGTTAACTGTTTTCTCTAAGATTGATTTCAACTCCTTATAAGACACTTCCACTTGTCCATTTGCTTGAGGATGGTATGGGGTGGTAATTTTGTGCTTAACACCAAATTTCTTAAGCAAGTTTTTGAATTGATGGTTGACAAAATGTTTTCCTCCATCACTTATTATAGCTATTGGTGCCCCAAACCTAGTAAAAATGTTTTTTCTAATGAATTCAAGCACTATACGGCCATCACAAGTTCTATTAGCTATGGCTTCAACCCATTTACTAACATAATCCACAGCTACTAAAATATATTCAAAACCAAAAGAATTTGGAAATGGACCCATAAAATCTATCCCCCAAACATCAAAAATTTCAACTTCAAGTACATTATTCATAGGCATTTCATCCCTTTTAGAAATATTCTCAACCCTTTGACATCTATCACACATATCAATGAAAGTTTTGACATCCTGGAATAAGGTTGGCCAGAAAAAACCTGATTGGAGAACCTTTTGTACAGTTTTATTTGGTCCATGATGGCCTCCAACCTCACCTCCATGGCATTGTAACATGATGGCTCCTTGTTCTGATTCTGGGAGACACCATCTTAGTACTTGATCCGTATATATTTTTATGAGATACTGGTTGTCCCAAAGGTAGTGCTTGGCATCCGCTTTTAGTTTTTTCTTTTGTTGCCAAGTAAACTCCTTAGGAAGATAGCCACCTGCGAGAAAATTAGCTATATTAGCATACCATTAAACTGAATTTTCGTAAGTATAACAAGCACAAATATGTTCATCAGGAAATAAGTCAGAAATTTCTCCCTTTTCAATGCTAACATGATCCAATCTAGATAGATGGTCAGCTACAAAATTTTTTGCTCCTTTCTTATCTTTAATTTCAAAATCAAATTCTTGGAGTAGTAACACCCATCGGATAAGTCTCAGTTTGGAATCCTTCTTTTCAAAAAGGTGCCTCAATGTTGCATGGTCTGACCACACTGTAATTTTGGATCCTAAGAGATAAGATCTGAATTTTTCGAATGAAAAGACTATTGCCAAAAGTTCTTTCTCCATAGTGGTGTAATTAACTTGGGCTCTGGTGAGTGTATGGCTTGCATAGTAGATGGTATAGAAAATCTTCTCTTTTCGCTGTCCTAAGACTGCTCTAACTGCATAATCACTTGCATCAAACATAATTTCAAACAGTAGGCTCCAATCGAGTGATGCAATGACCGGTGCACTTACTAACTTTTGTTGCTATATGGGTTTAAGGCATTTACTTCTTCTACCAATCCTTCATTAGTCTTCACTCTAGAATGTCCTGGAATTCCTGCATAAGCATCAACTTCATTAGATAACATAGAAATATTTTTAGCTTTAAGTTAATTTATTTCTTTTAAATGTTTTTTCTCCATTAATTCTAATTGAGCTTTTAACATAGCTACTTCATCAATATTATGTACTCCCTATTTCTTTTGAACTGCTTTAGTGGTTGCCCATTAAGCATCATTGGTAGCCATCTCATCAAGAAGCAAAAATGCATCTTCAGGAATTTGGTTCATGAAACTACCATTTGAGGCTGCATCCAACAAAGATCTTGTTGATGGATTGGCACCTGCATAGAAAATGTGCATTAGTTGGTAAACAGGAACTTCATGATGAGGGCAGCTTTTTAAAAGTCTTCTAAATCTTTCCCATGCTTCATGGAATGGCTCCTCATAAAATTGTTGGAAATCACTAATTTGTTTTCTAATGAGGGCAGTCTTAGTAGGTGGGAAGAATTTGCACAGGAATTTTTCTTGCATTTGCTGCCAAGAATGGATGGATTGATTTGGTAACATTTGTAGCCAATCCCTAGCTTTTCCTATAAGAGTGAATGGAAAGAGTTTCAACCTAATTGCATCAGTTGATACATTAGGAATTTGCACAATGTCACTAACTTCTAAGAACTTATCTAAATGTTGTGCAGGATCCTCTATGTTCGAATCCGAAATTTGGTTTCTTTGTACCATCGTTATGGTAGCGGGTTTAATCTCAAAAGTATGGTGGTGAGGAATCCTAATTGTTCTATGTTCTTCATTCCACCTAGGAATAGCATAATCCCTAATGGTCCTAGGTCTATACCCATTCCCGGGAGCTTAGTGGGGTACATTTTGCTCTTCAATCCTAGGTGGTGGTGGATCATTTATAGGTTGTTCTATTTCTAGGTAATTCATGTTGCCTCTTAGCCTTCTAATCCTATGAAATGTCCTTTTAATTTCAAGGTCTATGGGTAGGATGGGGTTGTCTCTCACCATAAACCACTAATCACCTAAAAAGAAAATCTAAAAATAGGTGAAGAAGAGAAGAAGAACACACAAAAATTACTTTAAAATCAAAATAAATAAACAAACGCCAATGTATCCATGGCAACGACGCCAAAAACTTGATCGGTGTCTAGCAAGTGCACTAGATCGGCTAGGTAATATAGGAAAATATAATTATGACCCAAAATATCAAACCCAAGGGAAACTTGTGTTTGTATGTGCTATTTTACTTTCAAAACCAAATTTATGTGTAGACGAAAGAAGAGAAATCCCAAAATTGTGATGATTGAAGATTAAAACAAAAAGCAGTATTTTAAAACTAAAATAAAACAATTGAAAGAGTTGAAATAAATAAAAATAAAAGCAAGTAAATTGAATGAGGTAAAAATTAATATTAAAAGCAACTTTCACTAAATGACTCTCCACCTTAACCAATATTATTATGACTTAATCAAAAAGTAAACACACAAATGATTATGGAGAATTCAGATTAATAAACCCAGATAACTTTATTCAAGATTATCATTTTAAGCATTAAAATTTTCTTATTCATATAAACTCAATACTTAGCATAAATACCTGAATTAATTATCCTAGATGTCTATTAAAGCCTTTTTTAAGAGATTTAACTTCCACCTATTCTTAGTTAACTTTTCTCAATCTCAATTTACTTAAATCAACACAAAATTATAGCTTATTCAGATTATAATCATGCATTAACCCAAATAAATTAACCCAAGAACATGCAAATCAATAATCAACTTAAACCAATAACTTAACTAATGGTTAATTAAGTTAACAATCAATTTAAAATTGAGTAAAGACAAGACTATGTTTAAGAACTAAGAAATAATCAACTTGCATTAAATTAAAGATCAAACTTAAGTCATAACAATACAAGTTAAGGATTCAAGTATCCTTTAGCAAAAGTTAAAGAAAACTACTCACAAGACATGCTTAAAATTAAAACAAACCTTTGAAGAAAAGAAGTGAAAACAAAAACAACGTAAAATAAACTAAGAAAATAATGTGTTTAATTCAAAGATTGGATCCTTTCTCTGGTGTTTCAGAATTCTTTATATATGCCAAATTCATAGTAGAATCCTTCTTGAACTCCATAAATTAAATAGTAAGTGAACTCTGCTAAAATAGGAAGCTCGGAGAAAATCCTTCGTGGAATGGGAGACTGAGCACGTGGCCACATGTCTCCCAGTGTAATTCTACACGTGGTCATGTGTTGGCTTATTGTTCTTCACACGTGATCACGTGTGTTTCTTCTTTGCTTCACACATGGTCACATGTACACCAATTGCTTTTTCTTTTCTCCTTCTCACGTGGCCATGCATGTCTTCTTCAATGCTTTTTACGTGGCCATGCATTCCCAAGTTCAACCCTTCACGTGGCCACATGTGGTTCTCTTCATCAAATTCACGTGGTCACGTGAAAACCTTCTGGATTGGATGCTCACTTTCTTGCATCAATTTCTCATATTTGCAGTTTTGGCCCCAATCTTTGCCTTTTTTGCAATTTAAGCCCTTTTTCAGCAAATTGAACCTGAAAAATAACCAAAACTATGAATTAACCTTAAAAACATACAAATCAACAATTTAACTCTAATTCAACCTAAATTACACTAAATTAACCAAATAACAATGCTCAAAACATATTAAAGAACTATATATAATTCACACTTATCATTGTGTAATGGCTCTATTGTTGTCACAATATAAAGGAATCGGATCAACAATGCTAGGCAGCACTCCTAGTTCAGATATAAACTTTTTGATCCATACTGCTTCTTTAGCTGCCTCCGAAGCAACAATGTACTCAGCTTCTGTCGTGGAATCAGCAGTTGTTTTTTATTTGTAACTCTTCCAACTAACTGTTCCTCCTCCTAATATGAACAGAAAACCAGACTGTGATTTACAATAATCTTTGTCAGAGTGGAAGCGACATCAATATATCCATTTACTTCCAAACTGGCCTCTCCATATACCAAGAATATATCCTTAGTTCTTCTGAAGTACTTAAGGACATTCTTGAAAACTGCCTAGTGTTCCTCTCCAAAATTGAATTGGAATTTACTTGTGACACTCAAAGGAAATGCTACATCTGAATGTATACATATCATAGCATACATGATAGAACCAATTGCAGATGCATATGGTGTTCTATTCATGATCTCTCTATCCTCTAGTGTCTGCGGATATAAAGACTTAGAAAGGTATTTCCCATTAACTATAGGTATAAACCCTTTCTTAGAGAGATCTATATTGAACCTCTTCAATACTTTATCTATATATCTACTTTGAGAAAGATCCAACAACCTATTAGATCTACCTCTATAGATCCTTATTCCCAGAATATAGGATGCTTCTCCAAGGTCTTTCACGGAGAATTGCTTGGATAACAATATTTTAACAGATTGGAGAAGAGAAATCTAGTTTCCCATTATCAATATGTCATCCACGTATAGAACTAGAAAGACAATTGCACTCCTATTGACCCTTTTATGCACACAAGGTTCATCTTCGTTATATGAGAAACCAAACTCTTTGATTGTCTCATTAAATCATATGTTCCAGCTCCTAGAGGCTTGCTTCAATCCATAAATGGATCTTTGAAGCTTGCATATCTTTTTGCCATTTCCTGACACCCTTCTGGTTGTGTCATATACACATCCTCAATCAGATTTTAGTTTAGAAAAGTTGTCTTCACATCTATTTGCCAAATCTCATAATCATAATAAGCTGCAATGGTTAAATGTATTCTTATATACTTAAGCATCTCTACAGGAGAAAATGTTTCATCATAGTCAATTCATTCTCTTTGACGATAGCCTTTAGCTACTAAGCGAGCTTTATAGGTAACTACATTACCTTTCATATCGGTCTTCTTTTTGAAGACCCATTTGCACCCTATGGGTTTTATCCCTTCAGGTGGTTGAGCTAAAGAACATACTTTGTTCTCATATATGGAGTCCATTTCAGACTGCATAGCCTTAAGCCATAAATCACGTTTTGAATCGTTCAAAACTTCTTGATAGCTTGTAGGCTCATTATCCTCTACTACAGTTATGCCTCTATTTGAATCAATGTGAAATCCATATCTCATAGGGATAGAACGCATCTGGTGAGATATAAAACGCATCTTAGTAGATCTTCTAGGATTTTGTGTATAATTAGGTTCAACTGTAATCTCATTATTATGAAATTCAGTCTCGGGTTCAATTGATGATCTACTTTTATTTGTGGGTCATAAACTGCACCAAGTTTAATTTTACTCCCACTGTCCTCTTATAGTAAAAAATCTCTTTCTAAGAAGACAACAAGCCCTAAAACAAACACCTTTTATTCTAAAGGATCATAGAAATAATATCTAAAAATTTCTTTTGGATATCCCACAAATAAACATTTGTTGGACTTAACACCTAGTTTGTCTGACATTGTCCTCTTTACATAAGCAGGACAACCCCATACCTTTGTATGAGATGTTGGGAATTATCGGTTACATGCATCTCATATATAAGCGAAATTTAAAATATTTAACCAATAAATCTGATCTTGCCATGAATTTACAATATACATATTAATGACATATTAATGAGAATAAGAAAAATCACCTTTGATTTTTGTTGAACAGTTGATTTTACTTCTCATCGGTTGTCGCAAACCACAGTGTCCAAAATCGAACACCTCTAATGAATAATCCACAGTAGAGAAGGATTGAAAGAACTTACAATTGGGAGGAACAAGGGATGGCTGAAATCCCTAATGCTAGCTAAGGAAGGTGGCGGCTAGGGTTAAGAAAAAGAGAGAGTGTTTTCTTAATTATTCACACTTACATAACCCTAATTCCACATCTCTTGGATTTTTATAGTTAGGTTAAAAAATCCAACTTCATAATGGGATTGAGCTCTTTAAAATTGCTGGAGAATTATCAACTGGGCTTTTGGAATTACTTATAATTATTTGGGCTCAATTAAATTCAATTTAAGACCTTTCACAAAAGACTATGCACAAGACCCATAAACTAGGCCTTTGTACATATTATATCTGATCTTGCCATGAATTTACAATATACATATTAATGAGAATAAGAAAAATCACCTTTGATTTTTGTTGAACAGTTGATTTTACTTCTCATCGATTGTCGCAAACCACAGTGTCCAAAATCGAACACCTCCAATGAATAATCCACACTGGAGAAGGATTGAAAGAACTAACAATTAGGAGGAACAAGGGATGGCTGAAATCCCTAGATGCTAGCTAGGGAAGGTGGCGGCTAGGGTTAAGAAAAAGATAGAGTGTTTTCTTAATTATTCGCACTTACTTAACCCTAATTCCACATCTCTTGGATTTTTATAGTTAGGTTAAAAAATCCAACTTCATAATGGGATTGGGCTCTTTAAAATTCCTGGAGAATTATTAATTGGGCTTTTGGAATTATTTATAATTATTTGGGCTCAATTAAATTCAATTTAAGCCCTTTCGCAAAAGACTATGCACAAAACCCATAAACTAGGCCTTTGTACATATTATATCTGATCTTGCCATGAATTTACAATATACATATTAATGAGAATAAGAAAAATCACCTTTGATTTTTGTTGAACAGTTGATTTTACTTCTCATCGGTTGTCACAAACCACAGTGTCCAAAATCGAACACCTCCAATGAATAATCCACGCTAGAGAAGGATTGAAAGAACTAACAATTGGGAGGAACAAGGGATGGCTGAAATCCCTATATGCTAGCTAGGGATGGTGGCAGCTAGGGTTAAGAAAAAGAGAGAGTTTTTTCTTAATTATTCACACTTACTTAACCCTAATTCCACATCTCTTGGATTTTTATAGTTAGGTTAAAAAATCCAACTTCATAATGGGATTGGACTCTTTAAAATTGCTGGAGAATTATTAATTGGGCTTTTGGAATTATTTATAATTATTTGGGCTCAATTAAATTCAATTTAAGACCTTTCACAAAAGACTATGCACAAGACCCATAAACTAGGCCTTTGTACATATTATATCTGATCTTGCCAAGAATTTACAATATACATATTAATGAGAATAAGAAAAATCACCTTTGATTTTTGTTGAACAGTTGATTTTACTTCTCATCGATTGTCGTAAACCGCAGTGTCCAAAATCGAACACCTCCAATGAATAATCCACACTAGAGAAGGATTGAAAGAACTAACAATTGGGAGGAACAAGGGATGGCTAAAATCCCTAGATGCTAGCTAGGGAAGGTGACGGCTAGGGTTAAGAAAAAGAGAGAGTGTTTTCTTAATTATTCACACTTACTTAACCCTAATTCTACATCTCTTGGATTTTTATAGTTAGGTTAAAAAATCCAACTTCTTAATGGGATTGGGCTCTTTAAAATTGTTGGAGAATTATTAATTGGGATTTTGGAATTATTTATAATTATTTAGGCTCAATTAAATTCAATTTAAGCCCTTTTACAAAAGACTATGCACAAAACCCATAACTAGGCCTTTATACATATACTTGGATTTAATTACCCAAATGAATTCGAAATCCAACCAAATTAAATATGTAGGCTCCACAACACTTATGTAACATATTTAATTTATTTTGGTCCAAGAAGTAGGCCTCTAAGGCCTTCTGTTTTGGAGTTGGCATGTGACCCTTCTTTTGGAGGGCTTCTTTGCCAACTTCACTTCTTTGGGCCTTTATAATTCCTCCAATGGACCTATTAATTATTATATCATCCCTATAACACTTATAGTTCAATAATAATCAATTATGAAATACATTATTTCAATAAGGTCCAATTTTACAGAACATTTCAAAAAAGTTCTACGAACAATTTTACTTGATCATAATTAATTAAACTCTTTAATTAATTATTATCTTACTCACTTCTCTATCCCCATAATAATATCAAATATTATTATCCTTGTTAGTTTACCATTTTATCCTTTTTCTCTATATGTGTGTGACCTATTGGGTTCCTGACCATATTGGCAGTATAATATGTAATTGTGAGTTATATTCAAAACTCACATGATTTAAACTTCTTTAATTAATTTTATCAATCCCTATTGATATTCTTGATACAATATTATACAAGTCATGATTGCCCTCTAGCTAGGCATCATGACTACCCAAATGTCAGGAAAGTCAAGTGGTTTGACTATACCCTTCCATAGAAATAGTTACTGTGCAATTACTCCTTCCACCACTCTTATCTCAATTAGATTCTGAGTATGGATTTCTATCAACTCATATAAATCTAATTATGTATGTTCTATTAATTTAACCATTGTTCCCAAAATGCCGTCCATGAATCTCTATCCATCTTTGCATATTACTCTGTTTAGAGATTCTCTGAACAAGGCAATTATAGAATCATGCGAGATAACTTTCCTTATTAAATCTGAGATGGGGAATCCTTTATCAATCACTCAACTATCTTCAAGTAGGTCATGATATACCCAATCTCGTAACTATGTTCACTCTCAGTTGGAAGTAATTAGTTATGGAGTCAAAATATATCACTTGCTACTTAAGATAACTTTGGTGATCTCAAGTCCAAGGATACTTGCACAACCGCTATGAAGAGATTCCTCACTGACATAGATTTAATATCCATGTCACGATTCTCTTTGTAGGTCTCCAATGAACTTGTTCTTCTAACAAGCATCCGTATGTTAGCTTTGATTATCTTCCATAATCACAGTTATGAGAACCACTGCTTGAACCATTCAAGAAGCATAACATGTGCTAGTCTATCTGAATTAACAATGCCCTATCTTGTTAATTCTATGACTAGGGATATTTAGATATTATCACATTTGCATGCAATAGACATCTCATATCATGAACACTTTTATGATTGCCTTTGTACTGTGTTTATAATATCTAGGACTTCATTTATTAATTTAAGATTTACAAACTCATGTATTTAAACATAGCATTAATAAATGAATGATTCCTTTTATTAAGAATATGAATTCATACATATGAAATACATCCCTATTACATAGGCTTTAGTGCATGCTCTCTAATAATCTCCCACTTGCACTAGAGCCAATCACTCATATGTCTTAGACCCATGCTATTTATATGGTGATCATGCTTAATCTGGAAAAGTATTTTAGTGAGGGAATCCACCACATTATCATATGTGGGAACCCTTTCTATTTTAACATCATTTCCAGCTACTATTTCCCTTATGAGATGGTAGCATCTGAGAACATGCTTGGATCGCTGATGAAACCGTGGTTCCTTTGCTTGTGCAATGGCTCCATCATTGTCACAATATAAAGGAATCGGAACAATAATGCTAGGCACCACTCCTAGTTTCGATATGAACTTTTTGATCCAGACTGCTTCTTTGGCTGCTTCTGAAGCAGCAATGTACTCAGCTTATATCGTGGAATCAGCAGTTGTTTCTTGTTTGGAACTCTTCCAACTAACTGCTCCTCCTCCCATTATGAACACATAACTAAACTGTGATTTACAATCATCTTTGTCAAATTGGAAGCTGGCATCTATATACCCATTAACTTCCAAACTGCCCTCTCCATATACCAAAAATATATCCTTGGTCCTTCTCAAGTACTTAAGGATATTTTTGACAGCTGCCCAGTGTTCCTCTCCAAAATTGGATTGGAATCTGCTTGTGACACTCAAAGAAAATGCTACATATGGACATGTACATAACATAGCATACATGATAGAAGAAATTGCAGATGCATATGGCCTTCTTTTTGAAGACCCATTTGCACCCTATGGGTTTTATCCCTTCAGGTGGTTGAGTTAAAGTCCATACTTTGTTCTCATACATGGAGTCCATTTCAGACTGCATAGCCTTAAGCCATAAATCACATTTTTGAACTGTTAAAAACTTCTTGATAGGTTGTAGGCTCATTGTCCTCTGCTACAGTTATGCCTATATCCGAATCAATGTGAAATCCATATCTCACAGGGATAGAACGCATCCTAGTAGATCTCCTAGGATTTTGTGTATAATCAGGTTCAACTGTAATCTCATCATTATGAAATTCAGTTTCGGGTCCAATCAGTTGATCATCTTTTATTTGTGGGTCTTGAACTTCACCAAGTTCAATTTTACTCCCACTGTCCTCTCGTAGGAGAAATTCTCTTTCCAAGAAGACAACATGCCTTGGAACAAACACCTTTTGTTCTAAGCGATGATAGAAATAATATCCAAATGTTTCTTTTGGATATCCCATAAATAAACATTTGTCAGACTTAACATCCAGTTTGTCTGACATTGTCCTCTTCACAAAAGCAGGACAACCCCATACTTTCATATGAGAAAGCGTGGATTCTTGTTATTCCACATCTCATATAGAGTAACATCAACCGATTTACTACGAACTCTGTTTAACACATAAACAGCAGTTTCTAGTGTATATCCCCAAAAGGACTTAGGCAAGTCCGCTCGGCTCATCATTGATCGAACCATATCTAATAGTATTCGATTCCTCCTTTCAGATACACCATTGTGTTGTGGTGTATATGAAGGAGTCCATTGAGATAAAATCCCATTATCACTAAGATAATCCTGAAACTCTTGACTTAAGTATTCTCCACCTCGATCTGATCTAAGTGTTTTAATACTTTTGCCAAGTTGTTGCTCTACTTCATTTCTAAATTCTTTGAAATTTTCAAATGCTTCAGACTTATATTTCATTAGATAGATGTATCCAAACCTGGAATAATCATCTATAAAAGTAATGAAGTAGGAGTAACCTCCTCTGGTATGTGTAGTCATTGGACCATATACATCTGAATGTATTAAGTCCAAAACCATTTTAGCTCGTTCTCCGTTACCAATAAAGGGAGCTTTTGTCATTTTTCCCAATAAACAAGATTTGTACGTATCAAATGATCCCAAATCACCTGACTTATGCAATTTGGTCATGCATTTTTCATTTATGTGGCCTAAATGACAATGCCATAAGTATGAGGTATTTAAATCAAGAACAAATATATCATTCTCAATGATAGCTTTTGCATAAAACATATTGTTCTTAAAAATATAACAAAATTTTTCCTTTAAAGAAATATCATAATCATTCATTAAACAACTGAAAGAAATAATACTTTTCGACAAAGTTGGAACATAATAACAATTATTTAATTCCAGTACTAATCCACTAGGAAGAGGCAAATAGTAAGTCCCCACAACTGTTATAGAGATGTTCTATCAAGTAGCTGACTGCAAACATATCTCTGCCTTTCCAACTCTTCTAAAGCTTCTAAGCCCCTGTAGATCATTACATAAATGAGATCCACATCTGGTATCTAATACCCAAGATTGTTTTGAAGCAATAGAATAAGTATTAATTTCAATCATATGAATACCTGAAGTAGAAGCATCAACTTGTTTTTTCTCCTTGAGAGAATCTAGATAGGCCTTGCAGTTACGCTTCCAATGACCATCCTTTCAACAATGGAAGCAAGTTACTTTGGGATTCTCTTTCTTGGCAACCTTATTCTTGGAGATCCCACCATTCTTTGGTTGCGCCTTGGTTATCTTCTTCTTCTTCTGGTTCTTGCCTTTAGCAGAAGTGACAACCATGACACTTTTTGGATCCTTCTTAAATGATCCATCAACTGTCTTGAGCATATTGATTAACTCAGGAATGGATACTTAGATCTTGTTCATGTTGAAGTTAATTACGAAAGGTGCATAACTTGGAGCCGAGTACAAGATTAAATCTATGTATAGATCATTATCCATAACATAGCCAAGTCTACTCAAATGCTCAATATACCCATACATCTTCAATGCATGAGTAGCAGCTGAAGTGCCTTCCACAATTTTGTAGCTAAATAGAGCTCGAGCAATCTCATATTGCTCAGTTTTAGCCTGAGAAGAATAAAGCTCCTCTAGATACAAAACGATGGTTCTAGCATCCATCATTTCATATTGCTTCTGAAGCTCTGAGGACATAGCACCCAGCATCAGACATGCTGCTACTTCACTATCCTCCATGTATTTTTGATAAATGCCTTTGATCTCATCAATGGCATCATCTGATGGAAGTGGTGGTGGATCTTTATCCAAGACATAGTGGATCTTTTCAGCTCTGAGAACAATTCTCACTTGCCTGATCCAGTCAGAATAGTTATTGCCAACCAGCTTGTTATCCAAGATTGATCGTATATTAATGTTTGATGTGCTCATAATGATGGCCTAGATGTGAAAAAGAAAAGATATGAGAGTATGTTCATATATATGTATGCATTAATAATTTCTTTAATTAATCCATTTACTACCACTATTTTATTGCGAATTAATAGCCCTCACTATATAATTCGAGAAAACCCGATGGTTTTCTTAGTGGGCCAATATCCAATCCTTGATATGTAATTTGACCTTGACTGTGGTCAACAAGCCAAATTCCATACCCTTGAAAGGTAGGTATCTCTATACCAATTGTGTCTCTACACAACTATTGGATCATTAGGTTATCAACTCTTTATGCATGCATATCATATATGCATTCCCTAATCTTGCCTCTAAAACCATTAGCCTTGACTGTGGTCAACAAACTAATGGGCTAGCTAAGATGACCCATTCAATTAGATTTGAACATATTCGATATAATGTGAGCCTGACTGTGGTCAACAACCCACACTATAAAGAACTCTGATTCTCCTCAAATTAATGGAAAGCTTATATACCTTAGTATTTGTTTGAGGGTTTTAGTTAATTAAGTCTCATCATACATGGTTGGCATACATTGGTATACATCCTATATCTATCACATAAATATAAGCATACAAATATGGTATAGTTATGGGCTTTACTACATTGATTTCCCCGAGCCAAAAGGGAAATCAAAAGGTCACACCTAGGTAGTATGCATGATTCAAACAAGAAAATAATTACATTATCTTTAAGCTTGTTGGATCTCCATTCAGCCCATCTTGCTCCTTGATATTGGTCTCCATCTCTATTTTTAATTCTAATCTAATTAATATAATTACATATTACAACTTGAAAAGAAATGGATTACAACTTGAAAAGAAATGAAAGTCCTCATTGGGCCAAAACATGCATTATGCTCAATCACATTGGGCTTTGTCCATAACTAACCATCATGCCAATCATACACCCTTATATGCCTCTCTAATGCATAAAGAAATGGATTACTAACTTTGTTTCAACCTTTGAATCATATTTTGAGTTATTTTAATGATGTGATCAAATTAGGAAACTTTTTCCATTTTGAAAACTTTCATTTTAGGAAACCTTTTTGCATGCATGTGTTCTTGCCTTAATAATCAATCCAATTGATTATTAATTAAATATAAATTGATTATTTAATTAATTAATCATATTAAATAATTAAAATAATCAATTTTGGGCTTAAAACAAAGGGTGGGCCGAAACCCACAAAAGTAAACCCTAAATGTGTTCACACACAAACTGGTTTTATGTCTTTTGGACCATTTGGGCCTTTTGGAATGAGACAAGCCCACTCCAGCCCTTAAAACCCATTAATAAACTTAATTAATGTTTATAATGTTTAATTTAAATCAGCTCCTTGGGCCCACCAAGTCATTCACTAATTTAAACCAAGTCCGCAAACATAATTAAGCCCATTAAGTGGTTTTAATAAATTAAAATTAATCAAATTAATTTAAGGCCCATTTTAATTAATCCAATTAATTAAAAACACTTTAATATATCATATATATCAGATTTAGAAGATCAAAAGTCGTTCTAACCAAGAACACATCAAGAACACACGAAGAACACCAATTTATCGAACTTTTCGACTAAACTAGTTTTCATGCAAAACTTGTTCGATTTTAATTCCGTTCGATCCTACGGCTTAATATCCCATATTAAACACATAAAATATCATCTAAATGATGTTTTAATGGATCCATAAGAAATTAAATTAGAACAGCCCCTTAAATCACCTAGGGTTTCACGCCAAACCCTAATCACAATCATTCAAAAATTTCGTTTTTGTTTCCACCAAATTTATTTGATCGCACATACAACCAGAAATCAATATTTCTCATTCATGAACAATCAAATCTAATATTTTAAAGTTCATGAAATAAATAACTCAAAACAAAACAAAACTTATTTCGCAGAAAAATATAGAATTGTATATCCATGGCAAAACCGTGGCTCTGATACCATGTTGGAATTTAACGGTTACATGCATCACATACATGAGCGGAATTTTAAAATTTTTAACCATTATATCTGATCTTGCCATGAATACACAATATATCTATATGAGAATAAGAAAAATCACCTTTGATTTTTGTTGAATAGTTGATTTTACTCCGCACCGGGTTGTCACAAACCACAGTGTCCAAAATTGAACACCTCCAATGAGTAATCCACACTAAAGAGGGGTAAATTGAACAAACAAATTGGTGTTCAACTAGGGCTGGCCGAAATTCCAAGAAGCTAGCTTGGAGTTGGCGCAAAAAGGAGAGAGAGAATAGAGAAAAAGACTTTCTTTTTGTTTTAATCACTTAACCCTAATTCCTCATTAGTTGGCCTTTTATAGTTAGGTTAAAATTCCAACTCCTTAATGAGATTGGGCTCTTTAAAATTTCTGGAGAATTATTAATTAGGCCTCTGGAATTAATTATAATTAATTGGGCTTAATTAAATCCAATTTAAACCTTTTCATAAAAGACTATGCACAAAACCCACAAACTAGGCCCTTTGTGCAACTAATTGGATTTAAATACCCAAATGGATTCCAAATCCAACCAAATTAAATATGTTAGTTCCATAAAACTTATGTAACATATATAAATTAATTCGGTGCATGAAATGGGCCATTAAGGCCGTCTGTATTGGAGTAGGCATGTGGCCCTTATAGAATGGCTTCTGCCAACTTTCTTCATTCCTCTGGCCCTTAATAATTCCTCCAATGGACCTATTAATTATTATATCAGTCCTATAACACTTATAGTAGTCTTATAACACTTATAAGACAATAATAATTAATCATGAAATACATTATTTCAATTAGGTCCAATTTGTAGAACATTTCTCAAAAGTTCCGCGGACAATTTTATTTGATCATACTTAATCAAACTCTTTAATCAATTATTATCATATTTACTTCTCTACCTTCATAATAATATAAAATATTATTATCCTTGTCATTTTACCATTTTACCCTTTTCTCTATATGTGTGTGACCTATTGGGTTCCTATCCATGTTGGCAGTATAATATGTAATTGTGAGTTCTATTCAAAACTCACATTATTTAAACTCCTTTAAATAATTTTATCAATCTCTATTGATATTTTGATACATCATTATACAAGTCATGATTGGCCTCTAGCTAGGCATCATGACTACCCAAATGTCAGGAAAGTCATGTGGTTTGACTGTACTCTTCCATAGAAACAGTTACCGTGCAATTACTCCTTTCACCACTCTTATCTCAATTAGATTCTGAGTATGGATTTCTGTCAACTCATATAAATCTAATTATGTATGTTCAATTAATTTAACCATTATTCCTAAAATGCCCTTCATGGATCTCCATCCATCTCAGCATATTACTCTGGCCAGAGATTCTCTGAACAAGACAATTATAGAATCATGCGAGATAACTTCCCTTGTTAAATCTAGGATGGTGAATCCTTTGTCAATCACTCAACTATCTTCAAGTAGGTCATGATATACCCAATCTCCTAACTATGTTCACTCCCAGTTGGAAGTAATCAGTTATGGAGTCAAAGTATACCACTTGCTACTTAAGATAACTTTGGTGATCTCAAGTCTAAGGATACTTGCACAACCGCTATGAAGAGATTCCTCACTGACATAGATTTAATATCCATGTGAGGATTCTCTATGCAGGTCTCCAATGATCTTGTTCTTCTAACAAGCATCCGCATGTTAGCTTTGATTATCTTCCATAATCACAGTTGTGAGAACCACTGCTTGAACCATTCAAGAAGCATAACATGTGCTAGTTTGTTCGAATTAACAATGTCCTATCTTGTTAATTCTATGACTAGGGATATTTAGATATTAACACATTTGCATGCAATAGACATCTCACATCATGAACACTTTCATGATTGCCTTTGCACTGTGTTTATAATATCTTGGACTTCATTTATTAATTTAAGATTTACAAACTCATGTATTTAAACACAGCATTAATAAATGAATGATCCCTTTTATTAAAAATATAAATTTCATACATATGAAAAACATCCCTATTACATGGGCTCTAGGGCATACTCTCTAACACTCTCTATCCTCTAGTATATGTAGACACATAGACTTAGAAAGGTGTTTCCCATGTACCATGGGTATTAACCCTTTCTTAGAGAGATATATATTGAACCTCTTTAATACTTTATCTATATATATACTTTGAGAAAAACCTAGCAACCTATTGGATCTATCTTTATAGATCCTTATTCCCATAATACAGGATGCTTCTCCAAGGTCTTTCATGAAGAATTGCTTGGATAACCATATTTTAATAGATTGGAGAGGAGAAATATCATTTCCTATGATCAATATGTCATCTACATATAGAACTAGGAAGACAATTGCACTCCCATTGACCCTTTTATACACACAAGGTTTATTTTCATTTTGTGAGAAACCAAACTCTTTGATTGTCTCATTGAATCGTATGTTCCAGCTCCTAGAGGCTTGCTTCAATCCATAAATGGATCTTTGAAGCTTGCATACCTTTTCGCCATTTCCAGATATGAACCCTTCTAGTTGTGTCATATACACATCCTCGGTCAGATTTCCATTTAGGAAAGTTGTCTTCACATCCATTTGCCAAATCTCATAATCATAATGAGTTGCAATGGCTAAAAGTATTCTTATAGACTTAAGCATCGCTACAGGAGAAAAAGTTTCGTCATAGTCAATACCTTCTTTTTGATGATAGCCCTTTGCTACTAAGCGAGCTTTATAGGTAACTATATTACCTTCTATGTCAGTCTTCTTTTTAAAGACCCATTTGCACCCTATGGGTTATATCTCTTCAGGTGGTTGAGTTAAAGTCCATACTTTATTCTCATACATGGAGTCCATTTCAGACTGTATAGCCTTAAGCCATAAATCACGTTCTGAATTGTTCAAAACTTCTTGATAGCTTGTAGGCTCATTGTCCTCTACTACAGTTATGCCTCTATCCGAATCAATGTGAAATCCATATCTCATAGGGATAGAACGCATCCTAGTAGATCTTCTAGGATTTTATGTATAATCAGGTTTAACTGTAATCTCATCATTATGAAATTTAGTCTCGGGTTCAATCCGTTGATCCACTTTTATTTATGGATCTTGAACTTCACCAAGTTCAATTTTACTCCCACTGTCCTCTCGTAGGAGAAATTCTCTTTCCAAGAAGATAGCATGCCTTAAAACAAATACCTTTTGTTCTAAGGGATGATAGAAATAATATCCAAATGTTTCTTTTGGATATCCCATAAATAAACATTTTTCAGACTTAACATCTAGTTTGTCTGACATTGTCCTCTTCACATAAGAAAAACAACCCCATACTTTCATATGAGAAAGCGTGGGTTTCTTGTTATTCCATATCTCATATGGAGTAACATCAAATGATTTTCTAGGAACTCTATTTAACACATAAACAACAGTTTCTAGTGTATATCCCTAAAAAGACTTAGCCAAGTCTGCTCGGCTCATCATTGATCGAACCATATCTAATAGTGTTTGATTTCTCCTTTCAATTACACCATTGTGTTATGGTGTATATGATGGAGTCCATTGAGATAAAATCCCATTATCACTAAGATAATCTTGAAATTCATGGCTTAAGTATTCTCTACCTGGATCTAATCTAAGTGTTTTAATACTTCTAATTTATATTTCATTAGATAGGTGTATCCAAACCTGGGATAATCATCTATGAAAGTAATGAAGTAGGCGTAACCTCGTCTTGCATGTGTAGTCATTGGACCACATACATCTGAATGTATTAAATCCAAAACCATTTTAGCTCGTTCTCCTTTACCAATAAAGGGAGCTTTTGTCATTTTTCCTAATAAACAAGATTCGCATGTATCAAATGATTCATAATCAAATGATCCCAAATCACCTGACTTATGTAATTTGGTCATGCATTTCTCATTTATATGGCCTAAACGACAATGTCATAAGTATGAGGTATTTAGATTATCATGTTTCATTCTCTTGGTATCCACATTATGCACTTCTTCAATTAAATCAAGAACAAATATACCATTCTCAATGATAGCTTTTGCATAAAACATATTGTTCTTAAAAATGTAACAACACTTGTCCTTTAAAGAAATGTCATAATCGTTTAATAAACAACTGAAAGAAATAATACTCTTGGATAAAGATGGAACATAATAACAATTATTTAATTCCAGTACTAATCCACTTGGAAGAGGCAAATGGTAAGTCCCCACAACCGTTGTAGAGATGTTTTGTCCAGTAGTTGACTGCAAACATATCTCTGCCTTTCCAACTCTTTTAAAGCTTCTAAGCCCCTGTAGATCATTACATAAGTGAGATCCACATCCGGTATCTAATACCCAAGATTGTTTTGAAGTAATAGAATAAGTATTAATTTCAATCATATGAATACCTGAAGTAGAAGCATTAGCTTGCTTCTTCTCCTTGAGAGAATCTAGATAGGCCTTGCAGTTACGCTTCCAGTGACCATCCTTTCCACAATAGAAGCAAGTTCCTTTGGGATTCTCTTTATTGGCAACCTTCTTCTTGGAGATCCCACCATTCTTTGGCTGCACCTTGGTTATCTTCTTCTTCTTCTGTTTCTTGCCTTTAGCAGAAGTGACAACCATGACACTTTTTGGATCCTTTAAGAAGGATCCATCAGCTTTCTTGAGCATGTTGATTAATTCAAGAATGATTACTTAGATCTTCTTCATGTTGATGTTAAGCATGAAAGGTGCATAACTTGGAGCCAATGAGTACAAGATTAAATATATGTATAGATCATTATACATTACATAGACAAGTCTACTCAAATGCTTAATATACCCATACATCTTCAATGCATGAGTAGCAGCCGAAGTGCCTTCCACCATTTTGTAGCTAAATAAAGCTCGAGCAATCTCATATTGCTCAGTTCTAGCCTGAGAAGAATAAAGCTCCTCAAGATGCAAAATGATGGTTCTAGCATCCATCATCTCATGTTGCTTCTGAAGCTCTAAGGACATAGCACCCAGCATCAGACATGCTGCCGCTTCACTATCCTTCATGTATTTTCAATAAGTGCCTTTGATCTCATCAATGGCATCATCTGATGGAAGTGGTGATGGATCTTTATCCAAGACATAATGGATCTTTTTAGCTCTGAGAATAATTCTCACTTGCCTGATCCAATCAAAATAGTTGCTGCCAACCAGCTTGTTATCTAAGATTAATCGTATATTAATGTTTGATGTGCTCATGATGATAGTATGTTCATATATATGTATGCATTAATTAGGTCATTAATTAATCCATTTACTCCCACTATTTTATTGCGAATTAATAGCCCTCACTATATAATTCGAGAAAACCCGATGGTTTTCTTAGTGGGCCAATATCCAATCCTTGATATGTAATTTGACCTTGACTATGATTAACAAGCCAAACTCCATACCTTTGAAAGGTAGGTATCTCTATACCAATTGTGTCTCTACACAACTATTGGATTATTAGGTTATCAACTCTTGATACATGCATATCATATATTCATTCCCTAATCTAGCCTCTAGAACCATTACCCTTGACTGTGGTCAACAAACTAATGGGCTAGCTAAGATGAGCCATTTAATTAGATTTGAACATATTCAATATAATGTGAGCTTAACTTTGGTCAACAACCCACACTATAAAGAACTCTGGTTCTCTTTAAATTAATGGAAGGCTTATATACCTTAGTATTTTTTTAAGGGTTTTAGTTAATTAAGTCACATCGTACATGGTTGGCATACATTGGTGTGCATCCTATATCTATCACATAAATATAAGCATACAAATATGGTATAGTTATGGACTTTACTACATTGATTTTCCCGAGCCAAAAGGGAAATCAAAAGGTCCCACCTAGGTAGCATGCATGATTCAAACAAGTAAAAAATAATTATATTATCTTCAAGCTTGTTGGATCTCCATCAGACCCATCTTGCTCCTTGATAGTGGTCTCCATCTATATCTCTAATTCTAATTTAAGTAATCTAATTACATATTATAATTTGAAAAAGAAACACAAACCAAAAATAAGTGGTCGGGACATGAAAGTCCTCATTAGGCCAAAACATGCATAATGCTCAATCACATTGGACCTTGTCCATAACTATCCATCATACCAATCATACACCCTTATATGTATTTCTAATGCATAAAGTAAAACATATAATGGATTACTAACTTTGTTTCAACTCTTGAAACAAACTTTTGAGTTATTTTAATAATGTGATCAAATTAGGAAACTTTTTCATTTTGGAAACTTTCATTTTAGGAAACCCTTTTTGCATGTATGTGTTCTTGCCTTAATTATCAATTCAATTTATTATTAATTAATTATCAATTTATTATTGAATTAATTAATCATATTAAATAATTAAAAAAATCAATTTTGGGCTTATAAAAAGGGTAGGCCGAAGCCCACACAACAAAACCCCAAAGTGTATTCACACACAGACTAGTTTTGTGTCTATTGGACCATTTGGGCCTTTTGGAATGAGCAAAGCCCACTCCAGCTCTTAAAACCCATTAATAAACTTAATTATAGTTTATAATATTTAATTTAAATCAGCTCCTTGCGCCCAACAAGTCATTCACTAATTTAAACCAAGTTCGTAAACATAATTAAGCACATTAAGTAGTTTTAATGAATTAAAATTAATCCAATTAATTTAAGGCCTATTTTAATTAATCCAATTAATTGAAAATACTTTAATATATCTGATATATCATTAGAAGATTAAAAATCATTCTAAAAATTAATCCAATTCATGACAAAATCGAGGCTCTGATACCATGTTAGGAATTATCGGTTACATGCATCTCATATATAAGCGAAATTTAAAATTTTTAACAAATAAATCTGATATTGCTATGAATTTAAAATATACATATTAATGAGAATAAGAAAAATCACCTTTGATTTTTGTTGAACAGTTGATTTTACTTCTCATCGGGTTGTCTCAAACCAAAGTATCCAAAATTAAACACCTACAATGAGTAATCCACACTAGAGAAGGATTGAAAGAAACAACAATTGGGAGGAAAAAGGGCTGGCCGAAATCCCTAGATGCTAGCTAGGGAAGGTGGCGGCTAGGGTTGAGAAAAAGAGAGAGAGTGTTTTCTCAATTGTTCACACTTAACCCTAATTCCACATCTCTTGGATTTTTATAGTTAGGTTAAAAAATCTAACTTCATAATGGGATTGGGCTTTTTAAAATTTCTGGATAATTATTAATTGGGCTTATGCAATTATTTATAATTATTTGGGCTTAATTAAATCCAATTTAAGCCCTTTCACAAAAAACTATGCACAAAACCCACAAACTAGGCCCTTTGTACATATACTTGGATTTAATTACCCAAATTAATTCCAAATCCAACCAAATTAAATATGTAGGCTCCACAACACTTATGTAACATAATTAATTTTTTTTGGTCCAAGAATTAGGCCTCTAAGGCCTTCTGTTTTGGAGTTGACGTGTGGCCCTTCTTTTGGAGGGCTTCTGTGCCAACTTTACTTCTTTGGACCTTTATAATTCTTCCAATGGACCTATTAATTATTATATAATCCCTATAACACTTATAGTTCAATAATAATCAATTATGAAATACATTATTTCAATTAGGTCCAATTTTACAGAACATTTCAAAAAAGTTTTGCGAAAAATTTTACTTGATCATAATTAATTAAACTCTTTAATTAATTATTATTTTATTCATTTCTCTATCCCCATAACAATATCAAATATTATTATCCTTATCATTTTACAATTTTATTCTTTTTCTCTATATGTGTGTGAACTATTAGATTCCAGTCCATATTGGTAGTATAATATGTAATTGTGAGTTCTATTCAAAACTCACATGATTTAAACTTTTTTAAATCATTTTATCAATACCTATTTATATTCTTGATACACTATTATATAAGTCATGATTGGCCTCTAGCTAGGCATCATGACTACCCAAATGTCAGGAAAGTCAAGTGGATTGACTATACCCTTCCATAGAAACAGTTACCGTACAATTACTCCTTCTACCACACTTATCTCAATTAGATTCTGAGTATGGATTTCTGTCAACTCATATAAATCTAATTATGTATGTTCTATTAATTTAACCATTGTTTCCAAAATGCCCTCCATAGATCTCTATCCATCTTGGCATATTACTCTGGGCAGAGATTCTCTGAACAAGGCAATTATAGAATCATACAAGATAACTTTCCTTATTAAATCTAGGATGGTGAATCCTTTGTCAATCACTCAACTATCTTCAAGTAGGTCATGATATATCCAATCTCCTAACTATGTTCACTCCCAGTTGGAAGTAATCAGTTATGGAATCAAAATATACCATTTGCTACTTAAGATAACATTGGTGATCTCAAGTCCAAGGATACTTGCACAACCGCTATGAAGAGATTCCTCACTGACATAGATTTAATATCCATGTCAGGATTCTCTTTGCAGGTCTCCAATGAACTTGTTCTTCTAACAAGCATTCACATATTAGCTTTGATTATCTTCCATAATCACAGTTATGAGAACCACTGCTTGAACCATTCAAGAAGCATAACATGTGCTAGTTTGTTCGAATTAACAATGTCCTATCTTGTTAATTCTATGACTAGGGATATTTAGATATTAGTACATTTGCATGCAATATACATCTCATATCATGAACACTTTCATGATTGCCTTTGCACTATGTTTATAATATCTAAGAATTCATTTATTAATTTAAGATTTACAAACTCATGTATTTAAACATAGCATTAATAAATGAATGATGCCGTTTATTAATAATATGAATTCATACATATGAAATACATCCCTATTACATGGACTCTAGGGCATACTCTCTGACATGAGAAAGTGTGGGTTTCTTGTTATTCCATATCTCATATGGAGTAACATCAACCGATTTACTAGGAACTCTATTTAACACATAAACAATAGTTTCTAATGCATATCCATAAAAGAACTTAGGCAAGTCTGCTCGGCTCAGCATGGATCGAACCATATCTAATAGTTTTCAATTTCTCCTCTTAGATACACCATTATGTTGTGGTGTATATGGTGGAGTCCATTGAGATAAAATCTTATTATCTCTACGATAATCTTTAAATTTTTTGCTTAAGTATTCTCCACCTCGATCTGATCTAAATATCTTAATACTCTTGCCAAGTTTCTTCTCAACTTCATTTATAAATTCTTTGAACTTTTCAAATGTTTCTGATTTATATTTCATTAGATTGATTTATCAAAACTTGGAGTAATCATCTATGAAAGTAATGAAATAGGAATAACCTCCTCTAGCATGTGTAGTCATTAGACAACATACATCTGAATGTATTAAGTCTAAAATCATTCTAGCTCATTCTCCTTTACCAATAAAGGAAGCTTTTTTCATTTTTACTAATAAACAAGATTCACATGTATCAAATGATTCATAATCAAATAATCCCAAATCACCTGACTTGTGTAATTTTGTCATGCGTTTCTCATTTATATGGCCTAAACGAAAATACCATAAATATGAGGTTTTTAAATTATCTTGTTTCATTCTCTTGGTATCCATATTATGCACTTATTTAATTAAATCAAGAACAAATATACCATTCTCAATGATAGCTTTAGCATAAAATATATCATTTTTAAAAATGTAACAACATTTGTCTTTTAAAGAAATGTCATAATCATTCAATAAATAACTAAAAGAAATAATACTTTTAGATAATGTTGGAACATAATAACAATTATTCAACTCTAGTATTAATCCACTTGGAAGAGGCAAATGATAAGTCCTCACAACTATTGTTGAGATATTTTATCTAGTAACTGATTGTAGACATATTTCTACCTTTCTAACTCTTCTACTGCTTTTAAGCCCCTGTAGATCATTACACAAATAAGATCCACATCCGGTATCTAATACCCAAGAAGAAATAGAATAAGTATTTATTTCAATCATATGAATACCTGAAGTAGAAGCATCAGCTTGCTTCTTCTCCTTAAGAGAATCTAGATAGGCCGTGTAGTTACGCTTCCAATGACCATCTTTCCCACAATGAAAGAAAGTTCCTTTGGGATTCTCTTTCTTGGAAACCTTCTTCTTAGAAATACCACCATGCTTTGGCTGTGCCTTGGTCATCTTTTGCTTCTTTCCTTTAGCAGAAGTAACAACTATGACACTTTTTGGATCCTTCTTAAAGGATCCATCATCTATTTTGAGCATATTGATTAACTCAGAAATGGTTACTTGGATCTTGTTCATGTTGAACTTAAGCACAAAAGGTGCATAACTTGAAGCCAACGAGTACAATATTAAATTTATGTATAGATCATTATCCATTATATAGCCAAGTCTACTCAAATGCTCAATATACCCATACATTTTTAATGCATGAGTAGCAACCAAAATGCCTTCCACCATTTTGCAGCTAAATAGAGCTCGAGTAATCTCGTATTGCTCAATTCTAGCTTGATAAGAATAAAGCTCCTCTAGATGCAAAATGATTGTTCTAGCATTCATAATCTCATGTTGCTTCTGAAGCTCTGAGGACATAGAACCCAACATCAGACATGCCGCTGCTTCACTGTCCTTCATGTATTATCGATAAGTGCCCCTGATCTCATCAATGGCATCATCTAATGGAAGTGATGGTGAATCTTTATCCAAGACATAATGGATCTTTTCAGCTCTAAGAATAATTCTCACTTGTCTGATCTAGTCAAAATAATTGCTGCCAACCAGCTTGTTATCCAAGATTGATAGTATGTTTATGTTTGATGTGTTCATGATGATGACCTAGATGTGAAAAAGAAATCATATGAGAGTATGTTCATATATATATATATATATATGTGTGTGTGTGTGTGTGTGTGTGTGTGTGTGTGTGTGTGTGTGTGTGTGTGTGTGTGTGTGTGTGCATTAATCAGATCTTTAATTAATCCATTTACTCCCACTATTTTATTGCAAATTAATAGCCCTCACTATTTAATCTGAGAAAGCCCGATGGTTTTTTTTAGTAGGCTAATATCCAGTCCTTGATATGTGGTCAACAAGTCAAACCCCACACCCTTAAAAGGTAGGTATCTTTATACCAATTGTGTCTTTACACAACTCTTGATACATGCATATCATATATGCATTTCCTAATCTTCCCTCTAGAACCATTAGCCTTAACTGTGGTCAACAAGCTAATGGGCTAGCTAAGATGACCCATTTAATTAGATTTGAACATATTCGATATGATGTGAGCTTGACTGTGGTCAACAATCCATACTATAAAGAACTCTAATTCTCCCTTAATTAATGGAAGGCTTATATACCTTAGTATTAGTTTGAGAGATTTTAGTTAATTAAGTCTCATCATACATGGTTGGCATACATTGGTATACATCATTTATCTATCACATAAATATAAGCATACAAATATGGCATATTTATGGACTTTACTATATTGACCTCCCTAAGCCAAAAGGGAAATTAAAAGCTCAAACCTATGTAATATGCATTATTCAAACAAGTAAAAATAATTACATTATCTTCAATCTTGTTGGATCTCCATCCAGCCCATCTTTCTCCTTAATAGTGGTCTCCATATCTATCTCTAATTCTAATCTAAGCAATATAATTACATATTACAATTTGAAAAAGAAATACAACCCAAAAACAAGTGGTTGGAACATGAAAGTCCTCATTGGACCGAAACATGTATTATGCTCAATCACATTGGGCTTTTGTCCATAACTATCCATCACGCCAATCATACACCCTTATATACATTTCTAATGCATAAAAAATCATATAATGGAACATAAATGATATTTAAACTCTTGAAACTTACTTTTGAGTTATTTTAATAATGTGATCAAATTAGGAAACTTTTTTCATTTTAGGAAATCTTTTTGTATGCATGTGTTCTTGCCTTAATTTTTAATCCAATTGATTAGTAATTGATTATTTAATTAATTAATCACATTAAAGAATTAAATAATCAATTTTAGGCTTAAAGTAATGGGTAGGCTGAAACATATAGTGTAAACCCTAAAGTGTGTTCACACACAAACTAGTTTTATGTTTATTGGATCATTTAGGCCTTTTGGAATGAGCCAAGCCCACTTCAACCATTAAAACCCATTAATAAACTTAATTAAAGTCTATAATATTTAATTTAAATTAGCTTCTTGAGCCTACCAAGTCATTTACTAATTTAAATCAAATCCATAAATATAATTAAGCCCATTAAGTGACTTTAATGAATTAAAATTAATCGAATTAATTCAATGCCCATTTTAATTAATCCAGTTAATTAAAAACACATTAATATATCAGATATATTAAATTTAGAAGATTAAAAATCGTTCTAAATATGAACTTACCAAGAACACACTAAGAACACACGAAGAACACCAATTTATCAAACTTTTCGATTAAACTAGTTTTCATACAAAACTTGTTCGATTTTAACTTTATTTGATCCTATGGCTTAATATCACATATTAAACACATAAATTATCATCAAAATAATTTTAGAGTGGATCAATAAAAATTTAATTTAGAACAGCCCCTAGACTTTCTTGAAAAATAAAAATCCTTCACGCCAAAAAGAATGATTCTTTTCAGAAAAGAATCGTTTTATTTTTCATTTTATATATTTGATCACATACATCCTGAAATTAATATTTCTCATTCATGAACAATCAAATATGATATTTTAAAGTTCACAAAATAAATAACTCAAAAATAAAAAGAAAAACTATTCCACGAATAATATAGAATTGTAGATTCATGGCAAAATCTTAGCTCTGATACCATGTTAGAAATTAATTGGTTACATACATCACATGCACAAGCGGAATTTAAATTTTTTTAACCAATATATCTTATCTTTCCATGAATATACAATATAAATTTAATGAGAATAAGAAAAATCACTTTGATTTTTGTTGAACAGTTGATTTTCCTTCTCACCTGGTTATCACAAACCACAGTATCCAAAATTGAACACCTCAAATCGTAATCCACACTGGAGAAGAATCAAATGAACCAAATAATGATGGAATTACAAGGCTAGCCAAATTCTCCTTGATGCTAGCAAGGGAGTGGTGACTAGGGTTTAGAAGAAGAGAGAAATTTCTTTTCTTGTAAAAACTCACTTAACCCTAAAATCACTTATCTTGGATTTTTATAGCTACGTTAAAAATTCAACTTCATAATATTATTGGGCTCTTTAAAATTTCTGGAGTAATATTAATTAGGTTTTTTGAAATATTATTAATTTATTTGGGCTCAATTAAATCCAATTTAAGTCTTTTCATAAAGGACTATGTACATAACCCATAAACTAGGCCCTTTATACATATACTTGGATTTAATCATCCAAATCAATTCTAAATCAATCCAAATTAAATATATAAGGCTCCATAATACTTATGAAATATATTTAATTTATTTTAATCCAAGAATTAGGCCTCTAAGGCCTTCTATTTGAAGTTGGCATGAAACCCATCCTCTGGTGGCTTTCTACACCAAAACTAATTCTTTGGGATTTATATATTTCTCCAATGGAACTATTAATTATTATAACAGCCCTATAATACTTATAGTCAAATTATAGTTAATTATGAAATACAATATTTCAATTAGGTCCATTTTGCTGAACATTTCTAAAAAATTATGTGAACATTTCTACTTGATTATAATTAATTAAACTCTTTAATTAATTATTCTCTTATTTGATTTTCTTCTCTTATAATAATATCTAATATTATTATCCTTGCCATTTTACCATTTTATCCTTTACTCTATATGTGTGTGACCTATTGGGTCCATGTTCATATTGGCAGTATAATATATAATTATGAGTTCTATTCAAAACTCAAATGATTTAAACTTTTTTATATCATTTTATAAATTCCTTATTGATATTTATGGTACACTATTATACAAGTCATGAGTGGCCTCAAGCTAGGCATCATGACTACCCAAATGTTAGGAAAGTTAAGTGGTTCTAACTATACCCTTCCATAGAAATAGTTACCGTGCAATTACTCCTTTCACCACTCTTATCTCAATTAGATTCTGAGTATGGATTTCTGTCAACTCATATAAATCTAATTATATTTGTTCTATTAATTTAACCATTATTTCCAAAATGCCCTTTATGGATCCCTATCCATCTTGGCATATTACTCTGGCTAGAGATTCTCTAAACAAGGTAATTATAGAATCATTCGAGATAACTTTCCTTAATAAATCTAGGTTGGTGAATTCTTTATCAATTACGCAACTATTTTCAAGTAGGTCATGATATACCCAAACTCCTAACTATGTTCACCCCCAGTTGGAAGTAATCGGTTATCGAGTCTAAGTATATCACTTGCTACTTAAGATAACCTTGGTGATCTCAAGTCTAAGGATACTTGGACAACCGCTATGAAGAGCTTCCTTACAGACATGGATTTAATATCCATGTGAGGATTCTCTTTGCAGGTATCCAATGAACTTTTTCTTCTAACAAACATCCATATGTTAGCTTTGATCATCTTCTATAATCACAATTATGAGAACTACTACTTGAACTATTCAAGAAGCATAACATATGCTAGTCTATCCGGATTAACAATATCTTATCTTGTTAATTCTATGACTAGGGATATTTAGATATTATCACATTTGCATGCAATAGATATCTCATATCACGAACACTTTCATGATTGACTTTGCACCGTGTTTATAATATCTAAGACTTCATTTATTAATTTAAGATATACAAACTCATGTATTTAAACATTGCATTAATAAATAAATGATGCCTTTTATTAAGAATATGAATTTATACATATGAAATACATCCCGTTTACATGGGCTCTAAGGCATACTCTTTAATAGTATATCTATTTTTTATTTCCACTCTCTGCTGTGGGTTTCTATTTGGTTCCTCGAACTTTCGTCTTTTTTATTTTTCTTTTTTTATTTGAAATTTGTTGGAAATCAAATGCATACTCGATAAGTAAATTTTAAAATTCAAAAATCAATTTGATTATAATCATTATAAAAGTATAGGATATAAGTGAAGATTTATGCGATAGATGTTTAACCATGGTATCTCTATAGAAAGCAAAAAATATATCTAAGGTTAGTTTATCACTACAAGAAAATTGCAATTTAGCAACGGAAAATAGCAACGGAAAATGTCAATTTTCCGTTGCTAATCAAAAATAGCAACGAAAATTAGCAACGAAAATTTCGGTTGCTAATTCGGCGGTTGGTATTTTTAGCAACGGAAAGTTTTTTCTGTTGCTAAATTTAGCAACGGAGATTAAATTCCGTTGCTAAATTTAGCAACGGAGATTTAATTTCGTTGTTAAATCTAACCACTAACATTTGGTAAATTGGTGAAAATTAGCAACCGAATTCAAATTCCATTGCTAAATTTAGCAACCGAAATAAAATTCAGTTGCTAAATTTAGCAACCGAATACAAATTCCGTTGCTAATTTTAGCAAAGGTTATTATTTTTTCGTTGCTAAATTTAGCAACCGAGTTGAATTCCGTTGCTAAATTCAGCAACTAGTATAAAAAAAATTTGTGACGGTTTTTTCGTCGGTATTCCATCACTACAATAGAAAACCAATAAATTACATTAAAACAACAAGCTGTTTTAGTGTAAAGTAGAAAACCAACAAATTACACTAAAACAGCAAGCTATTTTATTGTAATTTGGAAAACCAACAAATTACACTAAAACATCAAGCTGTTTTAGTGTAAAATAGAAAATCAACAAATTACACTAAAACAGCTTGTTTGGAAAACCAACAGCATTATTCAAATAATAAAAGTTGAATTAGCATAAGATAATATGCAAAGGGATAGGTGAGAATCTGAAGAACATTCAGAAAACACTTAAACTTTTTGCCAGTTTTAAATTAATTTGATTAAAATGATTTTTGTAGCTCACAACGCTAAAATATCTAAATGTATTTTTGAAAAATTAAAATGTCCAAATACATATCTAAAAATATTTTAAGCCATTACAAAATAATACTTTCTTTTATGCATCAAATCTGTCATACCTTATATCAGAAAATTAAAAAATAAATTTTCTTACATTAATAAGAGTACATTCAAATTAATTGAGAAGGTAAGTATGGTTTTAATTCCAGCATGGAAAAATAAGAAAGGTAAGGTTAATAATTGGTTTTACATACCCATTTATGTGCAGGGGATGAAGGAATCCATTTTCCCTGTTTGGTTCCAGAAAAACTTACCTCACCCAATCGGGCATTAATCCTCAATGGCACAAAATCATCAGCTCGTGTAGCCCCTACATTTATAATTGTTGTAGCAGCACCTGCCTCATGGGCTACTCTGTAATATTCAAATTTATATGTATATCAGTTGATGTCTTAGAAAACTAAAAAGCATTAGAAAAATTTCCATGGTTTCAGTTTAATGCCAGATTCTATCAAAGTTGAACTAAGTGAGATGAACTTATAAATGCTCTCAAATTAAGTTCTCATCAGCTGTAGCCTTCAGGCAAATGTCAATTATTTTGGATAGAACTGTCAAACAAGCACACTGTTAACAGTATGCATGAAGCATGCATTCAGTAAATGCCATGTATCAATAAAATCAGTAATTAACACAGCATCAGAAATAATCTTTTCAAGTCCAATTAAATACGATCATACAAGCACATTAAAGCAATTGATTACAATGCCAAAAGAAATTGAAAATTCTCCCTCCTGAAAGAAATGCCAGCAACATATATATACCTAACAAGTCGTTAAACAGACATGGTCCTTAGAGATGATCCTAATACAAGGAATGCATCCCATGGTTTTGCAACCTCCATTATGCGTTCTGCCCTATCCTTGGGGACATTATCACCAACCACCTTCAAAATTATTATTGGATTATAGGATTGAAAAATCAGACGACTGTTGGATATCGGCTGCGGTGTCTACACGAGTCTTTTGCTCAGAAAAGAAATAAAAAATAAAACTCAAAATAAGAGATGAATGCACAAACAATTTTTCTATTTAATTATAACCATGAGGTATTTTCTATTTCCAAAACATGTGATTTCCTTATTTCACAATGAAAAACATTAAGTTGTTCAAGGAAGAGTATTTTAGGAGGCCTCTAATTGCTCAAGCATATGAGATTTGATGCAAAAGAAAATAAAATTATTTTGATGACTTTACAAGGATCTTCCATTAATAATTGATTCCCACATATACCTAGCTCTTGGACCAACTGCAACTAATAACAAATATATATTGCCTGCTAATTAACTTCATGATGTTAACAAATAAAGCAAAAGACTTGCTTAGACCAGTAAAACTCATCGTATTAATTAGAACTACAATTACAAAATCATATATATATGCACTGAGAAACTAATTAAATTAAATTTTATAAGAAAATAATTTTATTAATTACCTGGATAATCCTTTCTAGTTGGTGCATAGAAACATTTTTGTTGTAATTCCAAATAATAAAATTCTAATAAATAATAGAAATAACAAATACCTTTTTTTAAGATACTACATATTCATTATAATTCAACAGCAAATACTTTTTATAGTTTATTAACCTAACCCATGTCTAAAAAATTAAGACTTAAAGTATTTCAGTATGAAGTATTACAAACTTTTACAAAGCAAACCCTTCTCTAGCTCTTTATACTTCCTGGTCTACCAGAGCATCGCGATGCTCCATCTCTGCATCAACAGCAAATCAATAAAGGATGTTATACGTTTTTCAATTTGGATTCCCTTTAGCTATGGAAATCATACGATTGCCAAAGTTGTCATTCTATAAGAAGAAAGGAGAAAACAAGTTGATATTACATTATAAATGACTAGTCATTGCAAAACAATTGACCATATCGAAAAATATAATGTGATAAAGTAATGCAAAAATCCAAAAACTCCAGCATATCTCACCCAAGCTTTGACAAATAGAGAGTAACTAAATCATTATTATCTTTCTGGATGCATTTGTTTTAATTTTGAAGCACTGAGGATTAAAAGTTACCATAGAAGTAAATATAAAGTAGTTAAGAAATAATAGTTTCATATTCATATCCTTGGATAATATCAAGCATTGTTAAATGGAAATCCCAAGGAAAAAACAAAAAATAACTATCAAGCCTTAGGAAAAATCACCAATCTGCATAGACCAAGCATTTATACTATCAACAATCTGTATATATGCATATATACATACATATAAATACATATATGCATATACATTTTTCTTTTTTTTGGGATATTGAAACCTCTAAGGATGCGCATTGCAGTAAGAAATCATTTTAGTTTACTTTTACAATGAATGCAGAAGGCAATAAATCAGGAAAATCATGCTAGGGGTGAAAGTGGAGGGACAGAGCAATGTCCTCGAAATTATTTTCCAAGGTTGGAAACTAACTATCAAGTATGGCATGGCCACACTGGAAACTAACTATCAAGTATGGCATAGCCACTAGTGGCAGCCATAAAAAAAACGACATAAATGAAGCTGGCATGGCCACACTGGTGGCAATCACAAATCACATAAACGAAGGTGGAGCTACTTTTGTTTGCATAACATGCTATGCAGTATCTAAATAGTTGAGAAGACATCTGATGATGATTTGCATCATTAACATCCCAATGAAATAAAAAGCCCCAGTGAGAAATCACAAGAAACATCAGTGCATCTTTTACAGGATATAGATTAAAAGAAATGCATAAAATACTTAAGATTTGGTAACCATGCAGACAAGATTATGTTGCAAAGATCAAGATCCAAAGACCTGAATAATGACAATCTCCTAAATTATGTTACTAAAGTCATTTATAGATAGAAGGCCAATATTAAATACCACATAACAGATGAAATAATTTTAACCTGAAATTATCTGTTAGAGCCAGTAAGAACATCAAATGATCAGCAACTCATCCATGAGGTTCTATGTGCTATTTGTGGTGCTGCAGGTACAAGAGGCTATATAGCAATTAAAAAAAGCAACACAAGCATTTGTTAATACAACATAACAAATTAGAGAAAATAATGATTAAACTCATATCAGAGACATGCCAGGGAAATACCTGTGATTCATTATACTCAGAAAATCATTATTTTCTACCTGTGATTCATTATACTCAGATTAGTTTACTTTTACAATGAATGCAGAAGGCAATAAATTAGGAAAATCATGCTAGGGGTGAAAGTGGAGGGACAAAACAATGTCCTCGAAATTATTTTCCAAGGTTGGAAACTAACTATCAAGTATGGCATGGCCACATTGGAAACTAACTATCAAGTATGGCATAGCCACTAGTGGCAGCCATAAAAAAATGACATAAATGAAGCTGGCATGGCCACACTGGTGGCAATCACAAATCACATAAACGAAGGTGGAGCTACTTTTGTTTGCATAACATGCTATGCAGTATCTAAATAGTTGAGAAGACATCTGATGATGATTTGCAACATTAACATCCCAATGAAATAAAAAGCCCAAGTGAGAAATCACAAGAAACATCAGTGCATCTTTTACAGGATATAGATTAAAAGAAATCCATAAAATACTTAAGATTTGGTAACCATGTAGACAAGATTATGTTGCAAAGATCAAGATCTAAAGACCTGAATAATGACAATCTCCTAAATTATGTTACTAAAGTCATTTATAGATAGAAGGCCAATATTAAATACCACATATCAGATGAAATAATTTTAACCTGAAATTATCTGTTAGAGCCAGTAAGAACATCAAATGATCCGCAGCAACTCATCCATGAGGTTCTATGTGCTATTTGTGGTGCTGCAGGTACAAGAGGCTATATAGCAATTAAAAAAAGCAACACAAGCATTTGTTAATGCAACATAACAAATTAGAGAAAATAATGATTAAACTCGTATCAGAGACATGCCAGGGAAATACCTGTGATTCATTATACTCAAAAACCTCAAAGTCTTTGGGTTTCTCCACGTCCTTATTAGCTTCAAAAATATTTGATGCCAACGTTTTACCATCATTTTTAATTACATTAGCATCCGATTGCTCAGAATCTTTAACATTTTCTTCGAAAGCAGTCTTAGCACTTGATGACTCTAACATCTTATCTTCATTTCCATTTAAAATGCAAGCACTGACAACCATTGATGGCCCTGCTTTTTTGGATCATCGTTTCCTAAAACCATTTGATTAAAACACAAAGTTAACAGTCATAATTTATGAGGGGAAAAGAGCCACTAAAATCTGAAAGATGGAACTAGGAAATGCCTATTATATGATTCGGCACTATGTAAAGGAATTCCAAATGAAAGTTAACAAATACCATTAATCCACCTCTCCTCACCCACAATAATAATAAAAACAAGAATAGTAACAAGAACCAAGAAAAATTAAAAAGGAATAGGAACACAGATGATTGAAGATAATTAAATTTTCCACATCAAGAAGAAAAGGGAGGAGATTCATAATCAAATACCTATCATACTTCCAATATAACTAAGCAAAACAAGGGGCAAACAAGTGATTTTAATTCAGATTCCTAAAACACCCAAAGCCTTGAGAATCCCAATAAAAGCAGCAAGAAGAACGGGAAAGTTAGAGAGTCCAAGCCAAACATCAAGTGGAAAAAAGAGTGAAACATAACAAACCCATTAATCCTGACGGATAAAAATGCACTGCAACCATAAATTAATTCATGAAACCAACCAAAGCAAGGGGTATCAGCAAATACTGATAAGCATAAATCCAATCAAACCCAAGTAAAACTCAAACAAACACTCCTCAGATTCACAAAACACACAAAAACAAACACTTGAAAGAAAACCAATAAAGGAAATAAATGAGAGACAGATTGGCAAGGACAGAAACACAGTGATGGGGTCTCATGCTCAAAAAAAAGTAAAGACTGTTAAAAAAAATTACTACCTTGAGGGTGGGTATCGCTGATTGAAGAAGAATCGTTGGAATTATTATTGAGAGCTTGTTGTTCCTTCTTCTTCTTTGCTGTTTTTCTCTTCTTTGCAGCTGATGGCATGATTTATTGGTTTTCCCTTGCTTCGCGTAGGGCAAACACAGAAAATAAAATTATACCCAGATCATGGATTGTCTCCTTATAACCTCTGTAAAAGGCTCTAAAAATAGGTAAGACTTACAGGTAGAGAAGAAGAATGGGCAAAAGACTCAATTTTTATTGCGTTTCTTTAGATTTGTTCTCGTCACCATCTCATCCAGCATTCTATTACCCTAATTAAATCCATGTTTTTTAGTGTGTTATAGTGATGATTGTTCTTGCTATTATTATTGTATTCTACAGTGAGAGGTGGATGCAAGTAATGTGCGAGGTAGCCAATAATTTTTTTATTAAATAAATATAGCAATCCTATTTCTAAAAGAGCACAAATCCAGCAATCCTATCTCTAAAAGAGCCAATTCTTTGTTCTGGTTTACATGAATCTAGCAATGCACAAAGATAATTGGAAACTTAAAAAATCACACGAATAAACAAACCACTTAAGTGAAAATATAAATGATTCATCTGTTTAATACAAAATGAAGAAATAAACAAAAGAAATAAGCAAATCCAACTGCTTTTAAAGCAAACAAAATAAACAATCAATAGACAGGTAAAAAAGATAAGATTCAAATATAATTATGTAACAAGAAAAGAGAAAAAGATCTCTTAGAAATTATTCTCAACTCAGAAAGGTCCTTACCATGTGTCCTTTCATCATTTTCAGCAAAAGCCATCAGGTCTCTGACGTTCTTTTTAGTTCCACCAACAAACTTGCTCAAGCTTTCAGGGCTAAGAGCATAGCACATTCTCATAATAAATCAGATCCTTCAAGAGCATCAGGTCTCTAATGTTCTTTTCAGTTCCACCACCAAAAGCTGAATATTTTTACCATTCTCATAGTAAATCAGATCTTTCAAGAGAAAACCAAATTCCAAAAGAAAAAGAAAATAGATCTAGAAATAGACACATAACCAAAACAAACCCTGTTTATGTCTTGCCCCTTTGTCGACATTGTGGCACTGGGCGCACTTAGTCTTGAAGATCTTCTCTCCGGCCTTTGGATCGCAAGGAGGAGCTTGATCGAATGAAGCCATTTCTTTCTTCAAGAGCTTTTTCTAGGGTTTCAATAATCTAAATCAACAAATGAGAAATATGGGAGATTCTCTGGAACTGATGGAAAAGATAAAGGCAAATAAAAGAGAGGGAGGCAGAATTTAATACTTAGGGCTAATTTATGGCTAGGGCAACAAATAAAAAAATTACTTAAATACCCCTCATTTACCAACGGAATATAAATTCCGTTGCTATTTTAGCAACCGAAAATATATTCGGTTGTAATTTAGCAACGAAATTTAAATTCCGTTGCTATTTTAGCAACCGAAAATATATTCGGTTGCAATTTAGCAACGGAATTTAAATTCCCTTGCTATTTTAGCAACCGAAAATAAATTCGGTTGCTATTTTTCATTGAATATGAAAAATAGCAACGGAATTCTTTTTCCGTTGCTAAATAGCAACAAAAATATATTTCGGTTGTTATTTTAGCAATCGAAAATTAATTCCGTTGCTATTTAGCAACGGAAATCATAGTCCGTTGCTATTTTTCGTTCCAAATTTTTCCGCCATCTATTGGTGCTTTAATTAGCAACGGAATAGTGATTCCGTTGCTAATTTTCGTTGTTAAATTTTGGCACCAAAAATTCCCTCAACTTTTAGCAACGGAATTTAACCAAATATTTTTCCGTTGCTAAATCTACAAAGTTTAACCAATTTTAGCAACGAAAATTATTTTTCGTTGCTAAATAGCAACGAAATTGATTTTTCGTTTCTAATTTAGCAACGGAATCATTTCCGTTGCTATTTTTCCGTTGCTATTTTTAGATTTTCTTGTAATGTATGATTGTATTAATAAACTAATGAACTAATGATAAAACATCATAAATAATTAATTAAAGAAAAAGATTAAGAAAGCTTTATTTAGAAATTAATGGGCATGCTAAAAAATTAATTCCATTGTAATAAGGTAAAAAAAATAAAATAGTTAACAAATGCCAATTCTAACACCAAAACATCGTTAATGCTTTATCCTAATATACTTTGAAAAGACATCCAAAAAACAAAGAAAAACACATAAACGTCTAATTAATTTACTTAAAAAGCTCAAAGTGCACATATATGCTTAGCTATTCAACAAGTTTAAAATAGAATAAGTATTCTACAAAAATGACTAATATGCCCATATGATTAGCTTTAATATATAATTAAATTAATTAATTAATCTTAATAATGAGAAAATATCATTTAGGTGTGAAATTAGTTTATTGCCTTTATTATTATTGGATCCAAAACTCTTAGAAACTATTACATTAATAGGTTGATGATTTATATGATAAATATTTCATCATTATTCATCATTTTAATAATGCAATAGTTTGTATATGAGCACATTGTTATCAATTTCTGCAAACATAATTAATTAGTGTTTAATTTTATGTGCGTAGTAGTTATAGAAAATAAAAATTTCATTTATTAATTTGTAGAATATATTGCTTTGCTAGTTTTGTTTCTTGAATGTCAATGACTTCTAGGTTTAACACTTTATTTCTTTGTTTTGTTTAGAATCTATGGAGAATTTGTCAAGTACTGCTGAAAATTCCATAGCCAGTAGTAGAAGTGCCACACCATAAGGATAACTTCAACAAAAACAGACAATAAATGAAGAGTGTACTTAACGAGTTCAAATAGATATACTAACTCGAGGTGGAACTCCAACAAAATTGCCATTTCCAAAATCGAAGAAGAGTGGTAAGTAAAAATCTTGTGTTTGGAATTATTTTGATAAAATTGCCAGTAACAATAGTAGTGACCAAAGGGCTACTTGCAAATATTGTGAGAACTCTCTTGCATGTCCATCATCTAGTGACATTAGTTGTTTGAGTAACCATTTGAGTAGGTGTAAAACATATCCAACAAATGTAGAAAAAGCCAAAGCACATTGACATTTAAACCTTTACCAAGTGAAAGTTTTGATGGCACTATACATTCACTTTCAACTTGGAAAATTGATCAAGAAAAGTGTAGGAGATGTTTAGCTAGAATGATAATTTCCAATGAGATTCCTTTTAGATTTGTGGAACATGAAAAATTTCATGAATTTTGTTGTGTATGCACCCGTTGTTTGTTATGCCATCACATTTTACTGTTGCTAGGGATTATTATAATCTTTATAAACAAGAGAAATTGAATTTGATAAATTGTTTGAAGAAGTTATTTTTTTAAATCTGCCTTAAAGTTGATGCATGAACTTCTATTTAGAATTTGAGTTATATGTGTATCATATGTCACTTCATTGATGAGGATTGGAATTTGCATCAAAAGATTATTTCGTTTTATCCAATTTCTAGTCATTCGGGTGAGGTTATGGGTTAATCAATTCAAAGTGTTTGCTTGATTAGGATTTCCATAGAGCTTTTATTGTGAATATTGATAATACAGCTTCAAATGACTTGGGTATTCGATATTTAAAAAGAAGGTTAAATAGTTGAGAGGGTAGTGTTTTGAATGGTGAATACTTGCATATAAGATATGATGCCTATATTTTGGGTCTTGTTGGGACAGAAGGTTTGAAAGATATTGATACTTCAATTGAAAAAATTTGAAATGCAGTAAAGTATGTTAGATCTTCTTCTTTCATGTTGATTACGTTTAAAGATTGTGCTAAAAAAGAATTACTAGACACATTAAGTCTTATATGCCTAGATGTGAAAACTAGGTGAAATTCAATTTATTTGATGTTAAAGTCTGCTGTTAAGTTTGAAAAGGCTTTTAACTTACTTGAGGTGACTGATAAAAAGTATGTGAATGAGACTTTAAGTAAGAGTGGTTTACCTGAGAGGGGTGATTGGGAATATGCTAAAAGTATTCTTCCTTTTCTTGATGTGTTTTATGAAACAACAATGAATTTGTCTAGCTCACTTTATGCCACTGGGAATGTATATATGAGATAGATTTATGGTATTAGCTTATTGATTTCATTTTGGTGCAAAAGTGACCATTTGGGTTTAAGGGCAATGACTGCTAAGATGAAAAAAATATTTGATAAATATTGCGCAAATGTTGATAACGTGAATATTATGTTATTTGTTATTGAGGTGCTTGATCCTCATTTCAAATTAGAATCTGTTGATGTCATTATTGAGAATTGTTATAGTTCTGATAATAGTGAAATGTTAAAAGAAATATTGAGAAAAAATTTTATCTGCCATGCATGATTCTTATGGTGCATCAATAGTGCCATCCACTTAAGCAGAAGCAATTGAAACAATTAAGCTTGATAACAATGAGGTTAAGTGTAGAGTTACTACTGATAATATTCGAGTAGTTTTGAAGAAGCAAAAGGTATCTAAAGGTAGTGGGGAAATAAAAACTAAGTTTGATAGGTATTACAATGAGATGCTTGAGGAAGACAAAGAAGGCTTTGATATATTGAAATGGTGGAACATTAATTCATCAAGATATCAAATACTTTTTGCAATAGCTCGAGATGTACTGGCAATGCTTGTGTCAACCATTGCATCAGAATATGCTTTTAGCATAGGAGGTCACATTCTTGACTCATTTCAGTTTAGTTTAACTCCTAAAATTGTGGAAGCACTCATTTGGTGACAAGTTTGGCTTAGACCAAGTAGTCAACCAATTTCAATTGAACAAGTTTCATATGAACTTGAAAGTGTAGAGATAGGTATTATTCTTTCTTATTTTGATTTTTGTACTTATATTTTTATTGTTGGTTTCAACAATCTTTAATTTTGTAACATTTTTTTTAATTGTAGAGTCAACCTGTGATATAGGTGACCATAATGTGATTCAAGTTGATGACTACAGAGTTGACTATGCAAAAATTTATGTGAACTATATTTTTATTTGATATTTACTTGTTGAATTGATTTGAACATTTTGTGTTTAGTTTGTAACTTTAAAATTCAAGTACTTTGAACATTTCAACATTATATTTGTAGTATGAAAAAAAATGTTGAATTAAGTATGGTATTCAATTTTTATTTTTAAGTGTTTTGAAAATTTTAATTGCATCTTATAATTATAGTGATTAACAAAAAATTATTGATCATAATTATAGCGATTAACCAAAATATATTGGTTAACCAGTCTAAAAATCGAAATCGATGGATTGGTTAACCAATTATACAAATTGATTAATGGTTAGTATTTTGAAAAAATTGATCTATATAGATTGAATAATTTTTTGCCTCGAAAAATATCTACTTTTTTTTTTATATGCAATAATGTTAAGATCAATTTCTACTATTGAAATATCTTTTTTAGAAGTGTTTTCTGATATGCAATTCAACTAATTAAGTTATGTATAATAATGAACTCCTAATGAATGGTGAGATCATACAATTGACTTTGGTCTCTTCCATCAATCTTTTTCTTTCTGAAAATTGGTTAATTAAGGAATTCAAGATGAGCGGAGTGTGAACAAAGGGCAGGCCAAATGATTAGAAGATTTGAACAATGTTAAAACAATCAATTAAAAAGAAGAATTATTTATAACTTTCATGGCTCTGACTTTGAGGAAGGGGATGGCTTTGTTTCTGAGAAAGTGGTATCCATTTGTCTTCCCACGCGTGCACGCCGCGTTGGTTCCACTGAGTTGACTATTTTTCTAAGACATATAAAGTTAACCTCCACCAATGCCTTTACTCTAGGGAGTCAAAATCCAAATTGTCTTTTACTGGGTTGCGAATGCTATTGGTCTTTTTTTAAGTCAAATATTTACGTGTCCACCTCAAAAATCTAGTTTCCTTTTGATACAAGACACTATGCACCAGTGCTTGTCAATTTCCATTTTCTTTCTTTCTTTTTTTTTTTTTTGTTTTAATGTAACCAAATACATAGTCTACTTTCTTTTTTTTTTTTTTAAATAAAAAGAGGTTTTTTCTGAATAATTAAAAAACCCCTCATAAATATTCCTAATTTGGTGTTTCAATTTTTTTGGGGTTTTAACGTAAATTCTTAAAAAACTATTTTGTATTTAAAAATTTTTATGGTTACGCGGTGGTTTTTATCTTTTTTTAAATATTTTTAATGTTTATTTTTTAAAAGTGAAGTGAGATTGAAAACTCAAATTTAAAACTTTATAACATATTAAAATTAATTTTTTTTATTAAAATATTTTGTTAGAGACGGTAATGTATATCTTATTATTTTGTTTCAATCAATAAATGAGAAATTAATTTTTTTTCCTTCAATTTTTAGTTGCTAACATAGGTGTTTCTGGAGACTACATTGTGATTCTTACAATTTTTCTAAGGTGTTAACCTCATGAGTTTTGCAAAAACTACTTTGTCAGTTCAAATTTTGTTATAGTCCTTAAGTTTTTTAACTCAGATTTTTTTTATATTTCTTTAAAAAAAAATATAGTGTAGGACATATTGACTAATGGCAAAAGTCAAATTGATCTTATCATTTACCAAAGAGGCGCAACTTACACCACAAGTAGTCCTTCAATTCTGAAATAATTCAAAGGACGACTTGGATCATCCTACTTTGCATAAAAATTGTGCAGAGAATATTATTAATTATATTTTTATATTTATTTCGTATTCAAATCTCATTAGTAAATTTGCACAATACAAATTTACTAATAATTAAAATGTATAATTATTTATTATTTAAAATTTACCCATAGACTAATTTGAATTCATATTTAAAAAAACTTTTGATATTTATTTAAATGGATAAAGGTACAAAATTGATTTTATTATTTAATAAAAAATACAATTATATTTTTAATATTTCAATTAATACAATATTATGTTTTTTACTTTAAAGTTACACAAATTTTATTCATCTTTTAACAGTTTTTCTTTTATATATTACATTCGTACAAATAGATATATAATACTCTGGATATATTAAAAAATAAATATTTTTAAAATTTTAAAATATAAAATATATTATTTCATTAATTAAAATATTAAAAATAAATATATCCTTTCTATCAAATTTTAAAGATAATTTCTAAACTTTTTGATGAAAGAAGAAGAACCTCTCGCCACCTTGTTCAGCAAAAGTGCAGAAATTTCTTTTTCCGGCAACGAGGAGGGAATTGATTAGCTTAACAAAAAATTCACCAAACAATTTGACAAAAATATATAAAATTTGACGTAATCAAGGATACTCTTGACGTTACCACTAAGGGTAATTGTCAAGTAATCTTTTTTTTTTTTTTTTAATCCAACCAAAACTGATTGGAAGATGCTTTAAAAATAGACTTTTCTTTTTTAATTTTTTTCCATTAATATGTCATCCATTGTAATTATTTTGCATGAGTAGGCTCTGATTTTTTTTCCTTGATTTATAATTATTTTATAATACCATTCATAAAAGATCATCTCAAAATTGGCAATTTTCTATTGAGATAGAAGATAATCAGCCAACTAATATTGACCTATATTGCATATTTTTTGCACATAATAAATATTAATTTTAGGAAAATACTGTAAAAGATTTAATTTGTTCTTGTTGTGATTTTTGGTAGGTTCTGAAATATAACTGGCAGGAATTTATGAGTTGGGGTTGACATTCTGGAACTGGCAGTATTTGAGAGCTTTAAAGACTGATTCGACTTGGCTCGTGGACACAATGGAGAGCACAAGAATGTTAGGCCTAGTAGAACTGGAAGTTGCGCCCAATTGATATTTAAATTCTACTTTTCTTGGATCAGTTGATTGCGATTTTTATTGGAAGATTTCATACTTTTGAAAGAATTAGGAAGCATAATTAATTTTGGATTGTATTTTCTTTTATTACTTAGTTTCTTATTTGGATTACGATTTTAATTTTAGGAGGAAGTAAGCTTTTCCTTTTGTACGAGGATTGGGAAGAGAGAATAGGATTCCATTTTGTAATACTGCTAGTTCTATCTCAATTATCCTTCTATAATTTTTTTTTTTTGGTAACAAGAGGTGAGCAGAGCTCACAAAACAACCACTAATGAGAATAGGAAACACTAACTAAATCATGATTGAGTCAAATACCAATCCCTTTCGGAGCAAAATGTAGGATATGGTAACACAGAGGGAAACCATATGCGAGGTGAGAGGAAGTATGTTGTGAAGTTAGTTTTTCTGTGAATATGGGTGAAAGAAATAGCGAAAAAGTCTTTAGTTGCAATGCGAATCTATTTGATGAGAGACAAGCAACTCATATTAATCGCACACTTTCCACATATCATATCTACTGCAATCTTGTTGTCACATTCCACGGCCACTTGAGAAAATCCCATCTCCCTGGCTCTTTGAAGGCTATAGAATACTCCCCAAACCTCGGCAAGTAAAATGGGACACACATCAATGTTGACTATAAATCCAGAAATCCATTGGCCAAAGTTGTCCTGCAATAAACCACCATAGGTTGCAACACTTCCCACTTGTATAAGGGAAGCATCAAAGTTTAACTTCACAAAACCCAGGGAAGGGCAACTCAACATAACCATTAAAGAGTCAGTCTTATAAGAGCTAGAATACTCCACAAAATGCAAAGCATCATGACAGGTGCGAGCAAAGGAGAAAGCTTCATCAAGTAGAGTGTAGGATGGTTTTCTCTTGCTTTGAGAAATTGACTCATTCCTGTTCTTCCATAAGAACCAACAATAAATAGAGAAGAATTCATTCTAGCACATTCCTCTAACCTGAACATCCCAAAGATCAATATTAAAAATTTTCCAGGATTTTAAATTATTATCAGCCATGAAGGGCCCTAACAAATGTGGAGGGATAAGGAGAGTCCAAAATTGAAGCAGAGACACAATGCCTCAAAATATGAAGGGCATCTTCAACCGAAGTATTGCAATATTGACAATCATCTGAAAAAGTTAAATGATGCCTTTTTCTTTCAAAATTAGTCGTCAACCCATTATTAAGAGAAAGACAAACAAATATTTTAATTCTTTGTGTCACACGCAAACTTCATATCTTCCTCCAAATAACATCTCTTTCAATCACATGTTGCTCACTCAAAAAGAGATAAGCAGACTTAATAGTAAACTCCCCAATAGAAAATAAACCCTAAAAGAGAATATCATCTTTAGCTTAGCTAAATGGTGGGCAAACAGTAACAATTTTACTAAGGATATCTGGAGAAAAAAACCTCAAACAAAATCCATTTCCTGCCATAGCTATCATTAGCAAAAAATGTAACAGGTTGCTTAATCAAAATTTTTGGAATAAGCATAGAAGCATAATGGAACAGAGAAAATTCCAAGCTGCGAACCTAATGATCAAACCAAAAATTGACCCTTAATCCATTACCAATAGACCAAAGAGCATGGCTAGAAATATTTTTCCAATTTGCACAAATCCCTCTCCAAAGAGCTGAACAACTACGGAAGGCTATCAGGCATGAGCTTGCTACCCTTTGAAATTTGTATTTAGTACAAATTTAGCACAAACAACCTTTACCCATAGATGCTCTGAATAAAAGAAAATTCTCCAAGTAATTTTCATGATAAAAGCTGCATTAAAAAGTTGAGGATCTCGAATAGAGAGGCCACCATTCAGATTCAGCTTATCAATAATTGTCCATGAAATCATGGCCATTTTACGATATTGTTCAGACCCTCCCCACACAAATCGGTGCATGTTTTGTTCAAAATCATGGCATAGCATAGAAGGAAGCACAGATGCTTGAATGAAATAAAAAGGCATAGCTAAAAGAACAGCAGTTATAAGAGTAATTCTTTTTGCAATAGAAATTTGGGAAGAGTTTTAGGCATTAATCTTATTATACATACAATCAAGAATGTATCCATAGTGCTTCCAATTAACTCTGGTGTGAAGTAGAGGTATCCCAATATAGGTCCTCAAATCATTGGTCTCCTTGAACCCCAAGCTTCGATTTAAACTATGGCGACAATGCGAAGGGACATTATTCGAGAAGTAAACATTGGTTTTCCAATTATTAACTTTCTAACTTTAGCTAGCACAAAAACAATTGATGACTTCATTAATAACTTCCAATTGGGAGATATCCACTTTAGCAAAAAGGATCAAATTATCGACAGAGAAAAGGTCTGTCAATAGAGGACTACCTTTTGAGAGATAGATTGGGTGCCCTTTCTAGTTCTGAATTGCATTTGAAATACTGTGAGCCAGTATTTCGATACAAAGAATGAACAAGTATGGAGAGAGAGGACATCTTTGTCATAAGCCTTAAAAGTCTAAGGGATTGTATGGATAATTCAAACTTGGCATATAAGATAAAGAAACCTTTATGTAGAGATAGCTATAACTAAGGGGATATAGCATGGCATATCAATGATGATCATGCAGCGAAAAAATAAAATATTGATCATACATACCACACAATCCACAACAAGAATAAAAAACATGTAATTTTAGGGTTTTGAAACTTACAATCTTATATGCACTTCAAATCTTAATTTTAATGATGACCAGCAAATAGGATGAACTTATATGCTTTAGATCTTAATCACCAATGCCAAAGAAACAGCCTTTACGCCACTCCTCTCTATGCTCACACACACAATTGCAAGGGAAGCTTAAAACTTAGAGTGCTAGCTCTAATCTTTGTGTATTTGGAAATGGGTATTAAAATAAAGACACAAGAACTGATCTTGTTTTTTCTAAGGTTTTCTAAAGGCTATCCAAAAATCAAGAGAAAAAGGAAGAGTCCTTTCCCCATGAGAGTGGTGGCTTAGAGAGAGAAAAAACCTAACCTTGAAAGATCATCTCATTAATTTATATCACTTGGCTTTAGAAATATTATGGATGCCGAAATCCCCTTGAATTAGGTAGTATTTTCAGCCTCCATCACTTCCTAATTAAGTGATTCAAATTAATTCAAACTCTATTAGGTTTCAAATTTAAATGGCATTAGTCATTTAATCAAAATAAACTTACTTATTTTGGAATTAATTGGTTGTCGAATTCAACTAGAATTTCTAGCTCGAATTTTGGCCAAATTAATTCCCTCTCAAGTATTATATTTTGATTAAATACAATTTAGGATTTAATACTCAATTAACCTAATTATACATAGATAATTAATTAATTGAAATTAAAACTAGCACATGCCAATAAATTTCTCTCGTGTAACAACTTTTAATAGATTTGCCTTAAACAACTAGCTGTTTAAGGCAAAATAACAGTTCAATAGATTTGCCTTAAAAAGCTAGCTGTTTAAGGCAAAAACCTTGTTTGACAGATTTACCTTAAACAGCTAGCTGTTTAAAGCAAAATCGGAGCTGAATAGATTTGTCTAAAACAACAAGCTGTTTTAGGCAAAAAAAAAAACTGTTTAACAGATTTGCCTAAAACAACAAGCTGTTTTAGGCAAAAATCTGTTTACCCATTGCATACATCAATTTGATTTTAAATAAAAGTTCAAATTAATTCCCAATACACTATATAAATATTTTAAGCCCAATGCTTTGTGTACGATCCTATAAGTCCATTTAATATTGGCAATGAATTAATAAATTAATTCAAAGGCTATATATATTCTCTAGCAAGATATTATAGCATTCCAAATTAAATGAAAATGTAAATGGCATTTAGTGACCTAATGCAATTTTGCATAGTCCCTTACCCTTAAATATCAGAATTAATATAAGGCATGGAACAAGTCATCCTTATATATACTAATTCCGTTCTTGATATTCCAGTGACACTGAACTTTTAGATAAATAATGATTATTCATAATTTCATCTCAGTATGGCCATACACTTCTCAGTTCACTGATCAAGTGGCCAATTATATTTTCTCTCTTATCAAGAGGGATAATCCATTTACTTCTCTCATGCTCTCTAACATGGATCAGTGCATACCCAATCATACCCATACTTGTCACTCTGTTACGAGCACGTTAGGTGTATGTCAAAGTACACAGTAATTCATAAAGAGTTTCATAGAGATTTTAGGTCTAAGAACTCCGATGCAAAACTTGCACATGAGAAACACTTATGAATAGTACCATGTAGTATTCTCATGAGCGGATTGAATCCAAATACCATATTCTAAACATATATCTATGATCTCTGATTGACACTCTTGTCCTTATGATACGTAAGTCAAAACTCATCTTATCAGAAAGAGCATACTAGTCTTAATTCATTTTTTATTCTCATAACAATGACGAACTAGGGATATTTAGAATGAAGTCTCTATTATTTCAAGGTCTTACAACCATGTGCCTCACACATGATAACTTAAACTGAAACTATATTCTTGGATAGTTCTATCAATTGATATGCACAGGAATACAATAGATAAAAAATGCCTCATTTATTAATTTAAGTGTTTTATAATAATGCATTGGGGCTAGGACTTACACTAACAATCTCCCCCTAGCACTAGTCCTAATTGGGCATAGCCCTCAAATCAAACTCTCTTAAATGAGCTTCGTGCAGATTTGGACACAACTGTTTCGTCAATGGATCTGCTATATTATTTTCACTTTCTATCTTGCTAATCTTGACGTACCTATGATCAATGATTTCTCTAATAAGGTGATACCTTCTGAGTATGTATTTGGATTTATGGTGTGATCGGGGCTCCTTTACCTATACGATGGCCCCATTATTGTCATAGAAAATTTCTAATGGATCTAGGATGCTTGGGATCACTCCTAATCTAGAAATGAAATTTCTAATCCAAACAACCTCTTTTGCAGCCTCACTTGCTGCAATATACTCAGATTCTGTAGTTGAGTCGGTAACGGTCTCTTACTTTGAGCTTCTCCAGTTGATAGCACCATCGTTCAAAACAAAAAAATAAATGTAGATTGCGATCTTGAATCCCGCGTGCTGGTTTGAAAAGCAGCATAGACATAACCTTTATGATGAGCTCTTCTTGACCACCATACACCAAAAAGTGATCTTTAGTCCTTTGCAGGTACTTTAGAATCCCCTTTACAGCAAACCAGTGCTTTTCACCAGGGTCTTGCTAAAACCTACTGGTTATACTCAGTGCATAAGCAACATCTAACCTAGTACATAACATAGCGTACATGATAGATCCAATAGCAGAGGCATATGGGATTTTACTCATGTTGTCCCTTTCCTCTTTAGTTTTAAGACATTGTTCTTTAGTCAAATGAACTCCCAAAGCCAAAGGTATGTACCCTTTCTTTGAGTCTCCCATACTAAAATGCTTTAGTATTTTATCTATGTACTTTTCTTGACTTAGTCCCAAAAGCCAGTTTGATCTATCTCTATAGATCCGAATACCAAGTATTCTCTCAGCTTCACCTAATTCTTTCATTGAGAAACACTTCCTCAACCATTGCTTAACCTTTTGTAATGTTGGAATGTCATTCCCAATGAGAAGGATGTCGTCAACATATAGGACCAGAAATACTATTATGCTCCCACTAACCTTTTTGTACACACAAGGCTCATCTTCATTCTTGACAAAGTCAAAATTCTTGAGCACTTCATCAAAACAAAGATTCCAACTTCGGGATGCTTGCTTTAATCCATAAATGGATTTTTGAAGCTTGAAAACCTTCTTAGGGTGCTTGGGATTGACAAAAACCTCAAGCTATGTCCTATACACATCCTTAAGTAAATTTTCGTTGAGGAAAGTAGTTTTGACATCCATTTGCCATATCTCATAATCATGATATGCAGCTATGGCAAGCAAGATCTTAATTGACTTAAGCATGACTATAGGTGAAAAGGTCTCATCATAGTCTACACCATGAGTTTATCGAAAATCTTTTGTTACTAGTCTACTTTTGTAGGTCTTGTCAGCTTTGAGTTTAAATAGCCACTTGCATTCAATTACCTTAGCACCTTTTGGTGGATCAACCAAAGTCCAAACCTGGTTATCGTACATTTATTGCATCTCGAATTTCATTGCTTCAAGCCAATTTTTTGAGTCAGGGCTCTCAATAGCTTCTCGGTAAGTAGTTGGATCCTCACGATCCAGTAACTCAATAGTGTCACTATCGGTGATTAGAAATCCGTATCTCTTAATCTCCCGATATACCCTACCGGACCTTCTAGGTTCTTGTGCAATGGATTCTTGTTCCACAACTGGTTGTGAACTTGATCCCATTTCCAACTCATCCTTTACAGGAGTTTGTGGCACTTGAATTTCTCCAAGTTCTACTTTATTCCCACTTTCTTTCTTGATAAGGAATTCCTTTTCCAAGAAAATAGCCTTGCAAGCAACAAATACTTTGTTCTCGGCTTGTGAGTAAAAGTAGTATCTCTTTGTTTCTTTGAAATAACCCATAAACAAGCAGACAGTGGATTTGGACTCTAGTTTGTTAGATGTTAATTTCTTAGCATGTGCTTCACAGCCCGAAATCCTGAGAAATGACATATTAGGTTCTTTCCTAGTCCATACCTCGTATGGTGTCTTCTTAACTGCTTTAGTTATAGTATGGTTTAGTAGAAACGTAGTAGTTTCTAATGCATAACCCCAAAAAGAGACAGGAAGAATAGCTTGGCTCATCATCGATCGAACCATGTCCAATAGAGTTCGATTTTTCCTTTCAAAAACACTATTCCATTATGGTGTTCTAGGAGGAGTGAGTTGTGAAATAATTCCACACTCCTTCAGATGACCATCAAACTCTTGGCTTAAGTATTTGCCACCTCGATTTGATTGAATGGCTTTTATACTTTTGCCAAGTTGGTTTTCCACTTCGTTCTTAAACTCTTTAAATTTTTCAAAAGTTTCAAGCTTGTGCATCATTAGATAGATGTAGCCATATCTACTGAAGTCATATGTGAATGTCACGAAGTAAGTAAAACCACCTCTAGCCTGTGTATTTAATGGTCCACATACATCGATATGTATTAGTTCCAATAAGTCACTAGTCCTCTCACCTTTCTTTTTAAAAGGACTCTTTGTCATCTTTCCATGCAAACATGGCTCGTATGTGTCATAAGATTCTAAGTTGAATGACCCAAGCACTCTAGATTTGTAGAGTCTTGAAATGCATTTTTTGTTTGCATGCCCTAAACGACAATGCTAGAAGTAAGTAGGGTTCAATTCGTTTGATTTAACCCTCTTTGTATTAATGTTGTATATGGACTCTTTGTTTTGTAGATCAAGGATATAAAGGCCATTTTGTAACATGGCATTGCCATATGAAATGCCTTGGCGATGAATATGAATATTGCCATTATTAATAACAAAATAAAATCCATCCATATCCAAATAAGAAACCGAAATAATGTTTCAGCTCATAGCAGGCACATAATAACAAATTTTCAATTCTAAACAAAGTTCGGAAGGTAAAGTGAGTTGATAGTCACCTATCTTCATGGCAGAAACTCGTACTCCATTCCCCACACGGAGGTCCACTTCATTCTTCCCAAGTAACCGCCTATTTCTTAACCTTTGCACATTTGAAAAAATGTGAGAACCACAACCGGTATCCAATACCTAAGTGGTAGAAATAGAAAGGTTAATTTCAACAACAAAAATACTAGAACTGGATGCCTTGGCTCCATTCTTCTTTTGTTCTTCCTTGAAGAGAGCGCAATTCTTCCTCCAATGCCCTAACTTGTTGCAATGGAAGCATGTGCTCTCGCTCTCCTTGAGCTTTTGTGCCTAGGGCTTGGGTTGGGACCGAGGTGTACTGCAACTTGACTTGGGCTGTGCCAGGTCATACTTGGGTTTTGCTTTTCCCTTTCCCTTTCCCTTAGCGGGTCCCTTCTTAATGCCCCCTTGAACCATAAGTATGGGATTGGTCTTTTGAATGTTCTCTTTAGCATTCTTAAGCATTCCATGAAGCTCGGTGACTATCTTGTTCATTGCATGCATGTTATATATCATAACAAATGGATCATAATCATCAGTCAATGAACCTAAGATCAAGTCAGTGGCCAATTCCTTCAGGACTTGTACCTCAAGCTTCTCAAGAGTATCAAGATACCCTTTCATCTTGAGTACATGGGTATTAACAGGAGTACCCGCAGCCATCTTACAAGAAATTAAGGCCTTTGTTGTCACGAATCTCTCATGACGAGCTTGCTCTTGGAACATCTCTTTGAGGTGCACCATGATCGCTAAGCCTCTTGGTCCATGAATTGTTTTTTCAAGTCAGGCACCATAGTGGCCAGCATCAGATAGGTCACATCATTTGAGTCGCTCTTGGTCTCAAAAGTTTCCTTTTGAACCGCAGAGGCATTCCTAGCAAGTTCTTCGGGCAAGGGTGCATCCAAAACATACGACTTCTTCTCTTGCTTAAGAACAATTCTCAAGTTTCGAGACCAGTCTATGAAATTGGTGCCATTCAGTTTGTCTTTTTCCAAGACCAATCGCAATGAAAAGTTGTTGTTTTAAGAAGCCATTTTCAATCTACAATAAAAACTTAGCAAGATTAAATGAGGTCTTATTTATAATCCCACAAACCAAATTAATATCCCTTTAAATAATTTGTGTTAGTGATTTAATGTGGGCCAAGATCCACTTTTCACAACAACTTATTAGTCAAGCTGAGCTTGTACACCCAACAAGTTAAGTTACTTAGGTAGGAAAACTCCAATCATGTCTCGTACATGACTCTTGGATCAAATGGGCTAACATCTTAAGATGTTATAGCACAAATCCATTTATTATTTACCTAGGTCTGGGCATCCCTTTCCATGTTAAGTCCAACCTACATTCACAACCCATGCCTCACAAAGATAATCGGGTGCATCTAGGACTCCTAGTCTACATGACCGATGATCAATGCCTTGACATGTTTCAAATTAGGATGGAAACTTTGTGAATTACTATTTTTAGGGATTAATTTTTATTACGGCTTACATGGCATACGCTTTTTCATCCATTCATAGCATGTATATATATATAATTGCATAAAGTAAAGCATGACAAACATGGGCCCAAAAACCTACAACTAAGATTCTATACTATTACATAAGAATCTTCGAGTTGGGCTTCTCCACTTCGATGGGCTTCGTCTTGATTTACAAAGTCTTCAAATAAATTCTATACTAAGAAATAAATGAAACTTTTACAATAATACATAATGGCATGCAGGCCATATTTAATTTGCAAAAACTCAGGGCCTATGAATGCACCATGCATATCCATTCATCACACCAAACAAGCAAATAAATATACATAACATTCATGGATAAAAAAAGTCCAATTTTAATTAATTTAGCCAAGCCCATTAATGGAAATTGTGTACTTGAACTTTTAAGAGAAGACTCCATAATGGGCCTGAGCTAAAGACCAATGGACTAAATCCTCTTATTGAATAAGTTCTCTTAAAAGCCCAAAACACAAACTAGTTAGATTAGTGCCATAAATCAACTCTAGTATAATTTCCAATTTTTGCCATTTTAATTTTATGTCATACAGCCCATAAACATTAAAAATACATATAATATGTTCCAACATGAATTAAAAAATATAAAATCATGAAGAACATATATCATACATGGCATTCATACAAAAACAAACAAACAACAATGAAACTAGTTGCTTAATGCTCATATAATGCCACAAAAATGCACAAACACTTTAAACAATTTTATGAGCCATTTAATAATTTAAATAAGGCCATAAACATTGAGTTAAGATTCTTTTTAGATCTGATCTAAATGTATTTTTTCCATTTTAATCAAAATAAAACAAACAATGCTGAGTAAACATGCAACAAACACATACTAGTCATAGTTTTAAGTGATTTTTAAAATTAATTAATTAAATTGTCATAGACCAGAAATAAAATCAGTTTTAAAATATGTCCAGACCTGTTATTAATCTTTAAAAAATCACTTACAAATATGCCAAACACATTTATACATTTAATTTTGAAAAATAGTTTTTTACAAACACAAAACATGCTAACTAGCACCTAGTTTCAAGATTAACATGTACAATTAGGTATTTACAATTAAAAGCGACCATGAACAGCTCTAAGAACATCTTAGGATATTATATTAACATGTCATAATAATTATAATACCTAAATAATAATATAAAATCGTTTTTACACTAAAATAATGCAAAAAAACTCAAAACAAAAAATTTCAGCATTGTGGTTTTATGCAATAACGATTTTTGAATCAAGATTTAATGCATCTAAAGCACTAAAATAAGCATGGTTAGGCTTTCATACCACTGATGGGATATAACATGGCATATCAATGATGATCATGCAACGAAAAAATAAAATATTGATCACACATACCACGCAATCCACAACAAGAATCGAAAACATGTAGTTTTAGGGTTTTGAAACTTACAATCTTGATGCACTTCAAACCTTGATTTTAATGATGACCAGCAAATAGGATGAACTTATATGCTTTAGATCTTGATCACTAATGCCAAAGAAACAACCTTTATGCCACTTCTCTCTATGCTCACACACACAATTGCAAGTAAAGCTTAAAACTTAGAGTGCGAGCTCTAATCTTTGTGTATTTGGCAATGGGTATTAACGTAAAGACACAAGACCTGATCTTGTTCTTTCTAAGGTTTTCTAAAGGCTACCCAAAAACCAAGAGAAAAAGGAAGAGTCCTTTCCCATTGAGAGTGGCAGCTTAGAAAGAGAAAAAACCTAACCTTGAAAGATCATCTCATTAATTTATATCACTTGGCTTAGAAAATATTGTGGATGCCAAAATCCCCTTGAATTAGATAGTATTTTCAGCCTCCATCACTTCCTAATTAAGTGATTCAAATTAATTCAAACTCTATTAAGTTTTAAATTTAAATGGTATTAGTCATTTAATCAAAACAAACTTACTTATTTTGGAATTAATTTGTTGCCGAATTTAACTAGAATTTCTAGCTCGAATTTTGGCCAAATTAATTCCCTCTCAAGTATTATATTTTGATTAAATACAATTTAGGATTTAATACTCAATTAACTTAATTATACATAGATAATTAATTAATTGAAATTAAAACTAGCACATGCCAATAAATTTCTCTCGTGTAACAACTGTTAACAGATTTGCCTTAAACAGCTAGCTTTTTAAGGCAAAATAACAGTTCAACAGATTTGCCTTAAACAACTAGCTATTTTAGGCCAAAACCCTGTTTAACAGATTTGCCTTAAACAGCTAGCTATTTAAGGCAAAATTAGAGCTGAACAAATTTGCCTAAAACAGCAAATTTGCCTAAAACAACAAAAAAAATGTTTAACAATAACTTCCCTCAGTAGAAGTGTAAGGAATTTTCCACTGTTTGAATCAATTACCACTTGGCCACTAAAATATTTTTCAAATTTTATTGATAAAACCAATCAGTACATCTAATTGGATGATATGCTTAGAATTAATAAAAGAATGTCGAATGTTATAAATAGAATGCAGTCGATTAGATGGGGAAGAGGAAGGATGAAAAGACCAAAAAAAGCAAACATATAAACAAGGAAGGAAATTGAGCAAGAAAGGTTTGATCGCCATGTTAGCAATCTGACTAGAACCTGTACTCACTCAATTTCTCCCTTACCAAAGTTTGACTGGGCATATGTAAAGTGGGATAAAAGCAAATAGTACGAGTTTCATAAACATATTAGCCATACAACTAATGAGCATAATTCCTTAAAAGTGGAAATTGAAAGACTCTTACAAAAGGTTTCCTTAAAGAGATTTATAAGGAACCATAGAGAAGTCTATGTAAGACTCTTGATACAAGAAACCAATGAGATTTTTAAGATAAAAAGAAGAAAATAAAAAGATATTGATGAGCAACAATATAGGGAATTAGTGATTAACATGATTGTTGCGGATCATCATATAAGGAAAATTTTTCCAAAAGAAAAAAATAAAGGAAAAGGTATATACTTCTCAGCAAATTTTGAAAATTTACCACTTATTTCAATATGCCTTGAAGATAATGAGGACTTGAAGTTCCTTCATAAAGATGCCTCAATTGTACAAGCCAAAAAACAATAATTTTCTTACTAAAAAAATCTTGGTTGACAATGGGAGTGCAATAAACATCCTCACTTTAGATGCTTACAAGAAAATGAACCTTCTGATTGGACAACTGAAGCCAAATACCACTCTACTGGTCAATCTTAGTGATGCCACTATTCTAGTAGTTAGATTAGTCAACTTGTTGTAGAAATGGGAGATAAAGTTATGACACATACATGTAAAAGCACTTTTAAGGTGGTAGACATGAGCTTTACATACTATGCAATTTTTGGAAGACCATTACTTTTGCAATATGGAACGATCACTAGTATAAGGTATATGGTGATGAAAGTGCCCATATAGTCAAGAGTGGCAATCCTAAGAGAAAATTTAAAAGCCTTTAAGAAAGCTTATATGATTATAGTTAAGGAAAATAGACCAATGTAGTAGAGCCAAATTTGAAAAGAAGAAAGGAACTAAAGCCAATCTGGAGAAGATAAAGGCAATAATAAATATTTAACCCCTAAGTAGTGTGAAAGATATATAGAAGTTGAATGGGAGAATTATAGCTTTAAGGAGATTTACATATTTCTCACTAAAATGCTAAACACTTTTCTTTAAGAAACTTGGAAAAAATGATGTTTTTATTTGGAAAGAAGGCTACCAGAAAGCCTTTGAAGATTTGAAGTAGTTCCTCACGAATCCACTATTGTTAAGACGATAAGTTCTTGGTGAAAAGTTTTTCCTCTATCCCTCAACCTCAAAAGAAGCAATGGCAGCAATTTTGGTTTGAGAAGAGAGAACCTAACAACTACTAATCTATTATGTTAGGAAAGTGCTAAGAGGACTATAATTGACAAAAAGCCAAATAGAATAGTTGATCATTATACTCATTATGTGCACCAGGAAGTTAAGGCAATGCTTTAAAGCTCACACAATTGTTGTTTGATCATATAAACCACATTGTCCAATTTAGAACACCTCTAATGAATGATCCACACTCGAGAAAAGCATAAGAACTAAGATATTTTGGAGTAACACCAACAAAAATTCCACAAAGGCTACTAATGGAATTCAACTACAAAAAAAAAAGAAATGAGGCAGAAAAAGTTCTCTGACCTAATCCCACCAAACTTAGGCTTTTATGCCTAAGTTAAAAACCTATATCTAATTAGTTTAGGTGATGAGAAACCTCAAGTCTAAAGAACCTAAAATCCTTTAAATATACAATATGGCATGAACATGAACAAGAATAAATTCACAACCCTAATGAACCCCCAATCAATTTATGAAAGGCAACACATATAATTAGGTTGATTTAAAAACTTAAGAATGAAATTCACCAGAAGAAAATACCTTAATAAGAATATAGTTCTTGATGTAAAAGAAGAAGACAAACAATGCTCGCCAAGATGGAATTTCGGCTAAGCCATAAAATCTATAATCAAAATCTCAAAATTTTCCTTACAATGTTTACAATGAGGTATTTATACCCTTTTAAGAAAATAAAATCCTAAAAAGCCATTAATCATAGGCCTCATACAAAAATAACTTAAGCCCACACTAATTAACTCTAAATACATCCCACAAGCCTAAAAGTAGTAAATTAAATGAGTCCAAGCTAATCAAATCCCATCTCACTTAAACAAGCCTATTAAGCTACATGAAGGTCCAACAAAATAAATTAAAACAAAACAAGCCTAACATAATAAAATAAGTCCCTTGGGCTACCCAAAGCTACTCTACTAGCTTAAAATAATTAATCAAGCCCATTTGAATCTTCTCTTATCCATTTGGCCCCATTAGGTTAGACATGGTATAATTCAGCCCCACTCTCTCTTGATTGTCCACAGCATCCATAATTTTGCCTACATATGTTTTTAGTGCTTCCTTGAACCTCTTAACTATTGACTTTGTTATTGGTTCATCTAAAAATGCTAGCTCATCCTTGAACTCATTCCTTTTCTGATGTTCCTTGGTTATACTAGCATCATCCTCTTGCTTTTTTAAAAGGATTCATCCACGAATCTGAATCCAAATCAAGAGGAGAGAAATCGAAAACATTGAAACTAACACTAATGTTTTATTCAATAGGTAATTCAATCTTATATGCATTTCCATTGATGTGTTCGAATACTTGAAATGGTCCATCATCCCTCGTATCAAGTTTTGACTTCCTTTGATGTGGAAACCTCTCTTTTTGTATAAGCATCCAAACCCAATCACCTGGTTTAAAAATAACTTATTTTCACCCTTTATTGGCCTTTTGTGCATACATGCAATTTTTTTCTCAATTTGTTCATGATTTCTCATGTATTATTTTAACTAAGTTAGCCTTCTTTTTTCCATCTAAACTAGCAAGCTTATTCAAAGGTAAAGGCATCAAATCCAACACAGTTAATGGCTTAAAACCACACATAATTTCAAATAAAGAATAACATATAGAAGAATGTGTAGAATGATTATATGCATACTTAATAAATGTCAAACAAGCTTCCTAAGTTTTGAAGTTCTTTTCAACCACATTTCTAAAGTCCTATTAATTATCTCAATTTGCCCATTAGTTTGTGGGTGACATGTAGTAGAAAATAAAAGTTTAATACGTAACTTTCCTCACAAAACTCTTCAAAAGTGACTTAGGAACTTAACGTCCCTATTTTAAATAATAGTTTTTGGCACACCATAAACCTGAACCACTTCCCTAAAGAAAAGATTAGCAATATTTATTGCGTTGTCTATTTTATAGCAAGTAATGAAATAAGCCATTTTACTAAATCTATCCTCAACAATAGATATGTTATCCCTATTTTTCCTAGTCTTAAGCAAACCCAATAAAAAGTCCATAGATATGTTAGTCCAAGTCTTACTAGGTATAGGTAAAGGTTTATACAACCCATGAGGCATAAACCTAGATTTAGCTTGTTTACATGTAATACACCTGGTACAAATGCTTTCCACATATCTTCTTATATTTGGAAAATAAAAATGTTCACTAAGCACATCTAAGGTCTTTTTCATGCCAAAATGGCCCATTAACCCTCCACTATGTGATTCCCTAGCAAGCAATTCCCTAATAGAACATGTAAGAATGCAAAGTTGTTTACCCCTAGAAAGATATCCTTCATGCTTATAAAACTTATCAAATGCAGTACAGTCATGAATTTGAAACACATTAGCAAAATCAACATCATCAACATATAACTTTTTCAAATGCTCAAATCTAAGTAACTTAAAAGTAAGCATAGAAATCAAAGTGTACCTTCTTGGTAGTGCATCAACCACCACATTTTCCTTACCTTAATTGTATTTGATCATATATGGAAATATTTCAAGATATTCCACCTAACTTGCATGCCTTTTTCTTAATTTGCCTTATCCTTTCAATTATCTAAGAGATTGATATCAATATATATCATGAACTCTTTAGGTAGGAAGTAGTGCTCCCACACTTCAAGAGCTCTCACCATTGTATATATCTCCTTGTCATAGGCAGAATAGTTTAATACTGGCCCACTAAACTTATTACTAAAATATGTTTTGGGATGATTCTCCTACATCAAAATAGCACCTATACCAATCCGAGAAGCACCACATTCAATCTTAAAAGTCTTAGAAAAATCAAAATAATTGCAAAACAGGAGTAGTACATAATTTCTTTTTTAAAGTGCAAAATGCATTTTCTTGCACTTTCCCCTATTTAAATCTAACATTCTTTTTGACTATTTCATTTGGTAGTGCAGTAATAGTAGAGAAATCTCTAACAAATCACCTATAGAAACTAGCTAAGCCATGGAAACTCCTTACCTTACTAGAAGTTTTAGGCATTAACCATTCTTGGATTGCCTTCATCTTTTTATGGTCGACCTCTACTCCTTTGGAACTCACCACAAAACCTAAGACGATGACTTTACCCCTACAAAATGAACACTTCTTATGGTTTGCATACAACCTTTCTTTCCTCAACACATCCAAAATAGCTTTAACATGAAAAATATGATCATCAAAGTGCTTAATATAAACCAAAATGTCATCAAGGTAAATAATCACAAATTTTCCAAGAAACTCATGCAAGACATAGTTCATTAAGCGCATAAAAGTACTAGGTTTATTAGATAAACCAAAAGGCATAACCAACCACTCATACAATCCATATTTGGTCTTAAATGGAGTTTTCCACTCATCCCCCTCTTTCATCCTAATTTGATGATATCCATTTTTTAATTCAATTTTAGTGAATAAACATGCACCATGCAATTCATTAGCATATCATTTAATCTAGGAATATAATGGAAATACTTTATAGTGATGTTTTTGACCGCTCTACAATCCATACACATCCTCCAAGTTCCATCTTTCTTTTACTCTAAAAGTACTGGTACAACATAAGAACTCTACCATCTTGCACATACCCCTTATGAAGCAATTCATCTACTTATCTTTATAGCTCATTTGTCTCCTCTGGATTGCTTTGATAAGCTAGATAGTTAGATATTTGAGCTTCTGGTACAAAGTCACTTTGGTGCTCAATTCTCAAAGGTGGTAATCCATATGGTACATATTCAGGAAACACATCTTCATACTCTTACAATAAGGTCATAAAAATACTAGGCAACTCGGGGTTAAGGTCATCTTCAATAAATAAAGTTTCTTAAATCAAATCAATACTAGAGCTCTATATCTCTTTTGCTTAAGTATGCACTCTTTATTTCTCTCTCTTTTACATAAAAGCATGATTGTTTCTTAACTTTTTCACTCTTTTTAAGTTATTCACTCACTATCTTCTTCTCTCTTACACATCCAACTTTCTGTTCCTCGCTCGTACACTCACTTACCCTTAGGCCTTTAATTTTATTCTTTTCTTTTCTGGCCACTTTTCTCTCTTCTTTCTTTTTCACCTCACTACCTGTTTCTCACTTGAAGATTGCTGAATTTTTAATTGCTCAAGGCAAGTTTTCTTATGTGATAAAGGCACAAGGGTGATTTTCTGCCCAGTATACATAAAAGAATACCTATTCATGTACCCATCATGCATAACACGCTTATCAAATTTCCAAGGGCTACCTATAAAAATATGACCTACTTACATTTGTACAACATCACATAAAATCTTATCAGGATATCTACCAATAGAAAATGCAATAAACACCTATTTTGTAACTCTAACTTTATAACTATCATTAAACCATTGTAGCCTATATGGGTTAAGATGTTCATCATATTTTAGCCCCAATTTCTCTACCAAAGTAGTACTAGCTACATTAGTGCAACTACCTCCATTTATGATTAGACTACAAGCTTTCCCACCTACTAAGCATCTAGTGTGAAAAATGTTTTCCCTTTATTTAAGGCTATCTTCCTTCACATTTACATTCAATGTATGCCTAGTAACAAAGGTTTCTCCTTTAACATCATATTCAACACATTCATCATTATTAGAACAATCCTCTAATGGTGGCATACTTAAAAAATGACCATTAGATTTATTACCATTATTAAAATCATAAACAATTTCACCTCCCCTAATATACATAGTTAATCTATTAGAACACTCAGATGTATAATGGCCATGCCCTTGACATATAAACCATTTAATATCCTTATATTCAGAAGATTTGGATAAAGGATTGATAGTACCTTTTTGGATTTAAGTACTCTTCTTCCTTCCTTTATTTTTTTTATTGCTTTTCTCCTTAGATTTAGAATGGTGCTTCCTTTTTTTATCTTCATTTTTGCTCCATTTTAGGCTCCATTTGTTGTTGGAATTAGATAATGATTTTGCTACCCTTCTTTTTTTCGTTGGCTCTCCACTTTTCTGGTAATGTTCATTATATCCTCTATCTCCACATAATGTGGCAATTCAATCACATAAGTAATTTCCCTATTTAATCATCCCATGAACTTAGCTATGATCACCTCTTCCTTATTTTCTATATTAGCTTTGATCAATAGCATCTCTATCTCCTTATGATAATTTTTTACTGATCTAACTCCTTGAGTGGGTTTATATATTTGCTGGTGTAACTCTCTATAGTAATAAGATGGTACAAATCTCTTTTTATAAAAAAGAATCAAAAATTTCCTCGATCTCTATATAATATGGCAATTAAATCACATCAAAAATTTCCCTATTCAATCCTCCCATGATCTAGCCATAGCCACTCTTTTTATTTCTTCCTAAATGGCTATAGATGGTTCCCTTTCCTTCTTTTATTCTTTATTAACTCATTCCACCACACTAATGCATAATCATAAAACTCCACTGCTGCTAATCTCATATTTTTTCTTATGAGTAATTGTGACAAGCAAAAATCATAGTTCCTTACTCTCCCATTCTAAATACACTTCATCATCATTTCTGCCATTAAAGGATGAAATATTTATCTTTATGGCACTAAGATTGCTTTCTCTTCTCTTTATTCTTTCTTCTCTCCCTACTCTACCCCTCACAAATTGTACCTCTTTTTCACTTTCATCATATAATCTGCCTAATTATTTCTCCTTATTCCTATAACTATCAATTGACCTACTTTGATTTAAGCTTTATAATTTTTATTAAGTTTCTCATCCGTCCCATCTATCATAATAGTCAACTTCTTAAATTCTCTCATGAATGCCTTGTACATTAACTTCAAATTAGGCACATTTTCATCCTCCTCTTCATGCATTGCCTCTTTTCCTTCCTTTATTGACATTACATATTATGAGTTGCAAGCAAATGTTAGTAAGAAAAAAAAAGGGCTCACAATTCACTCCCTCACATGTTTCACTCAAAAAGATGGCATTCAATTTGTGTTTCACTCAATTTAGCTTTTAAACTCTCTTAAGCTTACACTCTTAACCCTTTTTTTACTTCAGCTTGATATCCTCAATTATACTTCAGAACCTAACTTTAAGTTAATATGATTCACAAATAACAAATTAAAATGCAAAATGCAATGAAAATGCATAACAAAAAAGTTAGTTTCGATACTAGAAGCAAAATACTGAAATAAAGAATGTTAGAATAAGCATGCAGGATGAAGGTATGTATGCTGCCTGAATATACGAATTCTAATTAATAAGGAACAAATTATTAATTATGGTGTAAATGGAAATAAAAGATATAAGATACACCAAAGAAAGAACTTAAATAAAAGAAATGACAAAACTAATGAAAAATATAGAACTTGAAATTTCCATAATGGAAAAATCAACTTGATGTAAAGTTATGTGATAACACTAAGACAACAAAATAAGAAAACCAAAAAATATCCAAGCTAAGTCAAAATAAGGAAACCAAAATATTTAAGCTAAAACAAAAAAGAATAACCCAATATGTCTTAATAAGATTAAGATAAGGAAGCCCAAATGTGTAATCAGCCTTTCTATATTAACTTCCCTAATTTAATTTGTGGCCTAATAAAAAGTTTGAATTAAAACAAAATAATCAATTAGCAAAAAATTTGGCCCAATAAATAAAGCCCACAATTGTTCACTTCACACCAAAGACAATCTTAATAGTCACTACAAGAAAATTGCAATTTAACAATGGAAAATATCAATTTTTTGTTGCTAATAAAAAATAGCAACAAAAAATAGCAATGGAAACTTTGATTTTTAATTCGACAGTTGCTATTTTTAGCAACGAAAAATGAATTCCGTTGCTAAATTTAACCAATACAAGAGTTGATGAATTTGTCAATTTTAAAAACAAAATATAAATTTTCATTGCTAAAATTAGCAACGAAATAACGATTTTCGTTGCTAAAATTAGCAACAAAAACCACTTTTCATTGCTAAATTCACCCACCAATAAAAGTTTAATGACGGTGCTGTCCATTGCTAATCTGTAGCTAAAAAGTATTACAATTTTTTATTATTAGAAATCCATGAATGATAGAAAAGAAAGTTTGGGACATTGTATGCCTAAACGAGCCATTAACTAACAAAAACATATGATTACAAGGCAATGTAATGTAAACCAAAAATTAACATAAACTTTAATGCCATATACAGAAAGTTGGTTTTATCCAACAAATATCTTAATTTACTCATAGGAAAAATTAAATCTCATCCCACCAAATTATATTTAATACGACATATAAATAGTGAAGGTAATTTTAAAAATATACAATGAGTATTATTTGTAGTTTAATCCTCAAGACCAGGAAGTGCAAAAAACATAAAAAGATAGATGATCATAAAGGTATAGAAAGATAGCTAACTTACTTCATAAATGCACTCTTCCTGTACATTTCAGCTTAAAAAACTTTTGCACCTCTATTAGACCAAGATTTCCATTTCCTTTGATGTTTCAAGCTCTAGCAAAAATAACAATGGAAAGGGTAAGTCAAGATTCATCCTTCCAGCAAAAATAAGGGCACACCATATAACATGCGATAACAGTTGTAGAAGTAATTTATCCAAAAATAAGAACTAACAACATTCAAAGACATTGTAATGAGAATGAAGAAAAACAAATACTACAAAAGGCCACAACAACATATATAAATTGTATGATCAAATTCTTGAGAATAAGAAGTGAAAAAAATAATTAATTCCATTAGTTTTTATGATGTAAACCTAAAAAAACCCATCAATTTTTGTAACCTTAAAAAATATTTAATGCACTTGAAAGTAATTTAGATCTTATTTTTTTGAAAAAATAGTGCAAATATTACAAATAGAAAAAATAAACATCGAAAAAAATTTATATCTCATTTTAGATCGATCTGGTTTAAATCGAATTAGTTGAGGCTCATGAGTTCTCATATACCTAGTGACGGGATCAAAGACAAAAGCAATCAACAAATAAAGCTTATTGGTAAAATTAGAAAATCAATCAACCTGAAAATTTTTTTCCTAATGCAAGTGAATAATGCATTATTAAATTAACTTATGTACAAGGCGCAATAAATCAAGCCAATGACATTAAGGGGTGGTAACCGAAAGAGAAAACACATAAAACCACTACCATTCTACTGTATATTAACTTTTAATTCTATATCTATGTAATGATCCAGATAAACCATTTATAAATTAAAATTTTACATAAATGTAATATAATATTAAAGTAAAATTTTCAAAATGAGAAAAATAAATAAGCACATAGTTAAAATTCAATAAATTTCAACTTTAAATTTCTAAATCTTTAACAGTTCAAAATTTCTTAATTACACCTATAATTTTAGATTATTTTTCAAATAAATGGATTTCAATTGGGTAGATATGCATGTATGTCCATTATCCATGACAAAATGAATAAATGAATTCGGATAGTGAGTACTCAACATACTAAACTTATAGCTGACCCAAATCCATGATCAATTTCATTTTCAATGCCTAAAATCCATTTACAAATATCCATATTCTTAATAAATTGAGCATTGGATTGGGCACCGTAAAAAAATTGACCTGTTACCATTCCTACAAATGAAAATGGAAAAAAAGTAACAAATGAAGTGTTTAATAGATATGAAAACATCTGAACATGGTTTCACAAATTGTTTGAACATATATGAACAAAAGCATTTGAACTTGATTTCACAATTTTTTTAACATATGTAAATTTTAACATGATCTATTGAACACTTATATTTACCAATTTTACAAATAATAATTATAAATTTGCAATGTATTTAAGAAATTAAAGTAGATGATGTTCAACCACATTTATGTGAAATTATGATAAAAGAGAAATAGAAGTAATTAAGAGAAACAAAACCAATTTAAAAAAATTTATATTTGTGCTCTCTATAGCTATTTGTTTATCTTAGTTAGATGTCTCATTTTTTTTTTGAACTTTTTCCTTCTCCATTGATTCATTCAATGGAAGATAATCTAGCATAACTAAACATTAGAGAGGATGAGGAAGATGGCTAGCATTTTGAAGAGTTGGAAGTAAGTCATTAGGGTCATTCTAGGATTGATGTTTTGGTAGATTTCTAACCGAAGTAGCCATCGATTTAAATATAAGGAATACAATGGCAGATCTCTGGCATCCTTTGGGTGGAGTTAATATATCTTAGTTAGGCGATGGGAGATTTCTATTTCATTTTTTCCACAAATGTGATGTCGTGTATATTTTAGCGAGATCGCTATGGACCTTCAATAGGCACCTTTTACTGCTTTATAAACTTCAAATAGGTGAAAGTCCACATTAAGTTCCTCTTCACAAGTGTACATTTTTTGTCCAAATTTATGATTTACCTCCAGGATTTATGAATGATAAGATGGTTGCTATATTTAGTAAACTGATTGGTGCTTTTATAGAATATAACACTAAGAAAATTACAAGGATAGTGGAGCAATTCATGAATAACAAAGGGATGGTGGATTCCCTTAAACAACTAATGAGGTGTAAAAAGATTATCAAGGTGGATGGAATAGGGCATTTTGTTAATTTTAAATACAAACGGCTAATAGTCTTTTATTATATGTGTGGCAAACTTGGCCATGTTGATAGTTATTGCAAGTTGAGAACTAGACCCAATGGAATGAGTTTGCCCCTATAATAGAGTGACAAAATTAAAGTTCAGCCTCATCAAAATAATCTCTGATTAAGCAACTAGCTTTTGGATGAGGGTAGAATCTTGTTAGTTAATTCTAAGGCTGAATTAGCGGAAAGAGATAATTTGGGTAAGATAAAATTTTTGAATTCTGGGGTAGCTAGGTTTAAGTGAGCTGACATAGGGAGTGGATTATGGGATTTAGTTAAGGTAGGAGTGGAAAATACTTTTGAATTTGATATAGGTTATAGGCCTGAGTATAATATGGACTATCACTTGGAAGATCATCCTTTGGGCCTAGAGGAAGGAAATAAATGGAATAAACAAAATCTTATTATACCTATTTCTATAAATATGGATTCAGATATAGTCTCTACCATGAACATTCAAGCTCATGGATCATCTTTATTGATAGGTCTTACTAAGCAAGCCACCAAATCGTAATGAAGATTATAAGCTGGAATTATTGAGGCTTGGGCAACCCTCGGATAGTTCAATTTTTTAAAGACTTGATCTTTCATCATAGGCCTTGTATGGTATTTCTAATGGAAACACTGGTTAATCAAAGTAGAATTGAGGAAATAAAAAATATTTTGGATTTCTCAAGGCATTTTAATATGTACTATTTAGGAAGAGGTGGAGGTTTAATGGTTTTTTAGATTGATTTTTTTAAGGTTCAACTCAAAAGCTTTAATCAAAACTTCATTAATTTAGCTATTAATGGGCCTATAGGCCGAGTGTAGGATTTTACTGGCTTTTATGGTTTTCCAGAAAGGTCAAGGAGCAGGGATTATTAGCATTTACTTTATCGGTTGGGGAAAGATAGGGCAATGACAGACCCATGGTTACTAGGAGGGGATTTTAAGGATATTTTGGATGCTTTGGAGAAATTAGAAGGCAGCCTTTATCCTCTATATCTGATTCAAGGTTTTAAAAGTGCAGTGACAAATTACAGGTTGTTTGGTCTACCTTCAGCAGGAATGATTTTTATCGGGAAAGGTACAAAAATGATTTTTGATTTACCTTTAACATGAATGATTTTCATTGGGAAAGGAACATAAATGTGGGCATTTAGGTGTGAGAAAAGCTTTATAGATTTATGTGTAAGGTTAGCTTCTTTTTTTGCTTTCCCAAACTATTTTCTTCAAGTGAGTAAGTCACCTACTTCGAATCAATCTCCCCTCCTCATTGATTTAAATACAAATTTTAACATATAGTGGATAAAAAGATTCCAATTTGAGAATAGTTGGTTGTTAGATGGTGATGTGTTTAGAGTACTTAAAGATGGTTGGATTAATTTGATTAAGAATGGGGTTATGGTGTGAAAACAACATTGTTGTGGTTTGGTAGAGGATTAAGGTAGGAATCGGGTTTAAAGGAACAAGAAGAAAAAAAAGAATATAGAGAATCGACTTAAGCAATATTATATGGTGGAGGGGCTGATGAATTTGGGTCATGTGAGGGAGCTGAAAGCATAATATAATTTGATTCTAGAATAGGAAGAAGTCAAATGGAGACAGAGAGCAAATGATTTTTAGCTAAAAATTAGGGATCAAAATTTTAAATTCTTTCATTCACAAGCTAATTCTAAAAAGAAAAAGAATTTTATGTCTGCTTTAAAGATGATAAAGAGACATGGGTTTTGGACAGTCAATTAATTGATGATCTTATCACTAGTTATTTTTTAGATCTTTTTAAAAGTTCTACGACTGATTGCAACTAGGTTACAAAGCTTGTGGATAAGAGGGTCATAGATGTGGATAATGACCCACTTCTCTTTCCAGAATAGGAAATCAAAAAAGCAGTGTTTCAAATGCACCCGAACAAATCTCCATGATTGTATAGCCTTAACCTAACATTTATCCAAAAATTTTAGCATATTATCAATCAAGATATGGTGGCAGAATGTCAACAGTGGCTAAATGCTGGTAATTTTCTTGATTCACTCAGTGATACACTTATTGTTTTAATTCCTAAGATTAACAATCAAAAATCTATTAGGGATTTTAGATCAATTGCATTGTGTAATATCCTCTATAAAATTATCTCTAAATTCTTAGCCAATAGGTTAAAATTGATGTTACCAAATATTATTTTAGAATGTTAGTCTAATTTTATTCTAGGGAGATTAATCACCGATAATGTGTTGGTTGCTTTTGAGATTATTCATAGTATGAAAAATAGTAAAATAGATAGAACTGGGTTAGCTGCTCTTAAGATTAATATTAGCAAAGCCAATGATAGAGTGGATTGGACTTATTTGAAGATTGTGTTAATGAATTTGGGTTTCTCTAGGAAATGGGTAGATCTTATGATGTTTTGTATTCGTAATGTCAAATACACTTTTTTATTTAATGGGATGGAAATTGGTCCTATCATTCCTGAAAGGGGTCTTAGATAAGGAAATACTATTTATCCATACTTGTTTATTATTTATGTAGAGATTTTATCTTACCTATTTAAAGATGCTGAGAGGCGGGATCTTATCTAAGGGTGTAGAGCAAGTATAAGGGGGCCGAGAGTTTCTCACTTATTTTTTACAGATGATTCTCTATTTTTATTTTGAGCTTTAGTGGGAGAGTGCAATATGATTAAAGAGATTCTTCATAGATATGAGAGAGTTTCTGGGCAGTCTATTAACTTTCTAAAGTTTGGAATTTTTTTGAACCCTAATGTCTTTTCTGAGGTTAAAAAAAATATTTCGAATAGTTTTGGTGTGTCTACCCTTTTAAATCATGGACGTTATTTGGGTATTCCTTCCTTAATTGGGAGGAGCAAGAGAGCTATATTTGGGTTTGTAAAAAATAAATTGGTGCAAAGAGTGTCAGCCTGGAATAATAAATTTTTATTTAGAGCAGGTAAGGAGATATTATTAAAAACTATTGCTCAAGCTATCTCGATGTACTGTATGAGCATTTTGATGATTTTTAAATCTATTTGTGAAGAGCTATAAAAGATGATGAATTCATTTTGGTGGTAAAAAAAGAATAATGTGAAAATTAATTTGCATTGGCTCTCTTGGAACAATATGTGTCATAGCAAAAATGAATGATGGATAGAGTTTAGAGATCTGCATTGTTTTAACCTAGCGATGTTGGCTAAACAGGATTGGAGGTTTATTTCTTACAATAATACTCTTGGTTATCGCATTTTCAAAGCCAACTACTTCCCAAAAGGTGATTTTTTGAAAGCTCAACTAGATTGCAATCCTAGTTTTACTTGGCAGAGTGTTCTTTAGGTTAAATCAATTCTTATAAAGGGGGTGAGATGGGAAGTTGATTATGTTTAAAAAAGAACTTTGGATTCCTGAAAACAAAAAATTTTTTATGAGTCAGGGGTACTAATTTTGTGGATGATAATGTCAAAGTTTGTTCTTTTTTGAAAGAAATTGGGAGAGAGTGGGACTTTGACAAACTAGTGGAGTTTTGTATTGTGGATGATATTTATGATATTTTAAAGATTGTTATGCCGATGTTTCATTTGAGGGATAGATTGATTTGGCATTTTGATAAAAGAGGGTGTTATGCTGTAAGGAGTGGGCACTATGTAGCTTTGGGTAGGAGTAGGGAAAGCTTTACCCATCCTAATCATATTTTAAGGGCTATTTGGAAGTTGAAAATACCCCCAAAAGTGTAATATTTTCTATGAAGAGCTATAAAAGATGTGTTACCTATTCGGGCTAGATTACTCAAGAGGAGCATTGATATATCTCCTTCTTGTTTATTATATAGCCAGGTGGTGGATGTTTCCTATGTTTTTTTTAGATGTTGATTTGCCAAAGAAGTATGGGGTTCATTTGATTCACATATCTAGGATTCTTCTTCACAATTGATAGATAATCTTGCATTGTATTTTAACTGTTTAAGTACATATAAATTTAAGGAGATGTGTATGGTTTTATGGTAGTTGTCGAATGTCAGGAACAAACTACTGTGGGATAATTTTTGATTGCTCCATATGTACTTGTCCATTCTGTTGTTTCCTTTTTGAGTGATTGGAAAGTAGTAAAGGATGTTGTAAACACTGCTACTGAGCCTCAGAATAGAAGGCTATCAAATTCTCTTTTATCTACCACAAGTCGGGATGAGGTGTGGGTGTGTAAGGTGGATGCAACTACTTTTATGGACAGGCGACAATATGGTTATGGGCCTATTTTTGGGGATAGTAATGGGCAGTTTATTAAAACTCTTTCAGGTCATTGGTTAGGTGTGTTTCCACCCCGTGTTGCAGAAGGAATGGCACTTCGTTCGATTTTATCTTAGGTTGACAGTAACCTCCAGTCGAAGGAGGTCATTTATAAGAATACTTAAGAAGTCTATTTTGTTTTTTCTAATAGTTAAGAAGACTTTTTTTGATTTTGGTACTATTATTTTGGATTGTAAGTCTTTTATTTCAGGTAGACAGAAAAATAGTTTAGCTTGAATTGAGAGGTCTAACACTATTGAGGCTCATAAGTGTTTGTGATCTTTTTGGTTATAAAGGTCATTTTTCTTTAAAAAAAGAAGTAATTGAAAGAAAATTAAATATAAGAGAGAAGGCATATCATTATATTAGCGGAAGTGATTAGTGATTGGTGGACGTGATTTTTCTGTTACAATACTGCTTAGGTTAATCTATTGTTTTAAAAAGAAAGTGAAAATTTGAATTTGAGATCAAACATCATGTTGAAACTAGTTTTACTACTAAAAATTAAAGACTGCTAGAATGTGAGAAAAAAATTAAAGTTGAAATTAAAGTTGACAAGTATTTAAATAATTTAATATTAACTTAAGAACTATTAGTATAATTAATCATTATTTACTGCAAGAGTCTAATTATAATAAATATATTTGACCATAGCAAAAGTGACATTTAAATGGCTATGCCACGCACCCTGTCCTGCGAGAGTGATCGGCCAATTGGCAATTCATTACAAAAGTGGAAGCTAAGCTGGCATGGCCTGATAGGCAATATCTTCGAGACTTTTCTTATTTATTTATTTACTTAATTTTATACTTGAATTCAACCCAACTAAAACTAAATATATATTCGGTATGTCATATGTATTGTGCATCGATGGATATAAATAATTATATCAAATGATAATACTTTTTTATTTTTTAAATTTATCGATATACAGTACATTTAACATATTGAGTCATCATTTGTTAAAAAGTTAAAAAAGCAACCTAACAAATGAAATAATATAAGAAATAAAATTAATCCCATATTGCATATACGTATCGCAATGGATGCACATAAGGAATTAATATTCTAAAAATCAACCATTTCTGTAAGAAATAAAAAAGGACTCAATAAATTAGCATTTTAGAGTGTTGAACCATGAAAGAACAAAAAGTACCATGGAAATCCTTTTTTTATTCTCTCAAAATCTGTAAATATAAGAGGAAAATGTCGATTTATAGGCCAAATTTACAGTATTTGCATTAATAAAAGGACATAATAAATAATATAAGCTACTTCTTGTTTTTGAAAGTATACCAGGCCGAGCAAGAAGTAGAAATTGGGAAAAAAATCTGCAAACTTGAGTTCCAAAACATCACACCAATTTTCTTCTGAAATTGGGAAATATAATTTTGTTAATGGCACTTGGCGTCACTTTTTATTCAACATACCAATTTTCTTCTGATATCTTCACTTTATCAAGCGAAACACCTATCACATATTATATGCAAACAAACATATCAATCTTCATTAATCCAACCTCTAGTTGGCAAAATTTCTTTTCAACCTTACAAATGATGTTTTTCACATCTGAAATTAGTCAAAAAAATCTATTATTCACCTAAATTTGAAGTTAATTTTACTTATTGATAAAGTAGGATTTGGCTTTATTTGTAAGAAGAAGAGCCGACAGTTGAAGGACCGATCAGACGGCTGGACTAGCAATAAAGAGTGCCCAGTTTGAGCCGGATGTTAGCACTCCAAAGCTTAAGTTAGTAGCTTTTTAGAGAAAGAGTGCTTAGAGAGAGAATCTCAGATATTCAATACCTGGAGCCATTATATTTCAGGCTATTTATAGGAATTCTTTTGAGGGGTACTCGAGTACCTTGGGGGTGATAACCGACAGTTGGAGTAGGTGAGCGGCGATGTGACATGGAGCAGGAGGAGAGTATGGGCATTGGCTTGTGTCAGTGGGCTGACACGATGTGCTGTCCTATCAATCCGATCGAACATCACATCTTCCTGTCTTGTCTTCCAGCTCACGTTTTTCCTTTTTGTTATTGGGCTTGGACCGTGTTAAGTGTTGTTGGACCAACCTAATTGGGCCTTTTGAAGATATATTTTTCATAGTTTTCACTTGTCCCTCCTCCAAAGGGTCTGATCGAGAGATTTAATCCTTTTGGCGAGAGTTTTGGATTCTTAGGAGGCGCCCATTTAAAGAGACACGTCCGTTTATTTCAAAAAGTTGTTCTGCACTTAATGCTACATGCGTTTCTAGAATGGCGCTTCATTCTTTGTAACCACTTTCTAGAATGGCGCTTCGTTCTTCGTAACCGCTTTCTAGAATGGCTCTTCGTTTTTTATAATCACAGTAATGAGTTGAGAACACGTGGCAGCCATCCAATAGGAAGGCTTCAGAATATTCTGGAAGCCTTTTACCTATAAATAGACAAGTCTTAAGCGATTTTTCCTCACTTTTCAGTGATCCTTAACAAAGCTCTGTCAAATTTTCTTCGCGAATTTTGCCATTTCAGCGACTTCAGAGATAGATTTGTAAAATTACCCAAGTAAGTGAACAATCTTTACCTTTGTTTTTTCTCTTCGTTCATAATACCAGTTTTTACTTCTCCTCCTCCATCGAAGATGGCTTCAAGAAGCAGCCATTCTATAGATAGAAGTTTTCTCGAAGTTTATAAAGATTGTGAGCCCATGGCTTACCCTTCTAAACTCATCGAGGAGAAAATGGCTGAGATCCCTTCGCGATACAACCTTTTCGAAGAAATTTTTGTGATGGCTTGCCCGAATTCTATGGCGATGAATGAAAGGCCTTTTGGGCATGAGTATAATGAGTGGTTCATTTGCCGTTTGTGGAGATTAGATGCTGGGTTGAGGCTTCCTTTTGGCGTCTTTGAACTAGCAATTTTAGAAGGCTATAGAATTGTTCCTAACCAGCTCCATCCGAATGGGTGGAGAACAGTAGTTTGTTTTAAGATTCTCTGCTAGATGGAGGGGGTGATACCAACTCTGGATTTGTTCACTCATTTTTTCTATATCTCAGGCCGGAGTGATGGCACATAACATTTTTTAACCAGCCGATCGCAGAAGAAGCTTTTTAATATACCATCATCTCTGAGAGGTTTTAAAGAAAAATTCTTTTTAGCGAGAATGGCTGGTGGATTTGGAGTGTCATTGACCCGGTCGGATGTAGTTGTGGCTTTGAAAGATCAAGCTGCCGGTCAGTCTGTTTATGAGACCAACATCGAAAAGTTGTTGAGTGCCATGGCAAGGCAAGGGAGACCCTATGACTCCAGTTATCTTTTGGGGACTCCGATCGAGATCTTGAACCCTGATGTTGTCATTGGCCTAGAATGTGAGCACCATAATTAGTGGAAAGGGAGAAGAGCTTTATATAGATAATCATGCATTGCATGTTCATAATACATATATCAATTAGAGAGGATACTTATCTTTTATCTTTGTGGCGCAGCTACGATCACAATGGCTAAGGGACACGATATTGCTAAATAATTAGCCGATCGAGCTAAGATAAGAATCTAGGCAGAACGTGCTGCTAAGAAGGAGAGGAGATCTAAAAAGAAAAGACTCACTTCTTCTTCAAAAGCTCAAGCTTTCGACCCTTCTGCAACTGTTCCTGCCTCTTCCTATGATGCTTTGGTGGCTCTTGTTGCTCGTGCTCCTAAGGGTCTTTCGACATCCGCTGCTGATCGACCTTTAGGGGGTCAGCGTCCCTATAAATATCTGCTTTTGAGGGATGAAACTGATTTTGAGGAAGAGCAACCAGCTCATCACCGGAGGGGGTCAATTCAAGCAAATGCACCCCCGTGGACAATGCTGTTCAAAAGAAGATTGATGAGGTGGCTAAGAAGAAAGCTGCCGATCTGATAGCCGCGATAAACCCAAGGATCACCACGAGAGGAAAGGAGCCTATTTAGGATCAGCCCGTTCGGAATGTCGTCACAAGAATTTTTGAGAGGCGGGCCACATCGCTAGGAGATATTTTGAAAAATCAATTTAGCGACAGCTAGTCTACTGATAGTAAGGCAGTGTCAAATTATTTGTGTCGGGGTATACTTCAAGAGAGCGATTTTAAAGCAATGGGAGATCCCAGTATACTAGCCCGGGAGTGTAACCTTTTTCAGCAGCAAAGTTTGGAGGTACTATTCAAAATTTTATTCTGAAAGGTTTCTTTCTAATAATTTTGCCTCACTCATTCATCCGTTATCCCTTCTACCTGCTGATCCTTCTCCTTCCTCCTTTTACTTTTTAGTTAATAAAGAGAGGTTTGTGCTGTGGCCGCTTTCTACCGAGGGAGATGGGAAGATGCTGATTGGGTTATAAGAGAGGTAGAGGCTAAATACGATGCAGCTAGGAGGGAGTCTCTACTTACCCAGGTAGAGGTCAATAAACTGAAGAAAGAAGCATCTCATCTCTCTTAAGATTTGGAAGCTCGACAGAAAGAGGTCGACCACCTTAAAGGGAATGTCGCCCGTCTGACTGCCAAGAGTGCCTTAGGGCAAAAATTTGAAGAAGAAGTGACCAGGCTGAGGGGTGAGTGCACACGTCTTGCTGCTGAGTGCTCAAAAGCCCAATCTGATTGTGGTCTTCTTCGTGGGGAGCGGGATTTAATGCAAGCCGCCCTAGCAAAAAAAGAGGTGGCGTGGAGAAGAAAACTTGAGGAGGAGCTTTCTACTCAGAGAGAAGACATCATGGATCAGTTAGGAGAGGCTCAAGGAAAGTTGCTGACTTGGCTAATTTATGAAGTGAGCAGATATTTTCCTAATATCGATCTCAGCTGGATGGATGACCCGGGTGCTTTGCCTGATCCCCTTCCAGTGATGATGATTATGAGGCTTCACAGGACCCCGTGCCATCTCAACCAGATGCTGGCGGAGAGATCAAGTCGGATACTGCAATTCAAATGCAGATAGAGAATGCTCTTGGTGAACCAACAGTGCCTTCCCATCCTTCCGATGAGGCGATAGTAGGGCCATCTTCTACAGTAGAGATAGTAGATATAGAAGCATAGTTATTCTTGTAACTGTTTTGTCTTTGCTTTGTAGCTTGTAAGAATTCTTCATATAAAAGTTAATTTTCCTTTCAATTGCATTTTCGTACTACAACTCTCATGTTAAATAAAATTTTATCATGAAAATAGCTAAGGAGAATAAATATTATGAACCATGAGGGTGTATGAAATTAGACATGGAGAATGCGTAGAATTGAATAAGGAGAATACTTCCTGAATTTTGATGTGTTTTTAAGCATTGTAGTGCTCGACCATTTTGGATCAATGATCATGTAGCCCGATTGGATTTAATATGTTTTTCGTTGCTAGAGTTGCGGCTTAGACATATTGCATCAAGCATAATAGACAACTTTTCAATATTTAACTTGATGGAAGTATTATCTGATTGGACATTATTTAAAAGATATTTGATTTAACGATCATCCTTTGCATCTTGGATTCGGGATGGACATCGAATCTAACAAAGGGATCAATGGAGATTAAATGAGCATCCTTCTCATCTTGGGCTCAAGATAAACATCAAACCTAGCGAAGGTATTCTGCATCTGAACGAATAGACTCCAACTTCTGCATCTTTGGCTGCATAAAGCCTAGCATATAAGTTGTGCCTAACAAGGAGTTTTATCCTTACAAAGTTTTAGGGAGTTACCCGCTCTTGGGGAGTTATCCGTGTGGAGAATCTTGATCGGGATTTTTGTATCGTCCAATTAAGATGATGTCTTTCTCACCATAGGTTTTTGCATTTTGGGTTCGGAATGGATATCGAACCTAGCGAATGATTTGGTGGAGACCAAATGGAGATATCCCACATTTTTGGTTCAAGAATAGCACTGAACCTACCAAGCTAACTTACGTCAGAGAAAAGCTATCATATTTTGGCCCCGGGGCGGACATCAAACCTAGCGAGGGAGTGAAAGTTTGGAGTGAAACTATGTTGATAATTGGCCTGGATTTAAACTGTATTTTTAATTTTCATAGTATCCGATTGGGATACGAGGTCGTCAGGCATGATGACCCTCATCTCGTTCTCGATATTAAGAGTGGCATAAACTCGAAGATCCTTTCATTGGAGAAAAAAGATACAAAATCTTGTTTTAAATAACAAGTAGAAAATTGGCAAATTTAGACACGTACCTACTTTTAAGCTGTTTTTTGTGTTGTGGAGATACCTATTTCGTGTTCATCAGGATGTTAGAATTTTTAACAACTTTTTGCATGTTGCAGCTTTTTTATTGCTATATATATATATATATATATATATATATTATTTTTAAAGATGAACGTTTAATAATAGACAAATAGTATCAAAATGCACTGTCAATTCGGCGCATATTACAGGAGACTGGAAGAGCATTAAAATTTTAATACAATGCATTCACGGAGACTAAAATTATAACGATTGCACCTGATTTTGCCATTGTTTGCTGGCCTTGATAGTTTTCCCACGTTAGCTCGATTTTAATACTTGTAATACTTATTTGAGCCGAACGCATCGCTCTCATCGTTGTGTTGCTTACAGGAGCTTTCCCACTCGCTGGTTTGAGCGCCCGGGGAGTATTGCATAGCTCACGACCTTTATCGCGGTCTCCATTGTTTCGCATCTTGTTTAGTCATCTTGGGTTGGTGAGCTTTCCTGTGTTTTCTTTTGGTGGTCATTGATGTTTGTGTGGGACCGGTGTCAAGTGGAGTGGAGGTAATAGCTGGCTGACTATTATGGCGATCGAATTTGCTCCTTTTGGTCTCTTTTCCCCTTTTTTCTGATCCTTAAGAAGACTAAGCGATTTAGTTTCTTTTTGAACCAATCGAAAAGGGAGATGCTAGTGAAAGGCCGACCGTTTGGATATTGCTATCTGTCCAGGACATTGGTCTTCTTTACCCTATTTGATCTGAAAGCATCATCCAGTTGGATGCATTACCTGACCCGATTCATCAGGTCGGAGAAGCTAATCGGTGGCCTAGTTGTCAATGATTCAGAAAATAGGCAATTCGTGATGCCTCTCGCCAAAGCATTTGATGCCATTTCCACATTTAAATCTTCTGCTTCTGACATTACAGCCTGGAAGCGATCGATGTAATCTCTAAGACTTTTATCGATTTTCTGATAGAGGTTACGCAGGTCACCAACCGACTTTGATGCACATTTTTAGACAGCAAATCGAGCGGTGAACAACTTCTTGAGTTGCCAGAAGGATATGACTGATTCTTGAGGAAGTCCAATGAACCATTTCAAAGCATCCCCTCCTAGTGTGGTTAGGAAGACTCTGCAGGCGATCCTTTCATCGAAGTTGTAGACCTGCACTTTAGTCAAATATTTCGCAAGGTGGGTGGCGGGATCAGTTTTACCTGTATATTTATCCATCACCACATCCCTCCACCAAGGAGGCAACTCAGATTCCATAATTTCTCTGGAGAAGGGTGAGGAAGTGTTGTTACTAGTGTTCCTCTCAGGCATCCCTTTCATTGCCTCTGTCAAGCCAAACGTTTTGAGTTTTTGTTCAAACCATTCGTCCTTCCTACTTGTCGCTGTAGAGGTGAACTCCTTTTTTTTCCTTTGGAAGCAACTACGATTTGGCACGCGCATGTAGGTTAAGTTGTCACCAAAGGATGAGGTACATAATCTACTGGAGATATAAGGGGCATCTCTGCTTGAGGACATTATCTCATTTCCCTTATCTTATTTGTTTGTGATTCTGACATCTGCGCTCTTTCCATCATAAGTGATTGGCTCGTTGAGGAAAATCCCCTTGCTCCTTCTTCTTCCAAAGTGTTTGGCCGCGAAAAACCATTTCCTGACCTCTTTCAGAAGTTTTAGGCATCTTTCCTCTTCCCAGGGCTTAGACTATGCTCTCAGTGAAGTCACCAAGAACGGCACGCATACCTCCGATTGTAACAGGGTATTCCTTCTGCTGTCGTGTAACCACATCATGGAGATTTGGAAAGAGTTTACGCTTGACTGGTGATCTGAAAGATCCCTCTCTTAGCCCTGAAGGTTCAGATCTATCCTGGTTGCTGCGATTATGCTCCCTAGGAGCTATACGTTTGTTGAATTTTGAATCTGCCATGACTCTCAACGAAAGCACCAAATGATAAAGCAGGATTTGGCTTTATCTATAAAAAGAATAGCCGGCAGTTGAAGGGCCGATCGGACGGCTGGACCTGCAATAAGGAGTGCCTGGTCAGACCCGGGTGTTAGTACTCCGAAAATTAAGTTAGTAGCTTTTAGAGAAAGAGTGCTTAGAGAGAGAGAGTCTCATATATTCAATACTTGGAGCCATTATATTTCAAGCTATTTATAGAAATTCTTTGGAGGGGTACTCGAGTACCTTGGGGGCGATAACCGGTAGTTGGAGTAGGTGAGCGATGATGTGACAGGAAGCAGGTGAAAAGTATGTGCGTTGGCTTGTGTTAGTGGGCTGACAAGACGTGTTGTCCCATCAGTCCGATCGGACATCACACCTTCCTGTCTTGTCTTCTAGCTCACGTTTTGACTTTTTGTTATTGGACATAGACCATGTCAAGTGTTGTTGGACCAACCTGATTGGGCCTTTTGAAGATGTATTTTTCATAGTTATTACTTGTTCCCCCTCCAAAGGGTCCGATCGGGCGTCATGCCTTCCTATCCTGTCTTCCAGCTTACGTTTTGCCTTTTTATTATTGAGTTTGGACCGTGTCAAGTATTATTGGACCAACTTGATTAGGCTTTTTGAAGATATATTTTTCATAGTTATCACTTATGATCATTGAAATATTATATTTTTAATGAAAAAATATATTAATTTAGATAAATATTTCAAAAAAAATCATTTTGACTTAATTTCTAAATTAACTTATCAATAATTTTTATAAACATGTTACATCGTACATCTCATCTAAATGTATAACGCATAGTTATCAGATCAACTTGCTACCTAAGAGAAGTATCACAACAGTTGTCATATCACGACTAATAAAAAAGATTACGCGTGTAAAAATATTTTTAAAAACTTATAAAATTTTTACACGTTATATCTTCTTACTGATATAATATCTATACCATGTGTTAGGTAGGTGCAGCGGCCAACAAGAATTTTCAGTATGATTCCTCTTGAATTTTGCCAAAAAGATTTTTTTTTTTAAACTTTTAAAAAAAATTTATTTTGTTACTTGTCAATTAAAAGTAGAACAGTCTAAGTTATGTGAGTGAAATTAACCCACATTTGAAATTGGTGATATGCACATATTGCCTTCCATTATTAGTTTATATATATATATTTATTACAATTAGAAGGTAATAAAATACACTTTTTGACAAGATTGCGTTAATTTAAAAAAAAAATTAAAAAACTACAAGCCAAAACCCCCCCACAAAAAAGCCCAATTACTGCACCATCAAACATCACCCAAGAGCCAAAATTGCAAGACATGGCGAGAATGCAGATTGAGAATCCTTAGCAGCCTTCCTTGCTTCTCTTTCTCTTCATATTTCTTTATTCTGTTCAATAATTCCCAAATAAACTTCTTAGTTTGGTCAGGCATTTTGACATGTCATCGTTAATGATTTAAATAGTATATTTGAGGTGTTCAATAAGTTAATCAAAAAGTTTAAGTATTTAAATAAAATTGGATGTATGATGAAATAATAATAATAATAATAATAATAATAATAATAATAATAATAATAATAATAAAGAAAATTGAAAATGAGGTTTCATTTGTCTAATCACTCACCCCTAGAAATGTCAACCACCAACATTCCTCCCAGTTACTTCTTTCAATTACGCAGTCGGAGACTGAAATGGCTTCTTCTCTAACTATAAATACCCTTTAGATGCAGCGAACCGTTTTCTATCATTTTATGCAAACCATCGAAACACAACAGTTCAACCCAAGAATCTTAGTACAACAAAAACACCTATAAATCAAGAAGCCGCAGCTGGACCAGATTTGTCTAATTCTTTTTCTCTTTAGCCATGACGGATGAGTATAACACAAGCAGTAACAACTGGTGGGACTCATCAAGAAACCGGTTTGATACTACTGGTTCATCATCATCTTCTTCGTCTTCTTCTTCTTCTTCTGGTCTGAATGGTTTAGGCAACTTCTCTTGGCCATCGGAAATCGTGGATGTCAAAGTAGGAAGATCTTCTATAGAGTCAGCGGATACTTGTGTAGGTTTTCATGACCATAAGCTTCAGCAACCTCAATCTGGTAGTGAATTGCATATGATGAATTTAGGCCTTTCTTCTCAGGCAATGGAATGGAACCAAGCCTTGATGTAAGTCACCAACATCAAATGAACCTTAACCTTTTTTTTTTTATTAAAAAAAATACGTTTTGATGGATTTGTGTTATTGCAGCCGTGGTGAGAAGCAGGAAAGCAGTTTTCGTTCGCTGCTGCAAGAGAACTTGAGTTCAAGCACAAGTTATCAGCAGCAGCAAGAAAAAATGTTTAATGATTTATCTGTGAATGATCACTTTAACAAGCAAATAAATCAGAGGAGCTGTTCTTTAGATCAACCCCATTTTAGTCCTCATAGTAGCTCAACTGATGATAGTAGTATAACAAGTCAAGGATTGCAATCCATATACGGAGGCGCTTCAACTGTGTTCCAAGGATTATTGGGATCTGACAATGAACCACAACAACAGCAGTCATCACTGGAGAATCGGTCCATGAATAATTACTCGTATGGGGCTAATTATGGGATTAATAGTAATGAATTAGTGGGTTCCTGGACGAAAGTGCCTCAGTTTTTAAGAAACTCACCGCCTAAACACACTCCACATAGCCAATTGCATTTCTCCAATAACACTCCTTTTTGGAATGCATCTGGTAGCTGCATGAATGAGGTTCGTCCCAACTTTTTCCCTTTGCAATCGCAGTTTCTTGCACCGAGTTTCGACCAAAAACCAAAGGTAAATATGTAAATGTAATCATATATGATTTTTTTCTTTTTTTCATAGAAGTCAAGGCCTTTCATACATTAAAATCAGCATTTGATTATTATGATAGAATTAATAAAAAATGTATTGAAATTCAAATCTTCTGGTTCACTCATTTTCCAGCAGAATATATCTGAAGTACGGGATTCTAGTACAGTAGTGAAAAAAGTTGGAAGTGAACTACAAACAGAAAGGCCTAGAAATGAAACAATATCACCAGTCCCAGCCAGTAAGGTAAAATCAAACCTTTTACCTGCACTCTTTTATCTTTTTTACTTGCCTATAAAACACCAATTCATGTCTTAATGAGAGTTAATCCGGGTACGCACTATTCAACAAAATGACTAAAACATATCATATTATCGAATGGTGCATAGTGTACGAAGCACCGAATTATCTTCCTATCTTAATTTTTTTCTTTACAACATCTATATATCTATAGTAATTGATGTCTTTTGTACCACATCTCTGATAATCTATGAGGATTTTTTTTGGAAACATTTTGATATATTTCTGAAAGGTGAGAAAAGAGAAGATGGGGGACAGAATCACTGCGCTACAACAATTGGTTGCCCCTTTCGGAAAGGTTAAATATTTCTTGATTTATTTGCTTGATTATACGAAACAGTGATGGGCCATTTTACATTCTTGTAGAAAACAAAGGATCATTGATTTATTTTTGTTTTTAATTATGATGCCATATTGTCTCAGACTGATACAGCCTCAGTGCTAACTGAAGCTATTGACTGCATCAAATTCCTCCATGGACAAATAACAGTAAGCCCACGGTCCCACACACACACACATATATATCTTGCTATTTATTGGGTTAGTTTTATTTTAGGTGACTTAAATTATACCATAATAATGAAAAGAAATTTTCTCTCGTAAGATACTTTAATTTTTAAAATATTACAATTAAAGACATTTTAATTAAAAAATCATAAATTCCACATAGAAATGTTTATATGACAAATTATATCAATTTGAAATATTTTAAAATATCGCGTGTAACCTCTTAATATGCCGTGTGAATATTTTAAATTGACGTAATTTATCATATATGTATTGTAATATTGAAAGTATGATTTTTCAACTAAAACAATTTTAGTTGCAATATTTTAGAAGTTAAAGTATTTTATTTCTTTTTTTATGACCTAATTTATATTTAGAATAAATTATATGGATAAAATTAATTCTATTTTTCTATCTTGAAAATTTTAATAAACTTAGCTAATCAATCCCAATACTATAAAAAGAATGCATTTATTTCTTTTTCGTATTTTATATGTGTAAAATTGTTTTAGGTCCTAAGTACCCCATACATGGAAAGTGGAACTGCCATGAACCACCAGCAGGTAAAATATTCATATTCTTCATTGCATATGAATGAATTATAAATGGAAAAGAATGAAAATTATTTAATTAATGAAGTAGGATCGTTGTGCGAACATGCAGAGTTGTACAGACAAATCTAAGGACGAAGAAGCACAAAAACAAGATCTGAGGAGCAGAGGGTTATGCCTGGTGCCGATTTCAAGTACTTTTCCGGTGACGCATGAGACAGTTGATTTTTGGACCCCTACATATGGAGGAACATACAGATGAAAGAAAAAGGAACAAATTCACTGCAACTAGAAGCCTGTAATAGACATTATCTTATCGGAAAAAAACCCTAGACAAATTGGGAACGATAAGATAAAAATTGATAACGAAGATACAACACAAGATAAAAAAAAAAAAAAAAATTCACAAGAAGGCTAATTTTGGGCCAGCTACTGCCAAAATGATAGAGGTTGCCATTATAGGGACCATTTCCTAGCATTATAATTTGTTGTAATAATTTAAGAATTATATGATTAAAAACATGGATTAGGAATGAGAATAGATGCTGATTTTATTTTTTTAGGGCAAAGAAGCAAAAAAAAAAAAAAAAGAAAAGAAAAAGGAAAAGATTGTTTAACTTATTTGTTGTTAATTTAATTGGTATTATATTTGAGCCTTAATTAGCATATTTCTCTCTCTCTCTCTATATATATAGTATTTTTCTCTTTTTAACCGTTCGTTAGATATATTGTAGACAATATTATTCATTAACTTGACAATCAAAAACTAAGATTTACTAACAATCACCTTAGGGCTTCACTATATTTGAATAAATAAAATAGGCGTTGAATTTAGTAATAGAGCAATATATAATTGACATTGTGGATGCAGGTGGCAGAATAGCTTTAGATTAAGAGAAAAAGGAATAATTGAATTCCAGAACAGGGAGTGAGTGTGGGGATGTCATTTGATTGGAAATCTCACTTTTTATTTGTTTATGTGTTTGGAATATTGTTAGTGGAAGTCAGAGAGTGGCCCATTTCCCTACTTTAAGGTTTTATTTTTTTAATTATTGTTATTGTTATTTTATTTATTGCTTTTGTGCTTTTCATCCAATGGTCACTCTTAGGAGCTTCTATTGGAAGATAAAGAGAAGCCAAACTTCTCTCGATCTTTAGCGAAAAAAAAAAATATGACCCGTTTAAAATGCTTTTTTGGTCCATGTAATGCTTAGAAAACCAAATATGATATGATCTGACCATTCATTCCATAACCTCTTTACTTGAAGGGTTCTCAATTATTTGTAGTTACATTTTTGGAGATACATTAGCACATACGGTACTGTAATGAAATGAAAAAAGAACATAATTTTTTAGATTTATCAGATAAAAAAAATTCGTAGTGTTATGTGTTAAAATAATAACTGATTCACTAAAAATCTAATACAAATTAAAAATAATTATAAATTAATTTTATGTGGTTTTGAAAATTAATATATTTACAGAGTGCTCTTTATTCAAAATTCCCCATTTTCTCACTTTTATAGGGATTACATTGATTATTTATGTCTTTAACCTATTTTAAGTTAGAAAATGCATTTCAGCCAGATAAATTTGGCCAGAATGGACCGAATTGATGACATGGTGTAATGGCTCAAAAATTATTGTGTCATGAATAGTACTTTTCAAACCGTGAAAAGTGCCATATGGAATGAATAATACTACCTAGTACTGTAATATACCTTTCTCAAGCATTAGAAAGTACAATTCCTATAGAGTTTATGGATGTAATTTGAGGTGAAATTGAAATTGAATAGGTCATCAAAAGTCGAAAATAGGAATAAGTAACAGGGCTTCATGTGAATAGTGCACACTTCGATCCTGAATTTGACGAAGATTAAAATTTAGTTCGAGATCTACAAAAATAATGGCAATTTTAATGCTGAAAAATAAAAATGCAATTGAGACAGAAAAGTAAATTATCGGATTGGTATATTTATCGTGTATCAAATAATTTACTGAAACGTTATAGATTTGACCTGAAACTTTACACACCTAAAAATAATTTGTCTATCTTTATGCAAGTCATTTTGATGGAAATTTAATAAAGAAATATGGGATTTATAAGGGAATGACAGTTGGCACAATATGGACCATCAAATTGAATAATGATCAATTAAATCTTGGCCCTTCATTTCATACTATCTAAGTACGAAAACTTCAAGAAAATTTCAACTCTTTGCCATCCTTGGCTGAATTCTTCTTCTCTCTTCCTTCTTCATCTTCTTCTTTAATCATCCATGAAGGAATTAGCCCAAAAACACTAAATTAAGCCTTAAAATCGTAAGAATAATTCTCTACACTCTCTCCTTGACTTACTAAGTAAAGAATTGGTGTAAAATTTCAAGGTTGATAGGAAGATTAGTGTCTTCCATAATATTCCATGTGAACAACAAGAGGAAAAAAAGTAAAGAAAAGAAAGGTAAAGAGAAAGAAAAATCCTGATAAAGAAGGAAGCAAATGAAATTGAGCTAGGTTTATGGATACTAATACTTCTTTTTTTAATGTTTATGTATGATTATGTTTGTAATCAAGTGTTGGATAAATGATGAATTTAATTGAAATTGATACTATAAGATTTTAATTGGATGATAAATGAAATTGTATATGTGATTAATTTGGATTCTAGACTTATAATTTAAAATTTTTCTCAATTGGCATACATTATGTAACTCTTTGAAATTTTGATGTATATGCCAAAATGCTTAAGTGACTTCATAATCATGCTTTTAATGAATTGACAATTTAATTATGGCTTTTAGTTTAAAAAAAATTGAATTTAAGTGTGTGGATGAAGTCTTGACTGAATTGTCCATAAAGTAGGAATTAGTGATATTCTTGCATATTAAAGGTAATTTTAGTATGATTGATGAGTATTCATCATACATAAATGTAGCATCAATGGTAGCACTTAGTTGGCTTGGTCGAACCTAATGTGTATGAATTTAGAAGTGCTCACATTTATCCTTTGAAAAGGAATATAAATGATGTGAACTTTTGAAATAGTGATTCTAAAGATAGAAAGTATGAGTTGAGATTTGATTATGAAATAAAAATAAGATATAAACTTGATTATTGGTGCATAAATGATATTATGTGACGAGATCTTAAATTGAAAATTTAAAATAAATTGAGGAAATTGCTTTGCTCTTAGTAATTAGCAATGAAACCAAAAGTATAAGAGATAATTGGCTAGCCATGAGGACATATGTTGTAGTTCCAAGTCATGGAAACTTTTATTTATAGATTAATTATAGTTTACATAGTCATATAGTTAGCATTATGCAGGTAGCGAAGCGTTTGACCTATTCATTTTGACAATTTGGGCTTTTGGGATCCTAATCTTACATATCTGATTCATTTGATTTTCTTTGAATATTACTGGGGCAAAACAATATATGAAGAGACAAAATAGCATTATTGGGAAATAATGGTAAGAAAACTCAAAAAATAAATATGTGATCATTTAGTTAATTTATTTATGCTAAATAATAATATGTGATCATTTAGTTATTTTATTTATACTAAATAATATATGGAGATCAGAATTAAAATCTATGAAAAAACATGTTTATTTGGATTTTATTTATTGAATTTAAATTTTATCTGCCTAATAAATATCTGATATGCCATAAGAGTATGAATTTTGTATGTGACTCAAAGAATGTACACTATATGTGTGCGCATGGAAAATGGTTGTATGTTATCCACTATTAAGTATATATTTCTTAGAGCTTAGATTGTTTACTGCACATAGGTAAATCTTGAGTAGTTAGAAGTAGGTTGAAGGGATAGATCAATCAATGCAAATTTGGAGCTCTATTAAAATGATGAGATGTATTCTTGTAATGGCATAAATATTTATATGAACTTGTGTAACAAGATGAATATTATGTATATTTTAAAATCATACTAAGAATGGTAGTGTTTATGTGTACTACAATATGACCTATTATGTACAATATTGTGATATAATGATTGTTGGATTGATAACTATGCTTATCGTGGGAGTGTTTAAGTTTGAATGAGCAGGATAGGAAGGAGCATTTACAATCATTATGTTGCCAAAAAAAATAAACTAAATGAATAGTAGCCAAAAAATAAAAAGTAATGAAGTGGTTGAAAAAATGTTCACTGAAATATGTTCCCACGATTAATAACATGAGATCATTAAGTAAGCTGAAATAATAATGTCTAATTCTCGATTTCATATAGTAAGGTATAGGGTGCTATATATGGTGGTAGTCAATGATATTGAAATTTCATTAATGCCTTCACTACCCATAAACCACAAAGTTTAAGTTTGAGTTTTGAAATATGCAGGATATACACAATTTCAAATATTTGTTTTTCCTAAAAGTGAAATTCTCAAATAGAATTAAAAGTTCACCAACCATTTTGTAGATTGGATATACTCAAACCCTAACTAATTAAGTTGAAGTATAATTAAATTATACCTTCATTTTTTCCATGCTTCTCGTTCATTATTGACTCCGGTGAATATTATAATTGTAATCACAATGGATCTGAATCATGGAATGAAGAACAATATAGATAAGGTGTAAGTGGTTTTTAGGGATGCTCAACTTGGAAGTTATTAGCCATGGCATGAATGCACATATGTTATTAGAGTTAAGGGAAGCCTGTATAAATTCTACACTTATTTGATGTCATTGTTACTACTTATAACAAGTACATGAAAGCTTATAATGGTAGAAAATAAGTCTCAATTTTCAAGGTGAAAATGGATGATTAGTTGAAGATAATGATAGGGTTAATGATAATCAAGATAATAATTATTTTTGTCTGTAAATGTAGCACTCCCTATAACACTAGTGAAATGATAATAAAGAATACTATCACAGTCACATACAAGATACCAAAATTGGAACTCATGTCACTAACCAATTCTAATTAGAAGCTACCTTACATCATACGTCACCACTAACAGTAATATGAGTTATACTTCAAAGTCCATAAATACTTTATACTTTACTATGCACCACATTTAATAATGTACAAAGTTTTGCACACATATAAAAGCCAAAAGAAGAAAGCATAAATACTAAAAAAATTAATAATGCTTACATAAATACAGGCCATCAAAAGAAAGTATTATATCAAATTATTTTCTAAAGTGGCCTTCAACAAATAGTTGCTTCTCTCCTGATCTTTATACAAGGTGTACCCACATAGGAACTGTAAGGCCCTAACCTTTGCCCTAATCGGATTATGGAAAATTAATGAGGATTATGGTTAAAAATAAGGTGATGTCAACTTTATTTGCAGTATTGAAGTCAGAGTCCTATGAGGGATATTTTGGTAATTACAGCATGTATGTAAATAAGTATGGTTTAAATTATAATTTCAGAAAGGGATGTAATTGAATTAAATTAGAAGTTTTGGGTTAAAGTATAAGAAATATAAGTTAATAAGGGTAAAAGAGTATAAGGGCAAATTTAGAAAGATAATTTGGAATATTTATCCCACTAACTCCTATAAAAGCTTCTTGAAGAAGAAACTTTATTAGCTTTTGAGTGGGGGAGATCGGCTCAAGGAAGAGATAAGGGAGATACAATCTCTCTCTCGGGTTACGGATTGGTGAAAAAGATAGCTTAGGGTTGGATGAGTTAGTCCCTTATAGATAATGTTTCCTCCTCTTGAAGATCCTTTTTCTCTCCTTTATTACTTTCAATTTATGGAATTAAAGATCTAGAAAGATTATGGTTGTTATCTATTATGTGTAAAGAAGGGAAGAAATCAAGTCAAAAAGCTAGAACTAGATTGTTAATGGAGTAGTTGAAGCCTTAATAGCAGGTATGGGAACTTGGTTTAATTAAATTGATAATGGGCGTTGCTACAGGAACTTCCTTTTTTTCTTGTTTATGTGTGATTGATTTGGGTTTTACTGGTTTAAAGGGGATGATCCAAAGCTGAAAGGTTGACATAATTAAAAGAGATTCATAAGATGGATATGAATACAACTTAATATAGAGTTGTGAATTATATGATATTTTTAGTGTGATTTTAGGTGTTTAATTGAGTTTATTTAGCATTAATTTAGTTGATTTTTAGTTTAATTGATTAAATTTGTGTTTTAAGGGTTAACTATAAGTTTTGGTATTTTTTAAAAAATGAAGAAAAAAGGACTTAATTAAAAGAAATGAAAAGTTCTAGGTCAAATTCATAATTTTGAGAAATTGAAGCAAGAATTCAACGTTCAGTCCAAAGATATTTAACACTGCCATGCATGAAACTATGAATGGCCACGTATGAAGAGATTATGTAAATGGAGTAAAAGTTAAAGAATTACTTATAGTGCAGTGAAATCATACATGATATTGCATCATAAAGGCATTATTCCTACTTGGCTGTGTAAGGCTTTATAAGCCTATGCATGGCCATGCAAAGGAAGAAGGGAAAAGTTGCTTGGTCATGTAGCCCAAGGAGAAAATCTTCACATGGCAATGCAAAGTTTTGTTCTTCAAATTGTTTGGCCATATATCAAGAATCCTAGTTCAACGAACATTCCTAATTAGCAGAGTTCTTTTCCTATTCTGATTTAGGAAGCTTTTGAAGCTAGAATTCCTTATTTTTGCCCATAAATTCTCGACAAAAATACCATAACAACATCATGAAGTAGGAGAATAATCAAGTAGAAACTTCATCACTTAAACATAAATTAGTTCAGCTTTTTACATTTATTAATTTTTTCTTTAGTTTGTGAGGAACAAAACCAAGGTATAGGAGGTTTTCTCTGACTTTTCTATACAAGTTTATTAAGGAAGCTTCTGTAACTCTTTGTTTTTTACTCTTCTCATTAGTTTAGCTTTAATTTTCAATATGAGTAGTGAGTAGTTTCTTTACTTTTGCTAAAGGATACTTGAATCCTTAATTTGTATTGTGATAACTTGATTGAGCTTTAATTTCAATATTAGTTAATTATTTCTTGGTTTTAAGCATATTTTCATCTTTGATTATGTTAAGATTAATTGTTTGTTTATTAAATTAACTAAAAACTGGTTTAGGCACTGTCACTGATTTTCATGTTCTTAGGTTAATTCTTACCGTTTATGCTTGATTATTTTCTAACTTTGAGGTGGTTATGTATTGATAATATTGGTTAATACTAAGAGAGTAATAACTAGAATAAATAGAAGTTGAAATTTCTTGTGAAAGAATTTAATGAATATTTAGGAATATAAACTGGATTTTTATGCTAAATGTTAAATTATTCTTAAAATGACAATTTGATGCTTAAGAAAGATATTCTTGATTCAAGGTATTAGGCTTTATTTCATCTAGTTTTTTCATAACCACTAGTATTTCTATTGAATTTAAGTCATTACATTATAAATTAAGGTGGATAGTCCTTTAGTGAAAGTTGTTTTAATATTGATTTTTCTCAATTCTGTATACTTAAGATTTAGTTTACTTACTTCAGTTATTTATTTTAATTTTTCTCATTAGCTATTTAATTTTCTTTTTTCAATTTTAATTAAGTTTCGAAATTATAACCTTTGGGATTTTTCTTCTCTCTTTTACACACAAATTTTATTGTAAAACTCAAAATTCTTTTTCATATAAACATAAGTTTCCCTTGGGTTCGATATCTAGGGTCTTAATCTATATTTTCCAGTATTACTAGCCGATCTAGGACATTTGCTAGACACCGATAAAGTTTTTGGAGCCGTTGCCAGCGAAACGTTGTTATTTGTTTACTTTTTTGATTTTTAAAGTGGATTATTATGTGTTCTTTTCTTCTTCTTCTTTATCTATTTTCTGATTTTATTTTTTTAATTTTGCAAATGTGATTAGTTTATGGTGAGAAATAATCCAATTCTACCTATAGACCCTAAAATTGAAAGGACATTTCATAGGATAAGGAGGTTACGAGGAAATATAAATGATCCAGAGATAGACCCACCTCTTAAAATCGATGGCCTACCTTGCGAAAACTTACCTATAAATGATCCACCACCTCTTAGGATAAAAGAGCAAAATAGACCTCATCAAGCTCAAAGGAATGGGTTTAGACCTAAAACCATTAGAGATTATGTTATTCCTAGGTGAAATGAAGAACATAGGACTATTAGGATACCTTATCACCAACCTTTTGAGATAAAATCCGCTATCATCACAATAGTACAAAGAAGCTAATTTTCAGGTTCGGATATAGAGGATCCCGTTTAACACCTAGACATGTTATTAGAAATTAAGGATACTTTACAAATTTTGAATGTATCCACTGATGCTATTATGCTCAAACTTTTCCCTTTTAATCTCATAGGTAAGGCTAGGGACTAGTTACAAATGTTACTCAATCAATCCATTCAATCTTGGCAACAAATGCAAGAAAAGTTCTTGTGTAAATTTTTTCCGCCTATTAAAACAACCCTTATTAGAAAATAAATCAATGACTTTCAGCAGTTCTATGAGGAGCCATTCCATGAAACCTGGGAAAGATTTAAGAGACTTTTGAAAAGCTATCCACACCATGAATTTCCTATTTATTAACTAATACAAATCTTTTTATGCAGGTGCTAATCAAGTTACAAGGTCCTCATTAGATGCAGCATCAAATGGTAGCTTTATAAATCAAGTTCCTAAAGATGCATTCTTGCTTCTTGATGAGATGGCTACCAACGATGCTCAATGGAAAGCTTCTAAGGCTACACAAAAGAAACATGGAGTACATAGTGTGGATAAAATAACTATGCTTAAAGCTTAAATGGAATTAATGAGAAAATGGCATTTAAGAGAAATAAATGATCTTAAGACTAAAAATGTATTTATGTTGTCTAACGAGTGTGATGCTTATGTAGGAAATCAAGGAGCATCCAGGCTGAAAAATGGCAAAGGATTAGTAGAGGAAGTGAATGCTTTAAATCCCTATAGCAATACTTATAACAATAGATGAAGAAATCATCCTAATTTTTCATGAAGAGAAGGGAACTAAATAGCCATTTATAATCCTCAACTTGGGGCTCCTTTTAACAAGAATTAAGTCTCCTATAGTAATAACTATCATCCGTACCAAAATCAAGCCCAACCATATTAACCATTAACATATCAATCACAATCTTATCAACCACCTGATTCCAAAAACCCTAACCCCTACCAGAAAAGAAATCAAACATAGAAGAAATGATTGTTAATTTTATGGCCTCCTAAAATGTAATTATAGCTAGTCATGATGCTAGGTAGATATCCTAAGATATTTGGATAAGGAATCAAGATGCATCCATTAGGAACCTAAAAAAATGAAATGGGGCAACTTGCTAATTCATTATCTAATAGAGCTTAAGGAACCATTCTATCTAATGTAGATTGTAATCCAAAGGAGGAAGACAAGGCAGTAACCTTAAGAAGTGGGAAAGAGTTAGAGGAAGCTAAAATCGGTAAGAATCCATCTAAAAAGGTGGAATCAACAACGAAGGTAATTGCTTCTAACTTTGAAATTATTGAGAAAGTATCTCCTCTGATTGAGAAAGGTAACGGTAAGGAAAAACTTATCTCTACTACTCTTGATGAATCTCAGTTACCTTTCCCATCTATAGCTAGAAAAGAGAAGCATAATGAGCAATTAACTTGATTTTTATACATGTTTAAAAAGTTGTATGTAAATTTACTATTTGCTAAAGCTTAATTGCATATGCCTAAGTATGTCAAATTTATGAAAGAGCTTATGCTAAATTTATAAAAGAGCTTTTCACGAATAAGAAAAAGCTAAAAGGTGTAGGAATGGTCCATTTATCAGAAAATTGCAATGCTATTTTAATAAATAAAATTATAGCAAAATTAGAGGATCCTAGTAGTTTTACATTACCATGTGAGTTAGGAGAAAATTTTGTTGGTTATGCATTATATGATTTGGGTGCTAGTATTAATTTGATGCCTTTTTCAATTTGCAGGAAATTAAACTTAGGTGATATCAATGAAACTCAAATGACACTATAGTTGGCAGATATAATAGTGAAGAGACCAAAGGTTATTATTGAAGATTTGTTGGTGAAAGTAAGAAATTTCATATTTTTAATGGATTTTGTGGTTATGGATATGAAGGAAGATAGAAAAATATCGTTGATAGTTAGAAGACCCTTTTTGAATATGGCAAGAGCTTTAATTAATGTTCATGGGCAAACGGTCACCATAAGGTTTAATGAGGAAAAAATGGTCTTTAATATGAACAAGGTAATGAATTCCCTCAGATGACTTTGACGAGTCGATCAACTTTGTTGATAGTGTTGAAAAGTGTATCAAAGAAAAAAAGAAGAAATTATGTTGGATGATGAGTTTAAAGAGTGTCTAATGCATCCAAAGAAAAAGGAGGAATTAGAAACTAAAGAAGATGGACTGGTACAAGATTTAGAGAAAGAGCACAATGAAGAAGGAAATATGAAGGATGAATTATCCCCTTCTAAGGAAGAAAATCTTAAACTTAAACGTCTTTCTTCTCATTGAAAATATGTGTTTTTAGAAGATAATGAAAAACCAGTAATAATTTCATCTTTGTTGACAGTTTTAGAAGAGGATATGCTTATTGAAATCCTTTAAAAGCACAAGGGAGCAATTAGATCGATAATGTTCGATTTAAAAGAAATTAGCCCTAGTTATTATACACATCGAATACCAGTAGAGATCAATGTCAAGCCGATGGTGCAGCCCCAAAAGAGCTTCAACCCAGCTATGTAAGAAGTGATGAAAAATGAGGTATTGAAAATAATTGATGTAGGTATAATCTATCCCTTTTTGATAGTAGTTGGGTAAGTTCTATGCAATGTGTACCTAAAAAGGGGGGGTATAACTGTAGTATCTAATGAATATAATGAGTTGATCCCAACATGAATAGTAATAGGATGGGAAGTGTGTGTTAATTATAGGAGGTTAAATGGTGCCACTAGGAAAGATCATTTTATTTTGCCTTTTATTGATAAAATATTAGAAAGATTAGCTAGTAATATGTTTTACTATTTTTGGGATGGTTATTTGAGGTATATGCAAATTCTTATAGCCTTGAAACATCAAGAAAAGACCATATTTACGTGCTCTTATAACACATTTGCCTATAGGAGAATGCCCTTCGGTTTGTGTAACGTCCTAGCTACTTTTCAAAGATGCATGATGGCCATATTTCATGATTTTATTGAATAATTCATGAAAATTTTCATGGATGATTTTACTTTATATGATCGTGATTTCAAGTCATGTTTGTCTTATTTAGCAATGGTTTTAAAAAGATGTGAGGAAACTAACTTGGTCCTTAATTGAGAAAAATATCATTTCATGGTTAGGGAAGGCATTGTTTTAGGGCATAAAATCTCTGAAAATGGTATTGAAGTTGACAAGGCAAAGGTAGAGGTAATTGTAAAATTGCTTCCTCCTACGAATGTTAAAAGAATTATAAGTTTCCTTGGTCATATCGAGTTTTACCATCGATTTATTAAGGATTTTTCTAATATTGCTGAACCACTTTGTAATTTACTACTTAAAGATGTTGTGTTTCACTTTGATGATAAGTGTTTACAGGCTTTTAATCAATTAAAACATAAATTAATTACAAGACATATCTTAGCATCACCGAATTGGAACTTGCCTTTTGAGATAATATTTGATACTAGTGACTCTGCAATAAGATTAGTGTTAGAAAAAAGGAAGGAGAAAATGTTTCATACCATTTATTATGCCTGTCACACACTCACATGAGCTTAAGTGAATTACACCATCATAGAAATGGAGTTTTTGGCAATAGTATTCAGTTTGGAGAAATTTAGTCCATATCTCTTTTGTTTAAAAATAACAATGTGGTCATATCACGTTATGCTTTGACATCTTTTTGAAAAAAGGATTCTAAATTGAGACTCGTTAGATAGGTTTTGCTATTACAAGAGTTCGATGTGGAGATAGAAGATAAAAAGGGAGCCGAGAATTTTATGGCTGATCATCTTTCTTGATTAAATCATGCTAATATTGAAAAGGGAGAAATTTTTAATTTATTTCCTAATGAATAATTTATGCTCTATATACTTATGAAGATTTGACTCCTTGGTATGCTAATATAGCTAATTTCCTTGCAGGAGGATATCTCCCAAAAGACTTTACTTGGCAATAAAAGAAGAAACTCTAAGCAGAATCCAAGCACTACTTTTGGGATGACCCATATCTCATCAAGATTTGCCTTGATCAAGTGCTTATATGGTGCATTATGGAAGATGAACAAGCAGATATAATGTGACAATGCCATTGAGGGGAAGTTAGAGGTCATCATGGGCCTAATCATATGGTACGATTTCTTTTTGCCTACTCTATTTCAGAATGTTAAGTCTTTTATTGAATTATATGATAAATGTCAACGTGTATGTAACATCTCTAAAAATGATGAAATACTGATAGATAATGTGCTAGAGGTAGAAATTTTCGATGTAAGGGTATAGATTTCATGGGACCATTTCTAAATTTATTTGGTTTTGAGTACATTTTAGTAGCTGTGGACTATGTTAATAAATGGGTAGAAGCAACAGCTTTTGGAACTTATGATGCTAGTGTCATGCTTAAATTTATTAGGAAAAATATTTTTACTAGGTTTGGAGCACCAAAGGCTATTATAAGTGATGGAGGTAAATATTTTGTCAACCATCAATTTCGAACCTTGCTTAAGAGATTTGGTGTCAACCATAAGGTAACTACACCGTATCATCCTCAAGCAAATGAACAAGTGGAAGTCTATAATAGGAAACTGAAATCAATCTTAGAAAAGACAATGAATAACTCTAGGAAAGATTGGTATCAAAGGTTAGATGAGGCTCTTTGGGCCTATAGAACCAAATTTAAGACCCCTATAGGTATGTCTCCTTATAGAATAGTCTTTGGAAAAGCATGTCACCTTCAAATCGAACTAGAGCATAAAGCATATTGGGTTACAAAATTTCTTAACTTTGATTTGAAAAGTGCATGAGAAAAGAGAAAATTGCAGCTCTATAAACTTGAAGAAATTCGATAATGGTCATATGACAATGTATACATATATAAAGAGAAAACAAAGTGTTGGCATGATAAATGCTTAAAGGTGAAAGACCTTGCTCCAGGCATGTTGGTGTTGTTATATAATAGTTGTCTGCGATTGTTTCTAGGTAAGCTAAAATACAAATGGCTCGGGCCATATCAAGTCTTGTCAAGCAATAATTTTGGGGTTATGACCATTAAAAATTCAAAAGATGGATGTGAATATAAGGTGAATAGTTATCAGCTCAAGTCGTATAAAATTGGACAATATGAGGTTGCCTCATGGTGCTTCAGGACTACTAAAGTTGGCTTAAAAGTCTAGCTAAGAACTCATAAACTTAAAACTTAAAATCTCTTCCCTTTTTGCTTTTTAATTTGTGAGTAAGTAAATTTTTGATTTTGTGTGTTTTTAGTTGGTTTTAATTTTTTGTAGTGTAGATTCATGAATTAAATAACTACAAAGTTAAGTAAGAAGTTTAGGGAGTCTAAGGGTGTAAATTGCAGAAGTAGGGAGTAGTCTATCAATTTTTTATTATAATGGTTTAATTGTGCTTCACAGGTAAATTTTTGAATGTAATGTGGTTTTAATTGAAGAAATTTTGATTAATTACAAGAAAAATAACCATTTTTAAGAGAAAAATAAATTATAGGAGGCATAAAGGAGAAATAAGAAATTAAAAGTGAAATCAGAGAGTTTTAGCACGAAACAAGAAAAATTTTGAGAACATAAAAATTTTCGAAGTCCAGTTCCCATTGGCGCAGCCGAGGACAATGCTAGTCTACCTGTCCGTACAATAGCACACAAAGGCAGCCAGCCAGCATACTTTCATGCGTCACCATTCACTCTCATGCATCCCACTTTCTTCTTCTCCGCACGCTAGCATGCTATCCCTCTTTTTTCATTATACGGCAGTGTACGCCTAGGCCTTCACCCAAGCTTGGCCGTGCATTGACCTACTGCCCCTTTATATTTTTCTCACTTCTTCATAACTTTTTGTTTCTTCTTTGCTTGTTCACGTATACCGCCCTCGTGTAACCAACTCCCATTTCATTTGCGCTCCTGTGCCTCCACCCTTCTCGCCATCCTCCACCTCTTTTTTAGCCACTGCCCTCTCTCTCTTCACTCTCATCCTCACTCTATCCTCTTCTCCATCTTTTTTTCTTCTCTTTCTTCATCCACCCTCAGCCCCACACACTTTGCACCTTTATCACACACTTCACTCATTCTTCTTGCTACACTTCTTCTGCAATTGATCCACAGTAAATAATTCTTGGCCTTTTTTTTTAATTTGACAATTTCATTTCATTTAAAGCTTGCAATTGGTATGGGTACTTTACATATTTTAGGTGCATTTCAACATTACATTTATGCTTCAATTCTACTTCTTTTTCAATAATTGGTTATTGTCTCTCTAATTTGCTTGCTTGTGATGCTTGGTGTGAATTTTTGTTGTCACCTTCCTTCAAACTGATCATCATTCTGCCTCTTAAACATGTACACACCACTTGCTCGATGAAATGCCTAAGTGACTTTGTTCATTGATTATTGCTTATTTGTTGATCACTTTTGGCATAATTTTTGCTTTATAATTGCCTGTTGCTTATTGCCATTCCTTTGAGAATTGTTACATCTTCATGCCTCTCTTACTTGCTCGCTTGATTCTCTTTCTTGATGTGCTAAATACATTGCAATACATAGCCATACACCATGGAATACATTGCCCGTGGTCATATATAATCCCATTCATGTTTTGTTATTCTTGACCTTCTGTTTGTCATTTTACACACTCATTGCTTCCTTTATTTTTTTAGTGGCACCTAAGAAGGTTAAGCATTTCGAAGCTTTAAACTCATATGCTATATGCACCCCGTCTTATATTGACATAGCTAAATCAACTAAGTTTGAATATTTGGCACCTGTACCTATTTACAACTAGCATATCTCAGTCTATTTTTTCTAAATATTCCTGTTGGAAAGCTATGGAATGAGATGTTACCTTTGATTCAATATATTGGTTGGGAGTCATTTATTGATCATAAGCCTAAAGTTTATCCAAACCTTACTCGTGATTTTTTATACTAATTCGAGTGTTATTTTAAGGGAAATAGTGACAATATTGATACAATGGCTTTTAAAATTAGAAAGAGAGGTTACAATATGACTTTTAAGTAGTTTTTGAAACATTTAGTTTTCTTATTAGATGCCTTAGCGGAGTTGTCTAATGCCTCGGCTGAAAAAATTGGGAGAGAATCCGAGTTCTACTGAATCCTGAGCCATGGAAAGGAGGAAGGTGTAAAGTTCATGCTTTAAGGGATCATGCCTTGAGAATTATTCATCAATTTTTATCTAAAAGTGTCTACAATTGTCGTAATAACCTTAGTACAGTTAATGCATCCTAGAGTATTCTCCTTCGCTGTATGATCGATGGTATTTTCATTAATGGTGCTTTAATTATAGCACATAGGATAAAAGAATTGAAGAAAATGCCATCCAATGTTCACATCATTTCCATTGGCTAGATTGCTACGATTCTAGTGGAGCTAGTTGATCACCCAACCTTAAGCAATCCACTTGATGGGGACATGCCTTGCATTGACAACATCATGCTCAAATGAATGAAGATTTTATTGCCTTAGCCACGTTGTCATTGAATGACAAGAGAGGAGTATTTATAGGAGAATGGTATCCACTTTGATGAGCATCAAGATATGTAGAATGTAGACATAGTAGGTCAAGTAGAGGACCTATAAGTAGATGATATTATTACATCGGAGCTAGAGGCTCATCTTAACCAACTGAGTAGTTGGTTATATTTCTAGCAGACACATCTGATAGGATGTAGGGAAGGATTGAGACCATGCAAGACACTTTTGTGGAAGTCAAGCAGACCTTAGAGAAGTTTGTGCATGATTTTTGGACATGCTACCTGCCACCTTCACTTCCACCATCTTAGTTCAACACTGCATTTATTATGGATAGAAAAATTTTTGGAAGGGAGTAGAGCTTACAAAGCTCAATTTTGGTTCAGGAAGTAGATACATCTTACCCTCATTTTAGTTCATAAATCTATTTTTTATTTTGATGTTTTTTATTTCTTTTTGTGTTTTAGTTTGACATTATGTTTTTAGAATATTATTGTAGTAACTTTTAATTTGTAGTTTAACTTTAGTTTCTTGGTTTTTAAGTTTGTAAGTCTTGCTAGAAGCACAGTGTAGTTTAAGATTATCACCTAGTTTGCACAAAAACTTAGTTTGCCCCAGTTTATCCTCAAAATTTTGAACATGTTGAACTTGAATTTTAGAATTTTCAAGTTAGAATCTTTGCTTAGTAGTAGAACAAGTATGTTGTTTGATAAATTTCTAGCTAATTTAATTTTCAACTTGAATAATATATGTTAGTTTCTAATCCTTTGAGCAATTAAGACCAGTTTTTATTACTTAAAAAACCAATGCACTGAAATAATTAAACAAGAAATTTTAGGATACTAAAACCTTCTTTATCACCCTTCGAAGCATAAAATTGACTCAAGCAATTTAGAAAGTGATCTAGGCAAATTTTTCTTGTTGAGCTTATAAAAAGACCGTTTTCCTACCTTTTTGATATTTTTAATCTTTGTTAGCCAATTTGAGCCTAATGAGGTATGCTTAAAGCGTACCATAATTTTTATTCTTGTTACACTCATCTTTTAACCATATAACCTAAAAACCTTTATCTATCCTCTAGAATTGGCCACTCTAGATTTGGATGGATTTACATTTATTGGGCATTTTAATTGAGTGTGATAGGAATAATCTATCTTAAAGGGCAAGAATTGTGAAATGAAGTCAAGTGCTTGTATAATGTCCTTATTTTACCCCCATTTTTTTTATAAATTGCCAATAAAAGAAGCTTAAAAAAGAAAAAAAAATAAGAGAAAAAAAGAAAGAAAAAGAAATAAAGCTAACATGTATGGCAAAAATATGAAGTGTGGGGTATTTACAAAAGAAAGAAGTTGCGACTTCTTAAAAGTGTAAAAATAAGATAGAGGGACTTTAGTCTTATATTTTCTATCTAGGAGTGTTCAATGTTTAAAGGTGTGAGAAAGCAAGTATTGTAAAGTTGGTCGTGCAAGGCTTTATAAGCCTATGCATGACCGTGCAAAGGAAGAAGGGAAAAAGCTTCTTGGCCATGCATCCTAAGGAGGAAATCTTCACACGACAGTGCAAAGTTTTGTTCTTCAAATTGTTTGACCATGCATCAAGACTCCCAGTTCGATGAAACTTCCTAATTAGAAGAATTCTTTTCCTATTTTGATTTAAGAATTTAGAAGCTAGAATTCCTTATTTTGCCTATAAATTCTCTGTAAAAATGCAAGAAAAACATCATGAAATAGGAGAATCATCAAGTAGAAACTTTATCACTTAAACACAAATTAGTTTATCTTTTTACATTTGTTAGCTTTTTCTTTAGTTTTTGATGAAAAAAACCAAGGAGCAGGAGGTTTTCTCTAATTTTGGCTACTTCTGTAACTCTTTCTTTTTGGCTCTTCTCATTAATTTAGCTTTAATTTTCAATATTAGCAGTGAGTAGTTTCTTTAATTTTGCTAAAGGATACTTGAATCCTTAATTTGTATTGCGATGACTTGATTGAGCTTTAATTTCAATATTCGTTGATTATTTCTTGGTTTTAAGCATATTTTTATCTTTAATTGTGTTAAAATTGATTGTGGATTTATTAAATTAATAACTAAAAATTGATTTAGGCATTATCACTGATTTGCATGTTCTTGGGTTAATTCTTACAGTTTATGCATGATTATTTTTTGACTTTGAGGTAGTTATGTATTGATAATATTGGTTAATACTAAGAGAAGAAGAACTAAGAATAAATTGAAGTTGAAATTTCTTGTGAAAAAATTTAATGAATATTTAGGAATATAAACTGTATTTTTATACTAAGTGTTAAATTGTTCTTAAAATGAGAATTTGATGCTTAAGAAAGATATTCTTGATTCAAAGTATCAAGCTTTATTTCATATGATTTTTCCATACTCATTAGTATTTCTATTGAATTTAAGTCATTACAGTATAAATTAAGGTGGATAGCCCTTTAGTGAAAGTTATTTTAATATTGATTTTTCTCAATTCTATTTACTTAAGATTTAGTTTACTTACTTTAGTTATTTATTTTAATTTTACTCATTAGTTGTTTAATTTTTTTGTTTTCAATTTTAAGTAAGTTTCAAAATTATAACCTTTGGGATTTTTCTTCTCTCTTGTACATATAAATTTCATTCTAAAACTCAAAATTATTTCATAAAAACACAAGTTTTCCTTGGGTTCGATATCTAGGATCTTAATCTATATTTTTTTGTATTACTAGCCGATCTAGTACAGCTTCTAGACATCGATCATTAATCACCGGAATTGTAGTGTTGTCCACTTAAGTTATTGATTTAGTTTTTCTATTGTAATGCTAGATTAAACCTATTGTAGAGAGTTTTGGGAATTATTAGTAACTCTTAATCACATGTAAGAAGAGTCAACAGATTTGAAACTATTAACTGATAAAGGATTTAAGATATTGAGTATAGTTGAATTCCAATTAAAATTCATAAGATAAGTTGAGATTTAATGGATTGTAATTTGAGATTGGGTTAAAGATGTTTAATGGTAGATAATATTAAGATGTTTGAGGATTAATTCTAGGAAATAAGTTGTTATAATCATGATTGAGGATCTTGAAAAGGAGATGGCGGCTGATTTTAGGCACTCAGGGCCAAGGACCATCACTTAGTCGAGTGGATTGGCCACTCTGCTGAGTGGACTGACCACTCAACCGAGTAGATTGGTCACTCTGCCAAGTGGTTTACCATGGCTTGCTTAGTCCTTCTTTTCTATTGTGTTTTAGACCCTAACCTTGATGTATACTCTTATAAAATTGTTTTTGGTATAGTTTTTAATACATTATAAGCAATATAGTCCCTCAATTACTCAATCTTGACATATGTATGTATGTATGTATGTGTGTGTGTGTATATATATATATCTAAAGGCATAAAGCATAAGGATTTGAATGAGATAATGTAAGGATGAGTGAGTTGGTCATAGTATAGTCTTGAGATTTGGAAAGTATGGTTACTATGAATATTGATTTGTCCAAACCATCTACCAAGGATTTAATTTGTTTTATATTGGGGGTAATTGTATTGAGTAGCTATTGTTTAAGTAAATTAATGATCACCATGATCTAATAGACTAGAAAAGAGAATGTTGGTGCTATCATATGGAAGAAAATTGAAAGTGCAATTGGTGTTGTAGCATATTATTGTTGTAAATAGGAAACAAATATGTAAAGAATAGAATACTCTATAGTATATTGTATTGAAGAATATTGAGAAATACATGCCTTCTTTTATGGATCTTTGTTTGATACTTGGATAGGAAAAATGATTATCATTTCTATAAATGGAATGGATGTAATGGTATGTTATGCCCATATGATACCATGAGAAATCCAATGGTTAAATGCTATACTTTCACACATGCTTGCTTCAATGTGTACAAATAGGTGCTCTAAGATTATGCATCTAGACATGTAAGTTAATAAACCTATATGCTTATATAAGCACTAAGATAATATGAAATGGCATAAATAGATATCAATTTTAGAATTGAAACACCTTCATTTATTGTCATATACTGAATGTATATATCTAATGTATTGAATGAGTTGAATGTGTCATGATTACTATGAGTATAATGAAGCAGGAAAAATGGATTAATGAATCCAAAAAGGTATATCTTGCTAAAGTGATTGTACGTTTGCATATTGTTTCATGCATTGATTGTTTAAATGATTTTATTCATATAAACCATCTTGATTAGTGTCAGTATTGGCAGTATATTGCTTAAAATCACCTTGATTGTCTTATGATAACATGCTTAATGGATGTGTGTGCTTGCATTGATTGGAGTAAGAAACTTAAGGAACATGTCAAGTAAGTATGGTATAATGTGAGTGTGTGTGTGTGTGTATGTGTATATATATATACATACATACATACATATACCCTTGATTTCATTGCAACTATATATAGATTGCTTATGCTTATTGATATATATTGCATCAGGATTCATGAAATATTGATTATTGAACAAGTGTCACATGGCACTCCATGTATTGATATACAGTGAAATATATGTGATTAAATCAAGTAAAGAAATGATTGATAATGGAAAGAGGTTTTTGCCTACGTCTGTGTCTAGGTTGTGGATAGATAGACATGCCTATAAGGGTAATTTGTAGCTGCTATTATATTGAGATGGTCCTGTTTGGATCATAAAAGCCTCATTTGGGTTTGCTGACCCATCTATTGTATTTTTTGGCCCTGATGGGTCTTCCAATTTCATACCTTCGGGTATGTTTTGGTATCTTCAGATACGTTCTAATTTTATATCTTTATATATGTTTTGGTTCCTTCGGGTATGATTATCATACCTTCGGGTGTGTTTTGGTACCTTCAGGTACATATTGATTATCTGCTTTTCCACTTCTTTAGAATAAGTAGGCTTAATGTAAGATGAAAATAGGTCATTCTATGGAACTTAAAGAAGCTGAAACTTGATAGTTCGAAACTGATGTTCATGATATTATTTTTTTACAGATTGAAAATGTGTAATAAGTGAAGGTTGCAATACTATTGAGTATATGATACTTTAATGTTGCATATACGTTATGAATCTATAAATTATGAATACAAATTTGTACACTAAGGATTGATCTTCAGTAATTATAACATTTCTTGGAGTCACATGCTAATTTCTTAATCTAGTATCTATCCACATACATATGTGTATATACATAAGACTCTATTACAGATTCATGTATAGTATATGGCTCATTATGATGTTGTGTGATGTATAGTTTGCCATGCTATGATTGTATGTATGACAACATGATTATAAACATAAGTGTGATTTTAGAATGCATCTTATATTGCAAAATTTCATAATGTGTATGAAGAAATTATGCCTAACTATGTCTCCAAAGGTTTAATAACTAAAGGATTGCTTGCAATGTTACTCAGTCCCCATTTGCCTATGCTAATGACATGTTCCCTCTAGTATGTTGATGATAAAATATTAAATGTATCACTTTATAGCTTGTGTAATTGAAGGCATTAAATTGAAGTATATACAATTGAAATTCTCAAAGCTTTTAATATCATAGTTCACAATATATTAAAACTATAGATTGCAAGAAGTGTAAGAAAAGGCTTGTTAGAAAATGATTAGAAAAGCTCGTAGAGGCTAGATGAGTTTATTATAAGTTTATCCAATTATTAAGATTACACATACAGGTCATCATTAAATTTTATACTCATATAATTGATGATTCTTGTAAAGAGGTTGCCTATAGATTATGTTGCTCCCCACTAAGCTTTATAGCTTAGCACATATTTTATTATCCATGTAGGTTGTAGGATAGGCCTTATTTTCAGGATGGATAGTTACAATGACTCAGTTGACCTATAGAAGAGGAGGTCATGGTCTATACAGTTCTCATTTTAGATTTCATAGATGTACATAAAGGTGTATATGTAATGTTTCATTATTTTGGAGTTTTGTTTCAACTAAGAAGATTATATGTAATTATGGCCTGTATTATTATTATTTATTCATTTATTATGGAATTAATATCGGTATTGGTGGTTCTATATGTCTTATAGATTAAGGTGTTACAGGGATAACCACCATGCTAAGCATATAGCTTAGTGAAAAAACCCTTAACTTAAAAGGCCTATCATAGTGTCGTTTATACCAAACTTACGCATATGTAAACACAAATAATTATCATTACTTGTTTTTGACACAACATAAAAATACATTTTTTCCGTTCTTAAAGTATTCTTAATATAAGCTAAAATAGACAATAGTTCTATGTTTTTATCACTACATAAATTAGCTAGTCACTTAAAACATTTAATCAATTTTAAGACGTGAAAGTCAAAGCCTATTATCAATTCATTACAAAAAGAAGAAATATATAATTGAATTTTAAACATAATAGTGACAAAAAAATTATTCAAGATTTCTTTTTATTTTCTTTTAATACTAATATCTTTTATCACTCAAGACATGGGTATAATGCCTTCTACATTTCTCAATGTCATATAAATTGGGCACGTGAATTTTAAATTTAATTGCAAGCAAAATATTATATATATTTTGTACAATTCCATGTAGCAAAATGTACAAGTCAAACTCATTATCATTGATCGTAATCTTTTTTGATATTCAAGATCACTTCACTAGATGTCACTTTAGGTAGCCTAACTAATTCCCTACTCACTAGATGTAGATAATAGGAGCATTGGATGACACTTAGGGCATATTTGGCTTATTATATTATATTAGCCTGTGTAATATTAGCTTATATAGTATTAGCTTATACTGTTTAGCCTATATTATTATATACAGTATCTGGTATAAAATAATATTAACTTATAATATTTTATATTGTGCATGTGCACAATGATGTATTGTATTAATTTTTTAAAAATGAAAAATATGCAAAATTAAATTATTTTTAATGTTAGTACTTAGGAACTAATGATTATGTAATACAATTTTTTATACATACATCAATTTTGTTTTTTTTAAAGTGTAAAAATTTCTTAAAACATGATTATATGTTAGTAGATAAATTTACAATCAAACAAATAATTTAATTAATAACAATTAATTATATAATTTAAATATATTAACAAATGTGATACAATTAATAATTTATATAAAGTCCAACAATAAATCAAAATAAATAAAATTCATACATGATTATTTTAGATATAATACAAATAATTAGTGAATATAAAAAAGTTTATGTATCCTTGTCAATGATGTAACCTAATCTAAAACATAATTAATGCATTCACAATTGCTTTAACTAAATTAAAAATAAAATGACAACATGAAAAAATTAATAACTTAAAAAAGCAAAGTATTCATTAATAAACAATTGCCCTTTAAAACACTACATTTTCTTCTAGATTATAGTAGATAATAAGAGTAAAAGACATTAAGTTTGGTCAAAGCTCTACTTGCCTTAACTTTTTATATTGTCATAACTATGAGGACAATATATACTTTAAGCTATTTCTTTCTGACATTATTAATTCAAAGTCTACTTTTTTTATTTTTATTTTTACCATTAAAACTTCTTACTAATCTTCTTTTATAGAATTCAAATTTCCAAATTTTCTCTTATTGCTTCTTAATAAGGTAAGACCTAAATTTTATGTTATCTTACTTATGTTCTTCATTTGGGTCTAACTAGGATTCTTACTACTATTTCCTAATCGAGTGCCACTAATTTTCCTAAAATTAAAAAAATCTAAGAAAAATAGATAAAGGTGATGAAGTTGTTGGAGATAATAAATATAGGTACAAAGTGTGGGTAGATGATGAATATGCTAGAGATAAGGAGAGGATAGAGGCTATTTTTTCTAATACGATTTATATTGTATTATAGTTAATGGTATATTAATATAGATAAAGTATTAGGGATAATGAACCTTATCATGTTTTAAATTATTCCCACATTATTTTTTTAAAAAAAAAATTCTAAACATCATATTTGTATTAGCTTACATTTTATTATTTTATCCCATTTGCAATACAGTGAAACAAACATAGCCTTAAGGTATTAAATACTAGATGTTATGAAATCAATACCAAATATCGGAGATATTTTAGTCTCAATCATGAAACAATAGATACTATGGGTATTAATAAGTCATTAGACATTGATTTAGTGTTAACACTAGCAGTTACCCTACGAGGCCTATAGGCATTGGGCTTAAGTTAACCTCTGTCAAGGTTATCTAATAAGGATAATGCTATTTTAGAAATAACCAAGAAGTAATGGCACTCTATTACGTTCTAGCACTAGGTTTTTGAAAATATTCTTTCACAAGTTTTTAGGGTTAAAAAGTGGTGTTTTTGTAGCATGCATGTGTTTGTCTTTATGGAATAGGTGAAATGAGCATGTCTGTAGGATTAGGATTAACTCAAAAATGAGTTGCAGCCTGGACTCATAGGTAAAGATCGTGACTTGCTTCTAGTCACAACCTGAAGGAGTGACTCAATTCCCTTTTATTTGGTCCATGATTTAAGTCACTGGACTTGAGTCAAGGCCCTGAATCACTAGCAAGTTATGGTCTGAGGGTGTGACTCACCCTTTTTACAAATAAGTTAATTTTTTAAACTTTTTTAAGAGGCCTACATCTAAGTTAAGGTCATCACTCACCCTAGTTGAGGCTGTTACTCACTTCCTCAAGTCGTGATTCTCCCCTTACCTCTAGAGTGAGTTTGTGACTCACTCCTAGCCTATTTCCTTTGATTTTTATGTTTTTTTATTTTACATTTTGACTTTTTTTTATCATTTTCTACTTATTTTTTACTATAGTTTTTCTCTTTATCCTAGTTTTTGCCACTTTGCTTGATTTCTCTTTTTCTTTTAAAATTTAGGCTCATTTTTCAACAAATGTTATTTTATTTTTTTAATTTGGGTAAAATGTATGGGGACTTTTGATGCGAGAAAATTGGAGTTCAAGATTGAGCCAATGCGATTCATTATCAACTTTTAGCTTTAGTTTCTTATTCATTCATTTATTTTGTGTTTTACTAATTATTTTATTTTCACATGATACTATGTAATAGATAGTAAAAAAAAATACAATTTTTGGCATAATAATTAAGGAAAAAATCACACTAAATTTTTTCTACTTAATTAATAAGTATTTAATAAAATGGATTAATGTCTTTATTTTAGCCTCAAAGTCATATTAATATTTATAAAATATGCATGGGGAACCAAAGTTCATAAAAAGATAGATAACCCGATTTACGCATATCTTTTACTGCTTTATTATTATTTTATATTTTTTGAAGTATTTCTTGCACAATTAACTAGAAAATTTCATTAAATGACTTTATACCAGTTTCAGTGGAATTTGTTTTTATAATAAAAGGGATAAATGCCCAGAATTCCACCCAAAGCTTTGATTTCTTAGATATGCATGCGATGACCAATGTCCTCATTAAAATGACATTAATAAATTCCATGATTTATGTATGATTTATTTAAATGCAACTTATCAATTTCTATGTACTCGTAATGTGCCATTTAACTCTTTAGCTCGTAATACATGAGAAAATGATTGAAATAAGTGACCATAAATGATCATTCATGTAACATTAACCAAGTATGTAAATGAAAGTTAAGTTTGAACTATCGATGATTTTAGCTTCATAATGTGAGAACTCACTTTTTCAATATTTTATTAGGTGGCGACTTCATGATACCTGCCTTGTGGTGCCCAGCAGATACCTTGCAGGCTACTCACCAGCAAATGAATAGGAATACCCCGAGACATTATCTCATAACTTTTTAAGGCCTGAGGCATCATTAATTGGGTTGAATCCCTTTCCATTGCGAAGTGATTGACCTTCATGAGGTAAATAAGCCTTGATCCTATCTTAAACAATAAAATTTGGTTTACGAGAATGAATTGGATGCCTACAGGATTTAGCATATGTCACAAGGCCCCAACATATGCCTTAGTAGGATTAGTATACATATAGTTGATATTAGAATTGTAACAAAAATAGTTTGATAATTAAATTTACAATAGGACATAAAGGGAATTAATTTAAGAGATAAAAACACTATGGTAACTTTATTAAAAAGCATGCATATGTATAACTAGATAGGCATTGGTGTAGGGATTAAATTGAAAAGGATATTTGAATTAAGGTGGAACTAAAAAAAAAAAGAATGCGAGAGAAAGATTGAATTTTCCCATGACCCACAAGTTGACCAATAGGGAGATGCTACCTTAATCACTCTAAAACATGAATGAAAATGTATGAGAAATCATGAGAAGAGGAAAGTTTGGTGGTCGGCCAACCTAGGTTAAAAAATATAGTCAATTCACTCCAAAATTATTCCATTTTATCTTCATCCAAACACTTAAAATTAAGTTGCATACATTAGAGAGGAGTGAGAATTTAGTGTTTTAAGTATTTTAAGGTAAATTATCTCTCTCTTTCTACTCTTTCTCTTACTCCATATATCAAATGGAGTTAATTTAAGGAATGAATCTTTACTTATATAATTTAACATGTGTAGAAGAAAAACCTAACAATAAAAAGGAGGAGGAAGTAAAATAGAGTTGAAGAAGCATTTAGTGCATATTTTAGGTATGGGAACTTTTAATTTTCTTACACATGTTTGCCTTCATAAATGGTTGAAAATGATATATTAGTTATGGAAATGATATGGAGGCATTATTGTGATGTTTGAATTGTGATGCATGCTGGAGCTTACTCGATGTATGGTTTGGTTTTCGGAGGCTCACTTTTATGGTCTAAGACCAGATCGAGGCTAGCATGCAAATATAGAAGATAAGTTAAACTATTTCAATCTTATTAATGGAAAACAAACACAAAAAGCCTAGCATGCCATTCCACATGTTAAACAATTATTAAACAAACATGGTACTCACACAAACATTGTAAATTCACGTTAAATAACATAAAATCATAAAAAAGGGGAAAATAAAGACCTAACCTATATGATTATGATATGAGGTTTAAAGAGAGAAAGGAAATAGCATCTAAAATATTTCCTTTAGGAAATTGAATTCTATGACTCTAAAAAGCGTGCTTCAAGGCCTCTGTCTTTGATTTCCATGTTCGATAAAAAAGTCGTGTTTTAGTTTTGAGAATCGTCTTACTCGTAGCCTTTAAAAAAGAATTAAATTTTCCTATACAAAGGTGTCTTTTCTTTCTTTTTTTTTCGAAGTGTTAGCATTCCACTACAAAAACTCTAATCTTTTCTTTAAACATCTAGGGAGAAGTTGGAGATTGACTCTAACTCTACCTCTTCAAAATTGAAAGATCAAATCCTCAAAATCTAGGCTAATTACATTTGTAAGACCCCAAAATATACCTTAGTAGGATTAGTGAATAGTAGAGAGAGAGAGATTGAAAGAGTTTTAGTGTAAAAGAATTGTTAATTATACAATTAAGATGCAATCAGTATTAATGCAAAAGTGAATGGTAGTCTCGTAAATTATCATGTAAAGGGGTAAATGTTATTATTATAAGAGCATTATGGATGAACGTGTTAAAAAAGTTAGTGAAGTGTAAAATTAGTAATTAAGTCAAATATTAATGAGTAGAATGCAATTTAAAATTGATCAAACATTAGACCAATGAGAAAGGGGCATTTAGCAAGTCTAGAAGCTTGGAGAGAAATTGAGAAAAAATTGGAAAATCTATCTTTTAAAGGGTTGGCCAGCCACTTATTGGCCAAAACACTTCCAACAATTTCTTCTTATTCTATATACCATTTTATTTCTTATAATTTAGCATAAAAGAGGTTTATGAATTTTAGCTAATTTAAGGTAAGTTTTATATGATTTTGGCTCAATTTTAGTCTTTTAATTGCTATATTCATAGGAAGCAAGAATCATATATGAAATATAGATATTAATATGTGTTTAAGACATTTTTAATGGGAGAATCTAGTAAGTGTAAGAAGAAAGAAAGAGAAAAAGACTAAAGAAAAGATTGAAGCTTGCTAAAGAGGTTAAGGATTTTTTTATTTTATACTCTATTTTTATTTGATTCAAGTTGATTTATATGCTATAAGTGGTTTGAATTTGATAATAGAAATATCTTATATTGTTGCTGTTGTACGAGAATGAGAATTTGTGCCTTAGAAGGTGAAATAGTTAAAAGCTATTTAAGGTTCACATGAACCAATTTCAGTGTAAAGGGCATAACATTTTTTATAGATGTCTAAATAAAGTGATTCTAGTTGTAAATAAATGATAAGACATAGATTTACAACTTTGTAGTAGACACCACACCCTGAATTTTCCATTAAGGTGTTCAAAATTGACCTTAAACTTGACAGACCTTTGCTATTTGCCATTTGGAATAGTCTATAATTTTTTACTATTATCTTGAGATTTAGAAGTCATAATTGAGTGCTTTTGATGTTTTTGAAACTAGAGACACAAAAGAATAACTTTTCAGAAGGACACTTTAGCAAAATATACCATTTTATAAGTCTCAAAGTGCATACAAATTGAGATTAGAAATCTGCCTCTGGGCAGAATAGACCTAACGGTTAGCAGGTATGACCTATTGACTATGATAAAGCCCGAATTCAGTACATAATTGAAATGAAAATTATGTCACAGTCAGTTATATTGTATCATAGCCCTCCTCTATCTCTTTCTAGATTTGATTTTTAGGCTGAAATTAATACCAAAGCATACTTAAACACTTCTAGAGTGTTTTAAGTGTAAAAACAAGAGTGATAAGTGACATAAATGAGTGTAAAGCATAATGAATTAACAAAGTAAAGTTAAATACTAAGCCTTAATGTATAGTTAATGAGCATAAATGAATATAAATAATTATATTAGCAATTTTATATGCAACTAAATGAATGATGAACATGTTATATTGTATCTCTTGGGTACTTGAATAAGAATGATATGATATAGTGAAATGATTGCATGCTATATTAAGTGTATTTATGTGATGATTCAAAATGTATCAAATGTGATATTTTTGAGTGATTAGTGACTAGTTGAGGCTTGAATTTCACAAAGTAGTGGATAGATAGGCATGCTTATAAAGGAGATAGTGATCACAACCGCTAGTGTTGTCACCTGAGGGTGACTAATGTTTCGATACCTATTGGTATCTAGTGATCCAAGTCTTTTTTGTCTATAATGTTTTATACCGCTCAATAGTATCTAGTGTCTCTACCTATATCAATCATTCATGGAAATTCAGGTGATGAAAGTGATTTAATTAATGAATAATGATAAGTGATTAACAATGTAAGTATTTTAGTGGCTCATGGTAGTGTTACTATTCTTCACTGAATAATGAAGTGTAATTAAAGAATTGCACTGAAGTGTTACTGAGCATTATTAAGAAATTGTATTGCAATGTTTCTTTAATGCATGGACTATTGTTACAAGTGTATGTGTTTTGTAAAATGAAAAGGCATGCTATTATGTTATTTGTATACGAGGCTTCGACAAGAAGTCGATTGTATTATTTACTCCCCACTAAGCCATTCTCAGCAAGAGCATTTTTCCCGTGTAGGTACCTAAGGATGAAGTATATGTACCAATTTCAAGTTAACATCTATAGGCTACTAGAGAGGATAATAAGTGAAGACAAAATTTAGATATAGTTAATTTTTGTGAATGTTTAATGTAAAGGATTTTGAATATATGTAATGAATTATTCTGTAAATATACTTAAGTCATGTTAATATATATATATATATATATATATATATATATATATATATATATATATATATATATATATATATGTATGTATGTATGTATGTATAAATGTGTTTTTATGCAAGCAATTTAATAGAATAATAAGTAAATAAAATGTTAATAAAAGCGTGCATTATATTATGGTATCAAAGCAAAGGTTTAGTCGATTCTGGGAAATAAGGTGTTAGAGAATACATTATTGATGCATGTCTATATAGTGTTGTGGCCTTAAAGCAGATGTTGTCTTACCTAGAGTATAGATTGAATTTGATCCTAGTAAAAGTATAGATAATTGAAAGTGTAAATCCAGTGCTGGTGTGAAGATTAATATAAATGTCTCTATTTTTGACAGATAGTAGAGTACGAAAGCCCCTATATGAAGTTGATTTAGATAGGGTATGGCATTCTGTGTACCTATCAGTAGCTTCATAATAGTGTGGGCAATTGATTACACACATTATAGTATGGGATGAGGTAAACATTTATGGTATATGAAAGCATACATTTGTATCCTATCATTATTTCATAGCATTGCATCAGCATCATTTGACAAGACATGAAAGGCATCAAATTACATGCATGGGCCCTAATTAGAAGAAAAACTGACAGGATATACATTAAGTATAGTGATGATATGATAGTGAGAGAAGAGTACTATTATAAAGAGATGAAGTTAGAAAGAATCTAAACGTGATAAGGTATAGAATAAGAGAAATAGGGAGAGATAATATTGAATAGAGTTTAACTGGGGTCAAGACAGAGTTATAGGAATACAAATAATGAGATTTGGAATATAACGTAGGTATGAATTTTGAGGACAAAATTCTTTTAAGGGGAGAGAAATGTAAGGCCCCAAAATATACCTTAGTAAGATTAGTGTACAATAAAGAGAGAAAGATTGAAAGAGTTTAAGTGTAAAAGAATTGTTAATTACACAAATGGGTTGCAATCGGTATTAATGCAAAAGTGAAGGGTAGTTTCATAAATTATCACTTAAAGGGGTAAATGTGTATTAGTATAAGAGAAGTGTGGATGAATGTATTAAAAGAAGTTAGTGAAGTGTAAAATTAGTAATTAAGTCTAATATGAGGGAGTAGAATGCAATTTAAAATTGGTCAAACATTATACTAATGAGAAAGGGCCATTTAGAAAGTCTAGAAGCTTGGAAAGAAAGTGAGAAAAGAAGGGAAAATCTATCTTTTGAAAGGTTGGCTAGCCACTTCTTGGCCAAAACATTTCTAGCCATTTCTTCTTCTTCTCTATACCATATTCTTTTTCATAATTTAGCATAAAAGAGGTTTATGTATTCTAGCTAATTTAAGGTAAGTTTTATGTGATTTTCGCACAAATTTGGTCTTTTAATTGCTCTATTCATAGGAAGGTAGAATCATAGATGAAATATAGATATTGATATGTGTTTATGACAGTTTTAGTAGGAGAATCTAGCAGGAGTAAAAAGAAAGAAAGAGAAGAAGACTAAAGAAAGGATTGAAGCTTGCTAAAGAGATTTAGGATTTTTTATTTTATACTCTTTTTTTATTTGATTCAAGTTGGTTTATATGTTATAAGTGGTTTGAGATTGATAATAGAAATATTTGATATTGTTGTTGTTATACGAGAATGAAAATTTATGCCTTAGAAGGTGAAATAGTGGAAATCTATTTAAGGTTCACATGAACCAATTTTAGTGTAAAGTACATAATATTTTTTTAGATGTCTAAATAAAGTGATTCTGGTTGTCAATGAATGATACACCATAGATCTACAACTTTATGGAAGACCCTAAAACCTGAATCGGCCTCTAAGGTATTTGAAATTGAGTTTGAAGTTGATAAACCTTTGCTATTTGTCATTTGGAATAGTTTATAATTGTTTAGTGTTATCTTGAGGTTTAGAAGTCCAAATTAAGTAATTTTTGATGTTTTAGAAACTAGAGACATATTAGAACAACTTTATAGAGGACATATTGGCTAAAAAGTCCATTTTTATAGGTCTAAAAGTCCATACAAATTGAGATCGTAAATCTTCCTTTGAGCAGAATAGACCTCATGGTTTGTAGGTATGATTTACTGACCATGACATAGCCCAAATTTAGTACATAACCAAAATGAGTTGTATAGTTAATGAGCATAAATGAATATAAATATTTTTATTAGCAATTTTATATGCAACTAAATGAATGATGAGTATGTTATATTGTATCTCTTTGGTACTTGAATAAGAATGATATGATATAATGAAATGATTGTATGCTATATTGAGTGTATTGATGCCATGATTATAAATGTATCAAATGTGATATTCTTGAGTAATTAGTGACTTGTTGAGGCCTAAATTTCACAAAGTAGTAGATAAATAGGCATGTCTATAAAAGGGATAGTGATTGCAACTGATAGTGTTATCACCTGGGGGTGACTAGTGTTTTGATACCTATTGATATCTAGTGATCCGGGACTTTTATGTCTCTAGTGTTTGATACTGCTTGCCAGTATCTAATGTTTATACTCGTATCCACCATTTATGGGAATTCAGGTGATGAAAGTAATTTGATTAATGAATAATGAAAAGTGATCAGCAATGTAAGTATTTCATATCTTATGGTAGTTTTATTGTTTTTCATTGAATAATGAAGTGTAAATAAAGAATTGTACTGAAGTATTACTGCGTGTATTATTAAGAAATTGTATTGTAATGTTTTCTTAATGCATAGGCTGTTGTTATAAGTATATATGTTTTGTAACATGAAAAGGCATGCTATTATGTTATTTGTATGTGAGGCTTCAACAAGAAGTTGATTGCATTGTTTACTCCCTATTGAGCCATTGCTCAGCAGGGGTGTTTTTCCCGTGTAAGTATCCAAGGATGAAGTATAAGTGTTGATTTCAAGTCAACATCTATAGGCCATTAGAGAGGATAATAAGTGATGAAAAATTTTAGCATAGAGTTAATTTTTAAAATTTTTTAATGTAAATGATTTGAAATATATGTAATGAATTATTCTGTAAACATACTTGTGTCATGTTAATATATATATATATATATATATATATATATATATATATATATATATATGTATAAATGTGTTTTTGTATATGCAATTTAACAAAATAATAAGTAAATAAAATGGCAATAAGTGTGAACGTTACAACATTTCTCAAATCTGATTTCAATCTGAAGTTTTCAAAATTGGAAAATCTGGAAAATCAAGAAATACCCTAATGATGGGTGTTTGTGAGTGAAAGATGGTCTTCCCTTACATGATTCCCCAGAATCTACAAGAATGCCCCTAATCTAACCTAGACAGAGGGCTGCCAGTCATAAATGGCCATCCTTCATGATAGATGTCTATCTGTCACTACTAGAGGACTCTAAAAAATTTCTCTAACATTTAAAAGATCAAGTCAAAACCTTTCTAAGATGACCGTAAAACTTGAAGATAAAGATCGAGGTTTCGAGGTTCATGCTATCTGTTAGAAATGTATTATTTCCTCATTATAGAGTCACTTTGATCTAGGATACCTAGGGTTATGGTGTCTGCAATTACCTCCAATTTTAGGGAACTGGTGCATTAGTGCCAAAGTGAGCCAAAAATCAGTGTAAAGGTTAAAAGGCATGTACCTGAAGTCGCAAATTTCTAATTTATTGTTTAGAATATATACCTTTTGAGGTTTTGAGTCTTTTAATTGGTTAGTTACCATCAAATCATTGATGTGTTGGGTAGTTACCATTAGTTTGTTGATATGTTGACCCTTGGTTGAATAGTTACCATTAGCTTATTGATGTGTGAAACCTTGGTTGGATAGTTACCATTAGCTTGTCGATATATTAACCTTTGATTGGATGTCTGATTAGTACTAGCTTGTTAGCAAGCAGAATTAAATAAGATTATGGATTGGTTGATGCCATCTGTTGGCATGTTTAGCCTTACTGTGGTGGTTGACGCAATTTGTAGGAATGTCACCCCCCTCATGAATCAATATTCTTGTCAAAAAATCTTTGGAAAATATGCATTTTGTGAGGAGTCATTGATAGTATATTTCATGATTACTTCTCATCTATAAATCTATCTTAAAGACACTATAACATAATTCTTTCCTTCATTGTTGGAAGTTAAAACAACCTTCCGAACTAGTTGGGCTATCTTGAAGATATTATAGTATAATTATTTCCCTCTTCATTAGAAGTTTAAACAACCTTCTAGAGTACCCCTCTTTCAGTGCACTTTAGTTTTATACTATGATCTTGGCTTCAGCACAATGGATTAATTATTAATGGAGTATTTCACTTTGTGTTCAGTTATGTGGATCAATCACTAGTGAAGTCTCTCACTTTTTCTTTAGCCAAGTGGATCAATCACTAGTGAAGTGCCTCACTTCAGTTTAATAATTCCATTGTTTAAGGAAGGTAGGGGTGACTTCTGACCATCTCCTTTAAATCCTTCTAAAGTCAAAAACTATCGATACTTGTTTTTACTATTCATCTCTTTTGATTTCAACTTATTTTGGTGGCTTCTTGTGACTTCATAGGTGTTTTAGAGCTATGACAAAGGAAGAAGAATCATCTTAGATTCCCATCCATTTCCTATTCATAAATACTTTATCCTTTTGATCCAGTTTAGTGTGGGTATCATCAAAAAGTTTCTCTACTCTATAAGCAAATAATATATCATCAAAAAGTTTCTTTACTATTAGCTCCATGGAGTGTGAAGTATATGCCTTTTAAAAGGGTTTTAGTACTTATAGAAAAGGTATGATATTAATATCTTTCTTATTGAATTTGGATTTGTTAATTTTTTCCTTACCATGTTAGTCAATTATAGGCAATTTATTCTTTTGTCATTTTTTCTTATTATCTTATCCTTTTTCAATTGCCTTGTTGTTGCTTTTGTCATTTTTACCTTGTTATTTTTTTAATGCATCCTTATTTTAGGCAAAACAATAATCAAGTGTAAATAAAGCATAAATAAAATATAATACATAAATAAATACATGTCACAATTTTCATATACATAAAAATTTCCAAAAAGTTCCCAAAAAACTTTTTGAATACAAGATGCGACTACTATGAGGATCTTGGTGCACTGTGGTAAAATGTTCCAGATAGAGGATAGAAGGCTAAAGGCTTGGAGGGTTTATATGGTGTAACTTACCTATAGTGGTGTCGGTAGTTGCTCCTGCTGTTAGAATTTAGACTCCGATCCAAGCAGTCCTGCAGAATCTATGTGACCACCCTAGCCAAATGGTCTGAAATCTCACCTATTCCTGATACTATCTAAAAGTGCTGCTCCAGATATCTTATAAGATAATTCTTCAGGTCCTTGATATACCTTCTTAGTTGCTCATCGATTTCCACCACTGCTTGTCTACCCCTAGGAACCTCTGCCTCAATACAGCCTATCAAGTCCCTGATCTGAGAGATGGAATCATCAACCTTTAAAGTCATATCAAACTTCTGCCCAACTGCTACCAAGTCTGCTTTGATACTATAACAGTCGCTCTTATTACCTTTTATTTACATATTTCTTTATTAAATTGTTAGCACAAATACACATACATATATATAAATTAAACATACTTAAAGTATCATTACAAATTAAATTTTTACATATGTTTTAAATTATTTACTTTGAATATTTTACAAAAATAACTACTACAAAATTAGTCTTCACTTGTTATCCTCTCTAGTGGCCTGCAGATAATGACTTGAAAATTACACTTATACTTCACACTTGTATACCTATATGGGAAGAACACCCATGATGAGCAATGGCTAAATGGGGAGTAAAATAATGCAATTAACTTCTCATCAAAGTCCCAAATATAAATAACACAATAACATGCCTTTTCAGGTTACAAAGTAAACTTATTTATAACAATAGTCCATACATTAAGAACATTATAATACCATTTATCATTTACACTAATAATATCACTAAAAAGTGCTAACTTTTCACTGAAATACAAAGATATTTACACTATTGATCACTTTTCCTTTGTTCATTAATCAAATAACTTCTATCACTTGAATTCCCATAAATGGTGGATACGGGTACAAACACTAGATACTAGCAAGCAATATCAAATACTAGAGACATAAAAGTCTTGGGTCACTAGATTATGTCCTTCATTTAGTAACATATAACATCACTAATATAACTATTTATATTCATTTATGTTCATTAATTATACAAGTTCTTATGCATTAAGTTAAGGCTTAGTATTTAATTTTACTTTATTAATTCATTATTCTTTACATTCATTTTATGTCACTTATTACTCTTGTTTTTACACTTAAAACACTCTAAAAGTGTTTAAGTATGTTTTTGTATTAATTTAGGCCTAAAAATCAAATTTAAAAAGAGACAAGGGAGGGTCATGGTCAGTAGCTTATACTTGTTGATCATGACATAAGTAACACTTTAATTATAGATCGATTCTAGGCCATGTCATAATCAGTAAAAAAGAATGTTGATCGTGACCCGGGGTTACGAAAAGGGGTTATGGTCAGTACCTAATAACTGCTGACCATGACATAGATGACTTTTAGGTTTTGGATTGAATCTAAGCTATGTCATGATCAGTAGCTAATTTTTGCTGATCGTGAGATCCATTTTGTCCAGAGACATATTTTCAGTCTTTGTTTGTATGCACTTTTAGACCTATAAAACATCATTTTTAGCCAAAATGTCCTTATAAAATATTGTTCCCCTGTGTCTCTAGTTCCAAAACATAAAAAATACTCAATTATGACTTTTAAATCTCAAGATATCACTAAAACATTATAGACTAATCCAGACAAGGGTCTGTCAACTCAAGCTCAATTTTGAATATCTTAGAGGCAGATGAAGGTTTTGGGGTCTTCGAAAAAGTTGCAGTTTTATGTCTTTTGTTATTTTCCAACTAGAATCACTTTATTTAGACGTCAACAGAAAAATTTATGCTCTTTACACTAAAAAGGGTTCAAGTGAACCCTAAATAGATTTTCACTATATCACTTTTAAGGCACTGGTCAACTTTTCCATGTGCTATATCACCATTTTCTTAATTCTAGCATTGATCACACAATAATTATAACTTATAAACCAACTTAAATCAAATAAACTTATAGTATATATATAAAAAATAAAACTCCAAACCTCAAAAGTTAGCCAACCTAACTCTCTAGAGCTCTTATTTTTCACTTCCCCTGCTCCTATTACTTCCAGCAACTAGCATAAGACATCACTCAATTTTCATCCATAAATAACAAACTTATAGTCTAAAGAAATGATAGAGGAGAAGAAAGAATTTCATTTTACTTAAAATCATGCATTACTTACCTAGTTATGTTCCAACACCTTTTTTTATAAAAACTTGGAGCAAGAAAATGGTTTGAAAAGAGACGAAAATGGCTAAAAATTTGGCCAAAAAGTTGCTGAACTTCAAAGAAAAAAGTGTAATTTTTTTCCTTTTTCTTCTTGCTTCTACTCCACTTTTCTAAAATAAGACACATGCACGAGTCTTATTAGACCACTTGTTTAATTACTAGAATTTCACACTTTGCTCCCTCATCAGTCTTCACTACTGCCTATCTACCCTTAGGAACCTATATCTCAATATCTTGTCTGGTCCTCAATCTAAGACATGGAGTCATCAATAACCTACAAAGCCTTATCAAATCTCTTTCTAACTGCTACCAAATTTGCTCTAACTCCCTACATATCAGTATGCTATTAAGTTGCATAGACCGCACCAAGGCTAGGATGGATTATAGGGTCTAATCATATATCTTAATGGCTTTCTCTATTGTAAACAATCTCCATGAGATATCATCAGATATTAAAGCTAATGTCGGATGCACAAATGGTAAAGTTATGGAAGTAAATGCCTTCTGCTGGCCATATGATGAAAGAGCGATTGAAGTAGAGGCTCAAGGACGGCCATATAGTAAGTACGTCTTGGATACATTTGATGGTGATAGTCATGGTCTACTGTGTGATCGTGAAGGCACTAAGGGAAGAGGTGATTTGCCAAGCTGGTTATCTATATCAACTTGTATATCCATCTTAAAATCAAAGTCTATACCTGGCCCTTGGCTCTCCTATGACTTATCCTACTGAGGCTACTAATCAGCTACACTCATGGCACTAAAGGTGCTTGAGATGGCTGAGCCCAAGCCTCACCCTTTATTGGTGCCTTAAGCATAATAGTCTAGTCTGTAGTGTTTTCTAGTCTCAGGAACAGTTAACAGCCTATACTATTCCTTTTGCCCCAGTATCCACTCCATCATCCTTATACCTAAGGTGACCTGTAGGTCTATAAAAATGTCTTCTAGGAGTGCACGACCGAAGGTCCCCTCATCTAACCCCAGGTCTAATAATAAACAAGTGACCACTCTATCGATGCAGATTTATGAGGTCACCTATTTAGGTACTCTGAGCAAGGTTGTTATGATCTCATTTTTTAGATCAATCCTTTATCCTACATTCATCAATTATAGACAAAAGATATTCATTGCATTCACCGACCTAAGGATATCAATGTAGCTAATATAAGTGGTGGATAAGATCTTTTAAATGTATAAAAAGGCCTACATGGCAAATATGGTACTCTTGACCGTGTTCGGATGGTACATAGCCTCAAGAAGTATGATGGCTACCTAGTGCTCCTTTATCTGAGGTTAAAACATCTACACCTATGAGAACCCCTATGGCTTCTATGAAGCGAAGGTGTGAGATGTTGTACTTTATGCCTCGTACACTAAATCTAACAACCCCCCCTTTTCATATCAGATCTTTGAAAGCCTTGTACTAGAGGTTCATCGTGAACTCTCAAGTGACGTCGGGGAAGGATGAAGTGAAGAATGCAGTCCATTCAATGGCTACTAGTAGTTGATCCACCTCATCTGTCATACCCATGGTCTACAGAAACTATCGTGAAATGAACCTACTGGTGTGGTACTAGACTTAAGATAAGGTTTTATATCTCTCGACCTTTCATGAATTCATCCATCTTATAGTGGGTGGAGCCAATATAGCCTATGCCTCACAATGTGACATCCTCATTCACAGAAAAAAATAGGTATGTAAGAAATGCAAAGAAACTCAAAATAAATAGTCCTTCAATGTGTGCATCAACCCTCAAGGAATTTTTATGCAAATGGCTCACAAAATAATGCAAAATCACAAAATAATGCAAAACAATGAAGGAGAAAGGAAACAAAAATCAAGAAAAACTCCTAAAATCACTATCAATGGTGGTTTGTGAGGCAAGAAGAAGAAAAAAAAGAAGAAAAGTTTCATTTTTCAAATTTTTGAGTAGTAGATGGATAGGGTATCTATCGTGAGAGATAAATAGGCAATATTTATGTCTCATCTGTAAGCACTTTTTCATTTTCTTTAATTTTGTTTTCTTTTTCTTTTTCTTTTAATTTCCATTTTTGCCTTTATTAATTCTTTAGTCTTATTTTTACATAAATTTTACATTATTTACCCATTTAGCTTACCTAATTATACAAAAGCTATTTTATTATTATTATTATTATTATAATTATTATTATCATTATTATTATTATTATTGTTGTTGTTGTTGTTGTTGGACCCTTTTTTTCTACAAAAAAACACTTCTTAAATTGAATACTCCTTGAATATTAAAGCTTTTGGAAAACTTTGTTGTGCCAAAGGATCTCTTAAATTTCCTATAAAATTAAAAAAAAACATGGACAATGTACGTGTAATGTATAGGGCATGCAAAAAGGTTTATTAAGGTGGCATATGGGTGATAGATGGCCAGGCCATGGGTTGCTCCTTGAGGTATGGCTATCTGTAATGCCTTGTCTATAAATAACTTGATTTTCTCTTTGGCCTTTGTGCCTTTTAACCTTTCCTTTTCCAAGCAGGCTCTCCTTCATGTATTTCTATCTTTCATTTCTTTTCATTTTTGATTTGCAATTTACAATAGCCATTTCATTTTTGTTTTCTTTCTTACTGCTTTTCTCTTTTTTATTTTCCTATTATTATATTGGTTTCTTTCGACCTTTAAACCACTTAAATACCTTCACCATGTCGACCCCAGCCATCCAAATTGGATAGGTTGTTGGATGATCTAAAGACATATGAAAACCCAATTTTGGCTTTGTACTCCAATTTAAGGTTCGTGAGGAGAGTGAAACTAGATAAGATCCTGATCATTTTTGCTATTCGATACATGTTTTTAAGTTTACACACTAGGAGTTATACCCCCTATCCTAGGAGTTTGCTAAGATTATTTGCATAAGATTTGAAATTAGCACATTACCTTGTTTGCCTAACATTGTTCTCAATTATCCCAAAGAGGTGATATGAGCTTTAGGTGTTTTTCTTTTTGAGGCTATAGGACTAGTACCTTAGGGGAGAAAATTTTCACTATAATGGTTGATTGATGTCTTGGATGATGTTAATTGTTTCAAATAGCTTGACTTAGGACTATGGTCTTTTCAATGTCATAGACGGTGTGCGTAGAGAGTGTACCCTATTTCCTTTGGTTATGACAGAGACAATCATCACTCTAGATGCTATTCTTGTTGATCCTACTGCTCACCTTATCGGTAACCCCTTATTGCTCCAGATACGTCATTATTTCAAAGGTAGTAGGCCCCTTATAGGTTTTCACACTAGCTTTTCTTGTTGGAAAACATGTCCTTTTGAATTTTCACATATTTCCTTACCATGTTTTTTGCCTGAGATGAACCTAACTCACCGTAGTGGCTTTTTATTATTATACGTGTGGCTATATGAGAAGCTAAAGTTGATAGTAGAGCCCCTACCTCGACCCATGATCACTTATCCATTGAGAAACTATATTCTTAAGTTGAGATTGTATAACTTTCACTCACCCTATGAAGGAGCTATCTAGATGGCTCATCTAGCGGATGGTGATATCAGCTTTAAGTGCCATTGGTTATCCATGCCTTATGTGACTCGAGATGGATTTTTTAGTTGCGTCCATCTGTGTGGGCTATATCAAGCCACTTTCTACAATGCTACTCATTGTGCTTGCCAGTATAGGGATTTATCTCTTTCTTGATAGGCTATTATTGGTAGATTTAGGTTTGACTCCCTGTGAAGACTAGTATAGTCAAGATTGGTGCTAGCAACTTTACCAGCTCTACCATATACAAGCAATAGGTCACGAGTCTAGCAGTTGATAAAAGGATGCATCAACTTAGGCATCTGGAGGGAGAGAGTATTGTGATACAGATAAACTAGATTATATACTATTATGGATTATGTTTTTTTTTATTAAAACTTTAAAATTTTTAATATATGAAAGAAAGATATTAGTTTTGAGTACATGAATAAATAGATTTTGAATGACAAAAAATTTCTACATGAATAAATAGATAACATATCTACTATTATTCGATACTAGCACATGACATGAACTTAGAACTTAGAATATAATTTTATAGTTATATTTGGGCATATTATAATATGTTTCAAATTTAAATGATAGAATTGATGATAAATAAAAGAATATAAGCATAACTACCTACATAGTTATCTTGGTCGTGGATAGATACGCATGCCTATAGGGTAATGTTATAGCTGCCATAGTGTTGACCCCATTAGGATCTACTACCTGTACCCATCTAGGACCATAGTCTTGACCTTATTTGGATTTGTATATCTGGTGCCTTCAGGTATCCATAGTATTGTACGTACGAGTATCTACATGATTGACACATTCAAGTATCTACAACACCCATTATCCATACCCCCAGGACTTAAGCAGACAATTATAGAAAATGATAAAAAGGAAAATTGTATCCTAATAGATGATATATTATACGATTAGACTTATAATACAAAATTGTTATGGCAATGTTCATTTGATTAATTTATATAATTGCTTTGTTGTTTAATGCAAATAAATTATACCATATTAATGTTTGTGTGCTTAGGCATGACCACTGTGAGTGGTTGTTCAAAAATTAATTATTCCCTACTAAGTTTTATAGTTTATCATGGGTATTTATATATTTAGGTATCAAAATTAGGACTATTCCATAGGGACACAATTTACAACAAGAGAGCCAATACAAGAACTAGGAAGAAGTTTGAAGTTTGAGTCTTATTTATACTTTCATTTATATTGTATTTTGATTATAAAGAAATGTTGTAATGTAAAATTTTCCAGGTAAATCTAAATTTTGTATAGTATAGTAGTACATACATTGAAAATAGTTGAGTGTGTAAAAATACTTGTAACATGTTTAAATTTAGACCTTGGGATTCATACATGAATTTATAATATGCCAATTTGAAATATTCCTCAATAACGGATACAAGAAATATGTATTTAGGTTTTCTTTATTCTTAACATGGTATGTACAGTAATAATATAATGTACTTATAGGGAGCCTTACATGCCCACTATCACTTATAGGCAAGCTTATCTATCCATAATTATGACACTGGCTAGGCATATATTGGGTTACACTCATTTTCAATAATTGCACTTTCACCAACATATCATAATTACTTCAATTCAATATAAATGTGCATAAGAATTTTCAAATGTTCAATATATTACGCAAATATAATACTCACTTTCGAAATCATTATTGCATTTTCCATTATTTCTCATTTAAAAACACATTATAACTTTTACCTGGCACTGCAAAAGATATATATATATATATATATATATAATACAAATTTCATCTCTTTAACCTCTTTCAAACTAGACAAAAATTATTCATTATCTTCATGCTTTTTTATTTAAAAAAAGGAATTCGCTTTCACTTTTTTTGACTTGATATTAAAAATTTTTACTAATAAAAATCATGCTTACTGTTAAATTCAATGGCAAGCAATGGAAACAACATTTATATAGCTTTATATCTAAACTTGGAAAAATATTGAATGATGTCACTATTATGCTTAAATTCACGTAGTCCATGTTTACAATCTTACCACTTAGGAAATCAAATTTAACCATAACCAACCTATAATAGTAGCCAAATATAAAACCATACTCTACCCAAGTGATTATACTCAAAACCAAGTCTCATCTTTGAGAGTTTGGCGCAAGAACTATGCTAGCTTTTAAGCTTGAAACATATGATAGACACACTCTTTTACATTTCAATAACTCCAAGCTATATGTCTATTACATATATAAGGCATTAACCATTGCTATTAACAAGTATCACTATTAAAATATTCAAATACTTTTAAAAGAAAATCATAACATTATAAATTACACATTCATGGCTGAGCCATCTAAGAAATGAACTTTTTAACTTTTGATCAAAACATGCTTGAAACCAAATAGCTTTCTTATTCTCACTCGGACTCCATTTTATACATGAAAGAAGTGAGATCTAAACGACTTGTCATTCATAAAACTTCTTTCTATGTGTCTTAAATTTCTAATGAATCATGACTTATTGAGTTTTAAGGTTTATGGAAAGAGTGATAGGTATGTTACCATGAACTAATCTCAGATTTTGGAATAGGAATAATTTTATTGTTCTAACTTTAAGGTTATTTTCTAAATTCATAGAAGCATATTTTAGCTTATTGCTATAAATAAAACATATTATTTCATTTGTCTATTTTCCCAAATTTTTGAATCGCCTAATTCTGACTTCTAGAATTAAAGATATCCTCAAATCTTTAAAATTAAACCTCATGAACTAACATATTGAATGACAAAAAATTTCTACATGAATAAATAGATAACATATCTACTATTATTGGATACTAGCACATGACATGAACTTAGAACTTAGAATATAATTTTATAGTTATATTTGGGCATATTATAATATGTTTCAAATTTAAATGATAGAATTGATGATAAATAAAAGAATATAAGCATAACTATTGTCACATAAATCTTTAAGTTATGTGGATACTGTCACTACAAGAAATTATATTGTAAATAGTAGTCCAGTCAAACCATAGTCCCAAACTAATTAGGATTTGTTCGATTAGTTAGTCATTTTCTTTCACACTTTTTACACTCTAAGTAAATGAATATACATTTGTATGAAGAAATTTTTGAGAAACCAAAATAATAGCACACAGATTTCAACAAATCCAAATAGAAATTCATGCTTGTAGTCCTTGGACTCAAAAGCATACCATTACTGCCAATCTCTTCTTAAATAAAGCATTACATGAAATCCATGCTTTCGTAAACATCAAATAAGAATAAACACATAGGTTATCTACTTTAGCCATTTAGGTTAAGTATTAGAATGACTAATATGTCCTACATAAGACCTTTACCGCTAAATATTGATAATCAGGCAATGCAGCAAGGAAATCCAATAATATAATTTATGCTAAGATTAATCCAATATAAAAATGCAACAGCGAGATAATGGTTAGCATACGTAAATAATATTTTATTATTAACTTGGTTCATAAAAAAATTCTTAAACTTATAAATAAAAATTTTCAATTAATAGTAGCATGAAAATTAAGAAAACTAAAAATTTCTTTCAAATCCTTAATTTGTGATAATATTGCCACAGAATAAATCCCCTTGGTAAAAAGGTACACCACATGATAACAAGAAAAAATTATTTAATATTTCAAGAGTACAATTATACTTTGGGCATAATGAGAGGCAATCATTAAGTTGTCTTACATTTGCATAGTTGACTTCTTATAAAATTAGAATTTAGGATGTCTATGTTGAGAATCCTAAATTACATAATTTAAGATAAAAAAATTAAAAATTAATCCATCCTTGTTTTAGGTGGCATATACCCTATTTTAGGGTGAAACAAAGTAAGACATATTCACAAGAATGTCAAAACAACTTCCACAATAAAGCTACTTAATGTTCCAAATAAAATATACCAAAGGACCAGCAATGGCAGCATTAATATAAGTAGCAGGTTCTAAATGACTATAATCGAATCGATCATCAGGAAAACCATCATTAGCTTGTCTCTCTTTTATTCTCCACCTAGCATTTTTTAACTCTCCACATAAAACACAAAACTAATCACTCTAATTTGATTCTGTTAAATTTCCTAATGTCAAACCATAACCCATGATAGTGCTAATGAAGGTATATGAATCCAAATTTGTTCCACATGAAAGTAATATAACAAGCAGTAGTGAAAAACAAAAGAAAGCTTGACAAGTTAATGGCAAGACATAGACCTGAATATGAAAATGGGGAATTCAATGTCACCAGCCAATCATTCAATGTCACAACCCGTAAAAATTATTATCCTGTGGAGATATCTTAATGCCAGCTTGGGACTCTTCAATGAATAACCTGTACAATGGTAAACAAAATATCAACATTTGTCACTTCCTCCCTCTGCTACATATAGCAAATAATCTAGCTAACTTGTAGCCGATGTTACAAGAAGATTATCAAGAAAAGATAATTCAATCGGTTAAATGCAAAGAAAACAAGCATTTGTCTCATCCTCCCTCTGCTTTATAACAAATAATACTACTAATAACAAATAAAGTAACAAATAATAATAACTAATAGCTAATAGATTGAAAACTTGATGAACTAGCAAGGAAATCAAAAAGAATGAAAATTAAAGACAAAAATTTATGGGCTCATGTAGTAATAAAACTCACATCTAAATACACAATCTCTCCACCTTCTCAATTTACAAAATCTACACTATAAAATAAAATCTAACCAACATTAAAATAAATAAATTCAAAATTACTATAAAATAAAGAACAACGATCTAAACTAATTAGCCAAAATATCATTTATAAAGAAAAATATAAGAAAGTGATGCAGCCTAACAAAGCACATTCAGCAGCTGAATGAGCAAAAAACAGAGCAACTTACACAGTTGATAAGCAAAAAACTAGAAATCAAACTTGACAGACCCCTATGAAGCTCACATCTCTAAATCTACCATTCACATATGAGACTGCATACTAGAGCAAAAAAGAGAAAATATCAAACTCAAAATCAAAAGAAACATCAGTAAACTTATCAAGGCCATGTCATGGCATTCCTAATATCACCCTATACAATTAGAAATTAGACACCCATTTAGTCAACAAAAAGAGTATTCATGGACCGACATGCCTACTATTTTCTTTCATTTCTTTTGTATATTAATAATTATGGACCGATAAGCCTTATAAAGCACAATTTGTAGCTATGAATTTGAAATAAATTTGAATTTTTTTATTTACCTATTGCAGCCGAAGTAAAGTCTATAATAATATAATGGGTGAAAGAGCTATGTTTAACATAATTCTGCAAACTATGATACACATGAAAAATGGAAAAAAATTGTAAATTACAGTAGACCATAAGGTTACTCACCATTAAAAATAAAGGAGAAGACAAAAGGAGAGATTTATCTTCGAAATGGGCAGCAATGGCGATTCAGATGGTGGTGAGACCAAAAACAGATGTAAATAGCTGATAAGAAGAAAACAAGGAACTTGAAATTGAATAGAGAAGAAGAATAAGGCCCAATTTGGCAAAACTTATGGCGACCAGAGCTACACGTTTAACCTCTTCAATTTTATGTTCACTTCCTAGTCTATAAACCACCACTGCTTTTACATTGCCTTCAATTATTTGTTGGGCAGCTTAAACTAGGACCATCTTTGCGCTGATATAAACTCAAAGGACCATTTGGCATGTAATCATATACTAAAAGCCTATGGGAATTCTCTGAGCAAAACCCTCAAATCCTCACAAGATTGACATGTTGAATGTTGCCAATAGGTGACCTGATAGAAAGTTTGATCTAACCCCTAAATGAGAAACTAAGTATTAAAAAGAGTCCAATTAAATAATTTGAGATGAAATTGATTTTAAATAGGTTCTTAAAATAGACATTAAAGATTTTGTTCGATATTATAAAAAAGGTTGATTAAAAGTTTGATCGAACTTAGAAAAATTCTATAGACCTCAAAAACTTATTTCGATCACATAGATCAATTAGAAATAGCATAAATGAGCTATTTGTGAGTGAAAAATAATTTTTCCAATGATTTTGAATTTTTGGTTCAGGATCAGCCGACTTTGCCTCCGGAGATAGAAGTATATTGAAATGATATTAGAATAACTTAAAATTCTAACTATGTTCTTCTACATATGTTAGTGGATTTAGGGCAAACGTTTAGAGCATTCTGACAAGTGGAACATTGATTTCAGAAAAATGGTGAAAAATCGAGGTTAAATTAATTAGTGGGCTTACTAAACAAGATGTAAAATGAGAAACATGATTAATAGATTAAAAAGGGAAAAAATAATTATGCGTTAAACCAGGAGCAAAATTATAATTTTGTAATAGAAAGGTGATTAAAGGATTAAAAAAATCATATAAGTTAAAAAGGATAAAATTGTAATTTATGAAAAGTTTTGGTGACCAAAATGTAATTTACCCCTTCCCAGTCAAATAAAAGGACCAAAAAGTAAATTTTACATTTAGAAGGAAATAAAAGTAAAAGGAAAAAAAGAGTCAAAATTGTAGCCAAATAGGGCTAAACATCATGGATTAAAAATTTGAGGACTAACTTTTACTTTTCCATTATATGAGTAAACATAAGGATTAAAATGCAAATTTCAGGCTTTAAATGGAATAAAAGTTAAAGGAAACAAAAAAGACCAAAATTGGAATTAAAAAGGCAACATAAGTAGAAAGGATAAGTTTTTAGGGTCAAACTGTAATTTGCCATGACGTGGGAAAATATAAT